>OX456525.1:138413305-139125387 GCA_949748255.1 Eustalomyia histrio
AACTTTTAGGCATTTTTTTGAGCAGCTTTCTCTACGCTTTTAAGCATGATTACAACTATACATTTAAACTTGAGGAAAATTATACTATGAAACTTTTATGATAAAAAAAATACCTAAAGAAATTATTACAACCACAACATAAAATCAAAATACAAAACAGCTACATCTTTTTCCTTTAGAAAAATTGATTAAATTTATTTATTTATTGTTTTTTTTTTTTCAACTAAAAAAAGAAAATAAATAAAATAATCATATCATTTTTATTAATTTATTAATTATTACAGTTTAAGTTAAAATAATTTTCTTTAGCTATAAGTTTTGAAATAATTACAAAGTTTTAAGCTTAACATTCGTCAAACAAATTATAGTATGGTCCTTCGAACCGGAGTTAAAATTCTAAAACCATACATCTTGAAGAAAAACAAGTGTTTAAAAAGAAGTAATTCTACCTAAAATAAAATCAAAAACAATACCAATTCATTAAGATCAATTTATTTAAATTGCAATTATCTTTGAATGGTCCTTCGAACCGAATTTAAAATTCATTTCGAAAAATTTACAGAAAAAAAATTAATTTGCCCTGTAAAAACTGTGCATTAAATTATGCAATTTTAAATAACCAATTTGTTAAAAATATAAAGTTGAAATTAAATAACATTGGTCCTTCGCACATAATTAAATTATTTAAATCAATAAAATTACAACAAAAAACAATTTTATGTTAAAGTATTAATGCTCAGAATAACATTAAATAAATTAAACAGTCTTAATATCTAACTAAAATTCTACTTCAAAAAATCTTTACACCTTCGAACGGGATTTAAAAATTAAATTTGTAATAACTCGAAGCAAAAAAGGAATTTTATTCTAAAACAACTCTAAGCAGAATAAATTCAAAGAAATTATGAATAAATTTACTTCTTATAAATTAATCTTGAGTTTGTTTACAATTGGCCTTGCGACCCCTATTAAAATCTTTGATTTAACGACTGTTTCACATTATTATAACTTTGTAATTATTTCTATAGTTTTAATTCTTTTAAGTTTTTATTTATAAAATCTGTATTATATATAATTTTGTATTTAAAAAACCAAAAAAAAAAAAAAACTTTGCTGTGACAGTTATTATATATAAAAGTATATATATATATATATATATTAATTAATCTTTTCTTTCATTATATATTGTATTTATTACATTTATGTCAACTTAAAAAATAATGCTTAGTTTTCTGAAGGATAAACCTAAATACTATGAAATGCTATTACAAATTAAGATATTTAAAAGAAAAATTATACATTTATGCTAAAACCAAATGATAAGTATTTACTTATATACAATTTAAAAAATGAGTCTAGAGAAAACTATACACACATACGTTATAATTTATTTAAAATTGCAAACTACAAAAAAATATATACAAAATTTTCATTTTCTTTACAAATCTAGTTTAAAAAGAGCCTCTATATAAAGTCAAAGAATCTCAAGTTTTAAAACTGAACATAATAAAAATTTAAACAATACAGGGATGATATGAAAAACAAAGAAGATATAAAAGACACTTTTCGAATTTTTTTTTTTTAAGAAAATAAAGTGTAAAACAAAAATTTTGTTAGATTCCTAGAAATTTTCTAAACTTATGGTCACCCTTTATTGGGCGCCAATATTTTCAATCAAATTTTATGAAACAAAATGATGCGACATTTGAATTGAAATTTATGTATGTTGGGCGCCATTTTTGTGCAGAAATAAAATTTTTCGAAAACCCCTCCATTAAGATCTAAACGCAATACTACAATAAGTAGACGTTTAGGCCCCAAAAGGATACAGGGATGATATGAAAAACATAGAAGATTTAAAAGACACTTTTTGATTTTTCGAATTTTCTAAACTTATGGTCACCCTTTATTGGGCTCCATTTTCGTTAGACTTCTTTTAGCTGAAAATTAAAAGAAACCCAAATTTTATAAAACAAAATAATTTGAACTCAAATTTATGTATGTTGAGCGCCATTTTTGTGTAGATATAAAATTTTTCGAAAACCCCTCTATAAAGCCCTAAACGTAATACTACAATAAGTAGACGTTAAGGCCCCAAAACGAGGGACTTAAAGACCGCCAATCTAAGGTTTTTTCATTTGTGCTTTTAGACCTCAATTATAGGTTGGATTGTGGTACTTTTAGGCCCCACACATTGGTACTTTTAGGATTTTTTTAATCAAAATGCTATTGAATTTATATTAAGGTAACTTTAAGACTGAAAATTATTACCTTAAACTTTGGTACTTTTTAACCCCATATTGTGGTACTTTTTAAAATTCTTATCGTAATGCTATTATGGTGTGGTACTTTTACGTAGTACATTCAAGGCCATGACCATCACACCAGATTTAGAACATTCATACGAAAATTTTGGAACTTTTTAAACTTTTGAACCTTATTTTTTTCAAGTGCTAAACTGTGGTACTTTTAATAAATAAACATTGCTATATTGAGTATTGAATTGTAGTACTCTAAGGCCTCGAGTCTTTGTACTTTGATATTGATACTTTTCCGGTGGAATATTTAGTACTTTTAAACTCCGAGTCGTATTATTTTGATCGCAATATCACAGTGTAATACTAAAATTACTACTTCAAATTTTGGTACATTTTTGGCCCCAAATCTGGGTACTTTTAAGGCCTTGACCGTAATGCTACACTATATAAAGTTGTAGGAGCTTAATATTTGTTCATTTTTCTACCTTTAAAGTATGACTCTTCTAGGCCTCGAGCAATAGCTTTCAAACTTTGGCCGTAATATTAAAATAAGTGCTTTTAGTTTAAGGTGGTGTTTCTAGATGACGTTTTGCTTCACACGAACGAAAATACAATAACTAAATACATGCAATACAAAAACAAAATACATATAGTCACTCAATCCGTCTAGCGACGTACGCTTTGTGGACACCCCATATAAGTCAAAAATATGATAGAGAGAACCAATAAATAATATACAATAAAATAACATTAACGAGTCAATTCTGCTGAAAATGTATAGTTGCTTATGCCAAAAGGAAAAACGCTGAGAAAACATCATGTTTTGATTTAAATTCGTCATGATCATAGTATGATCCTAGTTATCATGATATGATCCAAAATGATGATAAAATTGTCTTCAGATATTATAATATGATCAATAAGAAATATATTTATTATCATTACTATCATACTATGATAATTTCGAACACCCAATCATGTTCAATTATATGTTTATCTTTGCGTGAAGATCAAAGATCACAAAATGATCAAATTCGTTACGGCCGAAAATGTTTGATCCTAAAACTGATTAACTATAAGATCAACAAATTGGTAAAAAATTTGATTTTTGTCAACTTTAAAACTAATGTGTTAAATCTAATACAAGCTTTCTATCTGTAAGATTTTAAAATTTTTAATCAAGGAAGATTTTTTTTAACTAATTTTGAAAAAAAATTTTTTTTTTAAAGTTTTACTTACAAAATAAGATCAACAGTTTTGTATTTTTTAATGATTGATTTATCAAAAAAAAAATATCTAAATATTTAACATAAATATTTAATTTTTTTTTTAGCTAGATTTAGATTTTTGAACAAAAAATAAAATAATAATTTTTTCTATGGGATTATATAACAAAATTTTGATTTCTTTTTCAGGAAATAATGCAAAATATCGAAATTATTTAAATTGATATTTGTTTTTCAATAATTTGGTATCAGTTTTTGTTTTAATAACAACAATCCAAAACTGACATTTTTTTATTTACTAAAATTTTCCTATCAAAAACTGATCAAATTTTAAAAATATTCATTAGAAAGAATCAAAATTTGTGAAGATCTTGAAAAACTCGCCAAATTTTAAGTTTTTTTCTCATTAGTATAATATTTCGAAAGAATAGTTGAATTATTAAACATTTTTCCTATAAAGATTTTTTGCTGTAAAATATAATTTAAAAAAAAATCTGCTTCAGAGTCGTTCGGCAAGCTGAGAAAATTTACATATAAAAATTAGTATAAATTCTACCGAAGATCACCCGGGATAGTGTGAAATCATGAGCACACCCATAACGACTTCAACTCTTAATTAAATTTAGTTTTCACTTTTCAAAAAAAAATATCCTAATGAATGAGATAGCTGTTAATGAATGAGATAGCTGTTATTAAAATTAATTAAATTTTGACATGTGAGACAAAATTAAATAAAATGAACAAATTTTAAATCTGAAGTCATTTCTCTTTAAAAATTTATTACAACTTTTAATGAGTTTTTTGAATAGAAAAATGTCACTCAGAATATTATGTAGTTAACTGTTTGTAGTTTAATAAAAAAGTTTTCCGTTTCATTTAAAAATAAAGGAAGATACATTTATTTTTCAAAGAAACATCTATATTAACTTTTTTATACATTTATTCGAAATAATTTACTATCATTTACCGATTTTTTTCAGTTTCATTTATTTTTTTCATTTGTTTGAAATTTAATAAAAATTTACCCACAAAACGGAAACTTGTGGTTTATTTGTGTCCGTAACAGTTATTACAAATTTAAATTTTGTTTGCTGTCTGTTTCAAAAAAAAAATTCAAATAATTTCAATTTGTTTTTTTATTTAAATTGGTTGTATATATACAAAATTTTTCAATACAATTTACAAGAACTTCATAAACACACATACATATACCAATACATTCACACAAAAAGTATTAATAGCTTCATATGCATACATACATTTTGTATTGTACGAGTATATTAAAAAAAAAACAAAAACGGAAATAATTTCAAATAAATGAAAAAAACATTTATTTTTTAAGGATTGGTGGGTAAAATTTTGACATTTATTTTAACTGATTATATCAGTTGTTTCTTACGGATGTGTCAGTTGATTAATCAACATTTAAAAATAAATAACAAATGGCAGTTAATTTAAATGAAAATTAAGTAGACCGGTTTTTAAATGAAATATCATTTCTTTTAAATGATATTTTCAGTTATTTTAACTTACAAACTTTTTTAAGTGGTATAGATTCTAGTAAGAGTAAAAGTTTTCTTAGGCCACATTTACCACAGATGGAGCAAAAACACAACTGAATACTTCAAATCACAATAGGGCTGCTTTGATGCTCCAGTTTTTGCAGTTCTTTCTAACAGATTTTATAGCATTCATTTTTTCAGTATTTTTGATGCTCTATCCTCTCTTTTTTTTCTCTTTAACATTTCCTAATACGTAAATGAGAATTAAGTTATAATTTTATGATTTTTCTATTGAAAACATTCTCCAAATTAAATCTGTAATTGATTTACAAAAAATTCTCATTGTATAAGAGTTTTTATTTTATGATATTGAAAATTTTTTAAATCTTTATAAAATTTTCGAATTTCAATAAATTTTCTGTAAAATTTAAGGCCATACTTCTTTTCAAAAATAATATTTAAATTTTATCACAATTTGCAACATAATTTTCTATAGTGTTTGGTATACTCTCTTACTCTTTCATATTTTTTGCAATAAATTCATTTCATATCTTTTTCCCCTCTCTCTCTCTCTTGATCACTCTATACAAATCTCTTTTAAACTTTATATCTTTTAAAAAAAATCCTAGTTAAGCTCTTTTTAAACTACTCTTAATTTGTAACATCTTTAAACACAAATTTAGCTTATTTTTAAACATTTATCATAAAATATGTAAAATTTAAGTTCATTTAAAAAAAAATAAAAAAAAAACAACAACAACATACACTATACACTACTTAAGCTAAATTAATTACCAAAGCATTATATATTAACAAAAAAACTAGTCAAAACATCAAAAAAAAAACAAAGATTTTGAAAAAACAAAAATTTCAAACAAAAATGCTTAAAAACTCATCTAATCATTTAAATTTATTATATAATATTTAAAACAAAATAACAAACAACATATTTATGTAAAACTTAGCATGAATGTAAGAGTAAAAAAAAAACAAGATAAAAAACCCCGTCCTGCGTAAAACAAAATATAATATAAAAACAAAAACTTTACACAAAATAAAATAAAAAAAAAAAAACTTATAATTAAAACTTATAATTTCAATTAATTTCGATTACTTTATATAATAAGTCATACAAATTAAAAAAAAAAAAAACAACAACAAAAATTATAAAATATATAATTAAAATCTTTAATATATAAATGTACTCAAGACAATTGTAATTGCAACAATAATTGTACGCTAAACAAATAAAACAAAAAAAAATATATTTAATAAAAACAAAAAAAAACTCAAAAAAAGAACAAACAAATGTAAAATGTTTCAAAATACCAAAATATTTGTCATGTAAAACACATTTTTTCCACTTAAACCAGACAAAAAAAAAACAAAATTTAATTAGTTTAAAGAAATTCTCTCCCTCGAAAACTCCCCTCAGAAAAAAAGTATTTGTGTTCTTCTTCTTCTTCTTTTGAAATATTTTGCATAAATATAAAATAACAAACAAAAACCAAAAAAAAAAAAAATCTTTGAAAATTGTGTTTTTATTTCATTTGTTTTTACTGAAATTGGATTTTAAACTACAAAAAAAAGGTAATTATTATGATTCTTTTTTAAACAATAATTGGTTAATGTTTGACACTAACAAGGAAGGTCTCTGGAGAGGGTATTCTAAGATTTTGAAGACATTTTGAATATGAAGAGAGCCAACAAAACTTTTCTTTTTTTAACTTTTCAATCTCATACACTTTTTAAAATAAAATAAATACCAAAGTATTGATATTGATATTATTTTGTATTTTTCTGCATGGATTTCTGTGAGTGTTATTTTTGTGTTTTTATTATTTTTAATACACAATTTGATCGGTAACTCATATACCTTTCATTTGCTAACCCATTGATTTATGGTTATTTTAAGAAGATACAAAAAAAAAAAAAAACTGAAATTTTTCCCCACATTTTCTTTGTGTATATATAATTGAATCGCTTGTTTTGTCTCTCTTCTTATATATTCAAAAAGTACTTTGAAATTTTAGAGAGCCCGTCTGAAGGTACTCCTTAAAAGAGCAAGATTTTCAGTGGTAAAGTTTTAATTATTTTTGAAAAATTAATTTAAAGGCCTTGATTTTAAACAAATTTAATTAAATTGTAGGAATGAAATAAAACGTCTTTTGGAGTTATGAGCTGTTTGATTTTTTTCCCTGACCCAGAATAAACACTTAATAGCACAATGTTGCTAAAAAGTACTTCAAAATCTTTTATTCATCATGAATTTGAATTTTACATAAAATTACATTCTTCGATGTTTCTAACTTTTTTATTAAATTTATTAATTTTGAAATCAAAACAATTTTAACTTATATACAAAATGGATTGAAAATAAATTTACAATTAGTACTGTTTATATTTTATATAACTTCTTTTTATTCACCACATTTGGGAAAAAATCACCAAAATTAGAAAAAAAAAGTCACCAAAATTGGAAAAAAAAATCACCAAAATCGGAAAAGAAAAAATCATCAAAATTGGAAAAGAAAAAATCATTAAAATTAAAGAATCGTCAAAATAAAAAAATCGGTCTAATCGAAAAAAAAAATCGCCAAAATAATTTAAAAAAAATCGCCAAAATTTGACAAATCGTTAAAAATCGTTTAATTGTAATAGTAACTAAATTGGAAAAAAATCGCTTTAATTAAAAAAAGAAATTGAAAAATTGCTACAATTCGAAAAATAAAATTCGATAAAAACGCTCAAAATCGTCAAAATTTAATAAAAATTTATTGTAAAAAAAAAATCGACAAAATTGGAAAAACAAATTTTAAAAATGGCTATAAATTGTAAAATTCGCGGTATATGAAAAATAAAAATCGCTTTAGTATCAAAAACAAAATTCAAAAATTGCTACAATTCCATCGCCAAAATTTATAGTAAAGAAATTGCCAATATTGCAAAAAAAAATTTCAAAAATCGCTCTAAATTGTAAAACTCGTAGTATTGGAAAAAAATCGTTTTAATTAAAAAAAAATTAAAAATTGCTACAATTTGATCGCCAAAATTTATAGAAAAAACAATTGCCAAAATTGCAAAAAAAACTTCAAAAATCGCTATAAATTGTAAAACTCGCTGTATTAGAAAAAAAATTGATTTAATTACAAGAAAAAACAATTTTAGAAATTGCTACATTCGATCTCCAAAATATATTTGAAAAATCGCTATAAATTTTAAAACTCGCTGTATTAGAAAAAAAATTGTTTTAATTAAAAAAAAAAAAACAAAATTGAATAATGGCTACAATTCAACAAACGCTCAAATTGAAAACATCGCCAAAACGCAGAATTTGAAAAAAAAATATTTCAACATTAAAAAAAAAAACATTAAAGTTAAAAAAGAATAATCAACTTGAATCTCTCGGATGCAATTTCGACCATATCTCGAAAACAAAACCATTATCATGATAAATATTTATTGTATATTAAAGAGGGAGCTATATTTGGTGATGTAATTTTTATATATATATATATATATTTTTTATACCCTCCACCATATATGGTGAGGGTACATATCAGTTTGTCATTCCGTTTGTAACATGTCGAAATATAGGTCTAAGACCCCATAAATTATATATATATAGTCGATTTAGCGATGTCCGTCTGTCTGTCTGTCTGTTGAAATAGCGATCACGACGCGAAGACGCCAGCGGGGGCCCCTATTTTTACCCTGATTATTGTACATCTTCCCGAGCAGTTTGGTATTGAAAATGAGCAAAATCGGTCGAGCGGTTAAAAAGTTATGGGTGAAAATGTTCCATACGAATTGGTGTATTTTAGTACAATTTCATAGTAGCGACTGGTATATAATATATTTTCTCATTTTTTTTTCACCAATCGCTTAGAAATTAATTATATTTTGTACACCTCAAATATTTTTCACCTCAAACAATTTTTTTCATCACTAAAATTTTTTTTCACCACAAACATATTTTTTCACCTAAAAAAATGTTTTCACCGCACAGCCGAACTTAAGCCTTTTTTACTTGTTTTTTTTTAATTTTGTCGTTATTTCACTTTTAGTGATTTATTTTTACAAATTATTAATTTTAAACTGCTCAAAAATTGCATTTTGTTGTTTTCTTCTTGTATTTGTAAGAAATAATTAAATATAATGTAATAAAATAACATAATTCTTAATTTTTCATTTTTTTTTAATCGAATAAAGAAAAACGAATGTCCTTCCCAAATTGCTTAAAAACATGAAACACAAAATTGAATGAACAAGAAATCCCAAATTTTGTAAATTAATTGAGTAAAAATCTATTAAATTTTCCAAATTGTAAATCGAATGAGTTAAAAATCAAATAAATTCTAATAATTGAATTCAATGATTTGTAAAATCTAATGAGATAAATTGATTTGAACTTCTTAAATGTGAATTCCAAAGAATAAATTCTAGCGAATGTTTAAAAAGGAATTCATTCGATTAAAAAGTAAATCGAATTAAATTTTTAGTAAATGTATTCAAAATAGAATTTAATCTTCGAAGCTCTGATTGGAAAACCCCAGAAAACGCTTACTTTTGGCCTATGATATTTTATGTTTTTAAAATTTCTGTACGATTTGCCTTAATTTCAATCGAATAAGTAAATAATACATATTATAGATTGGAAATTATCAGAAAACGCCAGCCTTTGGCACCCATAAATTTTGTTTTAAATGTTCAGGGGGCCAAAGGTTGAATTTGTTTGCATACTTGTATGCATTTATTTCAATGACTAAATAAATTATATTGGAAAATATCAAAAAAAAATCCGCCAACCTTTGGCCCAGTACTTTTTTATTCAAACGATTTAGGGGGCCAAAGGTTAAATTTTTGCTTATAACCTGCATTAATTTTTTAATTATTTCAATTGACTAACGCCTAAAACGCCAGCCTTTGGCCCCCATACTTTTTTGTTTTTAAAATTCAGGGGGGCCAAAGGTTGAATTTTTTATATACAACTTGTATTTATTTGAACTTACTAGAGAAATTGTATTATTTATGGGAAAATATCAACAAGAAGAAAACGCCAACCTTTGGCCCAGTACTTTTTAATTCAAACGATATAGGAGGGAGGAGAGGGTGTCAAAGGTTATATTTTTATGTATAACTTGCATTTAGTTTTAAAATAATTTAGAAAAGATCAGAAAATGACAAATTTTGGCCCAGCACTTTGCTACGCTTAAGATTCAGGGGGCCAAAGGTTTTTTTTTTGTATAAAGCTTAATTATAGTATTACAGATTAGAGAATATCAGAAAATTATAACTTTTAGCCCCCATTATTTTTGTTTTTAAGACTCAGGCGGGCCAAAGGTTGATTTTTTTTAATGCAAATATTTATATCAATTGATCAGGTGGCTGAAAAAGTGAGACAAGTAATTTTGTATTTCATTAAAATCGTAGTGTTTACGTTGGGGTACTTTTTTCCTGGAAAGAAATTTTATCAAGAAAACTGTTTTAAGAATATAAAATCTTTTTTTAATTACATTTAGAATTTAATAAGTTTTCGATAGAAAAATGTCTTAGAAATTTAAAATTTTCTATAAAAATATGCTTAAATAACTCAGAATCTTGAAATAATTCTTAAGAAAATATCGGTAAATGAAAGTAGCCTAAATCCAAAAAAAAAAATGTTATTTTTTTACAGTTCCTTCAAATATGGAGATTTTTAAAAATACCACTGAAAATCTAGCTTTTTTAAAAACAACAGCAACAAAATTGGTAAATATTTTACACCAAACTCTACAAAAACAAAACTTTATAAAAAGGATATTAAACCAAAGCCACCGCACCTGCTTCATATTTACTCTTTGAAACAAAACAAAAATACTCTGTATACACTTGTTCCCCCATTGACACTTTTTTAGCCTTAAAAAAAAGCTTATTAGTAAAAACACAAAATATTTATAAAAAATATATACATATATACATACATACATATATAAATGTTTCAGGGTCTAATTTTTATTCTTATTTTTCCTTTTTTTTTTTTTTTTTTTGTTTTATTCATTTTATGCCAAGTAGTTGTTTGTAACCTAAAACCCTAATAAAAAAAAAAAAATCTCAAATATTTTCTATAATTATAAGTGCATTACTCTACTGAAGAATTTTCGTGGGTGTAGTCTATGTATATAAATTTTACACTGTAAAAAAAATTCAAAATCACCTTGAATATAAAAAATATATATATTGAAATTTATTAAAATAAAAAAAAAACAATTTTTAGCTTTCTTAGAATTTTTGAAATCAATTTTATTTTTTTTTTTTTTCGTTCTTTTTTCATTTTCATACGTGCGCACAATAATAATTTCATAAATACCAAAAATATTAATAAAATTACAACAAATTATTAAGAATTCATTTAATCGTCATATACTTTTATATTAAAAAAAAAAACAAAAACAAGAAAAACTTAAATGTAACAGCTTGCATTAAAAACTCAATAAAATGAACAAAAAAAATCTGCTATAATTATGTTTTTTAATTGTTTTATTAACAAGTTCTAAACTTAAGAAGGTGTCAAATATTAAAATTTATTTAAATTTAATATTATCCTTCTATCTTTATTTTCAGCTAAAGAATCCCCTTTTGAAGAAGTAAAATTGGGGTGTAAGGAGGATAATGGAAAAATAAAGAAAGTTCACTTAAGCTAGTATTACTTAGTATCGTAACGTGGCGGGTGAACTGATTCAATTTAAATAAATGAGATACGTAACGTAACGAATCAGCTGATTCAACACTGAAAAAATTATTGCCAAACAGATTTTCCTTAAATTTTTTTTTTTTTTTATTTTTTGTTCATTTTCAATTAAAAGTTTAATTATATCAATTAAATTTTTAATTGTTAATAAACTTGTTGCAAAAAACATTCTAGTTTACAATGAATACTATTTACAACATATAAAAGTCATATTATTTTGATTTATTTATATCTTAACTTTTATTATAGATATTTATTCTAAATTGCATCTCAAATCCCTAAACAAAAACAAATAAAAAATAAATGTTTTTATTAAAAGTATTTTTAATATTACGCGTATAAATAAAAGCGTTAAAATTTATTTTTTTTTTTTAAGAAAGAGAACCGCTCTCATTGTTTATATTAACAAAAACAACAAAGTCTATGTAGTGTTTGTATGCATCAGAGTCAGGGATGGAAAATGGAATTTTTTTCGGTATCAAAAAAAATTCAATTGTACTTTTTTGACCCTCAGAGTACTATTTTTTTTTTATTTTTAGCTAAAAATAGCTTAAAATATAAATTCGTTTTTACATAAAATTAACATACGTTAAAAATATTTTTTTTATATATTAAACAAAAAAGAGTAACACATTCAATTAGATATTAAGTTAATATAAACTTTAGTTACCCGAGCAAAAAAAAATTTGATCTAATCACATTTTGTTAAATGTAATTGTATATACCCAGCAAAAAAAGTGGTAGTCATTCTGTGGCTATAACTTATTTTATTGCTTCCTAAAGTTCAGTTATCATTCTTTTATGATTTTTTTGGTGTTATTCCAAGGAACTTTCAAAAGAATTCATATGTTCATATTTTAAATGTACTGATTTGGATATAAAGCCGATACATATCTTAAAAAAAATCACTCTTCATTCCTTCTAAAGCTTCTAAAGCTATAATATGTTGTATATTTACTGAATCTTAAGCATATATAATAATTGTTTTCTGATTATTCAACTCAAAAATTGCAATGTGAAAATAGTTCTGAAGGCCTTTTTAATTTTTTATTAAATCATTTTTATATTTTTGTTTAATGCATTTTTTCAGCCTTTTATTAGTTATGGCGACACAATCTGTGCATTTTTGCACTTTGTATTTTATTTAACACTACACCAATTTAGAATTTTCCAAAATAATTTTAAAGTTGTTTAAAAATGTTTTAAAATTATAGAAAATAATTTTAAATTTTTTAAAAATGTTTTAAAATTATCGAAAATAATTTTAAAATTGTGTAAAAATTATTTCAAATTATCCAAAAAGGTTTTAAAATGGTTCAAAAATTATTTTAAATTATTTAAAAATATTTTAAAATTGTCTAAAAATGCTTCTAAAAATGCTTCAAAAGTTTTTTAGTTATCCAAAAAAAAAATTTAATTTGTCCAAAAATTCATTAAAAATTTGAAACATATTTTAAAGATGACCAAAAAACTTTTTCATTAATGCAGAATTATGTATTTGTTTTAATAAAGAGTATTTCTATATCAGTGCATAAAGTTCGATTCTTTAAACTTATTTTTCTGCATTCTTAAGATAAGTGAATATCAATGTTTTATTTGGGAAAAGTGTGTGAAAGTATCAAATGTGTCTCGGTAGTATCACGGTATTTTCTTAAATCAAATAGTATCAAAAAAAGTACAATTGTACAAACTTTTCCATCACTGATCAGAGTGTATTCAAATCAGTGTTGCCAGATAAGGGAATTTGGCTTCAGATTTGAAAATTTATTGATAAATAAAAATTAATTTTAATAGAATATTCAGATCAAAAGCTATTTCTTCTATATTAATGACATATTGGGTATCAAGCTCTGCATTAGCTTGATAATTCATTTTATTTTATATTATTAATTTTTTGAAATTTATGATTCTACAAATTAATTATAATCACTGCATATCAATGATTTAATTTTGACTCGATTGAATAATTTATTTTGTGATTCTGATCAGTAGCGATTTTTGGTTATTTTATGTGTTTAAATTTTATCAGTTTAATTGATTCATAATTACCCAGCAAAAAACATGGTAATGACATATCATTACTTTATACATTACTTTGTAATGAGTACTCCTAACATTAAGCATTATTTTCAAAATAAAAATAATGTATTACCTATAATATGTTACTTATTTTACAATTTTGAGCTAAATAGTAATAAGTTACATGTTATGGTTTTCTTTATATATTATTTTAATATAAATAATAATGAGTCATTGTTAATAGGTTAAATTACTTTATTTTATAAATTTATGAATTAAAAGAGTTTAATAAAACAAATCAGCTTGTAAATTACCGTAGTTAGGAAATATCTTTATTTGCAATTTTTCACCAAATTTGAAATCAAAATCTATAAAAATCAAATCAAATAAAAAATTACTTGAATTTCAATGCGAATTAAAATTATTTAAAACTGAGCAAAAGCTTTCTCTTTTTGACCTTTGAGGACCCATGGGATACATATGACCCAAATTGTACACTCAGAATATTATGTAGTTAACTGTTTGTAGTTTAATAAAAAAGTTTTCCGTTTCATTTAAAAATAAAGGAACATACATTTATTTTTCAAAGAAATATCTATATTAACTTTTTTATACATTTATTCGAAATAATTTACTATCATTTACCGATTTTTTTCAGTTTCATTTATTTTTTTCATTTGTTTGAAATTTAATAAAAATTTACCCACAAAACGGAAACTTGTGATTTATTTGTGTCCGTAACAGTCATTACAAATTTAAATTTTGTTTGCTGTCTGTTTCAAAAAAAAAATATTCAAAAAATTTCAATTTGTTTTTTTTTTTATTGGTTGTATATATACAAAATTTTTCAATACAATTTACAAGAACTTCATAAACACACATACATATACAAATACATTCACACAAAAAGTGTTTATAGCTTCATATGCATACATACATTTTGTATTGTGTACGAGTATATTAAAAAAAAACAAAAAATACAAAAATGGAAATAATTTCAAATAAATGAAAGAAACAGTTATTTTTTAAGGATTGGTAAGTAAAATTTTGACATTTATTTTAACTGATTATATCATTTGTTTCTTACGGATGTGTCAGTTGATTAATCAACATTTAAAAATAAATAACAAATGGCATTTAATTTAAATGAAAATTAAGTAGATCGGTTTTTAAATGAAATATCATTTCTTTTAAAGGATATTTTCAGTTATTTTAACTTACAAACTTTTTTAAGTGTATCAGTATCCTGTAAAAAATGAACGTAAGCTTGCACGTAAGCAGAATCTATAAATTAATTTTAATCACTGCATATCAATGATTTAATTTTGACTCGATTGAATAATTTGTTTTGTGTTTCTGTTCAGGAACGATTTTTGGTTATTTCATTTTTAAAATTGAATAAATTTGATTGATTCTATGAAAAGAATCAACACAAATCAAATTGATTCTATGATATTTTTATTAATTGAATAAAGTAGAAAATAACGAAACTAATTTTTCAAATCGATTCGTTAAAAATTGAATCAGATTTGATTTTAAAATTTAAAAAAATTGTTTAAATTTGAATTCGTTAAAATATTTATTTTTAATTTTTAGCAAACAAAATCTTCGAAAAAGCATTTAAGAAAAAATGGAAAATTTGATTATTTAACAATTTGTTAAGGATTTTTGGGTATCTCAACTTTGAAAATGGGAACATGGGAAAAAAACTTTTTTGGCGACACTGCTGTAGATACGAATGCAGCAGTTATGATAAAGTAGGTACCATAGCATTTTCTGTGGTGCTATTGGAACCTCAAAAGTACTATGGTACTGCTATGAACTATTTGGTACAAAGTATTAAAAAGTTTTCATGCGTTGATGAATTACACTTAAACAAACATATGTATATTTGATAAAAAAAAAAATATTGAAAATCCTATTAAAATTTTAATTGATTTGAATATGAAATTTCAATCAAAAATTTTATTAAAAATTTAATTGATTTTTATAAAAAAATTTATTAAAATTTTAATTGATTTGATACTGGAATTTCAATTAAAAATTTGATTAAAATTTTAATTGTTTTTTTTTTTTTTTTTGTAAAAACTTTTATTAAAGTTATAATTGATATAATGCTGAAGATTTTTGATTACAAATTTAATTAATATGATTAAAAAAATAATAGAAAATTTCAATTAATTTTAACAAAAAAAATTAATTAATATAACAAATTCTTTTGTTGGTCCAAAGTGATGAACTTTTTAATTGTATTTAAAAATAATTTAATTGAAACTTGATTTGGTTTTTTTTTTGTGAAAGTAAATGAATGAGTTAAAACGAAGCAACCATATGGAGATATGTCATGTAATGGTTAATTCTATCTTAAACCCGTATGACACTTGATGCTTATGGAAAGATAATGTGTGTAAAGAGTTCAACTATATACAATAAATAAGTTTCTGTCAAATGGACATCGCTCCCATTTGCTATACATTGCTGTCAATATCAATATGAATCAATTGAAATTCATACAAATATATTTTTTTACTATTTGAATCAGCCATTCAAAAAACAAACTATAAAAATTTACAGACATTCGGTCCTACTGAGATTTTCTGTTAAATGTAAAATTTAATGTTTTCTGTTTCTAAAAATAGAAATTTATATAATTCCTTTTTGTTTTTATTTTTTTATTACTAAAATAGTTTGTTTATATACAAAATTATTTCAATAAAAATTACAAGAAAATTGTTTTTTTTCAAAGTTTTGTCAGTTAAAAATTGTTGAATATTTTAAACGACTTTCTATTGTTTTTTCTACTTTTGTCGATTATTTAAACAGTGATGGAAAATAAACAACAAAATAGGCTGAATATAATAAAAAAATCTTTTTGATTGTATTTTCGATTACTTTAATATGTATTTTAGATTATTTTTAACAAAACAATATTCTGAGTGTAGTACTAATGTTCAGTCTACAATAAAATAAAGCTACAAAAATGTTAACATAATTTAAGGCCAGAAACTTTGGAGTTTCGGAGTTTTACAAATTTTAAAAATTTAGAATGGCACAAAATTTATAATTTAGAAAAAAAAAATCGAAATTAATCCTTTTATGCATTTGGGTACAAAAATGACACAGTGAAAAATTGTATTAAAAATAGAAAAAAAATACAGATTTACTCCTTTTTGTACTTGGAGTGAAAATAACCCAATATTTTTTAAACGCAAAAATTCGCAATTTGATACAAATATATCTAAATTAATCTTAAAATCTTAGCACGGGACAATTTCGAATACTTTACAGGTGAATGTTGCATATATTTAAATTCTAGCGTTTAAAAAATGTTGGGTAATTTTTACTCTAAGTACATAAAGAAGTAAATTTGTAATTTTTAAAATTTATAATTAAAATAAAATTTTTTGGTTATTTAAAAAAATCTTTAATTTTATACCCAATTTGCCTACAATTTGTTCAAAGTAAATGCAAAAATAAAAAAATTAAACCCAAAATGTATTAATTCTTGACCTCAACCTTTAACCCCAGCTCTACAAGTGTCATTTAAATCTAACTGCCCGGGCAAGGAGACCATTATTAATGCAATTCTGAACTCAAATTGCTGCCAATAAAAACTTTGCTGAATAACAAAGTCATATTGAATTTATTTTGTAATTGAATCAACTAAAAAGTTGTCAATGATGTCTAGTACTTTTGAAAGCCTTAATATTAATAATTTTTTTAATTGAATCAATTACAAAATTAATTCATTATGGCCTTGTTGTTTAACAAAATTTTAAATCATGTGAAGTAAAAAAGGCTAAATTCGCCTGTGCCGATTATTTGAATACCCTCCACCAATGTCCTCTATTGTTTTTGATACAAGCAATGTAAAAAAGTTTTGAAGTAAAATTATGGAGGTGAAAAAAATTTTTTGAGGTGAAAAATATTTGAGGTGTACAAAATATTATTAATTTCTAAGCGATTGGTGAAAAAAACTTTTTTGGATGCGGAAACGAATTTTTTTACGTGAAAAAAATTTTGAGGTGAAAAAAATTTTTTGTGGTGAAAAAAAATTTTAGTGGTGAAAAAAAATTTTAGTGGTGAAAAAATTTTTTGAGGTGAAAAATATTTGAGGTGTACAAAATATTATTAATTTCTAAGCGATTGGTGAAAAAAGTATGAGAAAATATATTATATACCAGTCGCTACTATGAAATTGTACTAAAATACACCAATTTGTATGTAAAATTTAGAGGTATCTTCACATTTTCACCCATAACTTTTTGACCGCTGGACCGATTTTGCTCATTTTCAATACCAAACTGCTCGGGAGGATGTACTATAATCTGGGTAAAAATAGGCACCCTCGCTAGCGTCTGTTGAAATGGCGTCGTGATCGCCAATTGCATAAGGATCACGAATATATATACTTTATGGGGTCTAAGACCTATATTTCGACATGTTACAAACGGAATGACAAACAGATATATACCCTCACCATATATGGTGGAGGGTATAAAAATGTTTCCTTAAACAAAAAATATACGCATTATGCATATTTTAAATTCTTTTTACTGTATCGTATCTGTATCTGATCACTCACAAAATTATGTCAGTAAAATTTACTGAAAAAAACAATTAAAACAAAAATTTAACGCCCCGGTAGACTAGTTGGTAGCGTGCTAGCTTATCAGTGCGGGGGTCGTGGGTTAGATTCCCACCAGAGGGTATTAACATATAATTTGTAATTATATGTTTAATAAAAAAAATAAAAACAATTAAAAATATTTATTACAATTTTAAATAATTACAAAAAAAAGGATGCTGAGAATTATAAAGACCTACAATTTCTAAAAAAATATTTAAACTTAGTAATAAATAGCTTAAATATTTATTACTAAGTTTTTTTATCCTTATTTAACTTTGTAATATTTATTTGATTAAATTTATATTTATTTTTTTCAAGTTTATTTTCTGTTAATTAAATATCATAATTTTTTGCAAATTCATTTGTGTCTATATTTTTTGTTATATTATTTTTCTAATTTTTTTTTTTTTTTTTTTGTTTTATTATAAAAACTTTTCAAGTGTTTTTTAAACAATAAATCACTTGAAATATTACAAAATAACTACACATAATCGAAAAAAATCTGTGTAAAGCACTTGTATATAAATTTATAATAACACAAGTGCTTTTTCAATATAAAATTTATGTCAAATTTTGATATACGAGAAATAAAAAATGTCCTTCTGCTGTAAAATATAAACTGCTGAACTAAATAATACTTCAAATATAATAAGATATATATTTATATATAATTAAATGATCGATGACATGTCCAAAATAAAAAACCATAAATTGATAGAGATAAATTGATAGCATTTGACGTTTAGAAGAAAGAAATTTAAACAATAAATTATTTAGATTTTAATATTCAAAAGTACATATTAAACTGCAAGAACACTTTAGAAGAAACAAATGACCGCCATTTTGTTTTTTGTAAGGAACAAATAATAAGAAAATTAAATTAAATTTTATAATTTATTTGAGTTAAAAAATTATAAATAACTAAAAATAAAACCAAAATATATTAAAAAAAAGTTTTAGAAAAAATCTTAAAGTATGTTAGCTAAAATATTTCATATATTTTCATATTGAGCGCTTTTGACTATTAATGATTTTTTTCCTGTTTTTTTTTCTAATAAAACCTTAAGCAACAATCAATTGATATCTCTTTAACCATAAATAAACCCCATATAAATACAGTAGTTCAAACATTTTGACAGGTAAACAAATATTAAGAAATAAACAAAATTATAAAAAATAGCAATCATAAAAATATTACTATAACAAAAAACTAAAATAAAAGTTTTGAAGTAGTAGACCTCCCTCTAACAAATAGTGAAAAATAATACCATATTCAAATAAATCATAAATTCACTACCATTTAACACTCAACACTCACATTTTAATCAATACTACAACAATTGTTAATATTTTTTTTTTTTTGATACAACAAATATAATCTTTGATTCAAATACGATACAACAACAGCAACAAAATAACGAGAATTTGTGATAAGCCTTTTTATAAAAAAAAAAATTAGCACAAAAAATATATAAAAATCAGATAACATCATAATGTTTGAGCAACAGTAAAAATATAATGGTTAAATATGTACTTACTGCACTATATAAATGTAACAAATGCAGATTTTAAAGGAATAAAATCTTTAAAAATGTTTAACCAGTATAACAGCAGTATATACTGCTGAAATTTTTGCAATTCAGCTAAGCTGAATTTAAACCACACATTTTCAAAAATAACATTTCATTTTTAAAATTTGTTTTTGGTGTTTTTTATTCAATTCAGCTAGCTGAATTTGTTCAAACTTTGTCATCCAGGCAAAAAAAAATCGTTTTTAATGTTTTTTCTTAGTTCAGCTAGCTGAATTTGTTTAAACTTTATTTTCTTGCCAAAATATTAATAAAAAATATTAATAAAAATATATATGCATGTAACAAATGCAATGTATAACAGCAGTATACACCATAACATTTTTGCAATTCAGCCAAGCTGAATTTGAAACAAAGATTTAAATAATTAAAATTTAATTTTTAAAATTTGTTTTTGGTGTTTTTTGTCAATTCAGCTAGCTGAATTTGTTCAAAATTTGCCATCCAGTTTTGCCATTAGTTTTTTCATAATTCAGCCAGCTAAATTTGTTTAAACTTTATCTTCCAGGCAAAATATTATTAAAAATAAGTTTTTAGATTTTGGTGAATAAAGAAAATAAGCAAAATTTGTTTTATTGGCTCAAAAAAAAAACTTAAGTAAAACCTATAATTTTTATTAAGCTTATAAAATGATTACATTCCAACTCTGCAAATTCTGATTAAAAAAATTACAATTCAGCTTAGCTGATTTTAAAGTAAATGCATATATATTTTTGTAGCTGAATTTGTTAAAACTCCATAATAGACACAATATTTAATAGAAAAAAATTTAAAAAGTATTGCTGAATAGAAGGAATGATAGCCAAATTCGTTAGTTTGCGTTAATGTAGTTAAATTTACAAAATATCCTTAAAAATTACACTTTTTTGAAGCATTAAAACGTGCTGAATAGGTAAAATTTTTATGAGAAACTTAATATCATTTTTTGCATATTTTCAAAAATTATTCGATGTTTTTTGTGGCAATTCAGCCTGCTGAATTTGTTAAAGCTTAAAATATAAAAAATTATCGTTTTAAGCTTTTGAATAGGTAAGGTTTGTCACTAAATATAAAACCAAAGTATTCAGCAGACATATGTTGGCTAAAAAAGCTGGCTGAATTAGTCTAAATAAAAATATTTTAGTTCTAAAATAAACATTTTTCAAGTATGTATTACAGGCTGACGAATACATAAATCTCAAATTTTATTATTTTTATAGAAGTGTGAAATTTAAAAAAAAAATGTTATAGAAAACCTACAGATATTAATTTGAAAGTTTATTCAAAATCATTTTACTAAAAAACGTACAGAAATTTTATTAAACATAGAATTTTTATTCAAAAGAGCACTTTTAGTTCTATTAAAAAATTTAAAATTTTTAAAATTTAATCACAAGACTGTCACTAAAAACTTTTAAAACACATTATTATTGTTTATGAAAAATGTGTTGAGACAGTAATTGACCTAATTATAATTCAGCTGAGCTGAATTTGAAATATTATAACTATTCAAATTTTTAAAACTTAATAGTGTGGTTTTTAGCTATTTTGAATTTAGAAAAACACAGCTAAATTTTTCATCTTTTTAAAGAAACAAATAATTATTAAAATTATTACAATTTATAGAACTGTATAGTTGGTACAAAAGAATAAACTTTGGATTGCAAGTTTTTGCATTTATTGAAAAATAAATAAAAAAATTTTAAAACAAATTTATTTTGACCACTTTAACCTGCTGAATAACTGCAAGGTGTATCAAATCACTGAAGTGATATAATATATATTTAAATAATTTTAATTCAGCTCAGCTGAATTTAAAACAAATATTAAAATTACTAAAAATGCAATAAAATTTACTCTATGTGTTTTGTGTGCCCATTCAGCTGAGTTTGTAAACATTTCGCAAAAAGAAGCATACATTTTATAAAATAATATTTACCTTTATTATTAGCTGAATATATATAAAGCCAGCTGAATTTGTTTAATATTTTATGTAGAAAGATGTATAACATATAAATTATAAATCTCTTTAAATATATTTTAAATAAATGATAATTCAGCTTAGCTGAATTTGTTTTAAATAATAAAATTACATGTATTCAAGCCCTAAAAACTATTTTCTTTTATTATTTGCTGAATATAAATAATATCAGCTGAATATGTTTAATAGTTTTTGTACAATAGAAAGATGTATAAAGTACGAGTATAAATGATAAAGCCCCTTAAATATAGTTCAATAATGATAATTCAGCTTAGCTGAATTAGTTTTAAATAATAAAATTTATATATATTTAAGCCTTAAAAATTTTGCCAAAGTATTTGCAAGTATTATATTCAGCTAAGCTGAATATAATACATGAAAAAACTAGTAAAACAATGTAACAATTTATATGTCGTCTTGTCTGAGTTGGGCTCGATTTGAAAGAAGTTATTCTTTAGCTTTTCTGACCACTAATCATACCAACTAACCAAACTGATTGTACTCAATATTGAAATAAATACGATTGGTATTTTGATACTACAATTTTATAATCATATCAATATCAGTAAAAAGAAATTTTCGTACATACGTCACTTGTGGCCCATATGACTGTGTGGTATCATTTTTATTTTATGGACATACGAAGTACAGTAGTCAAGATAAATGTTGTGGGGCTGCCAATCTTTTTCCAACTGCTATGTCATTGTAGCACGTTACCTGTACGTGTTGTCAAGAGATAACAAAAGTAAACCGTGTACACAACATAATTTTTGTTTTTGTTGACTACTGATGATTAAAGTGTATGGTCAACTATAAATGTTTATATGGATTATAAATATTTAAAATTTAAAAAGATATTAAAGTACAATATTAAGATATCTAAGGGATCAATATCGCTGTTCATTTCTGAAGAGCTCAGTTGCTACAGTTTAAATAAGTTTTACCTTGAGCTATATTGTTGCATCCACTTAAGAAATTCAAATATTTGTTGGAGAAAGTGTACACTTTTATGGGATATTCTCCCGCTTGTTCAAGATATCTACCAACATTTGCTTCTGTATCGTATTGAAAGCCTTGTGGTCTAAGATCTTGTTATGATTCCAAACTGTCTGGAATTTTTAGTCTTCCCTTAAGAAGCTTAATGCACAGCACAGAATAAGGAACTGTTTTGTCAATAAAAGGATTAGAAAACTTTATCAATAACTAAAAACTGATTCGTATCAGATCTTCGATTGTTAATACATTATTCATATTCATATCGATATCTCTTGTTTATTAGGAACATTATTGTACGTAGTTGTCAATACAAACAAAAACTAAATGAACAATAATCAGATTGAATGTGTAAAAAGCAAATAAAGTTTGAAAAAAAAAAACTAAAGTAAAATGCTACCAATACTAACTGACACTTTGGCTACAGTATACAAATACTCAAATACTAAGAAAATTCCACCAACAACTCCAATAAAAACAAATGTGTAAATATAAAAAAAAATTGCTGCTATCTCTGAAACGATATCGATAATATTGGAACCATACAATCAACTTAAGAATAAAAAAAAATTGGTTAAAGGAAAGAGACATTTCTTAGATTAAAAGATTTAAACTACGATATAAACAGAAATCCAAGGTGTTTATAAAAATGCTTCTAGATCAGTTTAAAAAGAAAAATATGAAAAGTATTTTTTTTTTTAAATTACTAGAAATCTGCGATATTAACAAAACTTTACGATATCGACACAAATCTGCGGAATTAAGAGAAATCTACTCTAGCAAACAATGATCATAACGGATTTTGCGATGTTAAAAGTCTTCTAAAAATATTTGAGATATCAACAAAAATTTGCGATACATACAATATTGGAGATATATTAAATAATTTTCTCGTATTTATAATATTTATAAATCTCAGCCATATAAATGCAAAGCTAAGCTATTGCTGAAAATCTTAGCTATTGAAAGCAAACCACATTGATAGAAAATCATGCGATATTTATACATATCCACGATATTTCCGGATGTATTAATTTTTTTAAAATTTACGCTATTAACTAAGGTCTTTAATGTAATTAAAAATTTGCAATACTGACAGCCATCTACGATATTTAAAAATCTGCGATATTGTTTGCTACCTACCATATTTTGTAAATACACAAAACTGTTATAAATATACGATATAAAAAATTTCAGTATTTCGTAAATTCACAAGTGTTATAAATTTACGATATTGAGACATTTGCATATTAGCATATTAATAAAATCAACGATATTGACAAAATCTACGATATTGACAAAATCTACGATATTGACAAAATCTACGATATTGACAAAATCTACGATATTGACAAAATCTACGATATTGACAAAATCTACGATATTGACAAAATCTACGATATTGAAAAAATCTACGATATTGATAAAATTTACGATATTGATAAAATCTACGATATTGATAAAATCAACGATATTGATAAAATCTACGATGTTTTATCAACAAATCTACGATATTGGTAAAAACTAAGATATTGTTAAAATCTACGAAATTGATAAAATCTAAGATTATATATTTCGTAAATTTACAAAACTATTATAAATTCACGATAAAAAAACTACAGTATTTCGTAAATTTACAACTGTTATTTTTTAATATTTTGCGATATTAACAAAAATTTACGATATTGATAAAATCTACGATATTGACAAAATCTACGATATTGATAAAATCTACGATATTGATAAAATCTACGATATTGATAAAATCGACGATATTGATAAAATCTAAGATGTTTTATCAACAAATCTATGATATTGGTAAAAACTAAGATATTGTTAAAATCTACGAAATTGATAAAATCTAAGATTATATATTTCGTAAATTTAGATTATATATTTAGATTATATATTTAAAATCAACGATATTGATAAAATCTACGATGTTTTATCAACAAATCTACGATATTGGTAAAAACTAAGATATTGTTAAAATCTACGAAATTGATAAAATCTAAGATTATATATTTCGTAAATTTACAAAACTATTATAAATTCACGATAAAAAAACTACAGTATTTCGTAAATTAATATTTTGCGATATTAACAAAAATTTACGATATTGATAAAATCTACGATATTGACAAAATCTACGATATTGAGAAAATCTACGATATTGATAAAAATCTACGATATTGACAAAATCTACGATATTGATAAAAATCGACGATATTGATAAATCTACGATGTTTTATCAACAAATCTATGATATTGGTAAAAACTAAGATATTGTTAAAATCTACGAAATTGATAAAATCTAAGATTATATATTTCGTAAATTTACAAAACTATTATAAATTCACGATAAAAAAAACTACAGTATTTCGTAAATTTACAAAAAATTAATATTGAGACTTGCGATATTAGCAAAAATTTACGATATTGCCGAAATGTTCGATATTGATAAAATCTACGATATTGACAAAATCTACGATATTGACAAAATCTACGATATTGATAAAATCTACGATATTGATAAAACCTACGATATTGATAAATTCTGCGATATTTATAAAAATCTGAGATATTAATAAAACCTGCGATATTGATAAATAATATTTACGGTATTGATTAAATCTACAATATTAATATTTTTTTGATACAAATCTTCAAAATTGATAACAATCTACGATATTGGGAAAATCTACGATATTGTTAAAATCTACGTCATTAATCAAATCTAAGATTAAATACTTCTTAAATTCGCAAAACTTTTATAAATTGATGATATTGAGAAAATCTACGATATTGTTAAAATCTACGATATTGATCAAATCTAAGATTAAATATTTCTTAATTCACAAAATGCACACATTTGCGATATTAGCAAAAAAAAAAACGATATTAACACATTTGCGATATTATCAAAAATTTACGATATTGTCGAAATCTACTATATTGATAAAAAAAAATACGATATTGATTAAATAAAAATTTACGATATTAAAAATCAGATAGTGATAAAATCTACGATATTGATAAAATCTACGATATTGATAAAATCTACGATATTGATAAAATCTAAAATAAAATCAACGATATTGATAAAAAAAAAATATCTGGGATTGATCGATTTCTGGGGATACAGTTAAGAAAATTTCTTGTTAATCCGTGGCAGAGTTTGTAAAATACTTTTAAAACTTTACAACACCCTTTTTTCAAAACTGTGTTTAAAAGTCGGTAAGCAAGTTTTTTAGGATCAGTCTCAAATTTTAACACAAGATTTGTAAGTACAATTAATTTTTTAGTAATTAATCGATTGTTTTTTTTTTTTCATTGATAAATTTTTTTCCCATTTTATAAACAATTTAAGGTCCAAATTTTTGTCAGAACTTGATATTTTTGAAAAGCCGATCCAGACATCAGCTATAGCGGCTTTTTAAATAATTATATTTATAAATTAAAAATGTGCAAATTTGTACATTAATAAATTAAAAGGGTGTTCAAGAAAAAATTTTTGAAATATGTATTTTTTTGGGCCTTCTTAAGGGATTAAATAGAATTAATCAAAAAAATCTCTTGTGGATCAAAAAAAAAAACACAAAATTTGAGAATAACAAAATTCAAAATTTATTGATAAAATTTTAGAATCATCGCCAAAAATGTACGATTTTTTTTTTCAAAACAAAGGCAAAAATCAAATATTGATTGACTACACCGATTTAAGATTAATTCACAAAATCAAGGATTGATTAATATAACACGAAATGGATTGACATAAACTAGTATTAATTAACGAATATAGTATTAACCCATTTTGTACCAGCCTACATAAATGTTTAAATATCTTAATAAAATTTAAATGTCTAGTTGAAAATAGGCCAAAAATAATTTTTGGACCCTTCTTTGTTGCCTGAGATTTTCCGAAAAATAGCACCTTGTATACATTTTTTTAATTCC
Organism: Eustalomyia histrio; assembly: GCA_949748255.1. Lineage (NCBI taxonomy): Eukaryota > Metazoa > Arthropoda > Insecta > Diptera > Anthomyiidae > Eustalomyia > Eustalomyia histrio. Next base: position 138,440,170 of record OX456525.1, read on the forward strand.
AGCGGTCGAGAGCGGTCTGGCGATCAGCTGGAATAGCTTTAGTAATAAGTTTGTGTATATTAAAATTTATTTGAACTGTTAACTATTGAAATCAATAATTTTATTTTTATTTTTGTTTTTCTTTTTTATGCCTTTAGTTAAAATTAGACTAACAATAGGCTATTTTTAGGGAGAGCTGGGGGCCAAAAACGTTCAGATTGGAAAGCCAATTTATCAAACTTAATTATAAATTAAAAAAAAAAAGTTAATTCCATAATTTAATATTTTTAATTATTTAATGAAAATCAGAAAAAAATTGTGGTCGAGATCTCGACCGTTGGTACAAAAAAATTAACGAAATATACGATATATCGACATAATTTAGGAATAAACCACATCCCTACAATCAAAGACAGTAGTACGTCAACGTTCAAAACTGTTGTCGCCTTACGCCGACGACGTACTGTTTTGATCGCACGCTTAAAAGCGAAATATAAAATTTTTTAACATTGATGGAGTAATGAATTAAATTGAATTGACGCTGTATTAGCAAAGTTTGTGACCGATTGCTTAAATTTGTGATTGATCATCAAAATTTAGTAAAAGACCTTTAAATTTCGAAGTGATAATAGAAGCTATGAATAAGTGAGAAAATCTGAGACTAATAAAATCTGAGACTGGTAAAATCTGAAAACTGTTTAAATTTTAATATTAACACCCCGCCCTTTGAAATTACTTACTTCACCCACCCAATATATATTTTTAACATTTGTGGCTGATGGGGAGGGAGCAATAAATAAATATATCAACAACAACAACAACAAATATATCGGTAGTAGTTTGAAATTGAAATAAAATATATGATTTCTGTTCACACTTTTAATACCTTTTTGACTTTAATAACTGATTGCAGACTTTTAAAGTAAAAAATTGTTGCGCCCACTTTAGACGTATTAAACGGTTAAACGAGTTTTTGGCATTTTTAGCGTACCATAAATGTCATACAAACGGGATTTACGGATATACTTGACAAAGTAAACGTTTGCACCTTAACTTTGAAGAGCTCGACAAAACTTCATCATGCCAATAATAATAATAATAATAATTTAGATTGTGAAGTGTTCAAAAAAAAAATATAAATAAATAAATAAAATTTCATAAACACAAAATAAAATTTTTATGGAAGTTCTTCAAAAATTTTCATATTAAAAATTTATTAGAGTTATTGAAAATATTTTATGACAGGTACTCCTGATACAACAAGAAATTAATAAGTTTTAAGTTTATTTTTTTTTTTTGCCTTAATTGAATTGTTATACTTCTCACCATAGTTAAATAATAAACAATTAATTAAGTGTAGAATAAAAAAAAAACAAAAACAAAAACAAATAAATTGAAAACCCCCATAAAGGATTAAAAAACAATTCGAAAACTAAATATTGCTATAGAAAAAAAAAGATCAAAAAGTCATTATTGGAATTATACAGAAATTACAAATTAATTTAATTTAATTAAACAAATTAAAATATCATTGAAGTTTGTTAAGCATATTAGTTAGTGGTTGCAATTTAAAAAAAATAATTAAATTTTTTAACATTCTAAATATGACAAATTATAATCCAAATTGTGGTTATTATGAGGATTATAATTCCGGTTATTATTCCACAAGCGCAGCCACACCAAATACCATATATCAACAGGATTATTATATGCAACAGGATTATGAATACAAACATGGTTATGAGTAAGTAGACCACAATTACCTAAATACTTTTGTAATTTTACAAATACATACATATACCCACAATTGTATTCAAAATTGTGTAACATATTGTTGTAACAACATGAAAACATACGTTTGTGATTGACTGTCTATAAAGTAAATATGAATTTTTAATAGAGAAAACATCTGACCCAAAAAATACCCCTTTTTTTTGTTATTGCTTTGAAAAAAAAAAATAGGATTAAAAATGTTGTTTGTAATAATTTTTTATTGCTTACAAATATGAAAATATTGAGAAAAAAAAACAGCGACGGTATTTTTAAGCCTTCAATTTTAATAATTTGTATAATTCTTTTATATTCAGCTGAGCTTAATTCCTTTAGTTTGTTATTATAAACAAATTCAGCTAGCATTAGGTATATTCAGCATTATTTAAAAGTTAATTTTGTAAATAACTGCTATGTTTTGTTGACAAAAAATAAATCGAGGTGTATAAGTTTTAAAAGAACACCGACGGTATTTTTTATTATTTAAGGCCCTTTTAAACGATAGAGAGTGACAATTACTTTTGTATAAAATATATGGGAAACACGAATTTTCACTATTGGTCTTTCGTTTATAACATTTTCGTAGTACATAAACGCAGGGGGGATGCTTACAATTTATTAATTCAATCTATATTTAACAAACTCAGCTAATTTAAAATACATTCGCTACGATTTTTTTATTTATTTTTAATGCCGCTTGTTAAATTGCTGATGGAATATTCTAAAACTCAATTTTAAATCATATTCAGCTGAGCTGAATTAGCAAATTTAACATTTAAAAGTTCAAATATTGCCTGCAAATTAAATTTTTTATTAAGTTTTGCCGCTATTGCAATAATTTTTTAAATTTAGCTAGCTTAATAGCAAAATAAAACACCAATGGTTAATTTAAATTTTTAATTTATATAACTTCAAAATTAATTTAAAATTCAGCTCAGCCGAATAATAAAAATTTAGATAATTTGTCTTTATAACCTATTTGTTATCTATTCAGCTCATTATATAGTTTAAAAAAATAGTGTAACTTCACTCATCGATTGACTTTTTTTTGTTTATTACAGTGATGCTGAGGAAAATTTGTCGCTTTAATAAATATTTCTACAATTCAGCAAAGTCTAAATTTGTTTAAACAACATTCAAGTTAATTTATCAAATTAAATATGAAATTCAAGCAAATTCAGCTGGCTGAATTTAAAATTAAACATTAAAAATTAACCAGCCAAATTTGAGATTCATTTAGAAAATAGTTATTTTAAAGTTTTGATTTAAGTAACTCTAATATCTATTTAAAATTCAGCAAAGCTGAATAATAAAAATTTAAATAATTTGTTATTTCTTTGTCTTTGTGAACTACTTGTCATCTATTCAGCTGAGTACCTAGTTTAAAACAATTGTGTAGATAGACACATCGATTGACTTTTGTTTATATAATGAATATTTTTGCAATTCAGCAAAGTCAAAATATGTTTACACCAGATCAAATTCAAATTTAGCAAGCTGAATTGCCGAAAATTATAAATTAAACACTAAAATTTTCATATAAAATATTTTAACCCAGCCAAATTTTATATGCATTTAAAAAATGGTTATTTTAAATTTTTAATTTAAATATTTTTAATATTTATTTAAAATTCAGCAAAGCGGAATAATAAAAATTTCGATAATTTGTCGATTTCTTTGTCTTTATAAACTGCATGCCATCTATTCAGCTCATTAGATAGTTTAAAACAGTTGTCTAAATACACATAATGATTGAAATTACAGCAATGATGAGGCCAATTTGTTGCTATAATAAATATTTCTGCAATTCAGCAAAATTAAAATTTGTTTAAACAACGTACAAGTTCATCTATTATAATAAAAATTAAATTGTAGCAAATTCAGCTAGATGAATTGCCGAAAATTAAAATTTTAAAATTAACATTAACTGAAAATAATTTTAACCAAGCCAAATTTAATATAAATTCAGAAAAGCTGAATTTTATATTCATGTTTATTAAGTTTTATTTCAATAATTTTTTTTTAATTTTAATTCAATAAATATAAATATTTGTAATTTCATAAGTTAAATTTGTATAATTTAAATAATTAAACAATTTAACTCATATTCAGCTGGGCTGAATTACCATATTATAATTATCTTTACAGTTGTATCATCTTAATGAAACACTTGTCACCTATTTGGTTGGTTTTATAAATTATTATTATATTTTATTAATTAAATTATAAATTAAAATTTAATTTAGACCGTCAAAAAGCTCACATTAAAGTTTTAAAGTTTATTGTGTGTAATAAATATAATTTTTAAACAAATTCAGCCAGCTGAATTTCCGAAAACAAAATTCTTTTCTTTTGTTTCATTTTTATTTTAAGTATATTAAGGAAATTTAAATAATATATGTTTCAGTTAGCTAGTTACAACACCCTATAAAAAAAAGACCAACGGTTAAATGATTTTTTTTTTATATTCAGCTAAGCTGAATTATGAAATTTTGACTAATTTTGCAATTTGTTTGTCTTTATGAAACAAATTTCTCTTATTCAGCTGGTTAAATTGTTCAATTATAAATAATATTACTATTTTTTCTGTCATAAAATATATTTTTCTTTTCCGTTAGTTAATCAAAGTCGATGTAAATAGTTTATACCTAATTTTTTTATAAATTACAAAAAAAAATATTGACATTTTGCTTTATTTTATAGATTTATCAAATTCAGCTAAATAAAAATATATTCAGCAAAATAAACATACTTAGTTCTTGCAATAAATTACAAATTCAGCTATCTGGATTGTCAAAATTAACGACAATATTAAAGTTTTATAATTTTATACTTTGAACAAATTGTCATTATGTTTAAGGGAAGGTTAAATACCAATTCAGCTATATTAAAATATATGCTGCAGACCTTCGCAGTATATTATATGTATCAAAAAGTTTTTGAGCGTGCTGAATAGCCAAAAAAAAAAACACATTGGCAGAGTTTGTAACGCGACAAACTTAATAATTTTACGTCGTATGCTGAAAGTTGCTTCTTGAGGGGCTAAGAATTACTCGTATTAGTTTTTTATATTTAAAATTTTTCATGTTCTGAGAACTATTTTCATTCTGAGGTTTATTTTCTAAAGCAAAAAAATATATTAAATTCGGTTATTTAGTTAGTTTAATTTTATGAGACATAAATTACATTCAACACAAAACGCATTTTGAGAAAATCGTTTAATTCAGCTAGCTGAATAGCATTATTTTATAAACAAAAATTGAGAAAACATTACAAGTATGTAAATAACGAGTTTGCTTTCAAATTCAGCGTGTGCTAAGTTAATTTTATTACTAGGAAAAATAAGGAAAACTAAGTTAAAAGCTAACTTACCTACAAATTTTACTATTCAGCTAGCTGAATTGTTATATATAACCGGGAAATAAAAGAAAAACCTTTTTATACAAAATTTACAAAATTTCACTATTCAGCTATCTTAATAGTATTATTTTTTTATACAAAACACTTCTGGGAAAATTGTTTTAATAAGACACCTTGTCTAATCTTTCTTTAGCCTGCTTTCTTTTTGATATTTTCTATATTTTTGGCAACAAAATTTCGTTGCACCTATAATTAAATCTAATTTGGTTTAAAAATTTTGTATTAAAAATTTTCTGCTGTAAAAACAACTTAAAATTTCAAATAATGGCATAAGTAACACTCAATCTTAGAACAAAGTTCAGTAAAAACAATTTACACAATAATACAAATATAAAAACAAAAACAACAAATGAATTAATATAATGAAATTTGTATTTTAAATGTATTTATAAAACAATAATACAAATCTATCGTTGTATTTGAAATCCGAAACTGAATGTAAATATAATCCAATGTCGCAACATTTAGTTAAAATAACATAACCCATATAAGCAAAATCCAAAAGGAGAGTTAAAACATGTCAAATGTAAACAATAGAAATTATTTCCACTTTGTCACCTTTTTTGCTGTTTTTTTTTGCAATAAATACAGCCATGAAAAAAAGTGTACACATGAAATGTTAAAGGACACCTTAAATTATTTCGTGTGCCTGCTAAGTTATATGGGCACATATGTTTTTGTTTTGGGTTTTCCTCAAAATCTTGCTGTATTGAAACAACACCAAACACTTTATTTGTAACGTTTGTTCCTGAAACACATGTGAGTGAAATCGTTTGGAAAATACCGCAACAACATGCTATATTTTGTTTAAATTTCTCACAATTTTCCGAATAGTTTTAACAGCAGAGATTTTATATTTGTTGTTGTAGATTCATTTAATTGTTCTAGCTAGACAAACTGTCTGCGATTGTTTTTGGAATGGGTATGATATATTATTTGGTTGTTTGACTGTATCTGGTGAGTTGGGTATGTTTGTATGGTTTGTCTATGTAATTGGGTTTTGTTTTAATCATTGTTTCTACCTTCGGATAATCTCAGCTAATACTGTTTGCCAATAATAGTACTTAAATGTATTTAAAACACTATTGATTTGTTTTTCTTGGTTTTTTTGTTGCAATAAGGTTTTCATTTTTATTCTTAGCAAGGCTGGAGAGTATAGAAGATCACTGTAATTGAAAAGCAATTTAAAAAAATTGCTTAATATTGTCTTTAAACACTTGTTATAGAATACATTATGACAGTGGTACGTTTTTTAAGAAATAAGGAACATTTATGATTATTCAGCTAGCTGAATTATAATTTTTTCATAAATTTGTTTAAATTAATTAAGTCAAATTTATTAAAATAACTTTTCGTACTTATTCAGCTAGCTGAATTATGTTATAATTGAAATTTTATGGAAAAATGTTTAAAGAAATTATGATGTATAGATTTGTACGTTGATTTTTTTTAGTTTTTTGTTGCAATAAGGTAATAAAGTAATTTAAAAATATTGCTTAATTCGAATACATAATGACCGTGGATACTTTTTTTCAACAAATTAATAATATTTATGATTATTCAGCTAGCTGAATTATAGTTTTTTTTAAATTTGTTTAAATTAATTAAAGCAAATTTATTGAAATTGCTTTTAGTACTTATTCAGCTAGCTGAATTATAATATTGTGAAATTGCATGGAAAAAATGTTTGAAACAAATTTTAATGTTTCTATTTTTATATTCAGCCAGCCGAATTACTTGATTTTGATAAATGAATTACTTTGATTTTGAAATTAAATTAAATAGTAACAAACTTATAAATATAAATCTAGCAAAATTTTATATTCAGCTAATTAAAAATGATTTGTGTTTTATGGTTAAGTTAATAAGAACTAATTTTTTGTTTACTTTATTTGAATATTTTTATTCAGCTAACTAAATTATTAAAAATTATTGTAACTTTAAATTATAAAAATTATTGCAATTTTGCATCAAATAATGAGGTTTTAAAAAAAAACTTTTAAAAAATTAATTTTTTCTTCAATCGTGTTTAATTAGCCAGCTGAATTACTTTGTTTTTTCTGAATTATTGAGTTTTGATAAATACAATATTTTAAATCAAAAATAACATCAAAATTTACTGTCTAGCTTATATATTATTTTTTTTTTATAAATGGTAAAGATTATAATTTTGCTAATAATATATATTCAGCTAGCTGAATATCTATATTAAATAAAATTCAATAAACTTTAGATATTTATCTGAAGTTTTGTTTGTTTTCAGCTAGCTGAATTACTATAATTTTAATAGAATACATTTTATATTATTTCTTAAAATTCAATGACAATAATTTAAAAATTTTGTTTAAAATAATTTAAAAAAATATATACCAAGGTCGATAATAAACACTTATTCAGCAATACTTTATGTATTATCTCATAAAAATTACTTTAAAATTAATATTTGCTATTTATTTAGCTAAATTAAAATATATTTATTAAAATCGATGAATTCAGCTAATTGAAAGATTTAGTTTTTGTTATTTTATATAAGATTTACTATACAATCAATATGTCTCTATTCAGCTAAAGTTAAACTTTTTTAAATCATCAGTATAGATTTTTATGATGTTTATATTTTAAAATATAAAATTTAATTTTTTTTTTTTTGTGCAACTACCTTTATTTTTAAATTTCAATACACAATATTTGCTGAAATATAAACTATTCAGCTAGCTGAATTATTTCGATTTTTGTTCTTTATTACTTGCATATACAAATTAGTTATTCTTATAGTTTTTTGCCTAAGAACATATCATTTAGCTAGCTAAAAAACTTAAATTTTTTTGTAAATTTTTTATAGAAAATATTGCTTAAGAATTATATATTTAGCCAGCTGAATTACACTTTTTTTGCTGAATAACTTATATTTTATATATTTATACAACAGAGTTTTGTAATTTATATTTTTTTGTTTAAAAACAATAACAAAGTTTTATAAATTGTATAGAAAAAAAGTATATTACATTTATTCAAATCGCAGATTTCATTCAATTCAGCTAGCTGAATTGCCTTATTTTATACGATTTTACATACAAATGCCCGCTAAAATCAATTTTAATACCAAATTTTTGCATTCTACAAATCTTTTCTAACTTAATTATATGTTTATTAAAAACATATTAACTATTCAGCTAGCTGAATTATATTGTTTCTTGTTGAATAACTTATATTTTATATATTTATACAACAGAGTTTTGTAATTTATATTTTTTTTTGCTTAACAACATACAATTCAGCTGGCTGAATAACTAAGTTTTATAAATTGTAAAGAAAGATACCTATTCAGCTAGCTGAATTGACTTATTTTACACGGTTTTACATACGAATGGCCGCTAAAATGAATTTTAATGCCAAATTTCTTCATTCTACAAATCTTTAACTACAAAAATATTTTTACAAAACTTTTTCATCTTAGAAATATTCAAATTTGCTAGCATAATTATATGTTTATTAAAAACATATTATATTACACATACTTTGCTATAGGAAATATTATTTTGCCATAAAAATCTTAAACCCTTTTATATAAATAGGAAATTATAAACCAATGATTCAATCATTTCCTAATAATTGTCAAGTACTTTTAAAGTATAAGGTGTTGTACCAGTTACCATTTATACTATAACTAGTAGTAAAAATAACACAGCAAGTGTTTGCCTAAGAATTCCCCTTTTTCAGTAAATAATTTTTATGATATTTAGTTAATAAATATTTACGTATGAGTAGAGTCACATATATAACTATAATAAACATTATTAAACAATATATTAACTGTCATAAATGTCACAAAGTCATGACATCTTCAAACTTGCAATACGTTTTATTTTTTGAAAAAAAAATATCAAGCTCTTGTCATATGAGTGTCCTCAATTACTTTAAAAAAAACGAAGTTAGAAAGAAATTAAAAAGGTTTCCTATTAAGTTTTTTTTGGTGGTTTTTTTAATAGTGAGAATTTTAGCAAATGTTTTTATAAATAAAAAAAAATTGCATGTTTCCTAAAAAATGTTTTGTGTTATTTTTTATTTCTGGTTGCCAAGAAAAAATATTATAATTAATTTTAAGGCTTTACGAAAGAATAGAGAAAAAATTGTTAAAAGCGGCTTTTAAAAGTGTCATAAGCCTTGAATATAAACACAAAAAAAACTTAAATCGCCCTCAAACCATTTTAGCTATTAGCAACAAAAGGTGTTTAAAATAATAACTCCATGGGATAGAAACAATATAGGAAAAGCAATAACAAAAAATTCATTCATAAAAATGTATCAATGAATTGTAGTTTAAACTACAGCTTAGATTCAAATACATTAGAGATTTGAAATAAATAGACATCTGAATACTATTTGGCCATTACAGAGCGTCCGTCTGTTTAAACAATTTACGAGAATAAATATACGATTTCAAGCTGTGTTTACTAAACGGAAGGAAGAGGAAGGAAGTAAAATAAGGTTAAACTATCTATGTATTAACGAGCCAGAGATATCTGCTCTAACTCATGTCTCCTTTGACGACAAATAAAATTTGCTTCAAAGTGAGTATTTTGAGAGTAAAAGAGTATTCATCGACAAAACAATGTCCAAAATCCATTTGTCAATTTACAATTGTAGGTTTTTTTTTAAATTGTATTTTTATTATACTTTTATTTGAGTCGTTTAAAGCCATTCATACAATAATTTTTTTTGTCTTTTTTCTTATATATTTCATATAAATTTGTTGAATTTTTTGGTAAAAAAAATGATTGTTAAATTTATTTCTTTGTTCCCTTTTTTTACATTTTCAATTGAGTTTGATTTGTAATGGTATTGGCTTTTTTACACCTTTTTTTATTATTGTCTTTTAATAAAGTATAGTTTATTTCTTTGAGGATTTAACATCCGGTTTTTATTGTTTTTTTTTTTTTTTTAATTTAGTACTTATTTCCTGTTTAGGGAAATTATTGATGGAATTTTCTTTTTAATTCCATTAATGAGTTTTTTTTTATATAAAACTCCCATAAATATATACGGGGGCGTTCATATATTTGTGTAAAATCCTATTATATTAGAATATAGTTAATTCAGCTGACGTAATAGAAATGTTATAAGCTTAAATGCTATAGAATAACAATTTAGCTTAAGCAAAATAAGTAAAACTGTTATTCAGCCAGCTGAATTGGTAATACACAGTACTGAAGAATACATAGTTGAAAAATAAAATTTAAAGAAAATATAACTGCAGCAATGTAATTTAGCCAGCTGAAAATAACTATTTTAAGCTAATTGTTATTTTACTTAAATCGGTTAATTTAATTGTAAGAAACTTGCTATTCAGCTAGCTGAATATGTCGTTCCCAATTTTTAAAACGTCCTTTATTTTGTAAAAAATAATTTTCCTAAAAATTATATAAGTAAATGATAAACTCAGCTAGCTAAATAAAGTGTTACTACCACCGGAGGTAAAAACTACCAATACATATTAATGAACTTATATTTCTTCCAAATTTTTTTTCTTAATTCGTGTATAAAAGTATAACACAAATTCAGCTTAATAAAAAAAATTATAACTAACTTTATAAGTAAAAGAAAATTATATTTCAGCTAACTTAATTTACAAAAAAAACAATTTTTCAGCTTCAGTGATATAAAACTTCAATTCAGCTTGCTAAAAGAAAATATTACAAACTTCATAAATAAAAGAAAACTGTAATTCAGCTAACATATTTTTCAAGAAGCTGTTTTTCAGCTAGCTGAATTAGTTATTTATAATTTTTAAGAATTAATATTTACTGTAAAAAATTAATTTTATAGTAGTTCTAGCTTCAGTGATATAAAACTTCAATTCAACTAGCTAAAAGAAAATATTACCAACTCCATAGGTAAAAGAAAACTATAATTCAGCTAACTTAATTTAAAAAATATATATTTTTTAGCTGGCTGAATTAGTTATTTATAATTTTTAAGAATTAATATTTATTGTAAAAAATTAATTTCACAGTAGTTTTAGCTTCAGTGATATAAAACTTCAATTCAGCTAGCTAAAATAAAATATTACTAACTCCATAGGTGAAATAAAACTATAATTCAGCTAATTTAATTTAAAAAAATGATTTTTAGCTAGCTGAATTAGTTATTTGTAATTTTTAAGAATTAATATTCATTGTAAAAAATTAATTTCACAGTAGTTTTAGCTTAAGTGGTATAAAACTGCAATTCAGCCAGCTAAAATAAAATATTACTACATAGGTGAAATAAAACTATAATTCAGCTAACTTAATTTAAAAAATACTAGTTTTATTCAGCTAGCTAAATTAGTTTTACATAATTTTTAAGAATTAAAAAAAAATCTTTTCACAGTATTTTTAGCTTTAGTGATATAAAACTTCAATTCAGCTGACTAAGAGAAAATATTACTTAAAGAAAACTATAATTCAGCTAACATATTTTAAAAAAAAACAATTTTTCAGCTAGCTGAATTAGTTTTACATATTTTTTAAGAATTTATTTTTATTGTAAAAATTATTCTTACAGTACTTTTAGTTTCAGCGGCATAAAACTTTAATTCAGCTAGCCTAAAACAAACATAACTTCTATTCAGCCAAATGAGGAAGAAAACCAAAATATTTATGAACTCATATTTGTTTTAAAAAAAAAATTATATTAAAATTTTAAAATCAAGTCACTAGTTCAGCTACCGAAAATAAAGTTTTACAAATGTCACAGATAATATATGTGATTTTGCTAACAAACCGACTATTCAGCTAGCTGAATTGGTTAAAAATAGCTTTAATAAATTTCTATTTTTTATAAAACAAAATGTAAACCTTTATTAATAAACGTGGGCGTAAAATATTAAGAATATGGTGGCCATAACCCGCGGCCAAAAAAGACTATCACTAAACAATTTAATTTTGAGAAGAATATAGATATAGCTGGATAAGGTATACTTTGCGACACGGCACACTCAGCTCTTATGTATATCGAACCCACAGGAGCCACAGAAACAGATGTCAAGCAAAAATAATACGGCATAGAACAATTAAAAATAAATATCCAAATCGAATCACTAACTTACAAGAGAGGTCTACCCAAAATTTTAATGAAGGCATTTAACTAATTCAGCTATATAATACCATAACTATGCTATTTGGAAATTAAAACAGCTCATATTCAGCTAGCTGAATTAATTTAAACCGATCGAAATTAGTAAGTACAATTACTGTAAATGAACAAAACTTTTATGCAGATAGCTAAATTTTTTTTTTATATTTTTTCTACTTTATTTTAAATTTATTGCTTTAACAACATAGATTTCTATATTACTTATAGTTATAGAAATTGTATTAGAAAAGCTTTAATTCAGCTTAAACTTCAAATTCAGCTAACATAATATTAAAATGTTCCAAGAAATGCAGCTGTTTCAGCATTTCAATCAGTGCTTTGTTAACCATTTTGCTAAGAAACATCATCTTAAAGTCTAATGTTGGGCGCCAAAAATTACATTCAAAATAATACAAGATTTTTTTTACAAAATTTCAATAAATTCTTGTTAAAATTTGTGTAAATTTTATAATTTTATATAGTTAAATTTATTTTTAACCACATTTCCTTGTTATAACAATCACACCTCAATAACCATCCATTACATATTGTCTAATATTTGAAATATTTATTGTAACTACATCCTATTTAATGTAGTTAATTATCCTTGAAATTTTACCATACAAACGATTTTGTTTGATAGTTTTTAAACAATCACATTTTTCAATACGATTTAAATCACAATTGCATTAACAGCAACCCCTCTTTAACTACGATACCATGTTTAGGTATAACAATTACAAATAAAATGTATGATGGCTTGACAAATGTTGCTTTAAAAAAAAAAATAGGCGTAAAAAATCAAATAGAAAATTATGTACACAGATTTGTGAACCCTTCAAAATCAAAAAGTATAACAAGCATACTACTACGTTTAAACATTCAGCCAAATTCATTCATTCATTCATTCATTTAACCATCCTTACAAAATAATATCAAAAGGTGTATATAAAAAAATAACCGCCATTACAAAAAAAAAGAGATGCATCTGCAGTATATACTTCACCATCAAACTAATAATGATGAGTGAGTGTTTGGTATCTTTTTTTAATACTTCAATATCCGTGCCATTAGAGGAAATGGTTATTAACCCTTGAAAGTAACGAAACAAAATTTTCAAAGTAATTGTCATTTACAAAAATGAAAGGGAAGACTTTGGCTTGGTAAAGAGTTCTAGACGAATAAGTTTATCATCCTTTCTAGTGAAAAGTATTGAACGAATAGTGGCAGTGACATTGTCCCGAAACATTCTTAATTGTCAACAGCATGCGAATTAAAATAGTAGATCCTGTGTCGACTTTTCATGATCTTTAAAGATCTAAAAGGATCTAATAGAAATCAATAGACGTTGGGTGTTTTTGTTGACCTTGTGGGGGCTTTTGACAATGCTACTTTTGACTCGGTAAGGATTTTGGCTGAGATGCCTGGAGAAGACCCAGATCTTCTTAAATGAATTCACTTCATGTTTTCTAAAGGCTCTTGATCACTGATAGTCAGTGAAGCACAAAGGTTCACAGTGACGTACTTATTTATTCAACAACTGGTCAGGATATTTAGATCCAGTCTTTTACTTGGTCATGTATAAACACCTTGGAGGAAGGTCAAAGTGGTCTTTATACCAAAGGCAGGTGGGCAATCTGAACAACTGCCTAAATCATATAGACCAATTGGCCTCAGCTCGTTTCTCCTAAAGGCAATGGAGAAAGTCTTGAATCGCTACATTAGGGACACTAACCCCGATCGGAAACAGATACATAAGCTTCAATTGGCGTTTCATGTTGTTAAAATAATATAAAAGGCACTACAGAGAAAGAACATTGCCCTTTGTGCCCCTATAGATATACATGGAGCTTTCGACAACACGTCCTACGATGCGATTAAAGGGGCCATGTTGAGAAAGGATATCTCTCCAGTCTTAGTGGATTGGCCTTTAGAGATGCTTAGGTCTAGGGTAACCACATTTGGTATAGGAAATACATATAGGACCGTAAATGCGACCAGAGGATGTCCTTAAGGCGGTGTCTTATCACTATTACTGTGGACATTGGTCATTGATGAGCCGCTCGAGGGTCTGTACGACCAGGGCTTTAGAACCTATGGATATAGACGATCTTGTCATCTCCGTCGTCGGATGGGATGACGTAACGATTTTGGAGCGTATGCAGCAGGCTCTAAACTTTACTCTTTCGTGGTGTCAGTAAAAGGGCTTATCCATCAACCCATCAAAGACCGTACTGATACCATTTACGAACAGAAAGAAGGTCAATTTGCCTGCACTTGTTGTAGGAGATAGACAACACGGACAGGGTGCAGTACCTAGGGGTTATTCTTGACAAATTCCTCACCTGGAATGATTATCTTGACTTGATGTACAAAAAGGCCACTAGAGCGTTCTCTGCCTGCCAGAGGCTCTTTGGAAGGACATGGGGTCTGAGACCGCGTAACGTATATTGGTCATTCAATGCTATTGTTATACCTAAAGGTGATGCGCCATGGTGGCCAAAAGTGCAACAATTAAGGGTGAGCAAAACTCTTAAGAAGATATAGCGGCTGGCGTGTATTGGTACAACGGGCGCCAGCGGGACGTGTCCTACGGATGCCATTAGGGTTATGCTATGTATCCCACCAATGTATCTCACCGTTTCATATTTCCATAATGGATGCGGCCATTATGGGCTCGACAAAACTTAGTGAATTCGGTAGTATGAAATATGGCGACCTAAGGGGTCACATGAGGATCGCAAAGATCTTTGCGGACGACCCGATTTCATGGGTCGCGGACACTATGTTACCGGAACAAGTTCTCATCAGGAAT
The DNA here is from genome assembly GCA_949748255.1 of Eustalomyia histrio. Lineage (NCBI taxonomy): Eukaryota > Metazoa > Arthropoda > Insecta > Diptera > Anthomyiidae > Eustalomyia > Eustalomyia histrio. The sequence goes on from OX456525.1 coordinate 138,455,270, forward strand.
TTTGACATGATGTTGTTTGATAGGAGCACGTTGACCAACCGATATTGAGAGCCTGAACTGGGAGCCCTTGTAAGTTACACGGATGGCTAGAAGCAGGCGAACATGGACACGGGTGCGGGCGTTTTTGAAACATGAATCCAGCGTGCTCTTCCTATGGGCAAATAACACTTAATTTTTTTTTTTTTTTTTTTCTGGCTGAGATCTTCGCAATATGTGTTTGTGCGACGGAGCGCCTGCGGAGACTTATACTTAGATCTCGTATCTACACTATTTCTGACAGTCAAGCCGCATTTTAGGCTCTTATGGCCCACGAGGTGTCTTCTAGACTGGTGATGGAGTGCATTCAGGCTCTCGATAGACTTGTTCAGAACAACTCCCTCACCCTGGGGTTGATTACTGGCCATGAAGGGCGACGAAAAGGTTGACTGTAGGGCCCATCGTTCCTGAACCTTTCCGTGGGTTGTCCATGGGCTACATTGGGGAAAGGATCAGGTTATGGAGAGTCAGTAAGCAGACTTTGGAAAAATTTCATCTGGCATATGGATTACATCACAGGGCATGGACTTAACGTTGAGAGGCTTTCGAAATATTGTCCAATGTATCTAATGCCTTTGGATAATATGATACTAGAAAATATGGAATAATTTTTGCGATTAGGAAAGACTAGGGCAACACAGATGCATCTAGAACCCCTAACCATACTGTATCCGGCTGGTAGCTGGACGAAGTGAACAACTACTCCTTATGCCAAGGGCAGACTACCAAGATTCTTTCTTTTGCGGCAAATTGGTTAAACGATAATGGATAGAGGGACAAAAGTATAAGTATCTGTACCCTACGGGAAATGGACCAGTCACAGAGTTAGTCACGTGACTGGAACTTTGTGGCAGATACCGGTCCTCGAGTTGGTTCTCTTATATGAAAGTAACCGGTAACTTTAACATGGGCTTGTCATAGGAGGTGTCAATTTATACCTTTTAAGCTACTTGTGACATAACGCTGACCTTGTTTAGGGTACCATATCACTGCATTGGCGTAAGTGAATGCGCAACAGAACAGGTTGGAATTATCTTTACTCCTAAGTAGTCTCATGTTAGACACTACGTGATGTGTATCAGAACTAGTGCAACATGAAATGTTACGTGGCTGGCTCAAATGTACATACCTAAGAACTGAGCATAAGTAATTAATAAAAAACTGGTTACATATCAATTGTGTTGCAGAACTTATAGGGAATGAATAGTTTCGTGATATATCACTTGACTGTTGCACGTGGATATGTTACAGAGCAAACGCCAAAAAAAATATTTTTCCATAAAGAGAGTTTTTGGAAAATTTTTAGACTGAAAAGATTTTCAAGTCAGGCGGATAAAGAATTAGTTTTGTAATTCACTTTTTTAAAATGAATATCGTTCCAAAATCGGTTCTGTTTAAATCAGTATTATGTCAGCTATGCAATAGTCGCGGGATTTGGGTTTTTGCCACCGATTGACATTCTTTTATACACAGCAAAATTTGTTGAACCAGTTCCGTGTTCTGTCATTATTTCAACTACAACAGTCCTAATTTCGTTAGTCCACATTGATGTTATGTTTATTTCACTTTAGTTACATGATATATCCAGAAAGAACCAGTCAATGTTCTGCCACCATTTCAACATTTGGGACACTGGTAATTATACAGCAATTACTGCTTTTTCAGACAGTGAATTATATTTTACACCAGTTTTGTGACATGTCCTTTATTTATCTATCACAGATTTATCACCTTGGATCAATTGACCCTTCATTTCCCGTAGGGTAGTGATAGGCTGCGAATAAGGCACTTGAATCTCCGATCACTTCATACAAAATTGTTCAAGTGTGCAGACACAGGCTGAACGAGGTTCCTATGGGAAATGGGATCTGTCTTCTATAGGAAACGAGTTATGTGGGTATTTAGTCAATGAATTGGCCGACTCGTTGGCAAACATTGGATCGCTTTCGGCTCCCATAAATCCAAAACCACAGATGGTTATCAGCATTTTATGGTTAATACGTTGGATTGCCTCATATATGAAAATTAGGAGGTGTTAAGACAGTATTAACTGCGGTGGTATGAAGTGTTTTGTGGGTAAAATGCGGTAGGAAATGTGGCACATACCTTTTCAGTTTAAGTAGAGCTGGCTCCCTCAGATTTACTGGCTTGATTATGCGAAACAACGCCAGTGCTCGTCATATGGGTAGGATGGGTGTTGTCAATACAATGGTTCGGTCATTGAGGAAGAGTATACGTCTGCAGGAAGAGGACACCACAGAGCATTTTGTATGTTACAGTCCAGCTTTCTCCAGAACTAGATGGAACATTATTGGTAGTAACGTCTTGTCTATGGACTCTGTTCATAAGCAGCCCCTACATGACTTCCTCAGGTTTTTAAGGAAGATTAGGAAATCCTAGGCTGGAGAGAGGTCTCCTAAAGGGAGTTTTTTGAAGTCCGATAGAACTTATGAAAGGGTTAACTGTCAAACGAGCTGTCATACTGCGCTCATTTACATTTATGATCAATAAGTTGATTTCGATAAATGGAAATGTCAATTGGCCTATAAGGTCGTGCGACTTGACACCTTTCGATAATTTCCTGTGGGGCCACGTGAAGTCAATGGTTGACGTTGATAATTATTGTTAGTACGCATTATTTTTAGTGAAGATCCAATAAATACTTACATACAATATGTGAAATATTTTATAGAAAAAACTGTTTCGGAATAAGAAAAGTTTTTAAAAAAATTTTAAAATTTTAGTTTCGAAATAATTTCTTGAATATGTGATTATCCTTGTTAAAAGTGTTTTAAATTAGAAAACTTTTAAAAATCAAATCCTAAATGCAGTACTAATTTCTTGCTATATTGTTCTTTTTAGGGTTAATAACTCATGACTTTTTTTTATCCGTTTTTTATTGTTACTTTACTTTTTTATTAACAAATGTCATTCATTTTAATTCAGCTTTCCGGTTTTTGATCATTTTCCAAATTTTTTTTTGTCGTAATTTATTAATTGTCAAACATTCGTTGCGCGGAAATGATTTTAGAATTTTTAGTAAAAGAATTTTTTATTCTTACCAATATTTCTATACAATTTGAAATTTTTTATCTTTCTAATACTTATACAAAAATTTAATGTAATCTAAACCTTTTTAACAGCCATTTATTAATGATACCAAAAAACTATTGTTTTTAAATCTTATTGAATTTTGTTTCTTATTAAAATCAATTTATAAAAAAAAAACATCTTTAAAAATCAATTACTTAGTAATGGGTCATACTTATTCTTTGAATCATTTCACAATTTTTTTAGACAATGTTTGTTTATTTGTAAGGACTACAAGATGTTTAAAGGACTCTATGAACATCTTGTAACATCTTGTCTCCAGTGGCGTGATTGTTGTATTTTTCAATTTGTCATTTGACTTTTTATTGTTTTTTTTTATTGGTCTTGTTGCCAACTCGGAAGTAAGGTTTGTAGAAATTCTTGGCAAATTTATTTTTGTATATTTAAAGTCAATTTACCGGATGTAAATTCCTTTCTAATTATTTTTCAATCAGTTAATGTTAGTGTATACATTTCTTTGGAAAAAAATATTTTTTTTAATTTTTTTTTTTAATTTATCTATTCAAAAAGTAGCAGCATAGAAATTTTAACACAAAATTAAGGTCTACTTCTGGTTTAAGTATTACGAAAATGGTTAAAACAAAACAAATTTATAAACATATTATACGATATGTAGTTTGTATAACCAATTTATCAAATAAAATCAACACAACTTCTATTCAGCTATGGAAGTTTTGTTCAAATATAAATAAGAAATTCAGCTAACTAAAAACAAAATTTTTGCATTTGAAATTAGCGGAATTATATCTGTATTCTCATTAAAGCAACTACCACTTCTTTCCAGTCGGCTAGAAAACTATTTTCTAAAAAAAAAATAATTTTTTTTATAAAATATGAATGTTTTAATAATTCAGCTAGCTGAATATGAGTATTGTCCATATAAATTTATATAAATTATCATTTTACATCATAAAATATTAATTCAGCTAGCTGAATAGGATTGTAGTTCATTTAAATTTATTTAAAATATCATTTTACATCATAAAATATTAATTCAGCTAGCTGAGTAGGAGTTTTGTTCTTTCAAATTTATTTAAATTATCATTTTACATCATAAAATATTAAGTCAGCTAGCTGAATAGGAGTTTTGTTCATTTAAATTTATTTAAATTATCATTATACATCATAAAATATTAATTCAGCCAGCTGAATAGGAGTTTTGTTCATTTAAATTTATTTAAATTAAATTCTAATACCACTTATTTTCAGTCGTCTGAATTAATGATGCTTTAACATAAAATTAAAAAATATATATTTTTTATAAAATTTAAAATCTTAAATATTAGATATCATAATCTAATGCAATTTAACTGAGTTGTTAAAATTAACATTTCAGGCAAACTGTATTTAAATTATTTATGAATTTATATAAATGTATTCAACAGTTTTCTATGATATAAATGAGAAATTGTATAGGAAATATTCCGACGGCATTAGAAAATATTATATTCATATGACAAATTCAGCTCCTTGTTCATTTAAAGTTAGCTTAATTACTATTTTATATGGTAATAATACGAATTTAGCTAGCTGAATAGGAGTTTTGTTAATTCAAAGCTAGCTGAATTATAACTGAATATCACTGAAGCTAAAAATATTTTATTTCAGTTGACTGAATTAATGATCTTTTGATATAAATTTAAAACAAGCTTGATAACAATTCTTTTCGAAAAATAAATCTTTTACATTTTTCATTGAAATCAATATTTAATAAACGAGTATTCTGTAAAATTCCAATTCTCACTTATTTTTTAAAACTTAGGGTCGATTTACCACATTCGTGATTGTTATTCTTCGATCCAATTTAAGTTTTTCGATCACGGATGTTGTAGTTCAGCCCTGGATTGGAAATTAAAGTAAAACTATTTTTACTTATTAAAAAAACACTCTGTACCATCAACTTCCATAGTTAAGAAGTAGTTTATTGAATTTCATTATGGTCGTATAGCACAAGTAACGCCAAACGTTTAAATCGCCCAAAAGAGGTCTTTACGACAGAAGTCCATAAAATCCATGGGTTATATTGGACGGCCGAAAAGCTAAAGACATCTAAACTAAACCGGCAGTACATCATATTTTACATAAAGTATTCCTCACACTCGACCATAAGCGAAAAGTCCCTGACATATCAAACCGCTAATATATGCCTCATTAAATTTCAACGAACAAGTATGTATTCTTTTTTCGCTATTCGTGGTTTACCGGATTTTAACGAGTTTCCCGAAGCCCTTTTTGGCTACTTTTTTCAACAAAAGGGGAACCGGTCACGGGGCTGGTTTTAAAGTACACTCTAATTAATTTCTGTTGAAGTTTACCCAACTTATAGTATACTCAGAAAAAAAAGTTAGTAGAAAAATTTGTAAACGGTTTTCAATCCCACTCTACTATTTTTGTACTGATTTTTAGTAAAAAAATATTATTTAGCAAATCTTTTTGCTATTTACATTTTACAAATTACAGAATTTTGACAGAATATTTACAAATTTTTGTTGCTAATTTCAGAAATCATTTTACAAATTTTTAAAAACCGATTTGCTAAAATTAGCAAAAAATTTTACTAATTTTAAATTTCCTTAAAATGTTACATATATTTAAAAAGGGATCGGAAGGGAAGATACCGACTCATGTCTAAAAAGAGGACATCCACTTAAAATAGCACTAAAAAGGTTTTTCAGTTCTAAAAATCCGCCCTAAAAACAATTAAAATTTAACCTTAAAAGTAAAAAAAAACAAAAAGACCAAAATATTTTTCAAAACAGAAATTACCAAATTAAAACAAAATGATTAATTCGTTTTTTGAAAAATATAATCAAAACTTTTGATGCTCGATAAGAAAAATAAATTCAAAGCTTTTTACTAATATTAATATTTAGTAATTTTTTTTGCTGATTTTAGCAAACAGATTTTAAATTTCACTTTACAAAAATTCTACTAAAATTTAGTAGCGGCTACTAATTTTTCTAATGTATTGCTAAGATTAGCAAAAAATACTGCTGGGCTCAAATTAGCAGAATTTCCCGTAATAACAGCAAAATTTTCAATTGCCATTACAGACTTTTTTGGTGAGTGTAAGAAACTGTACTCCTACTATAAGTTGGGTAAATTTACTCTGTGTGCGTAAATGAAAAAAAGTACACACATTATGCGTAAATTGATAAATACATAGAACTCATTTTTAATTTTTTCTTCTTAAAAAGTGACGGTTGAATTGAACGAGAAAAAATCAAATTTGAAATTTTTCTATTAGAAAATTTCTATAGAATCTGTTTTTTTTTTAAATCTTTAGAATTTTAAAATTTTTTTGAAGTACCTAGTACTTTCATAATTACTGACACACTGTTAGTCGCCCCCACTGTAAGAAATCCACTGAACATACTCTCGTTACGTTGACAGTTTTTTGACAACTAGCATTTAAACTTCATTTTTGTGTAAAAAGTTTTTGTCGTGCGTTACTTTAAATTATGGAATGGGGAGATATTGAAAACCGTATTGTCATAATTGGCCTAAAAAAATGTGGAATGGAAACTGGAGACATTTATCGAACATTGCAGCCGCTCGGGGTTAGTCGTAGTTTTGTTTATCGTGCTGTGAAACTGTTTGGAGATACTGATGGAGTATCAGACCGTCCGAGATCTGGCCGTCCGCGCTCTGTGCGAACTCCCAGAGCCGTTAGAGCTGTACAGAATCGAATTTATCGAAATCCACTCCAAAAGCAGCAAATAATGTCGCGGGAGATGAATATATCGAAGGTTTCCATTTCTCGCATGAATGAATATGACTTGGGACTTCGGGCTTACAAAAGACACACGGGGCATCTACTTACGGCGGCGTTAAAGCAGAAACGGAAGCAAAAATCAAAAGCATTGATTCGCCAGTACGCCAAAAACGGCCACAGAAAAATTATGTTTACTGACGAGAAAATTTTTACTGTGGAGGAGTCGTTCAATAAACAAAATGATAGAGTCTATGCTAAGTCATCTCTGCAAGCAAATGAATTGTTTCCTAGAGTTCAGAGAGGTCACCATCCTGCTTCTGTGATGGTATGGTGGGGGCGACTCCCCCCTTGGGGTCACCAAGCTTCATTTCTGCGAAAAAGGTATTAAAACTTCGGCAAAGGTGTACCAATCTGACGTTTTAGAAAAGGTTGTGAAGCCATTAAATACCAAAATTTTTTTATTTAGAAAAAACATTTCTTAAAGAAATATTCTTAAATTTAAAGAACTTTTTCATAGTTTCGAATCGTAATATATGTAACTGCAGAGATCATATTATGGGAAAATTATGGTTATTTCATTGAAAACTACACTCTAAAAAATGTTTGTAAATAAACTACAATAAAATGGGTAAAGTTTTATGTAATATTACGAAAATTCGGTAAATATAAACACAAAATGTCTAAAAATGTTTTTTACACACTTTCATATACAATAATACACACAAAAAGTATTTTTAGACATAATGTGTTTAAAATTAAACGCTTTGTGCCTAAAATCAGTATTCTTTTGTTAAATTAGAATTTTACGCACAAATTTTGTAAATATACTAACTTAGAATAGTAATAAATATTTTGACATTTGGAAATTGGAAAATATTAAAAAAAAATAAAAAAAAAGCTATAAATGAAAATCAATTTTTTGAATTTTAATTAAAGATGACCATATATTATGTATTATATTAATAATTCATTATTATTAATGTTTTAATAATGTACATACATAAAATAAATTTATTCTTTCAAAAAAAATTTTTTTCAGCAGTTTAATTTAAACTAAATATACGCATTTTTTTATATAATTACGCATATAGAAATGCATTTTCAGGCATTTCATGCGTATATTTACTATTCAAATAGGGTTTTTACTCACAATTTTAGTAAATTTTCGAGTTACTTTAATAATTTCATTTAATTTTTTCGCACTTTTAATGTGAAATGACCAATTATATGTGTACAAACTTACGCATAATGTGTGTACTTTTTTTCGTTTACGCACATAGAGTAAATTTACCCCATTTATAGTAGGAGCACAGTTTCCTACTATTAGTTGGGTAAATTTCAACAGAAATTTATTAGAGTGTATATTGTAGTACGACTATGGCTGGTACAATCATAAAACCCAAAAATATATGATGCTCTTCGAATATGATTGCTCTAACATTGTTTTTTTTTTCTCTGCGTGTGTGTTAAACAAAATATAATAACATCGGAAAAGGTACTAAAAATATGACAGGTCAACTTGGTTACTCTATTACATATCCCATTTTTAGTCAAAGTGGTTTATAATATCTTGTTTTTTTTTTCTAAAAAGTTCAGTAAATTTGATAACAAAAACAATCCACTATCAAATCCGGAATTGTATCACTATTTTAACATGTTATCTTAAAAAAAAAAAACAGGAAATAATATTTTTATTGTGCAACCTCCTTGAATTCTATGTGAAGTTTAAATAAACAAATACTTAAGTTTTAAAAAATATAAATGATCCTTTTTAAGTAAAAAAAAACGAGTTTTTTACCCTTAAAAAAATATCCTATAAAGGATTAATCATTAAAAATACAGAATTCCCCATAGATCCTCAATGAAAAATAAAAACATAACAAAACAAGCTAATAATCACCGAAAATAAAAACAAAAAAAACACAAACTACAATAATAAAGTTGTCTAAATACAAACAAACTACTAGATGATTTCAACAATCATTTCAAACCATACCACGAGTAGTAAGAGTAGTAGCAAACCAAACAATAAACTTCAATCAAACATCAGATGAAAAAAAAAAGCTACTAATGAGAATACTCCTAAATTCTTTTTTATATCAAAAAAAAGGATACTTTTTATATTATCCTTGTTAACAATACACAATAAAAAAAACACACACAACAACAGTAACGCTTGAAATTGTATAAAATATTAAGTTCGATACAATTGCAACGCCTTTTACTTTAGGAAGAAATTGTTGTTAACGATGATAACAGCCGTTTTTTTTTTTTTTTTTTTTTTTTTTGTTCAAAAGAATTCAAGAGAGTTAGACAAAGAGGACTCTTATTAAAAAAAAATAAAATCACATTGGATTTTTTTACATACTACTCAAATATTCACCCTTTAGCCATCAAAGAAAGAAAAGAAAAAAGGCGTTAACATTTGGTTGCCTTCTTTTCATCTGGCAGTGATTTTAAAATTCTCTCTCTAATACATATAGATAAAATAAAATTTCCCATATTTGATCCTTTAAAATTTCCCATTATATAGCTAACCTTGTTACTCTGGTGGTAAAACCCATGTACCTGTGTTAACCCAATTCTGATTGGTGTTTGTTGATGGCGTCATAGTGGTTGTTATTGTTTTACTAAAACTTTTTGTGTCTGTCTGTCAGTCTGTCCATGCTTCATACATCAGTTGTATGATATGTAGTGTATGTGTGTTTATCTTAAAACTTGTTTGTTAATATAAATGGGTTTGTTTTTTTTTTTTTACTTCTCATATCTTGTTTGTATCCTTTTTCAAATTTAAATAAATACATGTTTCGTGTTTTTCTTTTTGCTCATTGTAATCCTACTCAAGTTGTTATTTGGTTCTCATCATATAGTATTCCATGTGCAACTTGTAGAGAATATACATATTTATGTTTGAGGCACGCAAATATGGAGTTGATATGGAGTACCCTCTTATGTGTCACAAGAGTCCGTGCAAATACATGTTCATACACGTACCAAAGTTCTGTCATATCAACTAAATATTCAGGTACAAAGATGGCTAGATGTATGTTATCGCTATTCTTAATTTTAAACAGTAAAATTCCCCAAAAATCTCCCATGAATAAAAGGAATTACTGAAATTAGCAATTTTTATGTAGGATTTCTTGTTTAAGATTGTAATATTTTATGATTTTATGATAATATGCACAAACAAAACTATACTACACTCAGAAAAAAAAGTTAGTAGAAAAATTTGTCAACAGTTTTCAATCCCACTTTACTGAATTTTAGTAAAAAAAAAATACATTATATAGCAAATCTTTTTGCTATTTACATTTTACAAATTACAGACTTTTTACAAATTTTTGTTGCTAATTTCAGAAATTATTTTACATATTTTTGAAAACCGATTTGCAAAAATTAGCAAAAAAAAATTTACTAATTTTAAAAAAGTGGTATTTGAAGGGAAATGTTATTTTTAATTAAAACTTACAGCTACAATCTAAAATTGCCTTAAAACAGTGGCGTCCAAACACTAATACTATGATATTTGCGTTTGCGGTAAAGAGCTTTTTTTCAGGGATGGAAAATTCAGTACGTTAGTACTTTTCCCTCAACTTGAAAATAACTTTTCAAACACACAACGATCAGTCTATGTTCACTAAAAAAAAAAACATTTAATAAAGCATGGGAACAGTTGTTTTTGTTTATTGAAAACAATAACGGCGATCCCGTATGTTTGGTTTGTGGTTATAATGCTAAACGCCATCACAAAAATACCATTGTAAGGCATTATAATACATGCCAAGAGATTTTGAATAAAAATTTAGATAGAGCCAAATTAGTAGATGAACTGAAATTAAAGTTTCAAAAGAAAAATTTGCCAATCGACCAATTTCAATATGAAAAAAATATCAAAGAAAAGATTTCTTGTTGTTGTTGCTCTATCCTTAGCAAAGCACAGCAAGCCTTTTGAAGATGGCGTTTTTTGTTTTAAGATCTTTCAAAAGAAGTATTAAAGTGTTTTGTCCTAAATAAATTATACAACTTATAACATTTCGAAATTCAAAATTTCCATCCTTGTATTGTGCTCTCATATATGAAAAAGCTAGCTGTAGGTGAAAAAGCTCTTTTGTAAAAGCTTGCACATTGTGCATATGAGTTGGACGCAACTGTCTTAAAATGTTAGATAGAATAAAAAAAGGGATCGGAAGTTAAGATACCGACTTATGTCTGATAATAGGACATCCACTTAAAAAAGCACTAAAAAGTTTTTTTAATTTAAAAATCAGACCTAAAAACAATTAAAACTTTACCTTAAAAGCAAAACAAATTGACTAAAATATTTTTCAAAACAGAATTTTTCAACACAGAAATTTCTAAGCCTTTGATTTTTTTTTTTTAATTTGGCTAAAATATTTTTTGAAAAAATAAATAAAATAAAAACTTTTGATGCTCGATAAAAAAAATAAATTTTGTACTAATATTAATAATATTTAGAAATTTTTTTTTTGCTGATTTTAGCAAACAAATTTTAAATTCCACTTTTTGTAAACAAACAAAAACAGACTTTTTTTGGTGAGTCTACTTTCATACTGAACCACAAAACAGACCTTTAAAAACAAATTCACTTTTCTGATTGAATTAATTTCTTTCATGATTCAATCTTTATCTTATTAGAAGCATCAAATTGATTATTTATTTAATTCTTTTTATAAATCAAACGAAATATTTCAATTTTGATTTACGAATAAAAAAAGCAATTATTTTAATTCTCGAATATGATTTGATTCGCGAATTAAAATAATTTTTTTTAAATCACGATTAACTTGTTTGTAAATCCGAAGGGTTTTATGGAATTTTTATAAAACAGCCACAGGGTGACTATTTTTATCGACTAACTACGATAATACAAATTTTGTTTTCCGTTCCATTTCGTTTGTATAAAAATGGTCACCCTTAGGCTGTTTTATAAAAATAGATACCTCACGTTGTCTTCCGAACCTGGGCTATTTTTGTTAACGTAGTAAATTATTGCTCTAGTAGAGAAATAATTTTGTCGCTTAGTTTTCGAGATGCCTGTCATTTTAAATAATTAACATTTTACAAAATAGCGAATATTTAGAAAACTAAGCGAGATTATCAAGTCAATTTTAATGTTTTTTATTTTCTTTTATTTCGCAAATCAAATCAGTCTTATTTTAATTCGAAAAACAAAAAAAGAATTATGTTTGAAATGATTTGATTCAATTGAATCAAAAAAGATTCAAACGAAATTGATTGAACTAAAAGGAAAAGGAATTATTTTTTCGCGAATTAATACAATAAAGATTTATCTTTTTCAAGGTATGGCCTAAAATACGTATTTTTGCATTTTTCAAGTTTTGGATTTTAAATTTATTTAGCAGAATTCTGAAGTCTTGTGGAAAATTTGTTTTTAACTGAAGAATCAGTTGAAATTCATAAAAATATATTTTTTAACTATTTGAATCAGTCAGTAAAAAACAAACTATAAAAATTTACAGACATTCAGTAGGAGTTGATATTTTCTGTTAAATGTAAAATTAAATGTTTTCTGTTTTTAAAAATTCAAATTGATATAATTCTTTTTTGTTTTTTTACCAAAATAGTTTGTATATATACAAAATTATTTTAATAAAAATTACAAGAAATTATTCAAATATAAATACGCACAAGAAAATAAAAAAAATTATACATCTGTGTGTGTTGTGTTTTGTAAAATTTCATACAAATAAAAAATATTTTCAATTTTAAAAACAAACCCAAAAAAATTTTTTTTTTCTATTTTTGTCAGTTAAAAATTTATGGTTATTTTAAACAACTTTCTATTGTTTTTACTACTTTTGTCGATTATTAAACAATGATTGAAAATAAACAACAAAATGGGCTGAATATAATGAAAAATTAGTAGTCATTTTTTTTATTGTATTTTCGATTAATTTAATATGTATTTTAGATTATTTTTAACGAAATAATATTGTGAGTGTACTGCTTAGTAGCTCAATTATGCTTGAATTTTTTCTTTTATTTTTTATTATTAATTTTAATAAATATCACACCCGATTTGTAAGTCACAGCTGACTAGACGCGAGAACTCAGTGTTTGGCCCGGCCGAACTTGACGCCGTTTTTACCTGTTTTGTATATGTTGGTGTATAATTTTGCTAATTAAGCATAAAGAGCTTTATTTACAACATTGGTGTCTTTGGTGACCCCCACTGAAATTTTTCGGTAAACATTTTCGTAGAATATTTTAATCCTTAAATGTCCTTTTTTAAAGGATATTTTTTGATTTCCTCGAAAAAAAAGGTCAAATTGATCCATAAAGAGACCAGTTAGAGGGTTAAGATCTTCCACAAAAATAATTTTCATACAATTCCACAATACAACTCTGACCATAAGAATTCTCTCAGACATTAACTTACAGCATTTTTTTCATATAGTATAATGATCCCTTCGACCAAAAAATGAAAACTTTGACCCACTGTAAAAAAAACTCAGACGTGCTGGACCATAAGTTTGTTCTACAAAAATGATCTACTCAACATACCCTTTCAGAATTATGGGGTCGATATTCTGTTCCATTCAAAAAGTCTTAATTTGTTGGACAGTGTTATTAAACAATGATTGAAAATAAACAACAAAATGGGCTGAATATAATAAAAAATCAGTAGTCTTCTTTTTGATTATATTTTAGATTAAATTAATATGTATGTTAGATTATTTTGATCGAAATAATTTATTTAAAGAATAATTTACATGTGTGTGTTTATCATTAAATATTTTCATTTAAAATGATTTGTTAAAAAAATTTTAAGGAAATTTTAATATTTATTTAATTTTTTTGATTAAGAAATAATCTTCAAAACGAGTTGTAAGTAATAAATTGATTGCAGAAAATTTAAGACTAACGTATGCAGAATAAAATTGCAACAAATTTTGCAACGCTGGAAAAAAAGTACTAAAGCTATTAATTTTTTACTGTTATATTTGAATAACCACATGCTTTCTCATGTTGCTTTGACAATTTTATCAATAATTTGACATTTAACAACGCCGAAAAATAATTTGTAATTTTTTCAATAATCAAACTTATTGGAACTTCGGAAATTGTTTCTCATTTTGTAGAACAAGGAGAAAATCGGTGTGTGGTATATAGGTACAAGGCTAGAAAACCCACAAAGAAAAAGTGTGACTGGACGACTCATCGAAGAGGTCTTAGCTCAGAAAAGTTACTGAAGGTAAGATCGCTAAATCGTATAGAGCTTGGAAGAAAGTTTCATTGTGATGGAAAAACAGTAAAAAAGTACCTTAATGATATGGGAATACAAAAAAGGTCCAGGAATAAGCCGACTGTTTCCGAAGAGCAGGAAGTTACCCAAGTAAAACGATTAAGAAGTTAAGTCAAAAATGTATTTTAGGTAAAGAACACCATAATTTGCAGTCATATTTTACGCTAGATGGCAATTAATGGCAGGGAAGACACTTTTCCGAAAGGGAAGAAACATACTGATAATAAAATAAAATATTTGGAGCACACAAAGTCCCTAGAAAAGTATTAATATGGCTTGCAATTAGTCCGCACGGGTTGTCGGAACCAGTGTTTTTTGAATCTGGTTTGGCCGTCAATTCTTAACCATATATTGAGCACTGTTTGTCAAAAGTGAAGGATTTCATAGAAAAGATGCATCGAGGCCTAAATGTGATCTACTGGCCAGACTAAGCCAATACGCTTGAAAAACTGTAGAAGCTATGGACCCACTTCATATACCATATGTTCATAAAGGTGAAAACCCACCAAATGTCCCTCAATTACGTCCCATCGAAGATTTTTGAGCTAATTTGAAGCAAAGAATTTATGCTCGTGGCTTTAGACCGAAAAATACAAAAAGGCTGATCGAAAAAATTAAATAGGAACTTCTCAAAGTGCCAACATCGACATTTTCAACAGCTATGGAAAAAGTTCCCCAAAACTGCCGCAAAGCGGATCGATGGGACCAAATTTTTTTTTACATTTAATTAATATTATGTAATTTTTTTAAAAAGTGAAATAAAATTTACTTTTGTTTTAGAAAAAACTACAACATATTATATTTTGTTGCAATTTCATTCCGCAAACGTAATATGGTTTTATAAAGTTATAAAAAAAATTTCCTTCATCTGGCAACCCTGTCCATTTAAATTATAACATTATTTTGTTTTTTGCCTAACTTCATGCACAAGGATTTTTTTTATGCATGCATGAGTACGTTGTCGCCTTGCGTGTGCTACTCTGCCCGTACTACATTTGCCTCTAAATAGCTTCATATTTAGTTTGAATAGTTTATTTTATTTAATTTTTTTTTTCTACTTCTAAAAGTAGTTTTTTATGGGTCTTCATTATTATTAGTTTTTTTTTTGCTTTTAAGTTTAGGTTATATTTAGCATATAGAAAAATCAATAGTTATAGAATTAGTTTTGTTGGAAAAAGTTTTTGAAAATAACAAAACTATTGAGTACTATTTTTTAGAATGAATAACAGAATTGAAGTAGTTTTTCTACAATTTATGATATGTCTTTAACATATTTATTTGTTGGAAGTACTATTTTTTATTTATTTCTTTGATATAAAACTAAATTTAACTTTAGTAGTTGGTTTTTGGAAAAAAACATTTAAATTTTCAACATTCAATTAACAAAATAATGTTTAAATACTTATTACTCCTTAATTGAAAATAATATGCAGAGAAAAATTATAGTGTTTTTATGATTAGGGATACAAAATTATTATACTATGATCGTAGTGATCATAAACATGATTTTCATTATTCATATTATGATCACTGAGCACAATTTTATTTCAATTCAATAACATGTCATTATCACTAGGATCATACTATGATCATATCGGATCATAGTGTCACTAGGATCATACTATGATCGTAGTGATCGTAAGTATGATATTCACTAATCATATTATGATCACTGAGGAAAATTTTATTATAATTTATTAACATGTCATTATCACTAGGATCATACTATGATCATATCGGATCATAGTGTCTCTAGGATCATACTGTGATCATAACGGTCATACTCTGATCATATCAGACCATACATAAGTTAACAGCCCTAATAGATATTGAAAAAAGAACTCAAAATTGATCTAAATTTTATTCAAAACATTCTAAAAAGGATTGACCGAAATTCAATTAATAAATCAATCAAATCAATAAGATTACTTCAAGAATTGTAATTAAATCAGCAGGTATAACAAAAATTTTAAATTTATACATTTTAATTAAATCAGTGAATATGTTAACTAATACAGAGTATTAAAAATAAATTTAATAATCTTATGGACTTGAAATTCAACACCTTATTTGAGATCAATATTAATATCCTTACAATTTTTAAATTTAATATGATATTAAATGCTAAACACATTAAACTGTAACATTTATCTTTTTTTTTTATCTTTTTAATATTAAACGGAAGTATCGTCATTAAACTGTTTAAGTTCCTCTACATGATGAGTGAGTGTATAGTATTTTTTTTCTGGTAGGAACCTTAGTGTTCAACTGTACAACATATTTATAATACCATATAAATCCCTAATTTAATAATGGGAAAAAATGAATATAACTGAATGTAAGTAATAGAGCAGTAGACCCAAGGGTTAACAAGACTTACTGTAATGGCAATGAATAAAGTATTGGATTGGAAAAATAGTTACTTCGCATTTGGACAAAACTTATAAAATTTATTCAATAGCTAACAATTGGTAATAAACGGTGATTTTTTAACCGTTTGGGTTTTGAAAATTGAAAAAAAAAACAAAAAATTTGCAAAAGTGAATGAAATATTTGTTTGGGGCGATAAATTAATGTCTGACATTTATTTTTAAAAGATTATTCCATGTAAATGTTGCCCGCAGCTACGCCGTGGTTGGCCTATCCGTGGGGTCCAATTTTGAAATACTTTTTCTTGCATTTCTGCCAGTATCTCACCAATGGCAGCTGTAATGTTATCTTCCAGGGCTGGAATTGTGGCTGACTTGTCCCTGTACACGAGAGACTTCACGTATCCCCACAAAAATAGTCTAGTGAGGTCAAACCGCATAATCTTGGCGGCCAATGGACTGCTTCAAACGAGAGATTAATTATTAACAAAAATCGTCTCTCAATAGGTTCATGGTATCAAGTGCCGTGTGGCTTGTGCCACCTTCTTGTTGAAACCACATGTCAACCAAGTTAAATTCTTCCATTTTGGACAAAAAGAAATGAGTAATCATCGCACGGTACCTTGCTTCATTGACTGCAGCGATGCGCTGTTCATGGTTTTTAAAGAAGAACGATCCATTGATGCTTACTGCCCACAAAACGTACCAAACAGTGCATCTTTCAGGGTGTATTAGACTGCCTCTGGCTACTGTTCATACCAAATTTGGCATTTCTGTTTGTTGACGTACCTATTGAGTCAAAAATGAGCTTCGTCGCTGAAGACAATTTTTCGATAGAATAATGGATCTTCATCCAACTTTCCTAAGGGCCATTCACCAAACAAACAACGTTGTGTTACGTCACTTGACTTCAGTTCCTGCAGCAGCTAGATTTTGTATGATTTCATAGCGAGGTCCTTAGGTAAAATCTTCCAGGTGGTCGAATAACACAAGCCCAATTGTTAACAACGGCGATGAATAGACATTTTGCGATCGGCCGATACAGCAGCAATATTCTTCTCGGTACGAACTCTTTTCACATGAGTTGCTGGATAAATGTCCAATAAAGTTAAACTGTTGCGAAATTTGATCACAACAGCTTGAATGGCCTGTTCGGTGGGTCGATTATGACGACCATAAAATAGACGTAATTTTCAAAATATATTTCTCACAAAGCACGAATTTTGATAAAAATAAAATTCAATGATTTGCAAGCGCTGTTCGTTTGTTAGTCTATTCATGGTGAAATGGCAAACCTTACTGAACATTTTTGGCTTTGAAACATGTCACGAATCTTTTTTTTTTTTTACCCCCTGAAAAATTTACACTCAAAAACCCAATAGCAAAAAAAAAATTATCCTTTAGAAAAGCTATGAGGGCCTTATATCATTTTGTAAAGACTTAGTCAATAAGGCACTCACAATGGACCGCATTGGTCTCAGGATGGAAATGCGCCCTTTGGGCGCATAGCCCTTCTTAACCTAACCTAGTCAATAAGGAGCTCTAAGAATTTAAAACAAAGAAGTTTTTGAGTCAAAGCAATGTGAATCCGACCAGGTAAATCCGCCCCGAAGAAAGCAAACATAGTTAAATCTGCTGGTAAGGTTGTAAAAACGGTTTTTTAGCTTAGCACATGACACAATTCGCCATGAAATTCAGAACCTTTACAATTCCTAGGACGAGTTCGGAGACACAGTATTGAGACGACCTTTGAAGCTGAGCTGGAAGCTACTGGACGGGTTACAGGTTGGGGATAATAACACGACCTCATACTAGGGCCAGTTGAATAAGCAATCCGGACAAGCAGCAGATTATAAACAGAAAAAGCTATTAGTGTTGGGGAAATAGCACTTTGTGCTTAATAACACAGGTTATGACTCGATCACACTTTTACTCCTACCCAGGGAACATGCTAGGAAGTAGGAAAATAGCTGCTACGTTAGGCAACACCTCTGTGACGGTTAACGCAATAAAAGGCTGCCCACAAGGAGGAGTTTTGTCTCCACTTTCTGGTCAGTGGTTATAGACGACCTGCTTCAAAAGTTAGGTAGGCTTGGTAAGACAATCTCGGTACATTTAGAAGGAAACTGAACCTTGGTGCTGCAGGAGGAGGTTAAATATTAATGGATTACTTTGGATAGTTAACTGACTTGGAATATTTATATGGAAAATACTATGAAGAAGGCCACTAGAGCAATTTGGGCAACTAATAGTCTTGCAGGTAGAACTTGGGATCTAATCCAGTGGATCTATAGAATGATAGTTAGACCGATAATTACGTATTCGGCAAGTTGGCGAAGGTACAACGCTTAGCTTGTTTACTCATCACAGGGGCTATGCGGACCTGCCCTTGGTCATGGAAGCCATTGTTGGTCTAATCTCCTTAAATATGAACTTTTTAAAATTAATCCTATTTATGAACTTTTTATACATATATGAATAATATATCCTAATACGTAGATTGAACTTTGAACATGATGGTTCGTTTTATGTTAAGGGTCATACAAATACAAGGCGGCGCAAAAGTAATCCTCCTATCAGAAAATGCTATAAATTTTGCGATTGGCCCCTAATGTCAGTTCTGTTTTGACATTTGTGTAGTAAACACATGCGAAATACACGTTAATAAACAATGTTACGCTACACTGCTCCAGAACGCGGAATATTGGTGACTATTTATTTGAGCAATAATGAAGATGATTTTTCATCAAAAATAATCATGAGTGATGAGGCCCATTTCCATCTTAGCGGGTACGTAAATAAGCAAAATTTACGTTTCTGGGGCACTGAAAATCCGCGTGTAACCCACGAAGAGCCATTACACCCGCTCAAAGTCACTGTATCGTGTGCTGTTTTCGCTGGCGGAGTCATCGGACCTTTTTTCTTCGAAGACATCGCGGGCCAAACGGTTACTGTGAATGGTGAGCGCTACAGAGCAATGATCAACGAAAATGGAAAACATGTGGTTCCAACAGGACGGTGCACCGCCACACGTGCCACAACCGATATGCTGAAGGATGCATTTCCCGGGCGCCTAATCTCCCGTTTTGGCGATTTGCACTGGCCAGCAAGATCGCCTGATTTGACCGATCCAGACTTCTTTTTGTGGGGCTTTTTGAAGTCGCGGGTTTATGTCAGCTCTTAAAGACAATATCCATCAAGAATGTGAAGACCTATCGCCGGAAGTTATGGCCAAAGTGATGGAAAATGCCATAAAAAGGGCTCAAATGACAATCAACTGTGGCGGCGGCCATTTACATGACATCATATTCTCGACTTGATGTAAAAAAAATTAAAAGACCAAATAAAAATAATCCACAAGAAAAATCAAAGTTTTTCATTTTTTTTTTAAATTACAGCCAAAAAACATCGGAAGGTTATTTTTGCGCCACCCTGTATCTTGAATTCTTTAGGGAACAAGAATATCTTAGGTATGCCGACAGACCGTATTAACACTGAATTGGGATTCGGTAGGAGATTCGGGGTTTGTCATCTCAAGCGGGACGGAATGGGCAGCGGGTGGTTCAGTGGTGGACACTCGCAGTCTAAACTCGTATACTAACGGGTCAAAAATGGACTCCGGTGTGGGAGCGCGGGTCTTTGGAACCAACACGAGCATATCGGAACCAGTGGCCAACGGTATTCCAAGCTGAAGTACAGGCTATACTCATATGCGCTAGACTGAGTATTGATAAGAGTCTAAAGGGCGCATACTTATATTTCGATCTTCTCTGATAGCCGAGCAGCACTCCGGGCTTCGTTGTCGTGGACATTCACTTCAGGAATAGTTCTGAAGTGTTTTGATACCCTTCAACAGTTGGCCGCGCGTGGATACCAGGTCATCGTGGACATGTTGGTAATGAGGTAGCGGACGAACTAACTAGAATGGATCCTTCCAAAACTTTAGTAGGACCGAAACAGTACTGTGGAGTAAACTGGTCCACCATAGCAGCCCTAGTTAGGGAGGGAGAACTACCGATGGCAAAGGACCTTTGGAATAATTCTTTGGAGATGAGACAGGCGAAATTACTGGTTAACCCCTTTTTCAATGGGAAGATTTTGGACCTTGCTAGGCACTACATTAGGTTGCTAATAGGGTTTCTTACCAGACATTTCAGATTAAACTACCATTTGTGGAGGATGAATTTTTTAGAATCGCCTCTGTGTCGACCATATCTTGAGGAAAACGAAACAACCATCCACATTTTGAGTATGTTGTATTGCATAGGGACAGAGGAAAAGTTTTCAATTTTTAGGTCAAGAAGACATTAGAAACTCTTCTCCATCTTCTGTATTAAAGTTCATAGGGAATATTATACAGAATTTGGTTTAGTTTTATGATCCATGGTACAAAAGATCCATTTGGGTCGAACTGCCGGCCGTGGGGCCAGATCTTGACTTAATAATAATAATATTGTAATAAAATAAATATACCGAATATCGAAGGTTGTGCAGAAGATTCTCTTGGAAATTGAAAACAAACTCCACACCAACAGGGCGAGTCTATGCCGCTTTCTAGAAAAGACATCTAGCCTACAGAAGTCTCATCTGTAGCTGGGCCAACCAGACTTAATTGATTAATAAGAATGGTAGGGGAAAAACACACAAAAAACAACGGTAGCACCCAAACGTAGGAAAGACATTTATGAATCTGTTTACAGGCAAATATAAATTTGTTTAGAAACTACCATGTTTGAAGTAGATTTCCAAGTATTTTATTATTATGGCTGTACTCGTACATACATTTATTACCAGCCAAACATTGTAATATTTGTATTTTCCCACCTAAGCAGGTATAAATTTTAGATTGTAATTAACATTTTGGTTGTTTGAAGGAAAACGCATATTTAATTGCCGGTGGATGCATTTCAAAAGATCCAAAAATATTTTTGGCAACCATATTGTATTAGAAACGCGGCAAATATAACTACAGCGTTACCAGATAACAAACGCTATAGCGAGTAATAAGTAATATTGGCGCCCAACGTTATACAAATCGATTCAGAGCCTGAGTAAAGCATGGACAACAATTCTACTCAAGTGTAAGATATTACTTTTGTTTTATATATTAAGATAAAGCCCCCTAAGAAATAATATTCTTCCCTAATCCAACCAAAAATACTACAGTGTAATAAAAAATGCTGATGATGAAAATGATGATGACAGCGCAAAGTATATAGATATTTAAATGGATGACTGGCTATAGAGCCAGCTAAAAAGGATATATGGGGTACAAGGAGTACATGGAATAAATAGCATATAAAAGCAAAATAAACAAACAAAAAGAAAGCATGTATCTATCGTACATATACATAATGGGCGCGTGAAATCCCTTATATATTTTAAAAAGATGTATAATAATGAAAATGTATAACACACCAGTATATATTTAGCTGGAAAGCCTCGAGTACTTAAAAAGCAAGTGAAAAATGCTTGAAAAGAAGAAGAACCCAGAAATGTGAAACCCAATCATATATATATATAACTATATACAGACAACAAAGACAATATAGATTTAAGCCTCAATCATGGTTGGTTGAGGAGATGACTAAATATGAATGAATGAATGAAAAAATTCCCCCAAACACTACAGTAGCAAAGTGTAAAAGAGTAGTAAGTGTGATAAAACAAAAACAATAAGAAGGATTCCTTGTCTACCTACCTTCGACTCCACTAACTAAGTACTAACAATGGTGCCAACTTTTTTTTCCCAAAAACCGTTCAAAGTTGTTATGAAAAGCGCTAGAAACCGTTAAAAACAATGAATTTTGTAGGAAAGAGTACTGAAACATAGCGCTAAATCACGAAAAATATTTAATATACGGCTTTAGCGTATTTTTTTAGGCCAAACTTTTTTTTAACAAAAAAATCAAAAAACCAAATAGACAATTTTTTCTTGCCATAATTCAATGATGAAAAATTTTTCCTTGACCACTGTCAAATTTTGAGCAAGTTCCTTCATTTACTTTGCGATTAACAGCAGGATTTTTTGAGGGCATTTGTTTGATCAATAATTTCATCGTTGGAGCTAAATCTCTTTCCACCGAGCCATTTCTTTAGGTTTGGAAATAGGAAATAGTCACTGGGGGCTAAGTCCGGAGAATAAGGCGAATGAGGGGGCAATTCCGATTCTACTTCATGGATTTTTGCCATGGAAACTAAGCTGTCACACGATTCCGTTGGTAGTCGATTGTGAGCAAACGCGGCAGCCATCTTGCGGAAAGCTTTCTCATACCCAAGTGATCGTTCTAAATTGAAACCACTGAGTCATGTCAGATGTCTATGTCTTCCACAATCTATCGCACATTTAATCTCCGATCGGCCAACACCATATCGTGAATTGTTTCAATTGTTTTGGGTGTGGAGACCTCAACTGGGCGTCCAGAACGTTCGGCATCTTCCGTGCTTGCAACGAAAGTCAGTAATCCACTTTTTTACCATTGCAATCGATAGTGCAGAGTCCCCATAGTATTTATCAAGCTATTGCCATATATAATCATATCAAAAGGGACACACTACGATTTCGTACGAAGTAGGTATACTTGGTCGGGATAGAATCCCAACTGGGATCTCGGACCATAGGGTAACGGCTTTAGATTTCGGAGTTACACCCTCGATTGTGTTTCCATGAGGAGACGAGTGGACTGGGTCTGGACAGCTGTTTTAAGGGTGTGCAATTTTTACGGATGGGACAAAGATGGAATCTGACACTGGGGCCGGAGTTTCCATAGTGGATGGTGACATTAAAGTGTCATACAGGCTCCCGAATGAGTGCAGTGTCTTCCAGGCATCGCTCTTGAGGGCCACAGAGTTGATAAGGGCAAACGTTATAGAGGGATCTGTAGTGACAATTTATGTGGATAGTCAGGCAGCACCTAAGGCTCATTCAGCACATTCAAACATAGTGATAGATTGTAAAGGAGATCTAGGAGTGGTAATGAAATTCTAGACAATCAGATTGTGTTGGGTACCTCACTGTAACATACAGGGTTATGAGATAGTGGATGAACTGGCCAGACAGGGTTCGGATCTCGACCTTATATATAGGGATTGTGGCGTGAAACCCCCGTTATGTTACTACTATAGGTTGATCTCCGAAGGATTCCGTGACTCTACTAATAAATCCTGGAGCAGTAGGACGGATTGCAGGACTATATGGCCAAATTTGGATTCAAAAGCAACCAAAATACTAATTGGATAGGAGAAGTCTCAGGTCTTTAGTAGGGGTATTAACCACTGTCACTTCTATTGGAGCCTTCTTTGGTAAATGGGACAATAGATCACATTTTGTGCAACTGTCCTAAATTACAGGGTCTGAGACTAAGATGGCTGGGGAAAAGATTCCACGATGAATCTATGTGTTGTGGCTAGATATGATCTAGGCAGTCTATTGGGTATTGCTAGGAGGATAAGCTGGCTATTCTGGATAGCAGTCTCGCGGTCACCCCGACTTATAATTGATCTCTGTGATCTAGGCTTTTATGAGATCTTATTAGACCTCAAATTTGTTGCCAATTTTTAGATTTAATAAGATCTGGTACAATTGCATCTAATGAGATCTGGTCAGATGTGATCGTTTTTCCACGGCAACCATGTATATATTTATCTATTGTGAATGTAAATATATTCATTGTGAATGTGACTGTATTTATAGTCAATGGAAATGTGTTGCTTATTAATAAAAAATCAATTAATTTGAAATTTGTTCTAAAATTTAAAATAAAAAAATTGCTAGATTAGCGGGAAAAGCGCCAAGTTGACATCAGTGTACCTAGTACTCAAAGCAACCATTTCAAATGATGATGATGATGGAAATTGTCTACAATAATAACACACACAAAAAAAAAACCCTCAAGTACCTTCTCTGTAAGAGTATGCGCTTTATAAGTGTAAGAGTAAAAGAGATAACTAGATATTATATTGTTATAATACTCTAACATGTTATTTTAAAAGGATATTTGTGCTCAAAGGCAATTGGTGTTGATTATTGTGTTGTTAAGAGCTCTTTTACATAGTACACAAAGTAAAGAGAGTGCTTGTGCCTTGTTGAAATGGACATGAGAGCCCACTTAGCACATAAAATCGATCGAATCTTATAGAATAGGTTGGGGTGAATGGTTTTCAGTACAATGGAGGTGAAAGTGGATTTGTATGGGTTTTTTTTTTGGTATTCTTAGTACGGTGGTTGTTAGGAATTTCTGTTATTTTTTTTGTAACATGACTTAGCCAACCACTTTGAAACGCTGAAATTTTGTTGGAATTATTTTGAGTTCTTGTTTACAAGTTAGTTGTTGATGGCACTTTAAATAGTTAGCATCCTCGGCGCGAGTTATAAAAACACACAAAGATTAACTAAGAAAAACCCACTTTAAATAAAAATAGTGGAAATTTTGAAAATAAATACGAAAATTCCCAAAAGGATAATAAGAAGTGTAAAATAGGGAAAATCCCACTTAAAGGATTATTTATGGAAAAAACCAACCGTAGAAAACTAAAAAGAGAAAAATAATAATAATTTATATAATTTAAATTAAATAAAAGGAGTTGAACTCCTCCTAGTTGTGTTTAAATATATTTGCAATTCAAAGTGTGTAAAAACAGCTTCAAAGTGGCTGAAAAAAGGAAACGTTCCACTTCTCCAGGCCGTTCGCCCAATAGAACAAAGACCTGTGAGTCTAGCAACTCACAAGATAGGCCCTCACTTATAAAATCTCCATCACAATCACCCCATAAGGATTCAGATATTTCTGTGTGTTCTCCGGTTCAACCTACCAGAAGATCAAGATCTCCTCGATCTCCCCGATCGAGATCATGTACTCCGCCCCCTCCACCGCGCACCTCTACTCCCACACCTGCCCCCAAGGATTTAAGAAGAGACGAATTAACTCCTAAAACGGCCACCACAACAGTTCCTTCAAATACGCCCTCTGTGGGTGTACAAGATCATTTAAGGATACCCACTGGTGCCACCGGATTTAGTGGGTTCCCTTCTCTGCATGGCATGAGTAGTTTAATGGTACCTTCGGCTGCTGCTGCAGCGGTAGCAGCAAACCCCTTTCTATCGTGGTCTCCTATGTTACTGCCACATTGGGGTCATGCTTTATTACCGGCGGCATTTTATCCGGCGGCGTTACGGAATGCTCTACCAGGGTAAGCATATAGTTTAACTTTATCAACAGCATTATTCTACCAATTTTGTTAAAATTGTTGGCTAAGAAGTTCTTAGAATTAAAATCTAATATTTTTTTAAAGGAGAAAGTTACAGAAATCTTAAGTTTTTAAGATTCAGGTTTTTTTTAATGAAAAGATTCCCAGAAATTTAGAGCTATTAAAAGTCTATAAAATTTTCTACACGAAATTCCTTACATTCAAAGGAATAATTCTATACACACAGAGAAATTTTTTTTATCAATTTACAACTGAAATTCGGTTTTAACAACTGAAATCCGTTGGTAAAACTGAATATTGGTTTCAACCAATATTGTTTGCAACACCCAAAATATTTAGCAATCACACTTGAATTTGTTTGCGCTAACCGAATTTATTAGTTGTCGCCACCAAAATACACTTTTCAATTAGATTGGCAATTTATTTTTCTGTATGTAGAAAACAGTCTTCAAAACATAAAGATTTTTCTAACAAAATGTCTCCAGAATTTAAAAATTTTTTTAATGCAACAAAAAGTTCTCAGAATCTAATCGATTTCTAAAGATTTTTTTATAAAATCGCCCTCAACATCTAAAATTTATCAAAAACCATGATGAATACTCTGTATACAAATTTAAAATTACACATCGGAGCAAGTTAAAATTACACCCAATTTGTGTAATTAATTGAACAATAAGTGCCGACACTGATGGGACAGAACAAGAAGAAAGTAGCTTTGAACGATCTGAATTATTTGATAACAGATTAGCGAAAAAGAAACCTTATTACTGTAAGAATGTGTGGTAGATTTGGAGTGCAAATGAAAATGTTTTTCAATCTAGAAAATTATTTTATTAAACATTGAACTAAATGCAAATTGTAACAAAAAAAACCTTCGGCCAGAGGATATTTTTTTTAACCATATCAAAAAAAAAAAAAACGTTCAGTGGCCATATGGGGACTTTTCTGATATTTTGAAATCTACAATTACAAAAATACAAAAAATTTTCCCTTGGGCCCCCTGCTTCCAAAAAGAAAACCAAAAAGGACAGGGTTTAAAGGTTTGTCTTTTCTGACATTTTTACACAAAATCTTTAACCTGTGGGTTTCCAGAATATTAAGAACAAAAAAATAACTGGGGCCTAAGGTTGGTTCCTATTAAGCAAAAATGGTTAAAAGCACAAACTATTTTACTTCTTTTCCAGCAAAAACATGGTATCACCTAATTACCAGCCTATTTACTCGCTTAATTACTTTTGTTCGCTATGCGCAAATAGTAATGGGTACTCATTATTTTCTGGCTGTTCGTAAGGGAGAGGATAATGACTACCCATTACTTTGTGTTTTTTGTAAGTGAGATGATAATAACCACTCATTACTTTTGGGATATCGCGATCAAAAGTAATTAAGCGAGTAAATAGGCTGGTAAGTAGTTTAAGCCCGTTTTTGCTAGGCTACTACGTCTACTCGAAATATAAAATCAATGTTAACATTAATTTTATGTCTTGTGTAGAAGTCAAGTTATATTTTCGCAACATTAGCAAAATTTTGGTGTCATCGAAAAGCATTATAAATATTGGCATCACTCGTCTGGTTTAATTTACAGCATAAGCATTATTTAAAGATTTAAGAGAAATCTCAATATAATTAAAAAGTTTCCAAAACAGTGGGCATATTAGTAAAAAAAGACAGTTATGAATTAAAAACATTTTTGTACCCAGAAAAAATTTTTGACAAAAAAATTTCAATAATTTTTTTTTATTTTTTTTTTGTTCATTTTCAATTAAAAGTTTAATCATATCAATTAAATTTTCAATTGATATTGAACTTGGTGTAAAAAATACTCTAGCTTTTCAAAACAGTGGGCATATTAGTGAAAAAAAAACACTTATGAATCAAAAATATCTTTGTGCACAGAAAAAATTATTGGCAAAAAAAATATCAATTAAATTTTTTCTTTTTGATTTTTTGTTCATTTTCAGTTAATTTTTAATTGATAATGAAATTGGCGTAAAAAATATTCTAAGTTGGAATAAACACTTTTTACAACATATAAAAATCATATTATTTTGATTTATTTATATCTTTAAATCTCAAATACCTAAACAAAGAAAAAACATGTTTATTAAAAATATTTTTAATATAACGCGTATTAATAAGAGCTTCATAACTTGATTTTTTCTAAGAAATAGAACCACATTCATTTTTTTAAATTTACAAAAACAACATAGTCAATGTAGTGTTTTTGTATGCATCAGAGTGTATACCAGATAAGTGTTAACAGATAAGGGGATTTGGCTTCAGATTTGAAAATTTATTGATAAAAAAAAAATTAATTAAATTTGATAGATTTTTCAGATCGATAATCGAAAGCTATTTCTGCTGGTTTTAATGCAGTGTTTGAAAAATATTGAAAATTTCATTAAAAATTTTTTTATTTGAATCTTGAATTTGAATCAAAAATTTTATTAAAATTTTAATTGATTTGATACTGGAATTTCAGTTATAAATTTCAATAAAATTTTAATGGATTTTTGGTTAAAACTTTAATAAAAGTTTTAATTAATATAATCAAAACTTTATTTGAAAATGTTACAAAATTTTTGATTAAAATTTTAATTGATATGATTAAAAGAATAATTGAAAAATTGCGATTCATTTTTTAATTTAATTGATATAATAAATTCTTTTGTTGGTTCAAATTTAATTAAATTTTTAATTGTATTTACAAATGCTTCAATTAAAAGTATTTACAAATGCATTCAATTAGAAACTCGATTTTAGTTTTGTCTGTGTAAAGTTATAAATTACGAGGGCAATCAATAAGTACGTAAATTTTCGAACTTCTACTACTTCGTAGTAATATGAAATGCAACACTGCTCCCATCAAGTACCACCTTTTAATAGACTACTGTCAAATTGAGCAAGTTCCGTCATTTACTTTGCATGTAACAGCTGTTCAAAACATACAACCTCGTGGATTTTTTTTTAAATGAAAAAAGTGAATTTCGAGTGATCATTAAATTATATTTTTTGCGAGAAAAAACCGTTAATCATACCAAGAAAAAGCTTGATAAATACTAAGGGGACTCTGCACCATAGATTTCAATGGTAAAAACGTGGTTTACTGACTTTTGTTGTGGCCTTATAAGCACGGAAGATGCCGAACGTTCTGAACGCCCAGTTGAGGTCTCTACACCCAAAACAATTGAAAAAATTCACGATATGGTGTTGGCCGATCGGAGATTGAATGTGCGATAGATTGTGGAAGATATAGACATCTGACAAGGCTCAGTGGTTTCAATTTTCAACGATCACTTGGGTATGAGAAAGCTTTCCGCAAGATGGCTGCCGCGTTTGCTCACAATTGACAACCAACGGAATCGTGTGACAGCTTAGTTTACATGGCAAAAATCCATGAAGTACGAATCGCCCTCTCATTCGCCTTATTCTCCGGATTTAGCCCCCAGTGACTATTTTCACGGTGGAAGGAGATTTAGCTCCAACGACGAAATTAATGATCAAACTAATGCCTTTTTTATAGACCTCGCAAAAATCCTGCTGTTAAACGCAAAGTAAATGACGGATCTTGTTTAAAATTTGTCAGTAGTCTATTAAAAGGTGCTACTTGATGGGAGCAGTGTTGCATTTCATATAACTACGAGGGAAGTTCGAAAAGTTACGGACTTATTGTTCTGCCCCCGTATAAAAGCTAAAAATTATTTCGCAATTTTGAAAAACTTATGATTTGAAATGAAATATATTGACTCTAAGAAAGAAAAAAAATAACAATAAAAATTATAGGTTGGTTAGATTAGGTCGAAGAGAGGAAGGACCATTCGTCCTTTATGATCAACCCAAAAATGGGTGACATACACATATGCTAAAGAAACCGCATGTTGTGCCCTCTCCAAAACCCCGTGAAAAAACGTTCCATTTTACCTGAAGATTTTAGTATCCCCCCCAGGTATCCCTTCAGTTTTCCCAAATTAATTATAATTCTGAATTAAATCGATCGCTGGCCGAATGTTAATTTGTAGTTACATTATTTAAAAATTAAATTATGTAATAGAACGTTAGCTGAAGACAAAATTTTGAGAAAATTAAGCGATAAATTAAAATTGTTCAAATTCCTTGTGAAAAGACTTTATTTCATTGATTGATTGGCAAAACAAATATGCAAATTTATATGATACAATATAATTTTATATGATACAATTTTAAATTGAGACTTAATTTGTAAATAATCTTAAAAAATCTCCTAATTAATCAAAATCATAGCAAAAATTTGTGTACTCCTTGAACAAATCTTCAAAGTCATTTTTATAATTAAATCTTAATTTAAATCTGTTTTTGTTTATAGCTTCTCAGAAAATCACGTAATTTCCCATGTTAGAAAACATATGTATGTACTTGTCTAAACCCAAAGGTTAAAATTATGGATTTACCCAACTCTGGGCGCGCAATAGGATTATTACAAATACTTTTAAATTTTTGTATTTTGGCTAATAAAAAGAAAAAAACAACAAATGTCTTGTCAAAAAGCCATATAAAATTAGAGAAAATTTACACATGTAAAATCTTAACAGTAAAATTGAAAAAATTTCTATAGGTGCAAAAGGAAAAACCATAAGAAAATTCCAAAATTTTGCTAACATGTGTTGACCAGACAGTATGTCTACGACTGCCATAAGAAACACGTGAAATCCTCCTGAATCTTGAAACTTGTTAAGGTATTTTAAAAACATGTTTTAAATAAAGATCATAGGTGTCAAAATTGTGTGTACGTGTGCAAGAGTAACTAATTTAAACTGCCTGTGTTTTAGAGGCGTGAGAATTTTGGTTAAATTGCAAAAAAAAAAAAAAATATATATTTATTTTGGGAAAATTTCATAACGGAAATACCACTAATACACCATATGTTTTGTATTAACAACACTTTTGTGGTTTTTAGTTCAAATTACCCCAAGGAAAACAGGTACTAAATATTTTCTTAAAATATACAATATTTAGAAGACCTCATAAATTGTATACGGAAGCGTGCCTGTTTTTGTAAATTTAAGCTAATCTTAATCTGTTAAGGATTTTCGTTAATTGTTGATGGTATTAAATTACAAAAATCAATTTTTGCTACTAAGATTAAGATTATTTAATGTTTAACTTTCGACACATACATACACTAACAAATTATGTATAGAATTTACCAAATGTGTTAATAATCTTAAGATTTATATAAAAATTAGCAAATCTAAGACATTTTAAGACAACTGTCCCTCAAAAAAAAAATAGTCTATAAGAGCAACCCAAAATTAATGTTTTCAACTTTTTGTGTATTACACAAAAAAAAATAAAATATTGTCTAAAAATCATAAAGAAATTGAAAATGTGTCAATAATCTTAAAATTTTGTAAAAAAAAAAAAATTAATACAATTTATACATCCTGTTTTATTTTGATCAAACAATTAACCCGATAGCAGGTAGAAAATGATTTTGAAAATGTCATTACAAAATCATATAAGAAGTGATATTTTTTTTTTTGAAAAATATCATGTTGTTAAAGATGAGTGGCAAATTTTTAGGAAAATACTTCATTCAGTATTATTTTAATAAACGATTGTTTGAACCAACTTTTGCTATTTTGAAAAATGGAAAAATATTAATTTCATCGAATGATTCTACTTGAAAGTTAAAACATCTAAGAAAATCAAAGATAAGTGAGATAAAGTCCATCTACACCAGTGTTTAAGACTATCTACACTTGCACGCAGAGAAAAAGCATGGTTGCAACATGATCCCTGCTACTATATTATGCTTCCTGCAATCGTGTATGGTTGTCACAATCAAGTTATTGGTTTTCTAACCATCAACATGGTCGCTACCATAATTATTTAGTAAATTTTTTACTATTTTATGATTGACACCTTCTATTTTATAACATGATTGGCTGTAACCATACTGTGATAACAACATTTCTGATTATGAAAAAAATATGATTATTATGCAACCATAAAATGCTGTCAACAATCAATGAATAATTATAAATCAAATAAAACATTACTTCGATGTTTACAGTCATAATATTGATTTGTTTTCATAAAAACCAAAATTTAATCAATTCAGTCAAAATTTTACTAAAATTGGACAAATATCAGAAAATAACTTTCATTAATTGTCCCATTAAGATCCTGTTAATTTTTTTCTTTCAACTTTAGAACATTTTTTTAAAGGGTTTTTTTTTGAAAATTTCTTAAACTAAAATTCTCAGTTTCCGCAAACTGTTTCTTAGATAAAAATTCATATATTCCTAAAAAAAACTTAGATTCTAAGGTCCTTCTTTGAAAGAAAAATTCATAGATTCTGAAGACTTTTCATCATGAAAAATACTTAGATTCTAAGGACTTTTCCTAAAAGAAAACGTTCTAAAATTATAAAAAAAAATTAAAAAAGTCGTTAGAATCTAAGATTTTTTTAATAAAAAAAAGTCCTTAGAATTTAAAAAAATTAAGTATTTTTCTTAAAAAAAAGTTCACAGAATCAAAGTTTTCTTCAAAAAGTACTTAATATTAAATTTTTTGTTTAGGAAAAACATTTCTTGGAAATATTATATAGTCATATTATGTATATTAATAATCATAATATAATAACCAGGATTATATATAATTGAAGGGATCATATAGTGTTAATGCAGGAATCATAATAAAATTATCGGGGACCATAAAATATAAACATACTATCATTACGTGCGATCATAATATGATAAATTCATGATCATAACATTTTTATTGAGAACCATAATATGGTAATTTTTGAATCATAATATAACTGTAGGGACTATATTATGGTAAAAATATGGTCATTGTATAATTATAATATGATAATTATATTATAGTACGACTATGGTTGGCACAACCATAAACCTAAAAATATATGATGCTCTTCGAATATGATTACCTCAGCCATGTTTTTTCTCTGCGTGTGGGTAAAAGAATTTAAGCGCGACCGTGTAACCACAAATAATGAACCTCGTTCATTCGGTCCAGTTGAGGCAGTTACTCTGAAAATTATTAATAAAATCCACGATAAAGTTTTGAGTTGCCGATGGGTGCCGCATTGGCTAACAATCGAAAATGAACACAATCGTGTGATTGATTCAGTGGGGGTTTAAAGCTTTTCCGTCGCTATTCTGATAAATTTCTTGGGCGATACATAATTTTTGATGAATCATGGCATCATCACTATAAACCAGAAATGAAACAAAAATCAAAGAAATGTTTTTTTCCAGGTGAATCCGCCCCGCAGAAAGCAGACAGTGAACTCTCCTCGTTAGGTTATGACAACGGGAAAGGGAATAAGAAGAAATGGAGAATATTATTCATCATTATTGAGCGAATTAGGCGAAGAAATTACCCAGCAGGAAAATTACCTATCCCAGGACACGTCACATGACCGGTTCATTGTGATAGGGACAGGTCATGGGACAGGTAACTTTAACATTGTCTTGTCCTAGGAGGGGGCAATTGCACTCTTTGACATGTCTCAGGACTGGTCATGTCATGAACATGTCATAACTTTTAAACCGATCACGCGATAGGTACTTTAGAAACTGGTCCAATTTTCACCTATCTCATAATATGTATTTTCGGCACCGGTCCTGTTTTCACCTTTTTCCCCGCAGGGTAAGAACAAAAAAGTGATCTTCCATCAAGATAATGCTCGGCGGGTGCCCACTTGTGCAGTTGCAATGGCAAAAATACATGAGTTGATGTTCCAAATTGTTGCCGCATGCGCCTTATTTTCTAGATTTGGCTCCCAGCGACTTTTACCTGTTTCCAAATTTAAACTTGTGCCTCGGCGGAAAAAGATTCGAGTTGAAGTAGGATGGTCATCTCTGTAACAGAAGCCTATTTTGAGAACCTTTCGAAATCTTACTTAGCTGAGGGCTTAATAAAGTTTAAAAAAGCGCTGGATGAAGTTTATGGAGCGAAAGGGAAAAACAAAAACGAAAATTAAAAATAATAATAAAAGAAAAAACAAAAAGGAATCAACCTTATAAAAATTGTTTTTCTATTGGGACCTTGAATTAATAATCAGGGGTTTTACGAAATTTACGGATTTATTGTGGAAAAAAATGGTTACAAATACATTATTCAAAGTGCTGTCCATCGCTGGCCACAACTTCTTTCCTTCTTTCTGGAAATTTTGGATACCAGCTCGGAGGAACGACTCGTCTCCATTTTTGCATTGTTCATATGAACCGAACTTCTGCTGAGACAGGCCATGTGTCATCGACCGTAACATGTCGTAGTCGAATGGAGCGGTGCCTGGAGAATGCAGCGGCTGAGGCAGGACTTCCTATTTCAGCGTTTCCATGTAGGTGTTGACCAGTCTTGCAACATGTAGCCGAGCGTTGTTAAGCTGCAAAATTACTTTGTCGTACCTTTCTTCATATTCCGGCCGTTTTTGCTTCAGTGCGCGGCCAAAACGCATAAGTTGAGTCCGATGGCGTTCTCCCACGATCGTTTCATTCGGTCTGAGCAGCTCGTGGTATTTCTCGCCGCGCTGGTCCCATCAAATACAGAGCCATAAATTTCATGCCATGAATATTCGGCTTTGCGAAGGTAAACCCATAACTTTTTGCGCTTGGGGTTGTTGTAATGGATCCACTTTTCATCTCCAGTCACAATGCGATGCAAAACCTCCTTCCTTTTTGGCGCTCGAGAAGCTGTTTACAAAAGCCTTTCGTGGTCGTGCGGCTTCAACTCATATGGCACCCAGTTTCCTTGCTTTTGAATCAATTACATGGCTTTAAGGCGTTTGCTGAATGTTGACTCCCCACTCCCAATGATTCTGACAACTCCTGAAGCGTTTGGCATTCGCCTATTTTTCGTGTTCAAACTTTTTGGGTTGACCCGGCTGTTCCTTGTCTTCGAGCTTAACAACATCACTTTTAAAGCGACCAAACCACTTCCGACTCGTTTGTTCAGATAGAGCATGCTCGCGAAATTCTACATGTTCGAGGCAATATTTAGAGGTTTTGTTTACGATTCAATCAAATCACACAAACTGCTATAGACTCTCATTCCAAATAGGCTTTAGCGGCAAGACATTGGAAACTGAAATATTGGTTCATATTCTAGTGGCGGTCTTTTGTGTGAAACACTCATTATTTAATAATTCAAGGTTTCGATATATTTTTGTAGACTTATTGACTTGCCCTCGTATTATATCTCTATTATATTTTTCTTTCATAATTTCACTTTTAATTTATCATTTTCGTTTCTTTTGTTTTTTTTTTTCTAGTCTATTTGATGCCAAGGTACCATCATCGCAAAGATCTTCCGGTTTTCACATATCGGATATTTTAAATTTAGAAAATTCTGAATTAAAACATTCACCTCTTGTTCACCACCCTTCAGCTCACCACACAACAGATATTACAAATCATAATACGGACTCAAATAGTAATCACTTAACGGCCGCAACTACTAATGGCGATTCTATACATCTTCCTGCATCGGCTCAATCGCACAGTAGTTTGTTAAATCATAATAATGGTTCCGCAAATGTTACAGCCGTTTCAGCGGCGGCCGCCACCGCTACGGCCCAGGCTCAGGCGGCTGCACAATTTATAGCAAATCATAATGCGGCAGCTGCTGTTGCGGCTGCTGGTCAATATTTACCTAAGAATTTCCCAAATGGTTTGAACGATGATATATCTTCGTATCATATAGCACATACGATGTTAACGCATTCGGGGCGAACACCTTGGATTAAGGAAAATGATTTATACGGTAAGTTAAAAATTTTAGAAATTATAAAGATAAAATACCCTTAAAACAGTTTTTAAGTTAAATTAACAAAAAAAATAGCAATTAAAGGAAATGATTTAAATTAAATAGTTTGTTTTATTCATTTTGAATGTTGTTTAAACAACTGACACATCAGTAAAAACAAATGATTATTCCATTAAAAATAAATGTTAAAAATTTACCTGCCAATTCCGTAAAAATAAATGATTTTTGGTTTATTTTAAATTGTTTAGGTTTTTGGTATTTTGCAAAATGTAGACTCAACACACTCTATAAACACATGTTGTGTGAATGGCCTTATTGTGTGTAAGTGTGTGTGTTTATCTTCGTGTAATTCAAATTTATATTAAAAACAAAATTGGAATTTTTTTTAGAAAAATAGTAAACAAAATTTAAATTTGTAATAACTGTAACAAATAAACCACAAATTTCTGTTTTGTGTTTAAATTTTTATAAAATTTCAAACAAATGGAAAAAATAAATGAAACTGAAAAAAGTCAGTAAATTATAGAAAATCATTTTGAACAAATGTATAAAAAAAAGTTAAAATAAATATTTCTTGGAAAAGTAAATGTATGTTCCTTTATTTTTACCTGAACTAAAAACTTTTTTATTACACTACATAATTGTCGGAGTGTAGGGAAAGATAAATATTAAAAAATGCTACTCGGGTAAAATGTTTTTTTTTCCTGATTTCTAAAAATTTTTTACTAACTAATTTTTAGTTAAATGTAAATATAGTTTCACTAAAATTTCATTAAACATTTTCTCTGCAGAACAAAATTTGAAGGAACAAAAGAAAAATCTGAAAATTTTTTATTGGGAAAATGTCTTCAGAATCTTTAGGAGTTTCAATGCAAATAACTGACACCAGAACCGATATAAAAAAATTATTTAAATTTAATGATTTCTTACAAATACAAGAAGAAAACAACATAAAAGCAATTAATAAATTAACAGTTAAAAATCATTAATTTGTAAAAATAAATCGCCAAAAGTGACAAAAAAATCGGCAAAATTTAAAAAATTGTAAAAATAAAGAAAATGTAAAAAATGTATTCTCGCCAAATATATGCAATGAAGAGTTCTCGAGATAAACGCGATCTGAAATATTGACAAGTAACTGAAAAATTGAGACCTCTCTTGTACAAAAAGTTTTTCTTTAGCGCGTTTAGTTTTCGAGATATAGACGATTAAAATTGTATCTAAGCGATTCAATTCGATTACTTTTTTTCTAGTTTTGGCGATTTTCATTTAATTTTAAAATATATTTTCAAAATATTAAATTTTTTTTTTTTTTAGAGATTTTTGATTTTAGCGTTTTTTCGGTATTGGCGCCTTTCTTTAAATTTTGGCAATTTTTTCCAATTTAAGCGTTTTTTGCATTTTGTTTTTCGAATTGTAGCAATTTTGCAGCGTTGTCTTTTTTAACTTAAGAGATTTTTTTATTTGGCGAGTTTTAAAATGTTTAGCGATTTCTCCAATTCAAACGATTTATTCAATTTTTTTGGTATTGAAGATTTTTTCAATTTGAGCGTTTTTTTCATTTTGTTTTTCGAATTGTATGAATTTTTTTTAAAATTTAAGTGTTTTTTTTAACATAGTGAGTTTTACAATTTATAGCAATTTTTCCAATTCAAACGATTTTTTCAATTTTGACGATTTTTTTAATATTGGCGATTTTTTAATTTCGTCGATTTTTTAATTTTAGCAATTTTTCATTTTGGGGATTATTTTATTTTGACGTTTTATTTCAGTTTTAGCAGATTTTTAAATTTTAGCCATTTTTTTTTTTTTTATTTTGGTGACTTTTTTGCTTTTTGGTTTTTTTAATTTTGGTTTTCTCGTATTTGTAAAAATTTTCAATTTCCTGTTATTAAAACTAATAACGTAATTATTTATTTTCTTAATTTTAAAATCGAATGAAGAAAGTCGAATGTCATTCCGAAATTACCCAATCGAATGAAACAAAATCGAATGAACAGTAAATCCCATATTTGCAAATCGATTGAATTCCCAACGACTGAATTCAGTCATTGACAAATTGAAGTATAAAAAATTAATGAACGAAGTGTTTTTAAATTTAATTGATTGAGACCAATTTAGAATTCATACCCCTTACAAAAATTGTAGTTTTGAAAATCGGGCTTATTTTGTCCCCAAAAATTAATTTTGGGTGGTAATTTGTCATTATATTTTGGGAGGTTAATTTTCATTGTAAAATTTTGTCCCAAAAAATGAGGCTTAATTTAATTTTAAGATTGGGGTCATATTTCTTGGAGCCATTTTGCTCAATACCTTACATTTTTTTGACAGAAATAAATCCTGATGCAATTTTATTTTAATAGAGAAAATCCCCCAAAATTCTGACGAATTTTTTTCAAGAAAACATTTAGAATTTTAAGACTTTATATTAGATAAAAATTGATACAGGTACTAGAAAAATAAAAGATACTCTAAGGATAAATTTTGAAGTATTTTTCAGATAGTAGCGATTTTTTTTAAATTTTAGCGTTTTTTTTTTTTCAATTTGACTATTTTTCGAATTTTGATTTTAGAATTGCAGCTTTTTTAAATATAAGTGATTTTTTTTTTTCAATTTGGCAACTTCTTACAATTAATATCAATTTTTTAAAGATTTTTTTTCAATTATGGCAATTTTTTTAATTACTGGCGATTTTTTTCATTTAGCAATTTTTGGCGGTTTTTAAAACTAACGTTTTTTTTAATTTTAAAGATTTTTATACTTTTTGATTTTTTAAAATTACAATTTATAGCAATTTTTCCAATTGAAACGTTTTTTCCCATTTTGGCGATTTTTTTTATCAATTCTTCATTGTTTAATTTTTTAATTTTTTTAAAATTTACAACAATTTAAAAAATGTTTCCAATTTTAGCGGTTTTATAATTTCGTCGATTTTTTTAAATTTAGCAATTTTTTATTGTTTAATTTTGGCATTTTTTTCCAGTTTAAGCGATTTTTAAATTTTAACGATTTCTTCGATTTTGGTGATTTAAAAAAAAAAAAAAATTAAAATTTCCTTTAATTTAAACTAATACTAATATTCTTTACATTTTTTAACAGAAATAAATCCTGATACAATCTGATTTTAATAGAGAAACCTCCACCAAGATTTTGACGAAGTTTTATAAAGAAAATTTTTTGAATTTTAAGAATTTTAAAATTGATACTCTAAGGTTTAATTGAAAACAGTGTTTAGAAATTCACCATTCTTCGCGGAAACTGAGGAATTTTAATAGTTATAATTTGAAAAGGAATGGTTAAATTTTATTTTTCG
Organism: Eustalomyia histrio; assembly: GCA_949748255.1. Lineage (NCBI taxonomy): Eukaryota > Metazoa > Arthropoda > Insecta > Diptera > Anthomyiidae > Eustalomyia > Eustalomyia histrio. The sequence continues at coordinate 138,494,087 of OX456525.1, forward strand.
TTATTTTCTTTAAAATTTTGTCTATTAAAATATTAAATTATAAATATATTTTATAATGTACATATTTTTAAAAGTAAAGCAGATATTTTTGCAGTGAGTATTTGAAAAATATTTTCTGAGAAATCATTTCAACTGACACTTTTTTGATTTTTTTTTTTTTGTATTTAAGGCGTTAATAAATTACGATAATTTTTCATTTGTTGGTTATGTTTATTAATCCCAATAGACAATAAAAGCCATTACAACCCGGAAGGATGGCATATTAGATCACACCTCTATTTGAGGTTTTATTTCTTTCAAATATTGCCTTTTTGGCTTTATACAAAATATCGAGAGAAAGAGATAAAACAACCCTGTATTTTTTTTTTTTTTTTTTATAAAATCCCTATGAAGGTCATAGAAAAAATAAAAATAAAAATACAGCAAAAAAAAAAGGAAGTAACAATTGTTTAATAGAAATTTTGCCAAGACTCCTGCAGAGTTATTCAAAAATGTTATGAATGAATCTTTTTATATTCAAAGTTATGTTAGTTTGTCGTGGCATTTCATTTCATTTCATTTCATTTACAAGCCAGGTAGGTTTGTAAATTTGGTTTTGCAGCATATATAGATACTCTACTACTCTGTTGTTGTAGATATAGGATTAATTGACATTTGATTTTTATATATACAACATGCATTCAACATAAAATCCTTTTAAAATTGATAGTATGATTTAGGAAAAATAAAAAAAAACCACCCTGTATTTTTATGATTTTAAATAAGTCCTTTCTTTGGCTACATTAATTTACCACCTATATCACAAAAGTATATTATCCTGTTAAAATGTTGTCTATGTAAATATTCATGAATTGTTGTTTTTCCTTTATTGTTGTTGTTGAGAATGCTGGGTCATGGGGTGTGTGTGTTTGTATTTATATGCAAGAAGACGATCCTGTATGTCCCCTTTATATCAATTTAATTTTCTAGTTTCTAGTTGTTTGATTGAAATTGCGAACAAATTTTCCGTGTTAACTTCAATTGTTTGTTTTTCATCATCATTATGTTTTTAGTTTTAGCTGAATCTTGCTTGTCATTAATTGTAAGTTAAAAAGTTATTTTGGGTTTTTATTTGTCTACGACTATCGATTTATTATTAACCTTCTCTAAATATGTATATGATAGGTTTGTTGTTTGGTCTTACAGAGGACTCGATAACAAAAAAAAAAGCAGATGTTTCTTTTGCTATAAAATTTTTAACGTTCTTTTATTGTACTAATAGTTTTGTTTAATAATTCTTTTATTAACCTCCCCTAATTTGTTACTTTTTTTTTTTTTGAATTTTTTTAGTTTCATATTTGAATTTGTATTTTTATTTTTTTTAATCTTGACTAATAGTTTGGGTGCTTCACACTTAAGGATTATTTTGTTTATTTAGTTAGTCTTTAGTTTTTTTATAAATATTTTAAAAATTGGCACGCACTTCCTTTTTTGTGATTTTGGAAATGTTCTACTTCATATGAAGTGTATGTAAAAGTTTATATGGGAATTTTTACAGCTGTTTTACAGTGAGTTAAACTCCCTGGAGTTTTTTTAGTTTTATTAAGTTATTAGTTGGATAATGATAGGAAGTTGCTATGGTTCATATCATTAATCACTTTTAACAACAAGGATCGATTAAAATCAAACAAGGAGTTAAATATGTTTTTTTTTTTTTTTAACGGGGTACTTAGCTGCGAGAAGCTTCTTTACAACAGTGTTTTTGTGCTAAAGGTGTTTCTACTGCTTGAGGCAGTTAGACCTTTCATCATTCATTATGCTAGTTACTCTATCCCATCTCTGACCCCGTTGATAAAGTCAAGCTTCCGTCTGAATTATTCACCAGAAGTTGTATTTCTTGCTGGAAAGCAATTAACCAGTAACCGAGCAAAGTTTCTTCTACTGCTGGAGGCAGTAAGACCTTTCATCATTCATTATGCTAGTTACTCTATCCCATCTCTGATCCCATTAATAAAGTCAAGCTTCTGGCTGAATTATTCACCAGAAATTTTATTTCTTGCTGGAAAGCAATCAACCAGTAACCGAGCTAAAGTTCCTTCTACTGCTGGAGGCCTTTGATCATTCATTATGCTGGTTACACTATCCCATCTCTGACCCCGTTGATAAGGTCAAGTCTCTGGCTGAATAATTCACCCGAAACTTATTTCTTGCTAGAAAGCAATCAACAACTAACCAAGCTAGATAGTGTATCTTATTGTATGCCCAAGGTTCTTGCGAATCTCCACCAAATACGTCAGCGGGCCCTGCGGGCATACCAGCATCGGTGATCATCGGTGCTATCGCGTCCATTGAAAACCCTCTTTGGCAGATCATACAGTGCAGGTATATTTCCATCGTGTGGAAAGGTTTCCAATGTACAGGTATTTTTCCATCTTTCTGAAAGATTGCCAATATTTTGGCAATTCCCAAGAAGATTGAGGCTTCCGATTGCGAAAATTACCGCCCAACTACAATATGTTCTGCAAGGTCAAATGCAATGGAGAGCATGGTTAATTACCATGTTGTAAATTATAGAAAAACCAGCTAACAATCGACAGTATGGCTTTCATACACAGAGGAAACAGATTCATCGTGATAACCGAATTTCTTGCCTACTGAATATTTTAGTTTCAGTAACTGAATAATGTGGTTGTCGCAAACACAGAAATTTATTCTTAATACAATTGATATAAATGGTTTCAATAGAAATTCTGTCGCATTAACCGAATTTCCGTTGCGACAAATAAATATATCGGTTGCTCCAAGCAAACCATTCGGTTGGCAAGAAATTCGGTTGTTACAATAAATCTGTTTTCTCTGTGTATAAATCGTTCCACAGAAGACCGATTTGGTGAAATTAAAGTGGTAGCTCTAGATAACTATTTTCAAGGCATTCGATCGTAAGTGCCATAAATTACTCGTGTCAAAACTTATTGCTTTTGATTTTGGAGATGACTCTTCATTTATATATATCGAGCTTTCTCCGTGATCGCACTGTAAGAATTGTTATAGAGGGGGTATTATCCCACGAGTTTTGGCTGAACTTAAAGATTCTGCAAGGTTCCGTTCTAACTCCCTCACTTTCTGTTATCTTTATAAATGACCTTTAGGGTCAAACATTAAATTTTATTTATTCTTTTGCTTCGATCATAGGCCGAGTCCTTTGGTGATTGGGAGCATGACGCAAAGTATGAATAACTTAGTTAATGCAGACCTATCGAAAATCTTCGAGTGGGTGAGAGCAAACAGGATCGATGTTGTCTGTTGATCTATAGCTCGGCCGTGGGGTCATCAATGTCATCTGCACATATGGAGGTGTCGATATTGAGGAATCGGATGCTCTTGATATTCTGCGCTGGAAAATCATATGTGGGTCCGCTGGTAAAAATCACATTATTCAGATGTCGAAAAGAAGCATTCAAGTATTTAAATTTTCTTTGCTTCATCTGATCTTCTCATTATCTATACCACCTACATAACATACTGCCGAAAATTGAATACAGCTCCCATATATTACATATGGGCAGGGACTTCAAAGTCTATTTTGGAGCTTCTGGACCGTATTCAAAAGAGGGCTTCGGCGATTATTAATGACAGTAGGGAAACCAGCTCAATTAACTCATTGAAACATCAGCGGAATGTGGGTTGAGTTGCATTGTTCTATCTATATTACTATGGGAGGTGCTCTGCCGACATAAGTGAACTTAACCCTGGCCCTAGGTTTTCGTTCCAAAAATTCGCTTATTTAGTTCGCGGGTGGGTCAATAAGTCCGTGAAATTTCCCACCTCTAAACTGAAAGGGTAACAGTTCTCCTGTCAACAGGCATCTGTCCATTGACTCCTGTCGAAATTTAAACAAGCTGCATCATTTGGTTTGTATTTGACAGCCATTTATAGCAGACTGACGAGAAAATGGAAAAGGCCGATCTGAGATTGAGAGTGCGAGAGATTGTGGAAGCCAAAAGCATCTCACATGGCTACGTGCTTTAAATTTTGAATGATCTCTTGGATGTGAGAAAGCTTTCTGCAAAATGGCTGCCGTGACCACAAACGCAATCGTGCGACAACTTAGTTTCCATGGCAAAATCCATAAATTAAACAATGAATTGCTACTTTATCCGCCCTATTCTTTGGATTTGGCCCCGAGTGACTATTTCTTGTTTCCAAACCTGAAGGAATGGCTCAACGGAAAATCAAAAAAAATAAATAAATTTCAAAAAAATTTATTTAAATTTTAAAAAAATTTAATTTTTTTACAGTTATTGCTATCTTGTCCACCATGTGTTAAATCCGGAGACAAATGTTTTTACATTAGGACTATATTAGAGATTCTTGCGTTATATTTTCAAATTTATTAAAGATAAAATTTGAGTAAAAAAAATTGTCAAATTCTGAGTGGCAATCTGAGCAGCCTGTAAAAATGGCTGAATTATTCGCAAAATATTTTAAAGTGCCCGCATTGTTTGAAGGTTTTACAACACTTACCTTGTAGGTACTTCCGTTTGACATTGAAATTTAACTGAATGCCACGGTTCAATACCTGAAAAATAAATAAATATACATATAATTTGAATTTTTTATGGAAAATAATAATTTTTTTAATGTGAAATATAAAATTATATTAGACAACTGGATATTACCCTTCACGACTAAAAGTATAGCGTAAACGCCAGAATTCGATTGGAAACAAATAAAATCTCTTTATAAAAATCAAAAAGATTTAAGAGAAAAAAGTTTTCTGGTAATAGGTTCGTCTGAAATTTACAGTTCTTAATAAATAAAATAGTAAATTAAAATTTATCATAAATTTGACAATCAAAAATAATATTATTTTACAATGGTTAAAATTTAAACTGAGAATTTTTTCCTAGCTTTATATTCACTTCAAAAATTTTTCACCCCAAACATTTTTTTTCACCACAAAAAATTTTTTCACCTCTAAAATTTTTTTCACCTCAAAAAAATTTTTCCCCCTACAAAATTTTTATTCCCCCACAAAATTGGTTTTCACATCCAGAAAAACGTTTTTCACCTTAAAAAAATTTTCACCTTCATAATTTCACTTCATAAGTTTTTTACATTATTTGTATCAAAAACAGTAGAGAACATATTTTTAGAATATTGGCGGAGGGTATTCAAAGATTCGACATAGCCGAATTCATGCCTGTTTTTTTTTTAATTACTTGATATCGATATTTACCACTTTTTCTGCCTTTAAACTTTGTTCAATGGAATATTTTTAAGAGAGAAGGATGCAAAATCAAAATTTACCAATTTTGAAAAAATTTACTTTTGAAAACAAAAAAAAAATATATTTAAAATATCGCCAATTCGAAATTTTCAATTGTATTTCAGAAACTGTCAATTGTATTTCAGAAATTGTCAATTGTATTCCAGAATAGTCAATTGTATTTCAGAATAGTGAATTGTATATCAGAATATTCAATTGTATTTCAGAAATTGTCAATTGTATTCCAGAATAGTCAATTGTATTTCAGAATAGTGAATTGTATATCAGAATATTCAATTGTATTTCAGAATATTCAATTGTATTTCAGAAATAGTCAATTGTATTTCAGAAATAGTCAATTGTATTTCAAAAATTTTCAATTGTCTTTCAGAATAGTCAATTGTATTTCAGTAATAGTTAATTGTATTTCAGAATAGTAAATTGTATTTCAGAAATTGTCAATTTCATTTCAGAAATAGTCAATTGTATTTCAGAATAGTCAATTGTATTTCAGAAATAGTCAACTGTATTTCAGAAATAGTCAATTTTATTATAGATTAGTCGATTGTATTTCAGAAATAGTAAATTGTATTTCAGAAATATTCAATTGTGTTTCAGAAATAGTCAATTGTATTTCAGAATAGTCAATCGTATTTCAGAAATAGTCAATAGTGTTTCAGAATAGTAAATTGTATTTCAGAAATAGTCAATTGTATTTCAGAATAGTCAATTGTATTTCAGAAATAGTCAATTGTATTTCAGAAATAGTCAATTGTGTTTCAGAATAGTAAATTGTATTTCAGAAATAGTCAATTGTATTTCAGAAATAGTCAATTGTATTTCAGAATAGTCAATTGTATTTCAGAAATAGTCAATTGTATTTCAGAATAATCAATTGTATTTCAGAAGTAGTCAATTGTATTTCAGAAATAGTCAATTGTATTTCAGAAATAGTCAATTGTATTTCAGATTAGTCGAATGTATTTCAGAAATATTAAATTGTATTTCAGAAATAGTCAATTGTGTTTCAGAAATAGTCAATTGTATTTCAGAATAGTCAATTGTATTTCAGAAATATTCAATTGTGTTTCAGAATAGTCAATTGTATTTCAGAAACAGTCAATTGTATTTCAAAAATTGTCAATTGTATTTCAGAATAGTCAACTGTATTTCAGAAATAGTCAATTATATTTCAGAATAGTCAATTGTATTTCAGAAATAGTCAATTATATTTCAGAAATTGTCAATTGTACTTCATAGAATAGAATTGACTATTTCTGAAATACAATTGGAAAAGGTGTAGAGCAACAACTTTTGGTGTGTAGTTTTATTTTAATGATAGTGTTATTTACTGAAATATTATCGATATCTGAAGAGCATTAAAGCGTTGTTTGCTTAGTCTATGATTATTTACGGAATTATATAATTTAAAGCTTTTGGATAGTTTTGTTATTAAAGCCAATTTTAATTTCTTATTTTTTTTTTCTTCTTCTAATTACAGGTGTACAACAACAACCTGCTAGTCCTGATAGTACCTCCCCCGTTAATTCTGAAGTTTCCTATACCTACATCGGTTCCAATTGCCAAACTTCTCCAGCCCTATCGGGTGATTATAAAACCTATAGCAGATCGGCGGACAGTGATGCTTTATCTGTGGGAGGAGGTGATAATTCCAATCTCCATCATCTGCATGCTCAGCAGCAAACAAATAGTCATTTAATTAAACCCATTACGGATAGCAATAATAGTGCTGGTGGCAATTCTTCAAATCCCAATGATGATAGTTTAATTGAAGATGGTATTGATGAAGAAATCGATGATGAAAATGATCAAGATGGCAGCAATACTGGCACCGGCCCCGATGGTATGCCCAATAAGAAAAGAAAACGTAGAGTTTTATTTACAAAGGCCCAGACTTATGAATTGGAAAGACGTTTTAGACAACAACGTTATTTGTCGGCCCCCGAAAGAGAACACTTGGCCAGTTTAATTAGATTGACGCCCACACAAGTGAAAATTTGGTTTCAAAATCATCGTTATAAAACGAAACGTGCCCAAAGTGAAAAGGGCGTCTATGAACAACATCCTGCCTTGCATGGTCATCATCATCACCATCCCTCTGCTTTGCCCTCGCCACGCAGAGTAGCCGTTCCAGTGTTGGTACGCAATGGTAAACCTTGTCTAAGTGATGGTACAAAATTATCTCAAGATTGTGTCTCAGCTTCTATGCAAAATGCAGCAGCAGCCCATCATTTGGTGTTGGCCAATGGAGCAGCTTATCAGCATGCAGCAGCTGCTGCTGCAGCGGGTATGCATGCAGCTCATGCACATCAACGAGCCTGGTGGCATTGAAAATTTAAAGGATTTTTCACAAATTAGAAAATTATAGAATTATTTATCAAGCACAAACTAAAAGCTGCTGGGTGGCCAAAAGTTTTAAAAGTAGGGCCCGTTAGGAGAAAAGATTTAGATTTTTCAAAAAATCCCAAGTTAAAATGAATTTTAAAAATTCAATTTGCTAAATAAATTTTCTACCACAGGCAAAAAAAATGATAAGCAATAAAAAAAAGTAACGCCATCTGGAAGCGACTCGAATAATCATTGGACAATAAACCAACAAAAAAAGTAATAACAAAAATTTGAAAAACTAACACAAAAAACTGGTGCAATTTTCTTTTAAATTTTATACAGTCAGCACCAACTTATTTAGAAAAATTAAACCCTTAAAAATTGTAAATATTTAGCATAAAACAAAAGAAATTTTAAAAGCTGTTCATTAGGTTTATAACACTTGATGTTTTTTTTTTGCAAATATTAAAGTTTGTCTATTCTTATAAAGAAATATATTATGACGTTTTCGCCAAAAATATTTTAGCGAGAGGTTCTTGTTCCTAAATGACCCGCAAAAAACTATTTCCATTGTTAATATAATACTGCCCACCGTGGTGATAGGTAAACATTTTGCACAAAAAAAAAAGTTATAAACCTAACTGTATATGTTTCCCTTTAATTCGTAATATAAAAAATTGTAAATATAAAATATAAAAAAAAAATCATTTAAAAAGTAACAAAAATTTACCTTAAAAAAATTTGTAAATTTTTAGTTTTAAGTTAAAATATTGAATTTATTATAATTAAAGAAAAGTTTTAAATATAGTTGGGTTTTTTAAGTCATTTTATTGGAATTTATAGTTTATAAATCAACAAAACTACTGTGTAATATTTACTATAATACTAATATTTAGATGGAGCAAAATCTACCCGGTTTGTGGCTCTTGCAATTTTTTATTTGACAAAAACTATCTAGCTTTTGCTCAGTCTAAATGTAGTATTTTAATATAAAAACAAAATGTTAATTTAGTTAATAAATAAAATTATTAAAACAAAATATATAAAAGATTATTATTTGGAGAAAACAGATTATACAGACTAAAAGGTACGAATAAAATTTACCGAATCAATTTTAGTAAGACATATACAATGAGAATAAAGCCAAAGACCAATAGATGGCCAAAAAAGATTCATATGGATTTTAATTATTCTAACAAATCTTGCAATTACCAGGTAATGGGAAATTAAATAAGAAAAAAATTGTAAGTACTTACACTTGGGTCAAATAATACATTATTAAAACCTGGGGGTGTCATTGGAGGTAAATGGTTACTCAAAGTTTACGAGTAGAGACATAAATAAGTCCTTACAAAGAAAGTAGTTACTTGTAATATTGAAATCACTGGTTACCAATAAGGGCTAAAATAAGTACATATATACTCATAATGAGTAAAATAATTCGTGTAAAATATAGGCATGAATTAAATTAAAGCATCAATTAAAAATTTATAAAAATCGACTAACAATTAGAGTATTCAAATCGGTTAATCGTTTTTCTATTAATCAAACAATTTTGTCAAATAATTGTTCGAATTATTTAAAATGCCCAAAATTTGAATAACAAATAATTCGAATAAATTTATACGTTGCAAAAATATGTTTGTTGTTTAAAGCAACACCTTTAAATATAAAAGTAATATAGGGTTTTCCAATAAGGACTTGACAACTTTTTTTAAATAAAACGCAAACCATTTGAGATATTTCCAAAACTTTATGATCGACTTGAAATACAATCAAAACATTTATGAATGGAAGTCGACATCGTTTATATGACCACCGCGGCCTCGTCGGCAGCGGTCGGATGACTCGGTCACACATTTCGGCCGTAATGGCCGCTATTTTGCGTTCAATGTTGGCTCTGAGTTCTTCAAACGTCGTCGGCTTGTTGACATAGACCAATAAATTGACGTAGCCCCAATAAATATATTGTAACGTATGCTGTTTGGTTTGTGGCACCGTCCTGTTGAAACCACATGTCGTCCAAGACTATGTTTTCAAATTCGGGCCAAAAATAATCGGTCATCATAGCGCAATAACGATTGTTATTGTCGACGAAAAAATAGGGTCCAATGACGCCGCCGGCATGCAAACCGCACCAAACAGTTATTTTTTGTGGATGATGTGGTGATTCGTGAAGCACAGGGGCAACGTCGAAATTATTTTGGGTGAGCAAAAATTGTTGTGAAGTATAGGGTCCAAAAATTCCTGAATTTGTAAAAACGTTAATATGCTGAAAATTACACCATCTTTTTTTTAATGTAAAAAATAAGCTCTTTTCTTTCAACATGTGAAAAAAGTTTGAAAAACTGAACAGCCAGTGTTGCCATATTAAAATTTAAAAATAAAATTGTGTAATAGCAAATTTTATAAAAAAAATCTCAAAAATCGTAAGACAGATCAATAAAAATTTTTACATTAGTTTGATGAATTTTAATTATGTATACCACCACTAGAGGGCGCCATAACAATAAAAAAATCCACAAAAAATACATACACCAATCTACCAAATGTCGTCAAAAAATTTCCACGGCATCGATGAGTGGTATAAAATGGGTTAATGATTTTCTAAGCGTTTATATAACACAAAAGCATTGATAATATCCTTTAAAAAAGGATATTTCGAAAACCTTAAGAATCGGTTTGTTTTTTTAAATGCAGTTTTAAAAGTAAAACAAAGAAATCTACAAATAATTGTTGACAAAATTATACTTAAGAGTTAATATTTAATGGAAAATAAATAGCTTTTCAAACATATGAGCTTTTCAGAAGCCAATTTAGCCATTTGGAAAAATTTTAACAAAATTAATCATAAAGTTTTTCAAAATTCCCTGTGAAATATAGTTACAGAAGGACGTAAACATAAGTTAACCGATCTGAATGTATTAAAGACGTAAACGCACGTCTGACTATTCCAGGCTTAATTTTATAAAATGTAAAACGTTGACCAAAGGTATGCGGTGAGGACAGAAAAACTAATGGTGTTTTCTTTTCTGAAAAAAAAAATTATGCTGTGTGAAATTTTAAAAATTTGATCATTCTAATATCGCTTTTTTAAAATGCCAGAATAAACAGAAAAATTCAAACCTGTTTTTAACAAATGATTATTGTTAACAAAATGGTTGTAAATTTTGAACTCAATACTTTTCAAGTGAGTACTCGATAGTTTTCAATACACAGAATGAAATTACAAAATTCATAGAATACTTTTGTAAATACGAATAAAAATTTTTTTAAAAAGGCACCAGCAATCGAATTTGTAAATACAAAAAGCTTTTTGTTATTTTTTTGTAACTTCTATTTTTATTTTCTAAGAATTTTTATGAAAAGTCATAATTTACAAACATTTCAAACAAAAAAATTTTAGAAATTGTGTTTGAATTTTTAACAAATATTTTTAATTACTTAAAATTTTGTGAAACTTTTTTCTGTGTACTTTTAATGGTTTTTTTTAGTTCAATAAACATGTTTTTTATTTTAATTAAATTGTTATTTTTAATATTTTTTATTTATTTTAGGTATTGAGTACTCAAAAAATAGACGGTATCTAGTACTCAGTACCATAATACTCAATACGTCTACAACTCTATCAATTAAACAAATTGGCAAAATTAATAAAATTTACTTTAAAAGTTAAAGATATATTTTTTGTGCACATAAAATCGAAGTGTTTCCACTTTAATGTTTTTTATAACAATAAACATTTCTATAATAAATAAAATAAATGTCTGCCTTTTATAAAAATAGGCACTCACTTTGCAAGTGTCAGCTGTTTTTAAATGCAAATTGCTACCCGCTCAAAAATTTTATTTTTGTTATATTTTTTTCTGTGTGTAGGAAGAATTTTCTATTAAAAAAAAAAACAATCCGCATGTCTTGAAAACCAACATTGAAGAAAAATTATATTTGCCACTAATTGTTTATTCCCATTATGAAAATGTGGCAATATTAGTAAGAAAAAAATTAAGAGAATAAGAAATTCCGGTGAGAAATTAAACTAAAGAAAATCGGAGAACTTTGCATTGTATTTATACTCTCAATTTTATATCATTTAGACTGATCATTAATTAGTTTTTTTCAAGTCGGGTTGGGCTTCTACTGAAGTTTAACTATAGCAAAGTGCTCATCACACAGACATTTTTATACTTGAAAAAAAAGACATAAACTAACAATTAATTCAAAATTTTCTTTAAAATAGTTTAAATATTTTCCTCAATTTAAGTCAAATTTTATGAAAACTTAGAAAACTTTTCTTAAAATGAATAAAAATTCCTATGTTTGGGTAAAAAAGAAATAGTTTATATACTCAGAAATAGTTTATACCTTTCTTAAGTAATAATTCTTGATTTTAGGGAAAAAAACATGTATATTAAATTAAAATTTAGCAATTTTTAAGAAAAACATCTTAGTTTTAAGAAATTTGCATACTTAAATATAATTAAACTAAGTTTAGTTCAAAAAATGTGTCTAACTTAAAATAAGAAAGTACTTGAACTTAAAGTGTGTTCATTTTTTTCGCGAATAGTAAAATTAACTAAATTTTAGAAAACTATTTCTAAATTCAGTTTTTAAGTCTACTGCTTTCTAATTTTTAAGAATTATTTTCTAAAAATTAGTTCAGGCAATTAAAAAAAAAAGTAATACATTTTTTCATATGTAATAATAAAAATTTATTTGATTTTAGAAACTAATTAACTATTTTTAGAGAAAATTTTAATGCAACTTAGTTCAGATAAATTTTAAAAATTTTAAAAAAATATTATTTTTTTTTCAAGTAATTGTTTTCTAATTTTTGAGAAATAAATAGAACATAATTTACTCCCATTTAGTTCAAAAAATGTGTCTAACTTAAAATAAGAAAGTACTTGAACTTAAAGTGTGTTCATTTTTTTCGCGAATAGTAAAATTAACTAAATGTTAGAAAACTATTTCTAAATTCAGTTTTTAAGTCTACTGCTTTCTAATTTTTAAGAATTATTTTCTAAAAATTAGTTCAGGCAATTAAAAAAAAAAGTAATACATTTTTTCATATGTAATAATAAAAATTTATTTGATTTTAGAAACTAATGAACTATTTTTAGAGAAAATTTTAATGCAACTTAGTTCAGATAAATTTTAAAAATTTAAAAAAAATATTATTTTTTTTCAAGTAATTGTTTTCTAATTTTTGAGAAATAATAACCTTTTTTTTTTTTTTTTGAAGACGTAGAACTTATTTTCAATTTTTTTTCCAAAAACAAAAAAAAAAAAACAATAAATTAAAAACAAACTAGTTAGTTTTCCTAAATTTCAAGAAAAAATATTATTAAAGAAAACAAAATAAAGTATCCATTAAAAAAATAATCGTTCATGATTGTAATTTTTGATTCGTGATCTTAACAGTCTCAAATATTGAACTTTAAGTATAATAATTTTGTTTACTGACAACAATATAAAATATCGCAAGCACATTTTATGCATAACTGCATAATGGCTTTCCTATAATTGATGTTGCGCCCACTAAACTTTATATTTATCGAAGGCACTAAAACTATTTTTCCCCCTTAATTATAAAAAAGTTAAAATTTGTTTATGTCAATTAAAGTTTAAGCTAAAAAAATGCCATAAAATAAGCTTTTGACATTTTTCCATTTTCCAATAATAACCAGAATTGTAACTGTTATATTTTGTATTTGTGCAACAATTTCCTTAAATTAGTTAATTTAAGAAGACAAAGGACCCCCAGTGTTCCTTAGCTATAGATGCCGTGTGTCACTCAGGGCGTCTCTTTTTGTAGTTTTCTTAGGCAAAACTGTTAATTAACTACAAAAAAGGATCTGACTTTGTCACAAGATATTACTTTTCAGAATATCCTGCAGTACATTTTTTTTTTCACTTGTTTACCTTTTTGCTACTGAAATTTAATTTATATTTTAAATACATGAGTTGAGTATAATTTAATTTAAACATAAAAATGTATAGCAAAAAGCTTGTTAAAAGCAGTGTTCTCACAAAGCAAAAGTCCTCCGAAAGTAGGAAAATACTTACAAAATGAGTGTAAAGTACTTTAAAATATATAATAAAATATACCTTTATCATTTTAGAAAATTTTTATAAAATTTAAGGATAATTTTCACTTAAAAGAAGTACTATTTAAATTGATGTTAGAAAATATTTTCTTATTTTTAGGGAGTTAAGTCCTAGTTTTCAGTAAAAAAAATTATCTAGTCAACTTAAATAATATAAAACTTTTCCTCAAACCAACGAAACATTTCCTAACTAACAGTAAAATTTAAGATTATATATGAACTAATTAGGAGGAAATTTTGCTATTTTCAAATTTTTTTTTTTTTTTTTCCATATTTTTTATTATTTATTGAATCTTCACTTTTAAAAACTGTGAACTAACAATAATTATCCAAATCTTAAAACTAAATATCAACTGTTAAGTCCAGCCAGTGCCAGACTGATGTTGTGTGGTCCAACTGGGACCATTATTTCCCCTTATTATTAGCGGACCAGATCCGCAGTGTCCCTCCTCCTAAGACGCTGGTGGCCGTGATTATCAGTTAAGTTACGGGCTAGTATGTTGGGGTGTGTTTCCAGTTTTGTTAAATAGCGTTGACAGTGTCTAATAATTTCATCTTTGACCAGGGGTACATTCAGGTCTTTATGTATGTTGTAATTCCTAACATACCAGGGTGCGTTCGTGATCGTCCTCAAGAATTATTTTGCATTCTCTGAATTTTCCCTATATTGGACGCAGAGGCAGTACCCCAGAGCTGAATTCCGTAGCACCATATGGGTTTCATGATCGAATTGTAAATGAGTAATTTGCAGTCCAGGCCTAGTTTAGAGTTTTTGCCAGTAAGCCAAGCGAGCTGAGCAGTTTTTAGCCTCATCTGAGTTATTTTCGCATCTATATGATTTTTCCACGTGAGTCGACGGTCAAGGTGAATACCTAGATATTTCACACATGTGTGTTGGGGTATATCCAGATTATTAATTTTAATGGGTGGACACGTCTCTTTTCCCAGTGTGAAAGTAATGTGGATACATTTCTGTTCATTCACCTTAATTCTCCACTTATCCAACCAAGCTTCCAATTGTGAAATGTGAGTCTGTAACATTCCAGACGCTATTTTTGAGTCATCGTGGACGCTTAAGATTGCAGTATCGTCAGCGAAAGTCGATGTGTGGGTATTAATATCTAATGGCATGTCTGAAGTATAAATGATATATAACAGAGGACCCAAAATGCTACCTTGTGGAACTCCGGCTTGTATATCTTGAGGAGAGCTGACAAAACTTTTTTCAGCAAGAGTGAATTTTCGATTTGTTATATAGCTTTTGAGTAGCTTGTGAGTATTTGTTGGTAACAAAAGTTTTATTTTAAACAGTAGACCTTCATGCCAAACCTTATCGAAAGCCTGTGAAACGTCGATAAAAAGGGCAGAGCAGTATTTTTTCTCCTCGAACGTTTTTCTGACAACAGTAACCAGCCTGTGGGCTTGCTCAATGGTGCTGTGTTTTCTCCTGAAGCCAAATTGGTGTGATGGAATACAGTTGTTTTGTTCCACATAAACAGTTATCTTTTCCATTAGGATTTTCTCGAACAGCTTTGACAAATTGGATAATAGGCTTATAGGCCTATACGATTCCACCTTTGTGTAGTCTTTGCCTGGCTTGGGTATCATTTTAACGAGTGAAACTTTCCATTCTGGGGGATAGTATTCAAGGCGTATAATAGCATTAAAAATAAAGAGAATTATCTTTAATGCTATACGAGGTAACTCCAAGAGCATCCTGTTACCGATTCCATCGATATCAGGAGCTTTTTTGGGGTTTAGTTCAAAAATAGCCTTTTCGACCTCTCTCATCTCAAACGTTAATCGGGTAGCTGCTCGGTGCTGGGGTAAAATCGTTGGCAACTCTGTTACAGAACTTGTTATATTTGGCGTGAATACTTTTCTTAAATGTTCTACAAACAGATCTCCTTTTTCAGTATCATTTCTAGCCCAACCTCCGTCTAATTTTCTCAAAGGAGGCTTACATAAGACAGGTCTTTTTAAATTTTTCGTTGCACGCCATAATGAGTAATCAGTTCTTGATGTTGGATCTAAATTTTCAAGATATCTGTTTAATGAAGCAGTTCTCTTATGTTCAAGTAGCTTTCTTAATTTTTTAGTGCATTCTTTCAATCGTTCCTTAAGTTGAGGAGATCTGTGCTGTTGCCACTCTCTTCGAGCTCTTCTTTTTTCATTTAAGAGTCGTTCGACATCGGCAGACAAAATAATATTTTGTCTGTTGTGTCGGGGGGGTTTGGTAGCAAGTTGAGCAGCAAGTTTGAGATTTAGTTCAAAATTTTGAATCGAGAGGTCGATATCTTCCGGTGTTCTTAGCGGTATGTTTTCCGAGCAATGTGTACTGATAAATTTTTTATACTTCAACCAATCTGTTGTTTTGCCTGTCAGTGCTAAGTCACCAGAGGGGGGTACAATTCCTCGGGGGTTTAAAATAGTAACAACTGTAGGTGTGTGATCAGATCAGAGATCCAATAATGGTTCTACATGGACCAATTCTCTCGCAATAGACATTGTTATTCCAAAGTCTATCAGATCGGGTATTTTTCGACGATCCGTTGGCCAGTACGTGGGTTCTCCACTAGAGATCACATCCATACCCAGCTTAGAAATTGTATTAAACAAAACACGGCCCTTAGGGGTAACAAGCCGTGACCCCCAGAATGTATGCTTGGCATTATAGTCTCCAGCTGCCAGAAAACGCGGTCCTAATGATTCGAAAAAGACTGTGTACTGATCCTCCGTTATGGAGAATCTGGGGGGAGAATAAATTGACGAAATCACCAAGTCCCTATCGAATTCTTCAAAACATATAGTAGTGGCCTGAAGATAATTTTCGCAAAGATCACACATAAGAAAATGTTTTAATCTAGATTTAATGAGAATAGCTGATCCTCCACATGACCTGCCTCTTGGGTCCTTAGTATCATACATTGTGTACCCGCGAATTGAAAATGAACTTCTCAGGGTTAAATGGGTCTCAGAAATAAGTATTACGTCAATTTGCTGATTCCTGAGAAAATACTCGAGCTCTTCTTTATGTTGGCATATGCCGTTAGCATTCCAGTAACATATTTTCAAACTGTTCATGGTTTAGTTAACAAAGCTTGCATCAAAATAGACTGATTTCTCATCATCTCTTGCATCATATTACTCATTGAGTTTGTAAAGTTAGTAACAGTTTGAACCAAGGATTCAATGGATGCTTCAAGTCTGCTGAAATTTTGTATCTGGGGTTCAGATTGAGAAAGTGGAGCATTTGGATTGACTTGTGCGGTTTGTGGAGTTTTTGGGGGCTGTGGTTGTCCTCTTAGAACTTCAGAGTATGAAGCACTGTTGGTGATAATTTGTGGGTATTGTGGCTATTTTCAAATAAAAATTTAGTTCTCATTAGTATAATTTTTCTATTATTTAGAAATTTTAATTTTTTTCTTAATATCAAGGAAAATTTTGGTAAAGTTCTTTGGCGCCGTTTTCACTTCAATTTTTCCTCCAAATAAGTTAATTCTAAATTCTAGTTATTATTTTGGGTGTAATCGATTATTTTTACCGATAGGTGGTTGTTTTTAGTTATACGCCTAATTTATTGAGCTTTTGTGATTTATTCCAGACATGTCACCGAACTATCGTAAATAAGGCAGTTCAGTGACAAGGCAGTGAGAGGGCACAACCTCTCATATTTCGGAAAGAACTAATTATGATGAGATAAATTACATCATTGATTTTCTTACAATAAAAATTCCCTTTTACCGCCGGCAATTTTAACAATAACAAGTTGATTTCCCTATTACACATTTACCGTCGGTAGTAAACATTATTGGTTTTGTTTAGTATAATTTCAATTTTTTAACAAATATTTCAAGCACCAATAACAATATAATTTATTAGATAAATTTGCACCAATAAAAAAAAACAAAGTCATCTTCAGAAGTACCTAATATAATGAAAATAAAAAAATCAAAACCCACAGTACTCGAAAATTATGTGGTAATACACAAATCAAACGCTGATGATACTTATTTGAAGTGTCTCCCATAAATAAATAACCTACAACAAGTGTTATTCTAATAGAAAACGACTCAAAAAAATATTAATTCAATAAAAAAAAATTATTACTCTTCACTTGAGATAAAAAAAAGTAACCGATACACGATATGGAGAGAAAGATAGATAGATACAAGTTAAGTATGAAAAGTACTCGTTAAGGTACTCGTAGAATTGTACTTCAAACTAATTTTGTGAATAAGTGCAGTTCATACTTTGACCCAATCAAATATTGTGTTCAATTTTGAGGGTGTTTTTTTCTAAAGAAATATCATCGTTTGAATTTTGAGTTGAAAATTTGTATAAATTTAAATTTAACGGAGGGGGCCATAATTATATGAATTACCACAGTAAAACACCAAATATGCTTCAATTGAAGTGCCATAAATTTTCTATAATTTATCAAAAATGAACAATCTGAACAACAGAATACCAATTTATATTGTGAAATAATTTAAATTTTTTGTAAATTGAAATTCTACATATTATTTTTTTAAGTAGTGATAGATTACAGTAAATTGTTTTAAATTTAATTTATTTTAAACGTCAATCTTAAAGTGATTATGTTGAAATTAAGGTTGTTTTTGAATCAGAATATAAAAAACTTTTAATTGTAAAGCTCATCTTTGTTTAATAATCAAATAATAGCAAAACTTTCTTATCTAACAATTTTTTTACTATTTTGTTTTTCCATTCAATTTTTTTTTATCTCTGTATATCAGTTTTTATTGGCAGTGGGCTGCTGATAAGCGCTGTTCATAACAATTTTGACCAGTCAGTCTTAACGTGTTATCAGATCAATTTTTTTTAACCCACATACGAGGGTAAGTCAATTAAGTCTGTACAAAATCATATAAGGAGCGATAAGAATTTCAAATAAAGTAAGTTTTTTGAAAATGACAAGTTGCAAAAGACGACAGGTCAACTTTTAGGAAAATACATCGATTCTTTAACCAATTTTTGCTATTTTGGAAAATGAAAAAAATCAATTTCGTGTAAAGACTTATTGACTCGCTCTCGTAACTAACAAATAAAGCAACTACACTTAGGAAAAATAAATTTTTAAAAATGTTTCAAAAAAAAAATAATATATTTTCAGATATATTTATATTTGAAGTATGCTTTCAAATATCATATTTTAATCGTTTGATTTGATCATTATTATGATTGTGAAATGCAAATATATCCAATGATAGACATGCTGGTAGTCTGCTGGTAGATGCACTTCATTTGATCCAACCATATTATAGTTGTAGGCAAACAGATTATATTAGAAACTTAACATTACATTTCTTAGTTGGGAATTGGGACCTAGCCCGTGATAGGAGAAAACTGGACCGGTTCCGAAAATACATATCACGAGATAGGTGAAAAGAGGACCGGTTCCTAAAGTACCTATCACGTGACCGGTTTAAAAGTCATGACATGTTCTTTTAGACCAGTTCTGTGACATGTCGCAGAGGGCAATTGACCCCCTCCTAGGACAAGCCCATGTTAAAGTGATCGATCCCGTGACCGGTCCCTATCACAATGAAAAGGTCTCGTGTCCAGGTTACTTTACCGCGATAAGTTTCTTTACGAACAGCGTCTTCGTGTCAAGGTTATTTCCGCTCCTCGGACTAGTAAGACCTTCTGGGCATAGGTTAAATAAAGAAGGGATGACTAATTATTTACTAATCCGGTTGATAAAGCCAACCATCTGGCTGAAATATTTGCAAGAAATTCGTTTTTGCCGGAAAGCAATCAACCACTGCCCGAGCTGGAGAGAGTATCTCATACTATTCCCAAGATATTCTTTCGAGTCGGTGTCGCTAAAAGGGTTCTTGCGAATCTCAACGTAAACAAGTCAGCGGCCGCGGATGGCATAACAGCACTGGTACTCAAAACATTGTTTTTCGACGCTATCGCATCCATTGGCCACCTTATTTGTAACATCGTACCGTACGGGTATATTTCCATCGTGTTGCAAGGTTGCCAATTTTCAGCCAATCCCGAAAAAGGGTGCGGATAGTAACCCTGACGATTACCGTCCAATTGCAGTATTTTCTGCGCTCTCCCAGATTATGGAGAGCATGGTTAATTACCATCTTGTAAATTATCTAGAATCCAACTCACTTCTCAACGATCGACAGTATGGCTTTTGTAAAAATTGTTCTACGGGAGACCGGATGGCGTTTCTTTCGCAGCGTTGGAGTCGGTCTATTCACCGACTTGGTGAAAACAAAGTGGTTGGTCTAGATATTTTCAAGGCATTCGATCGTGTGTGGCATAAAGCGCACGTGTCAAAGCTTAATGCTTTTGGTCTCGGTGATGACTTCTCTCGATTCATATCGAGTTTTCTCAGGAATCGCACTATAAGAGTTGTTATAGATGGGGTCTCATCCGACGAGTTTCAGCTGAATTCAGGGGTACCGCAAGGTTCAGTTTTTTCTCCTGACCTTTTGAATCAAACTATACTATCTATTCTTTCGCCGATGACAGCAACATCTGTCATTCATGACACACTCAATATACCACATTAGCAAGTTGATTTAACGTTTGGGTGTATAGGATTTTCTACTTTTGGCCACCTCCACAGCCTCTGAGAGGTGTCGTGTGGATAGGGTCGAGTTTAATGCACGCAAGACCCAATATTATTTGTTGACCCATAGACACGCCATGGAGTCACCAATGCCAACTATATTCATGAGAGGTGTCGATTTTAAAGAATTGAATGCTCCTGATGTTTTGGACATGAGAATTCAGTGTTATGTTTGCACCACATCATTCGGGTGTCGCAAGAAGCACTCAAGTGTTTAGGTTCTCTTAACCAATGCAAAAACTATTTCCCTTCATCTGATCTTACAGATACCACCTCTATTCGTCCGAAAATGGAATACAACTCCAAATATGAGCAGGTGGCTTAAAGTCTATTTTGCAGCTTCTGCACGGTGTTCAAAGGAAGACGTGACAGCAAAATTGACTAATTGAAGCATCTTCGGAACGTGGGTTGTGTTACACTGTGTTATCGCTATTACCATTAGAGGTTTTCTGCAGTTTATTTCACATACAGATAGTACGACTAGGAACGAATTTTTCCTGTCATCCACCGGCCAACCGGCCAATCGGGTTGGATGCCCAACGACGGCAACATCAATTTAGAAAAATTATATATATATGAGTTTTCTTACCACATACATATCGCAATGTGCTCCTTCGGAGTTCCCATAGCACTTAACTCCACCGAAGTAAAATAATATAACAGGAATATGAACTCAAAAGCTTCAACAATTTCGCCAACACTTCGTCAGATGGCGGGCAAAAACTGTACTAAGATTTATCATCTCGCGTAAGTACAGTGTTGCCATATTTGAAGTCCTTAATTTTTAAACACCTTTCATCTCTATCCTCTATCCCTTTTCCAAAGAAAGCAACACAATAATTAGTAGGAAGAATTTCCTAAGTGTTGCTTCCCTTAAAAAGGAAAAATATATTTTAAAATTTTTTCAAAACATGCACAATATATTACCAGCAAATAATATTTCCAGCAGGAAATTTTTTCAGCGTGTACAATTTTATTTATTAGAATTCTATTATTTTATCTGTTTGGTTAAAACAAATACAATTATTTACGCAGCAGGACGCTATTTCGCAATATATTTTATAAGAGCAAAAATCTAAAATACTAATGATTCCTAACTAAGGCCCTTTTTTTGTCAAAATTTGTCAGAACTGACACTATTCACTGGCACTTTCGCTATCAGATTCCGGTTTAAATTGTTCTTTAAAAAGTAGAGTTTCTATAGGAAAAAGATCTCTGGATACTAAAGGAAAAATGTGACAAAATCTTAAGAGTATTGTAAAAAATTCAAAGTCTAAAAAGTTTTTTTGCTGAGTATTTTACTGTAATCTGATCATTTTATTTTTTTTGCTTAATTGCATAGAAAAAAAGCTTTAACAATGTCTCTGTACTTTTTAAAAAAAAATTCATTCATTGATCTCGTTTTTTCCTTATCTTTTACAAATATTGCAAAAAAAAAACCGATAAAGAAGTTACATATTGTACATCAATTGAAAACTTATGTTTAACTAAAACATAAATATGTTTCTGATATTACAACTTTTTTTTTGTTTTGACTGGTATGTAGTTCAGTTAGATAAAATCGCATTTTCTTACATTTATATCTCTTTCCTGATGACCTGGAATACATTCGAAGAGATAATAAATAAAAAAAATATTGAATAAATGGAAAGATACAATGAATTGATAATATTGTATGATTAAGATAATATATTTTACATTAAGGTGCTTATAGGGCAAACTTTACATAAATAGTTATTGTTTGTAGAGGGGGAGGGGGTTAACAAAAATGAAAGCAAGGGGTAAACAATATATATTATTAACAATAGATAAGATTGACATGTTATAACAATAGTTATTAAACATTATAGAATTTTGGTTGAAAATATGATTAATGAAATTAATGTTTAAGGAAAAGAAAAATAGAATAGCAATTGGTCAATAGATAAGATAGAGAACTATATTAACTTAAACCATGAAACTAATCATTAATTTGAAAATAAATAGGGATTTATAAATAAATACAGGGTGGGCCATTAAAAATTTTAAATTTGAACTACAAATTACTTTGACTTTGAAAGTAAGAATAACATTTATTTTTATTTTCAGGTTTATGTTTGACATTTGGAAAATGGGACGCTACACGCTCGAACAAAATTGGGAAATATTAAAAACTTACTTCCAAAGTAGTGAAATTTACGTGGAAAGTTTTCGAGAAGAGATCGGCCTTCAGTTCAGTTTGTGCGTCAATTTGCGGATCGTTATTGGACAAACCAACCCGTGTACGTTCTCGTCTAAGGCGTTCAATCGAAAACATTGCTGCTGTGGCGGAGAATGTCAAAGAAAATCCATCAACATCAACTCTTCATCGTTCTCAGGAACTGAACAATTCTTGCGCATCTTTGAGAAGAATTTTGCATAAAGACAAAGTTCAGTTAATCCAACAACTGAAGCCTCATGGCCATCCGATGCGTTTTCGCTTCGCCCAATGGGCTGAAGATTGTTTGGCAGAAGATAAAGAATTTTACCCTGTTATCGTGTTTTCAGATGAAGGTCATTTGATATCGGTAGCTATGTCAATAAGCAAAATTGTCGCACGTGACTATTGAGAAGCCAATGCATCTACAACAAGTCACTGCTTGGTGTGGATTTTGTGCTGGCAGCATCATTGGGCCATTTTTCTTCGAAAATAAGCAAGGAGCCGCCGTTACCGTCAACGGTGAGCATTACCGTGCCATGCTCAACGAATTTTTGTTTCCAAAAATTCAAGAGAATGACATAGACGACATTTGGTTTCAACAACACGGAGCCACATGTCACACAGCCAACGCAGCCATCGATACGAAGGCGGAGCAATAAGTCTGTGACTTATCGAACTTCCCTCGTAGTTATATGAAATGCAACACTGCTACCACCTTTAAATAGACTACTGTCAAATTTTGAGCAAGTTCCGCTATTTCCTTTGCGTTTAACAGCTGTTCAAAACACACAACCTCGTAGCTTTTTTAAAAATGGGAAAAAATGGAAAGAGTGAGCCCAAATGCAGTAACCTCCTGCGAGCCAGGGCAGGACAAGTGCAGAGAAGGTGCTCCACAGACTCCTCCTCCTCTTTGTCACCACAGCTTCTGTAAAAGTCACTATTCGCAACCCTCAACCTAGCTGCGTGCCTTCCAATCAGTGTCCCGTCATGACGGACACAAGTAGGGATATATCGGGCCTTGACAGTGACAGCAACCTGTGCGTGTACTTCCTATCCAGACGGGGCCACATCTGTCTGGAACGAATACAAGCACCAATCTCTTGCCAACCCATAAGAACTCTCCCGCAGCCGAAACTTTCAAGTGGCCGGAGGCATGCCCACAGATTCCATTTCGTGTGGAACGTGTAAGGTAGTCTCCAGTCTTGCAAGCTCGTCTGCCCTACAGTTCCCTGGTACGTGCCTGTGCCCCGGCACCCAAATAACATGGATGCTAAACTGCTGAGCCATCTCGTTAAAAGATCTACGACAGTTCAGGGCTGATGTCGAATCCAGGAAGACAGAATCCAGAGATCTAATGGCAGCCTTACAAGCACGGAAGATGCCGAACGTTTTGGATGCCCAGTTGATGTCTATACACCCAAAACAATTGAAAAAATTCACGATTGAAAGTGCGAGAGATTGTGAAAGCCATAGGCATCTCACATGGCTCAGTGGTTACAATTTTGAACGATCACTTGGGTATGAGAAAGCTTTCTGCAAGATGGCTGCCGCGTTTTCTCACAATTGACCACCAACGCAATCGTGTGGCAGCTTAGTTTTCATGGCAAAAATCCATGAAGTAGACTTCCAATTGTGTACCAGTGGCTATTTCCTATTTCTAAACCAAAAGAAATGACTCGGTGGAAAGAGATTTAGCTGATGAAATTATTGATCAAGCAAATGCCTCTTTTATGGACCTCGAAAAATTCTGCTCTTAAACGCAACGTAAATGATGGAACTTGCTAAAAATTTGACAGTAGTCTATTAACAGGTGGTACTGGATGGGAGCAGTGTTTCATTTCATATAACTACGAGGGAAGTTCGAAAAGTCACGGACGTATTGATCCGCCCTCGTATTTTTCGCACTGTTTTTGAAAATCGAATAATCAGCCGAAATTGTGATGTCAATTAGCCGTCTCGGAGCTGTGATTTGAGCCCTTTGGATTATTTTCTCTGGGGAGCCATTTGGGATAAATGTTACGCAAACCATCCAGAAACAATTGAAGCGTTGAAACATGAAATCGATGATGCCATTGAAGAGATTCGAGCCGAAACAATCGAAAATGTACTGAAAAATTGGATTGATCGGATGAGGTACTGACGAGCCAGTCGTGGTAGTCATATTAATGATATTGTATTACGTTCTTAAATGACAAAGTTCAACTAGAAAGTTTTACCAGAAATTTGAAAAAATAATCAGTACTTTTTTTATAGGCGATGCAAATTTAAAATGGCCCACTCTTTATAGCTTAAAACAGATATTTATGAGTTAAATTCCAATCGACATTAAAAAAAAGACTTTAAGGAAAATAAATCGTTATACAGTGCTGTCTGGGTAGAATGAACCCCCGATGCTTTGAATACCTTGTTAGAGTGAACACCAGAATGTTAACATTGACTACTCTGTAGAGTGAACACTCATGAACCTCTATAGAGTGAACATACTTTACATATAGTGAGTTTTTAGGTTTGGCGAAGGAGAAAAACAATGAAAAAGAGTATAAAAATTAAAGAGAGCATAAAATAACGGTAAAGTAACGATTCTTTTAGAGTAAGTTGACAAGTTACTCTCACAAATACGCATTCTATGAAGTGTTAATTTATTTAAGTCTGCGCCCATGTTCCATTAAGGTCGTGTCTCAAAGTTAATTTCTGAATAATTGGTGTTATATAATTGTTACATAAAAATGGATTCGAAAAAAAGAAAGCATTTATCCTCAAAACAAAAAAGCGACATTATAAAAGAAATTGAAAAAGGTGCTAGTGTTACTTCTTTGGCACAGCGTTATGGCGTTGCAAAATCGATAATTTCTGGCATAAATAAAAAGAAAATCGGAGTAATAAAGCTTATATGTAACTATACATTTGGAACCCAAAGAAGAAAGACGCTTAAAAAAGGAGAGTTTCCATGCATGGAAAAAGCTTTGTACAACTGGTTTGTGAGACAACGTCAGAACAATTTTCCTGTCAGTGGCGATATGATTAAGGAAAAGGCAATGGCATTACACGGGGACATTCAAGAAAAGGAAGGCGGCTTCAATGCAAGTTCTGGCTGGTTGGAAGGATTTAAGTCACGCTATGGAATTCGACTGTTAAAAGTGTGCGGCGAGAAATTGTCTTCAGATCTGTTAAGCCTTTTAAACAAAAATTAAATGACGTAGTTCGCGAATTACAGCTGTGCACATGAAACCGGCTTGTTTTAGAAAATACTTTCAGAAAAAACTTATGTGACCAGCTCTGAAAATGTGGCTCCAGGCAGAAAAATGGAAAAAGCAAGAGTTACTTTTCTAGCATGCACAAATGCAACTGAAGAGCATAAAATCAAGCCATTGGTAATAGGTCGTGCGAAGAATCCGCGTTCTTTTAAATCGTTCAAAATCCCAGTAGATTATCAAAATTCTAAGAATGCTTGGATGACATCTGTAATTTTTAAAGACTGGTTCCATACACGCTTTGTTCCACAGGTAAGGATCTTATAACCAAAGTTTAAATGTTTACATAAATTATACGGGCATGTATCTAACAGGTTCAGCAATTTCTGCAGCTTAAGGGGTTACCACAAAAGGCTCTTCTTTTGTTGGATGATGCTCCCTGTCACCCTCCAATAGATCAGTTAAGAACAAATGATGGATCCATATTCGTGATTTTCATGCCGCCGAATGTAACACCCTTGATCCAACCCATGGATCAAAACGTGATTCGTATAACAAAAGCTGCATTACAGGAAAAATCTTCTGGCATTAGCTGTTGGAAAGGAAAACATCACAGAGTTCCTAAAGCATTAACGTTGAAAGATGCATTGTCGCTGTTACTGCGTGCATGGAATCAATTGAACCCATTTCAAGCGATGATGATGAAGAAGAAGGAATGACGCTGTGTGCACTTCGGCAGAAGTTGTTAGCCGAACGATACGAAGATATTTATAAAATCCAAAATTTACTTCAGACCATTAATTCAGATGTAAGTTTGTAGGAAAATTATTCAGTTACTTTTATGTATGAATTGTGTTGATTTTCATTTTATGCTATTTTCAGACAAACTATACTGAAGAAGATATTGAAAACTGGAATTCAATAGAGAACAGAGAGCCGAATTCTGGGCAAGACGTCGTCGGCACATTTGAAATATCAGATGATGAGGACAATGGCGAAACACCAGCAAACACAAATCCGATATCAGCTGCTGAAGCCATTAAGGTTTTCGATAAGGGTATCGAATGGGCTGAGGCTAATACTACAAATTTCGCGAATATACAAGCTCTACATTGCCTTCGCGATCAAGCAGTGCAAATATCGGTAAACAAATCAAAGAAACAAACAACTATTACTAATTTTTTCCAGTCATAAATTTAAACTTTAGTATTACATGGAAATAAATAAAATTTATAACCTATAAATGCATTTAAAATAAATAAATTAGTTTTTTAAATAAAAAAAAAATCAACCTTGATTTAGTGAACAACCTGGGTATAGTGAAACCGCTCTGCAAAAATTAGTTCACTCTACCCAGACAGCACTGTATTAAATATGGCGCCCAACGTGAGGCTGTAGATAACATAAGTAAAAAGTTATAACATGTATATCAAAGTCTTGTAGCTCAATTAAATATTTACTGTGTGAAGCTTTAATTTCAATGTTCCACGTTGGGCGCCAAAAGTTTTTAAAACTAGTTTTAAATTGAACTGCTTCTTTTTATGCAGGAGATGGTTATAATTTGAACAGATTCCCAACATTCCTATATTTTGACAATCTTTGAATGTTTTCAAATTAAATAAAGTTAACTTACATATTAATTAGTTTGCGTTTAGCCGCAATCAATTTTAAACAATTTAATAAAATTTGCACACACGTCTACAACACTAAAATGTTGGCATAAAAAAGACCACAGGAACGAACAAATCAAATTAAATGAGCAACATTACATTAATGGTTGGTGAGAGGGGGGGGGGGCTTTAAAATTTGTTGTTTTACAATTTTATTAACTCGGCCGCGCGCAGCAAAACGCGCAATCATTAACACAATACAACACACTTGCTACACATCATACAACACAAGTCTAGCACACTCCTTTGTAAAATAGTAGGCATTTATTTTATTCGAATCCTCTGCTAGCAGCAAACACCCCCTTTCTTTGTATAGAAATGAATTTTAAATACTTTGTTAAATGCCTCAGACTTTAGGTTGTTTAAGAAGCCCCTTGTCTGTTATTTTTTTTTTTTTTTTTTGTTTTTTTGGGAATATGCCATATATTCCATGTATAATGTTGATTATAAGCGAGGTGTTTATTATGTTGTCTTGGTATTATGCATTTAGCCGGTTTTTGTGTTGTTCATTATTTTTTTTTTTTGTAATTTCTCATTTTTAACGTCAATTAAGTCAATCATACGCCCTTTTTAAGGCAAACAATCCACAGCCACTGTTGAAAGCATTACTATGCAATTATACACTTAAAAGAAAAATTATGTCAAAATTATGAACAAAATCTTACCCAGTAAAATTTTTAAGAAGAGGTTACCTTTAAATCTATTTCAGAACAGGTTCTTTTATCACCGGTTCCCTGGAACAGGTTCTAAAACTGATTGCCGGAAGTCACAATGTAAGGATTCACTGCCCCCGAACTAGTTCTAAAACTGGTTCTAGAACCGGTTCTAGTTTGGATGAAACCAACCTATTTCTAATGGGTCAAACTTCATATAAAAAGAACCGGTTGTAGAACATAAATAAGAAGTTCGTAGGGTAACACATAGATGGCGCTACTAGTATGAGATCAATGATGATTGTTAGTTTGAAAACAATGGATAAAAAGGAATTTCGTGTCTTAATAAAGCATTGTTTTCAAGCGCAAAAAAAAAACACTGATGAAGCCAAGGCTTGGCTTGATAAACATTATTCGGACTCTGCATCAGGAAAATCAAACGTTGAGAAGTAATTTGCTAAATTTAAACGAGGCGAAACTAGCAGCAAGGACGATGCACGCAGTGGACGCCCCAAAGAGGTTGTTACCGACGAAAACATTAAAAAAGTCCACAAAATAATTTTGAATGACCATAAAGAACAGTTGATCGAGATATCTGAGACTCTAAAGATATCAAAGAAACGTTTTGGATATATTCTGAATAAATATTTGGCAATACGAAAGCTCTGTGCAAAATGGGTGCCGCGCGAGCTCCCGATCAATCAAAAACAATAACGAATTCATGCTTCTGAGCTGTGTTTGAACCTGTTTTATCGTAATAAACCCGAATTTATGCGTCGATATGTGACAATGGATGAAACATAGCTCCATCATTTTACACCGAAATCCAATCGACAGTCAGCCGAGTGGACTGCACGTAATGAACCAACTCCAAAGCGTGGAAAGACGAAACAGTCGGCTGGCAAGGTTATGGCATCAGTATTTTGGGATGCGCATGGTATAATATTTATCGACTTTCTTGAAAAGGGAAAACCATCATCAGCGACTATTACATAGCGTTTAAAGGACGAAATCGCGGAAAAACGGCCCCATTTGGAGAACAAAAAGTACTGTTTCATCAAGACAATGCACCGTATCACAAGTCAATGAAAACGATGGCAAAATTATATGAATTGGGCTTCGAATTACTTCCGCATTCACCATATTGTCCAGATGTGACCCCCAGCAACTTTTTCCTATTCTCAGACCTAAAGAGAATACTCGCTGTAAAGAAATTTAGCGCCGATGAAGATGTAATCGCCGCAACTGAGGCCTATTTTCAGGCTAAAGACAAATCGTACTATAAAAATGGTATCGAAAAATTGTATGACCGATGCAATCACTGTATCGCCCTTGAATAATAAAATTAAATTTTATCAAAAAAAAAACTTTTTTATGTTAGCCAACGAAGTTTTCAGCCAAACTGAAAAGTTTTTCCGCAACTGGACACCTTTAGAATTTTCGGCGCCCAACTAGAAATTCATGCTAAAGAAAATGATGTCATTAAAGTAGTATTCAAAAGGGAAATGTCTTTCAAACACTGCAAAAAAGTGTTTGAATGTTGTTTCTCTTATCAACACTTCAATGGCAAATGTAGTGTTCCGTCATTACACGTTCAATGTAAGGTGCCAAAACATTTTGATTGCATAAAAGCCCGTCACTAATTTTGTACATAATTTTCTTTTGAAAGTTTGAGAAAGCAAACATGAGCCCACCAGAAATCAAACATGAATAATAAAACCAGTATTATTCCCACAAAAGTATGCGAGACCAGGCAGAGACTATCTAGATCTTGACAATTATTCACCTCTCATGTTTAAGACAACAGTCCTATTATAGTCCTTGTGGGAATAACCCCAAATCATACGATTTACTGATCAGTAAGAATTTATTTTAGTACGCTTAAAAAAACTAACAATAGTTATCCGTCTTTTTAGTTGACATTCCTTTTTTCCTCGGACAAATTATATTTCCTCAGACCCGCATCACAATCCTAATCATTTATAAATCCTCGTTTAGTTATAAACTGGTGGAAAGTCAGATGTTGATTTTTTTGCTTCCCAAACTTCTCCTAATTCCTACGCTTCTACAGTAGTTTTCCCTTCGAAAATAATCCCAAGGCACAGCCATACGTCCTTTTGCTATTAAGATGTTTTCGTTATAGGATTTGAGCTATCCTTCAGCTTGTCGAAGATATCCTCGTCTCTTTAACCGCTACTCCCCAAAATGTTTAGAAACACTATAAAAAGAAAACATCTTGAATGGGAGCTTGCCATGAAACTCGAGCCAAAACTCACATAGCACTTAGTGTTTAACCACTCCGATTGTCTGCCCGCCAACTTTGCGGACGGGCAACTCTCAGATAGCGGGCAACAACTGTTCTAAGATTTATCATATCGCACATTTATAGTGTTGCCATATTTAATACTCTTCATTTTCCATCACCTTTCATATCTCCTCTATCCCCTTGCCAAAGAAAGCAACACATTCATTAGTAGGAAGTATTTCCTGAGTGTTGCTTCTGTTAAAAAAAAAAACTGCGAGTTTTGACATAGGATGTTTCGTTCTCTAAAGAATTTTCGCTTTTGGCTCGTGGCTTCTTCAGACTTAAACATTTACAGACTATATGCTGAACTTTGACCTTTTACTCATCCCAACAGTTTCTACAGTAATCAAAGCCATTCGACTTATTCTCCAGTACCCAGTAAAGAGTAAGATCGCTCATTTTTCGTTTGACAAGAGGTCTCTTAGATTAAGATATGATCCTGTAACTTTAGCTATACTTCAGATTATAAAAAATGTCTATCATATCTTCGTCTTCTAGACGATATGTCGTCGATCCTCTTCAAAAAATTCTCTAAAGTAAGGAAGACATCGTAGTTCCGCCCGACTCAAAAATATTTCTTATACTTTTACTAACCCAAACGATGGGCGCTAAAATGTCCTCTACGTTAGGTTTAATGGTAGGCCGACATAAGGTGAGTGAACACAAAGGTCATGTCATCCTTTGTAATTTTCTTTGGTTTCCCCAAAATTCTGCCAGGCCAGACTTACCAGAACTTGAAAGAATTCAATGGCCTGTTCCTATTAAAAATATCCCTCTACTAAGGGACCTCTTGCAGGTGATAATTCCGATTTTGCTAAAATTCGAAAATGTGATAGATGAGACAAATTAATTCGACCGGAATTTTTTCGGCCCAATCTCAATTTAAGGGAGTAAAAAGGGCGGGGACGAGAAGGATAAAAAGTTTTTTTTTAGGACTATTTATAATTTTTTTTAAACCAACCATAAGTTATTGGGTAACAAATGAAAGGTATTGCGGTTTTGAGTGTGTTTCGTATTTTTGATATATCATTTCATTTTTCAATAGGTGCCAACTCTGTGTTCAAAACATAGACAATATTTGCATCAAACCTTTTCTCGAGTTCTTTAATGAAAATCAATTTCTCGTATTTCAGATTTGCTCTCATAAAAACGCTTTTTTCTCCATTCCCTTAACTTGAGATTGAATCGACAGCTAAACGGAGTTTTCACTTAAGAGAATTCCCTTGTAAGCAACCAAGACTCTACAATGCCAGCCGAATCAAAGTAATTTCTCAAAAATTCATTAGAGAAAACGTTGGGGGCGCACAAAAATTTTTGAAGGTTAGGTTGAATGGAAGTCTGACAAAAGTCGAATGCAGCCGAAGACCATGGGCCGCATTATAATTTCCTTTGATTTCCACATAAAGACTTAAAACTTAAGCAACACCGATTTTCTCAAAAAGCCTATTAACGCTCTAACTGCCCAGATGTGTCAAGAATTACGACCCAGAAGTCTGAGTTATTACTATCCTCTTTCAGTCTTGTAGTGTACTACACTATTTTTTTTCTACCTTCGATGTGTCCAGTAAAGAGTTTGCTCCCAAACAATTTTACAACTTGTCAAAACTGTCCACCTATTCTGACCTCTCTCCGTTGTATCGTAGCCCCTATTTTCTTAAAATATTTTGGAAGCCTATTATTCCTGTTCATTTCTGTGAATTATTACAACCCAGGAGTCTTCATTTTTCACCTTCACGGTTCATATACTAAGCCTTGCGTGCGACCCATGCCGATGTACCCTGTGGGGTGATTTTTAAGCATTTGATTGTCCATTGCCAACATAAAGCAAGAGTTTTATCTATACTAATTTCCAATAAGTCCTGGCGTCTCTTCGCTGTATCGCAGCCTCCATTAATTTAGATCTATTTGGAAGACATTTCGATTCAATGCGAGCATCAGAAGCTTCTCAACTCCAGCATTCGAACTTGGTTATTTGGCTTAGTGACTTTTTGGCTCCGTGGCTTTCTGGTTGGCTTTTGATTTTTCATTCTGCTTATCCTATTAGCAGATAGTCCTTGCTTTTACATCACTTTCCTGTTACATAAATTTTGGCGCCTTATCAAATTGTTTATTCAATTAACTTTTCGTAAAATTTACACACAAAAAATTTATAAGTGTAAGAATATAGTGCGTGTTATTGTTTTTGGTATATTTCCGTTTCCGCTAAAGAGCAATTTTGATGAGTAGAGAAAAATAATTATCACAAAAATAAGTTAATTTTTATTCCCCCTAATTTTGCATAATGTTTATAAATTCCCTGTAAAATTTTTCATTATTCCCAAAAAAAAAAATAATTGTATTCATTGTCCTACAACACAATATTATTTTAAAGATTTTTAATATTAAAAAAATATATATTGTAACAATAATTTAACAAACAAAAGGCGTCAAAAGTATTAATGGTTTAAAAAAACAAGGCCTTATGTGGCTTAGGTGGGAGGGAGGGAGGTTTAGAGCGATTGCTACTTGTCGTTTACCATTGCTGCTACTACCACCACTGACCACAATACGATGAGACCAGACAACCACATTGTACCAGTTCATAACCATACCCCTTGTTATTGTGTCTGTTTGGCATCTTTTAAGCGGCGTTAACAATTTCAAGCACTATAACGACACGTGGCAGCTGCTTTTAAAATTCAATTTCCGTCATGTAATCCTTGGTTAACATCAATTGTTTTATTAGCTAACGCTAACATATTGTATCAGTCATTAAATATTGTTATTTCTTATAACAAAATTGTATGTTTTATACACTGTACGAATTTATTTATTATTAATTCCTTGGGGTGTTTTTCATACACATTATGAAGATTGAGTTGTTACATATTTTTTCCGGGTTATGGCTTAACAATTGTTTTGGTGCAATAATTCGTTTACAAATAAAAGAACATATGAATCATATGATATGATTAAGAAGTTTTAAATCTTTTTTATACTTAAGTACAACATTTTTAATGAGAATTATAAATTTGATAGCGAAAATTAAATAACTTGTTGAAATAACCATTTAAACGGCTATTTTGTTGGGCCACGGTGCTATGAAATAAGGCCCCAAAAAAGGAGGGAAAGAATTTGGGGCGTACACTCACAAAAATAAGTTAGTAGAAGATTTTGTAAACAGTTTTCAATCGCACTCTACTATTTTTGTACTGATTTTTAGTAAAAAATTATTATTTAGCAAATCTTTTTGCAATTTACATTTTACAAATTACAGAATTTTTACAGAATATTTACAAATTTTCGTTGCTAATTTCAGAAATCATTTTACAAATTTTTGAAAACCGATTTGCTAAAATTAGCAAAAAAAATATTACTAATTTTAAAAAAGTGGATATTGAAGGAAATGTTATTTCTAATAAAAACGTACACCTACAAACTTAAATTTCCTTAAAATGTTACATATATTAAAAAATGGATCGGAAGTGAAGATACCGACTCATGTCTAAAAAGAGGACATCCACTTAAAATAGCACTAAAAAGGTTTTTTAATTCTAAAAATCCGCCCTAAAAACAATTAAAATTTAACCTTAAAAGTAAAAAAAAAATTACCAAAATATTTTTCAAAACAAAAATTACCAAATTAAAACAAAAAAATTAATTCGTTTTTTAAAAAATATAATCAAAATTTTTGATGCTTGATAAGAAAAATAAATTCAAAGCTTTTTACTAATATTAATAAAATTTAGTAATTTTTTTTTTGCTGATTCTAGCAAACAGATTTTAAATTCCACTTTACAAAAAGTCTACTAAAATTTAGTAGCGGCTACTAATTTTTCTACTAATTTCATTGTACTACACGTCAGCAGACATGTGTTGCTAAGATTAGCAAAAATACCGCTGGGCTCAAATTAGCAGAATTTCCCGTAATAACAGCAAAATTTTCAGTTGCCATTACAGACTTTTTTTGGTGAGTGTACTTCTTTTTTGAGATCTCTTTTAATTTTTAAAAATAAAACAATGTCCTAAATAAAAAATAATGACCCAGAAATTTAAGGTTAAAATTCAATTTTGTATATTCGGCTCGAATTAAATTATGAAATTAAGCCCCAATTTTTTGATTTACAGAATTTTTACAAATTTTTGTTGCTAACTTTAGAAATCATTTAACAAATTTTTGAAAACCGATTTGCTAAAATTTATTAATTTTAAAAAAGTGGATATTGAAAAAGTGGACATAAAGCGACTTACAAACAAACAACGCTTGCAGGTTATTGAATTTTATTATAAAAATTCATGCTCGGTTAAGAAAGTGCATCGTGCACACAGGGTATACCAGTGATGTCAGAAGTTACAGCTGTCAAACGAGTGAACAAAAACCGTATGGTGAGGGTTGTTGTTGTAATTCATGTCCTAGGCGAGAAAGAGATTTAAAAACAATGTATACAAAAAAAATAATGTGTAAAAGTGAACAACTACACAACATGTTTTAAAACATATGATCGCCAAAAATATCAAAATGATACCATAGAAGTGCAACATGGCTGTATTTACTAAAATTGTTGTTTCATAAACTTAGTACAAACTCACAACAAATGTTATACTTGGGTTACATATTGTAATAACAAAAACTGTTTTATGTTTTTATAAGATTTTTGCAAATAATTAATGTATTTTTTTAATTTTATCTCAGTATTCAAAAGAACAAAACATACAACAAAGTTTAATATTTATATGATCTGTGAAATGTATAAGCAAATAAACACACTCATAAAACACATTTAATTAATCGTCAGCTTATTATTAGTTTGCCCAAAGATTTAAAAGAAAAACAATGAAAATGATTTCCATTCTTAATTTTATATCAAAGTTGATATTAGTTATCTCAGTTATGATGCCAGATATCGAAAAACGGGTTTCACAATTAGAAAGAGGATATTGATATTATATATAATCTATATTATTACAAAAATTGTGAGTGGACCAAACCAATAATAAGCTGACGAATTGGAAAATCAGACGCAAGAAAGGGAGACAGAATAATTGTCATACAGTTGTTTCACCTACAGTTAGTCATAGCTTAGTTGCTTTTATAGTGTATTAAAATAGTAGTTTCCACGTAGTTTTCTAAAAGGCCGTAAAAATAAAGGCGCTCTAATCACCGTGTCTCCACTGTGTACGCTGTGATCGTGCACTTCTTCCATTTTATGGTCAGTTTGGGTGACCTTCTAAAGTGGCTATTCGGAATCTTGTGACTTAATTTTGCACCAAATTTACATTATTGGGCATTAAACCACCAACACGCATACTTAGAGTGTGTACAGAGGAAAATATCGCAGCTGTATCCGCCAGTGTTTTTGATGGCCATGAATTATCGATTCGGCACCGTTCGCAGCAATTGGACAAGGATTACAAACTTTTTTTTGCCCAAAATGGAAGAGCTGGACTTAGCTGGCATGTGGTTTCAATAAGACGGTACCACATGCCACACAGCACGCGAAGCAATGGCCCAATTGAGATGCGAAATCGGTGAACAGTTTATTTCACGTTTGGGGCCGGTCAATTGGCCGCCTAGATCGCGCTAGTTAACGCTTTTAGATTATTTTTGTGAGGCTATGTTAAGGCTCAGGGACAAGCCCGCAACGGTTGACGCACTGGAAGCCAATATTAAAGAATTTATTCGTAGATACCGGCCGATATGTTGGAGAGCGTATGCCAAAATTGGACCCAGCGTATGCACCATTTAAGGCGCAGCCGCGGTCAACATTCATATGAAATCGACTCAAATAAAGATTTCATACATCAAATCCGAAAGCTCTTAAAAAATCACCCAATACTTACAAACTTAAATTGCCTTAAAATGTTACATAAGTTGAAAAAAGAAATCGAAAGTGAAGCTTCTTTTCACAACCGACTTACATATGTCCAAAAATAGGGCATCCACTTGAAATAGCACTAAAAACTTTTTTGGTTCTAAAAATCAGCCCTTAAAACAATTAAAATTTGATCTTAAACTCCAAAAAATTTACTAAAAATATTTTTCTACTAATTTTATTGTACTACACGTCAGCAGATATGTCTTGCTAAGATTTGTAAAAAATAATACCATTTGGCTCACATTAGCAAAATTTCCCGTTATAATAGCAAAATTTTTAGTTGTCATTGCAGACTTCTTTTTTTGGTGAGTGTATATAATACTGGCCCAAGGGATTTTTCTTAGATAAATCCTTTATATTCTCAAAACTTTTCTGAAACTTATTATATGGCATTTTGGAGGGTAAATTTCTGTCATTTATTCTCACTTAATCATTAAACGAAATAGTTTTAGCAGCAAAATTTTATGGGCTTTGAAAATGTCGAATTTAGTTGCTAACAAGGCATCATTTGCGGGAAGTTTTGCTCGACTTCTTTATTTTGAAAAAAAAGTACAGTTGAAGCACATCGATTGCTCACCAAAGCTTATCCTGAATATGTTCCATCGATTTCAACTTGCCAGAAATGGTTTGTGCGGTTTAAAAGTGGTGATTTTGGAAGACAAAGACCGCCCAGATCAGCCATAAATGTACGAAGAAGATGAATTGGAGGCATTACTCGATAAAGATTGTGGTCAAACTCAAGAAGAACTTGTAAAATCATTGGGAATCACTTAAGCAGCAATTTCAAAACGTTTACAAGCAGCAGGATTTTACCAAAAGCAAGGAAATTAGGTATCACACAAGTCGAAGCCGAGTGAGGTTGAAACTCGATTTTTCATATCCGAAATGCTGCCTGAACGTCATAAAAAGAAGTAAGTTTTGCATTGCATTACTGGCGATAAAAAATGGATCCATTACGACAACCCGAAACGCAAGAAATCGTATGTAAAGCCCGGCCAACCAGCCAAATCAACGCCAAAACCGAATATCCTTGGCGCCAGGTAATGCCCTTTTTTGGTGGGACCAGAAGTGGCCCATCCAATAAGAAGCCCGGCCAACCAGCCAAATCAACGCCAAAGCCGAATATCCTTGGCGCCAAGTTAATGCCCTGTATCTGGTGGGACCAGAAGTGGCCCATCCAATATGAGCTGCTGAAATCGGACCAGACGACCACAGGGGACCTATACCAAACATAACCCAGCAAAAACATGAAATCAACTACTTACCAGGCTATTTACTCGTTTAATTACTTTTGTTCGCGATGTCCCAAAGGTAATGAGTGGTCATTATCTTCTCGCTTACAAAAAACACAAAGTAATGGGTGGTCATTACCCTCTCGCTTACGAACAGCCAAAAAATAATGGGTACCCATTACTTTTTGGACATCGCGAACAAAAGTAATTAAGCGAGTAAATAGCCTGGTAAGTAGTTGATACCATGTTTTTTCTTGGAATTGATTCATTTGAAGCGAACATTGGACAAAAAACGACCGGAATATGCGGCCATCCTGACAACGCTCGGCCATATGTTGCAAGGCCGGTTAAAAACTATTTAGAAAATAGTGGTTGGGAAGTTTTGCCTCACCCACCACATAGTCCAGACCTTGCCCCATCCGACTACCTTTTGTTTCGATCAATGTAGAACACTTTTACTGGAATAGGAAAATTTTACGATGGCGGAGCAATAAGTTCGTGACTTTTTGAATAAAACACAGTTTTTTTTTTGCAAAAAAAAAACATTTATTTTTCAACATAATCTCCTTTTAGCTGAATACACTTAGTCCAACGTTTTTCCAATTTTTGGATCCTTTCCAAAAAATAGGATTTTTTGAGGTCCATAAAATAGGCATTTGTTTGATCAATAATTTCATCGTTGGAGCTAAATGTCTTTCCACCGAGCCATTTCTTGAGTTTTGGAAATAGGAAATAGCCACTGAGGGCTTAATCCAGAGTATACGGCGGATGAGGTACCAATTCGTAGCCCAATTCATGGAATTTTGCCATTAAGACTACACACGTGTGCACTCGTGCATTATAGTCAATTGAGAGCAAACGCAGCACTCATCTTGCAGACAGCTTTCCCAAATCCAACAGATCATATGAACAACAATCTCACGCACTTTTACTTTTCAATCGGCCAACGCCATATCGTGGATTTTTACGACATTTTCGGGTGTATTGAGCTCAATTGGCGGTACAGAACGTTGAGCTTCATTCGTACTTGTGCGACCACAACGAAAGTCAGTAAACCACTTTTTTACCACTGAAATCGATAGTGCAGAGTCCCCATAGTATTTAACAAGCCTTTCCTTGGTTTGATTGACGGTTTTTTCCCAAAAAATTATGTTTAATAAGCACTCGAAAATCACTTTCTTTCATTTTTAAAAAAATCCACGAGGTTGTATCTTTTGAACAGCTGTTAAACGCAAAGTAAATGACGGAATTTGCTCAAAATTTGACAGTA
The DNA here is from genome assembly GCA_949748255.1 of Eustalomyia histrio. Classification (NCBI taxonomy): domain Eukaryota; kingdom Metazoa; phylum Arthropoda; class Insecta; order Diptera; family Anthomyiidae; genus Eustalomyia; species Eustalomyia histrio. The sequence goes on from OX456525.1 coordinate 138,532,765, forward strand.
GTCTATTAACAGGTGGTACTTGAGGGGAGCAGTGTTGCATTTCATATAACTACGAGGGAAGTTCGAAAAGTCACGGACATAATAATCCGACCTCGTATATAACATTTATTGATAAACTTATTTAATAAATTTTATTTTGCTTTTGAATTCAAGTTGTATTTAAAGATTTTCAGCGTGAAAAGTGTTTAGGGCGAAAAATTTATATTAGAAAAGAAAATGATTTAAAAAGTGATTTGAATTGCAAAACAAATTTAAATGAATAAAAAATATGCGTGTGAAGGAAAGTTTTTTATGTTAAACAAATACCGCTGATATATATAGATACATGATAAATATAACGATGGTCATAAGATAACAGCACGTGATTGACGATGAAATTACCATTTGAGATTAGAATAGCAAATGACTTTAGTAATTTGTCATTTATGACTTGTCAATTTATGACCAGCTTTATATTATATGTAAATGTTTAAAATACATGTTATGGTCAAGCTTTTAAAGTGAGCTCATGTATGCTATCATCATGCATTTAGGTCAACATTACAAAGCAATTATATCAAAAGCATACTTTTAGTATTTTATTAACTAAAAAATATGAAGTATACTTTGCGGTATATAAATATAAAGCAAATATTAATACAAGCCATAAATTTGTGTATGTATTTAATGATGTGAAATCTTTGATTTTCACCAACAAATCTTTTATATTTGTTTATTCATACAAAAGATGACCATTTTAAAAGAAGATAATACATGTTAACACTCATGTTTTCTATTTCATATTTATATTTTCTTTACCAAAGATTATATATTTTCAATTATTATTTGTTGATGATTTATACATGTTTTATTTAACGACACGCGTCTTTTCTTGTCAATTGACTTTGTTAAAGGCATGGGTAAGTGTTTCCTTAGACAAACTCCAGTTAAATTTATAGGAAAAACAACCCTGACCAATATTTTTGTTTTTTTTTTTTTTTTTTGAAAAATTTGTGTATGAGTATTTTATAAGACACATCATATTTATATGACCATTTCATATATTGATCTTATAAGTAGGTATATAATGTGCATTTAAGTGGAAACTATAGATAACTAATAATTTTTACACACTAGTTTCATTGGGTATATGTACTAAGTAGTTTTAAACCCAGTTAGGAATAGAAGTTGCAACGAAAATCGCCTATAAAATTAGGATAGGATCTTGATTAGGTCCTTACACATTTTACTAGAGGGATGGAAGAGAAATAATAATTGAGAATATTGCCCTACTTTGGGCGCCAACTGTAATGTACGATCATGATCAGGGCGAAATTGGGGATTCCCCACCCCATGGCATATGAAAAGAACATAAGGAAAAAATATTTGGTAACATCCCATTAAGAACCTTTCGCGATAATAAGTGTCACAACAAACCGCACGTTGGGCGCCACAATTTATGTAACGAAAATCCGCCTTGACCAACAAAAATGCCCAGCCATACTCAAGGCAAAATGGCGGAGAGGGTATGGCATAAGAAAAGAATAAAGAGAAATAACAATTGGAATCATAGGCACAATTACTTTTGGAGCCGATTCGTGTCAAACTCCAGAAAAGTTCACAATAAGGTTCTCTTAAGTTAGAAAACGTTCAACAAGTCCGTGAACCCTGAAAAGTTCCCAGACATTTTTATATACTATTTGAACGATACAAGTCTTAAATAATATCAGTGCTTTCCTTGGTTATAGACGATAAGCTTCAAAAGTTAGGTAGGCAATTGGTTATGCGGACGATTAATTAGTTATAGTAACTGATAAATTTGATAATAACATATAGGATATTGTGAATAACGCTCTTAAGCTGATAACGAATTGGTGTAGAGAAAATGATCTATCTATTAACCCTTGTAAGACAATATTGGTACCTTTCACATTGGGAAGAAAACTGAACCTTGGTTCTGTTAATGATAACAATATCCTGTATCCTAAGGAGGTTAAATATTTAGGGATTACTTCGGATAGTAAACTGACTTGGAATATTCATATGGATAGTACTATAAAGAAGGCCACTAGGGCAATCTAAGCAACTAGTGGTCTTGTAGGTAGGACTTGGGCTCTTAACCATAAAATGGCCATGTGGATGATAGTTTTACCGCTAATTACAGGTTGGTTGAAAAGTTCCTGCGCTCACCAAGAGATGGCACTGCTAGCTCCAAACTTTTTTTTTTCTCAAGTTGGTATAACTGTCCTGAGAACACATCCAAAGTTGCAAGTCATTCCGTCAATTCTTTCTTTGTTTACAAGCCATTTGAAGTTGACGTGTCATTGATTTTTTTTTATTATGGAAAAAATTGAATATCGTGCAGTCATTAGATTCTTTGTTTTGAAGGGTTTAATAGCAAAGGAAATTTATAAACAATTGTTAGAAGTGTAAAAGGAGTCCTAACCTTCAAAACGCACCGTTGAATTTTGGGCTGGTGAATTTAAACGTGGTCGTACCAGCCTTAAAGACGATCCACGCGAAGGACGACCAAAAACTGCAACCACAGCAGAAATCATTGAGCAGGTACATAATATATGTTTAGTGAAGATTCAAGTTTGATTAAGCGTGAAATTGCTAATGCCATAGGTATCTCAGACGAACGAGTACTCCATATTTTACATGAAGAATTACGTATGAAAAAACTGTTTGGAAAGTTAGTGCCGCACACATTAACAATTCAACAAAAACTGGATCGAAAACCAATTTCTCAGCGTAATTTGGAGCGTTTTAAGCCGAATAAAACCGACTTCTTGCGTCGTTTTATAACTATGGATGAGACTTGGATCTACCACCATGATCCTAAATTGAAACAAGAACGTTTACAGTGGACTGAAGCTGGTTGTTCAGCTTCAAAGCAGGTTAAGTCACAACGATCAGCAAAGAAGGTTATGGCATCAGTTTTTTGGGATGTAAAAGGAATTTTGTTGATTGATTATCTTCAGAAAGGAAAAACAATCAACTCTGAATATTATTGCAGCCTTTTGGATCAGCTGGATGAAAAAATTCGTGAGAAAAGACCTGTTTAAAGAAGAAAAAATATTTGTTTATCAAGACAATGCACCTGCTCACAAAAGTGTTTTGACGATGGCTAAATTAAAAGAATTAAAGTACGAATTGCTTGAACATCCAACGTATTCACCAGATTTGGCTCCCAGTGACTACTATCTGTTCAGAAATCTGAAAAGACTCCTTCGTGGAAAGCATTTTTCGTCGAATGAAGAGGCCATAGCAGCCGTAGACGGTTATTTTGCAGAGCTTTCGGAAAACCATTATAAGGATGGGATAAAATTATTGGGAGATCATTGGAACAAGTGTATTGAGCTTATAGGAGATTATATTGAATAAAAAAATATATTTCGTAACAAAAACAGTATTCTTTCATTTCGAGCGCAGGAACTTTTCAACCAACCTGTACGTATGCGGCAATTATTTGGTGGCCGAAAACACTTCAATCAACGGATACAGCTAAGTTTGCGAAGATACAACGCTTAGCTTGTTTACTCATCACAGGGGCTATGCGGACCTGCCCAACATTGGCCATGGAAGCCATTGTTGGTCTAATTCCCTTAAATATCTTCATTAGAACTTCAGCATCATTGACTGCACGTAGATAGAACTTTGAACATGATGGTTCTTTTTATGTTAAGGGTCAACGAATATCTTGAATATTAACACTGAATTGAGATTCGGTAGGAAATTCGGGGTTGTCGTCATAAGCAGGTCGGAATGGGCAGGGAGTGGTCCGGTAGTAGACACTCGAAGTCTAAACTGGTACACTGACGGGTCGAAAATGGATTTCAGTGAGAAAGCGGGGATCTTTGGACCAAACACGAGGATATCGAAGCCAATGGGCAAGTGGCCAACGGTATTCCAAGCTGAACCACAGGCTAACTCATATGCGCTAGACTGAATATTGGTAAAAGCCTAAAGGGCGCAATTAAAGGGTGGTTTAATTTTTATTTTAATATGGTATGGTTCAATTATGTATGGAACAAAATATCGGCCAAATAGCCGCCGCGACCTCGGCTGGTCGAAATTTTCGATGACGCTGAGGCTTAATTTTGGTTCTATGCCGTAAATGTGCCGAATTATCTTATCTTTTGGCTCTTGAATTATTGCTGGCTTATCGACGTACACCTTCTCTTTCAAATAACCCCAAAGAAAGAAGTCCAACGGTGTCAAAGCACATGATCTTGGCGGCCAACTGACATCGCCACCACTTGAGATAACACGGCCATTGTATTTGTCGCGCAAAAGAGCCATTGTTTCGTTAGCTGTGTGGCAAGTGGCACCGTCCTGTTGAAACCATACATATCGTGCACATCCATATCTTCAATTTCTGTATTCAAGAATTCCGTTATGATCTCGCGATAGCGAACACCGACGGTAAGTTGAGGTTGACGGCTATTCTGCCACACTATCGCGAACAACAGCAATGTTTTCCACACAACGAACTTGGCGAGCATGCACAGGTGTTTTCTCATTTCCTACATACCCGATTTGCAGAAATATGTGCACAATTATCCCGATTGTGGACACCTTTGGTCGATTATGCTGACCAAAAAAATCACAAAGTGCATTTTGATTTGAACGCCCATTTTCATAATAAGCCTGAATAACTTTACCGCGTTGCTCGATTGTATATCTTTCCATGGTTCAAATTGAGTTAGTCTAAAATTGAGAAATGTCAAATGAAATGCAGAAAAAAACTTGGCGTTCAGCATTCAACATCGGCCCTTAAAATTTAACCACCCTTTATTTCGATCTTCTCTGATAGCCGAGCGGCACTCCAGGCTTTGTCGTCTTGGACATTCACTTCAGCAATAGCTGGGGAGTATTTTAATACCCTTTAACAATTGGGCATCAGGTCATCGTGGACATGTTGGTAACGAGGTAGCGGACGAACTGGCTAGAATGGGTTCTTCTTTGGTGGGACCGGAACCGTACTGTGAAGTGAATTGGTCCACCATAGCAGCCCTGGTTAAGGAGGGCGAACTACCAATGGCTAAGTACCTTTGGAACAATTCTTTGGGTATAAGACAGGCGAAACTTATGGTCAACCCCTTTTCCAATGGGAAAATTTTGAACCTTACTAGGAACGGCATTAGGTTACTAACAGGGTTTCTTACGGGACACTTCGGATTGAACTACCATTTGTGGAAGATGAATTTGTTGGAGTCACCTCTGTGTCGGCTATGTCTTGAGGGAGACGAAACAACCATCCACATTTTCTGTGAGTGTGTTGTATTGCATAGGAACAGAAGGAAAGTTTTCAATAGGGAATTTTTAGGTTCAGAGGATATTAGGAACTCTTCTCCGTCTTCTATATTAAAATTCATAGGAATTTGGTTTAGTTTTATGATCCTTGTTGCAAAAGATCCATATGGATCACGGTGCCAGTGCTAAGAGATTGTTTTAATGAGCCGTGTTCATTTCCATTTGGGTCTGTTATTCTTTCATTCATTTATTTATTTTTTTTATTTTCAAAATCTTACTTTTATAATGATTTATGTATATTTTCTTTAATTTCATGTGTTTAACTATTTTCTTTACAATTTTTTTTGCAACTATCAGCAAAACGTTATAAGGATTATTAATAGTTTTTTTTTCTATTAAAAGATGACCACATGACCAAGCATTTTTACAAGGATAAAAACAAAAGTTTATATTTAAAAAAATTAAACACATACTTTTAGGCTCTTCATTGTATACACAAATAAAGCATATTTTTTTGGGCTAAAAATAATTCATTAAGTAGCAAAAGGATTTTTCATCCTTTTAATTTTGACATAAAAAAATATTTTCCTTTTTTTTTACAACACTTTTCTTTTCAACCTACTCCATCAATTAAACTGACACTGAGTTTTTAATATATTTCATGACTTTACAAATAAAACAAGTGTTTTATTAACAAAACCAAAAATTCTAAACCATCAAACATTATGACTTTATTAGCTTATAAGGCAAAGAACATTTTGTTTTTCGACATATAAATATTTTAATAAAATTGTGGTTGGTAATTTGAAAATTTTCCTAAAATAAGGGCTGTGGGATTGGATTATGTGTGCCGGCACATAATAAGCAGCTTTGATTTCTTTTTTGTGTGCCTTTTTTTTCATCGTTTGGTTTTTAATTTTAAATTTTAAGTTTCATTATATTTTGATTGATGTGTGGTTTAGTGTTAAATTAGGAAAGAATAGGTATAATATTGTTTATATGCTAATTAACTGGAATAAATATTTTTAATAGTCAAAAAGAGGCGTTCTTACAAAAAAAAGGAGTCTTTAAACATACCCAGCAAAACCACACATTACCAAATAATGGTTAAAGTAATGCATAGCCATAGGGGCCGATGGATTACTTTACACCTTACTTCATTGATGAATTTTACAAGCGTTGAGCCTCAAAGTAATGTATATACTCATTACTTTAGAGGTGATAATGTAAGGGGTAACTTATATGGTTACGAGAATGGAAAAAGTAATGTGTCTAAAAACAGATTTTTAAAAAAAGAGGATTTAAAAAAAAAAATATTACAAATATTTTATTTAAATTATTTGTAATTAAAAATAATGTGGTCAAGATGGGAATCGAACCAGGGAAATCTGGTTGCCAGCCAAGAACTCTACCCACTGAGCTATCGACGCGTATAGTATTTGATTGCTTTGAACTTAAATGAATTGTTGCGCTTCGTTTTTTCGCTAGCGTTATCAAAACAAACATACATTACCCTTTTGCTCACAAAAAAACAAAAAGTAATGTATCTAAAAATAGATTTTCAAAAATATTTCAATTATTACTTTACATTTATAAATCATATATTACGTAATCAATAATGAGTAACTTATTACTTTATGCTTGCAAATAATGAAAAAGGTAACGAGCTATCATTACAAGGTAACGCATGAGAATATCGCACCCATTACCAAAGTTTAAGTTTGTATGTATAAGTTTTAATTATTAGAAATAACATTTGCTTCAATATCCACTTTTTTAAAATTAGTTTTTTTTTTGCTAATTTTAGCAAATCGGTTTTCAAAAATTTGTAAAATGATTTCTGAAATCAGCAACAAAAATTTCAAATATTCTGTAAAAACTCTGTAATTTGTAAAATGTAAATAGCAAAATGATTTGCTAAGTAATAATTTTTTTACTAAAATTCAGTACAAAAATAGTAAAATGATTGAAAACCGTTAACAAAATTTTCTACTAACTTTTTTTCCTGAGTGTACTCTAAAAATTTAAATAAATATTTCATAAAAATAAAAGATTTGTATTTTTTTGTTTGTTTGAACTAAAAATTAATCCAAAATTTCCTTTAAAATAGTTTACAAATTTTCCTCAATTTAAGTAAAATTTTATTAAAACTTAGAAAAATTTTCTTAAAATGAATAAAACTTCCATTGTTTAGGTAAAAACGAAATAGTTAATATATACTTAGAAATAGTTCATACCTTTCCTAAGTAATATTTCTTGATTTTAGGAAAAAAAAAGTATATTAAATAAAAATTTATCAAGTTTTAAGAAAAACATCTCAATTTTAAGAAATTTGCATACTAAAATAAAACAAAACTAAGCTTAGTTCAAAAAAAAAATATAACATAATTTACTCCCATTTAGTTCAAAAAATGTGTCTAACTTAAAATAAGAAAGTACTTAATGGGTATTAATTTTTTTGCGAGTAGTAAAATTAACTAAATTTAAGAAAGCCATTTCTAAATTCAGTTTTTAAGTCTACCACTTTCAAAATTTTAAGAATTATTTTCTAAAAATTAGTTCAGGCAATTAAAAACAAAAAAATAATAAATTTTTTCCTATGTACTAATAAAAATTTATTTGGTTTTAGGAACTGATGAACTATTTCTAAGGAAAATTTTCATGCAATTTAGTTCAGATAAATTTTCAAAATTTTAATATATTTTTTTAGTAAAAGTTTTCTAATTTTTGAAAAAAAATAAGATTAGGTATAGGAATTTTTTCCTAAAAATTTCTTCAGATAAATTAAAAAAAAAACCTGAGTAAATTTTTCTTAAATCAAGGAAAAATTTAGTTTTTGTGGGAAAACGTTTTTTATTTTCTATATTTTTTTACAACATAAAAACGCAACAAATTAAAAACAAACTAAATAGTTTTCATAATTTTCAAGAAAAAATATTATTAAAGGAAACCAATTAAAATAACCATTTAAAAAAATTATTGTGCATGATCTTAATTTTTTGGTTCGTGCTCGTGCGTGAGTCAAAAATGACTCGCGTGCCCATCTCTAGTCTTAGCAGTCTTAAATATTGAACTTAAAATAGCTTAAAATATATTTGCGCTTTTTTGTAATAATTTTATTTGCTGACTACAATACAAAATATCGCAAGCACATTTTATACATTACGGCATAATGGATATCCTATAATTGACGTTGCGCTTATTAAACTTTATATTTATCGAAGGCACTAAAACTTTTTTTTTCACAGTTAAAATTTGTATATGTCAATTAAAGTTAAAGCTAAACAAGTCATAAAATGAACTTATGACTTTTTTCCATTTTAAAATAATAGCAAGAAATGTAACTGTTATATTTTGTATTTTTGCAACAATTTCCTTAAATTAGTTAATTTAAGAAGACAAAGGACCCCCTGTGTTCCTTAGTCATAGATGCCGTGTGTCACTTAGGGCATCCAAGGGAACATCATTTCCTAACTAACAGTAAAATTTTAGATGATGTATAAATTAATTAGGAGGAAATTTTACTGTTTTCTAATAAAAATTTAGTTCTCAGTAGTACATTTTTTCTATAATTTAGAAATTTTTACCTAATTTTAAGTATAATTTGTTTCTAAATTTCAAGGAAAATTTTATTAAATTTTGGTAAGGAGTGTCTTTGGGGGCGGGGCGTTTTCATTTCAGTTTTTCCTCCAAATAAGTTTATTTTCCTAAATTCTAGTTCATCGTTTTTTTTTTTGAGTTTAGTTCTGTTTTTTTTTAAGTTTATGTTAATTGAGACTTTTTGGCGATTTTATAATCCATCGAAAGATTTAATTTTATTGTGAAAAATATCCGAAAATCTTTCTCGATTTTCACAGATAAACAAGATGGTGGTAGTCAAAGGATAAACCACAAAGACCAGGATAAACGGCCTAAGCCGGTAGATCAAGCAAGTACACTGAGAAAACAGTTTCAGAATTTCTACTCAACAAAATAAATTTCAGCAACAGAATTATTTGTTGGTCACAATGAAATGTATTCCTAGGTTAACTAAAATATTATGTTCCAACCGGAGTTTAGTTGTATAAATAAGAAACGATTCGGAAAAGAGTCTCTGTTACATCGAGCGACGATTCACAAGTCATCAGAAAGGTAAATCATCAATGGTGCTCTGTACGTTAGGAATCTGCATGCTGATTCTTACACAGAGAAAACAGATTTATTGTGACAATCGTATTTCTGACCAACTGAATGATTTGTTTGAATCAACTGAATTGTTTGATTGTCGTTATCAAAGGTATTCCTGACACAATTAAAATATATTGCTTTCACCGAAATCCTGCTATATTAACTGAATTTCTGCACAAGCATATGTATCGGAGGCTCTAACCAAAGCATTCGGTTGGCAAAAAATTTGGTTGTCACAATGAATCTGTTTTCTCTGTTTAGACATGCGGATATGCTGGAATTAGACGCTGATTATATATATAGAGCGGGTCAATAAGTCCGTGACCTTTTGAATGAAACACAGCTTTTTGGATAAAAAAAAATTATTTTATTTTTCAACATAGTCTCCATTGAGACCTATACACTTTGTCTAACGTTTTTCCAATTTTTGTATACCTTCCAAAAAAAACAAGATTTGTTTGTTTGGGAGATGATTGCATCGTTGGAGTCAAATATCTTTATGCCGAGCCATTTCTTCGGGTTTGAAAACAAGAAATAGTCACTCAGTGCTAAGTCCGGAGAATAGGGCGTAAATTAACCAACTATTAATTTGGGGCATGACGGTCTTCAGATTTTATGCTGGTTTTAGTATAAACCGCTGGTGGTTTTAGTATAAACCGCTGGCGCCTCACAGTGGAAAATCATTGAAACAATTGCGATTGCTGATAAATCTTCATAGAAAACTACCTAAATATATGAGACAGGATCCGATGACGAAACACAGCGTCAGAAGAATCATTAAAACAACCATTTGGTTTTATTATATCTCCTTCTCCTCCTGGAAAACGTCAGAAAGAATATTTAAGATTAAGGCAAGAAGGTCCAAGTTTATATGAAAAAAAATCAAACAACATATTTAAAATCCTTTGTTCCAACGAAATGCAGAGTTAAACGATGTACGATTACACTGGTGATGACAAGATATCTCCTGTGCCTTCGAGCTACAGAAAAATCTCAATCAATTTTGAGCTGACAAGTCGTCTCAACTCTCTAATTAGTCGAGAGTCATACCCAACCTATTTAAATCCAGAATATGAATACCTCCCTCATCTTTATTCTGAAGGGTTGGGATCTATATGCATTATAGTCAACTTGAAGGTAGAGGTTCTGCCGTCAGCGAACGACAGATCACGACTGCAGACGACCTACTGATGACAAATTGTTATGTCAAAATTATTCAAAATCTATTGCCAAAGAATGAATACAAAAACTAAACTGGAATTCTATTGTCATAATCAAATTTCTGTTGTATCCACTGATTTTCGAATTTTTGTTTGTAAAATTTTTTTTTTATTTAAAAATCCCCGGTCTCTGAAATCTTTATTTCACTAAAAATTCGCCAGACCAAATTTTGAATACCTTTTCCATGAATCTTTCCTCTTATTTAAGGATATTTTTTATTCTTAAATTTCCGATTCTGAAATCTGTTTTTTTTTTTTGACATTGAGGGTAATCTCTACCAAAGATTTAATGCAGGGTTCTCAGATTGCAGCGACGAGCATAGAGTTCCTGACAACTTTTTCATAGAGGACATTAATAATATCCAGTTTTCTTTATTGCCTTATTGAAAATTCCAACAACAAGAAAAATCATGCTCATGTATCATTTATTAAATCCCTGTGAAAATCTCAGCCATCGTTTATTTATGACTTCCACCCACCGTGAAGCAACAACATCATTAACCAGATTTCAATTTGTGCTACAAAGTGTTTATGAGATTTTTTTTTTGTTTTGTTTCTTCTTCATGTAGTTGAATGTTTTCAACAGCCCCTTCTCTCTACTTTGTAACTAATATACTTAGCACAAAATGTGTTTAACCCTGTGAAACTCCACCCCTTATTTGTTTTTATACGTTGTACACACAAAAAATAACATTAACTAACAAATCTTACTCTCGCTCTCTGGGGGGTTTTTTCAGTTTCAGTGAGAACAAGCAACAAAAAAGAAAAGGGGGACTCTTTTAAGGGGGGGGATAAAATAAATTACAATAAAAATGGTTTTCAATAAACCTGGTTAATGTGCGTTGCTGTTGTTGTTGTGCGTCGTCTTCTTCATCGTCGACATGATGCAGTTGATGATATTTGACATTTATGGTTATTTGCTAGGGAAAAAAAAAGCAATGAAGAAATGAATTTTAATGAAAAGTCTGGACAAACAATTGGATAAGTAGTAGTACTTTTATCATGTGTGGAAAAACATACGATTGAATAATTAGGGTAGAATTTATTTGAACGGTGAGGATAATCCTAAATGCAATTAACAAAATTTATTTTCTGAGATATTGCACCTTAAGTTAAGGATTCTGTCTGTTTCTGATTAGTCAAAAATAATGTTATTATAAGTTTTGACATTTTAATGGCTGATTTTATTTTAGGCAATAATTATACGTAAAGCCATCATTTTAATTGCAGTCCGGTAGTTCTATTTTTTCTGAACAATGTAAACTTTCTCAATCGATTTTTATTTTTATATGAAGATGCCGAGCAAAACTTTGGTAATGGGTGCTATATTCTCATGCGTTACCTTGTAATGATAGCTCGTTACCTTTTTCATTATTTGCAAGCATAAAGTAATAAGTTACTCATTATTGATTACGAAATATATGATTTATAAATGTAAAGTAATAATTGAAATATTTTGGAAAATCTATTTTTAGATACATTACTTTGTGTTTTTTGTAAGCAAAAGGGTAATGTATGTTTTTTTTACAACAATAGCCAAAAAACGAAGAGCAACAATTCATTTAAGTTTAAAGCAATCAAATACTATATGCGTCGATAGCTCAGAGGGTAGAGTTCTTGGCTGGCAACCAGATTTCCCTGGTTAGATTCCCATCTTGACCACATTATTTTTAACAAAGTTTAAAATATTTGTAATATTTTTTTTTTATAAAAATTTATCCTTTTTAAAAATCTATTTTTAGACACATTACTTTTTCCATTCTCGTAACCATATAAGTAACCCCTTACATTATCGCCTCTAAAGTAATGGGTATATACATAACTTTGAGGCTCATCGCTTGTAAAATTCATCAATGAAGTAAGGTGTAAAATAATCCATGAGCCCCTATGGCTGTCCATTACTTTACACATTATTTGGTAATGTGTGGTTTTGCTGGGTGTTTGATTTCACCTGATGTTGGAGGTTATGTTTTAATATTAACTTCAATTATTTTTTTAAATTTTAGCTATTTTTATCATTAAAGTGATATTTTTTTTTTAATTTATGTTACAAAGTTTTTTCCAATTCCAACAATATTTTTCACTTAAGGCTTTTGTTGCCATTTGGACAGTTTTTTTTTTTTTTGTAGTTTCAGCAATTTTATCGATTCATTGCATTTTGTGAACTGTTTTTTTAATTATAGCATTTTTTTTTCTAATTTTCCCACATTTTAGTGTTTTTACAGTTTTGGATTTTTTATCTATTTTAAGCGATTTTTGCTTATTTTGCTGATTGTTTTCAGCAACTTTTTCTAAAAAAAAAAAAAATTCATTTTGATTATTTTTCTAGTTTCAATTTTTCCATTATTAAATTTAGCTACTTTACCGATTTTTCCACTTTTTGTCTTTTTTTCTAGTTTCAGAAATTTGTTTTTATTTTTGACATTTTTTAAATTATGGATTTTTATGGATTTGTTTTGGTTATTTTTTTTAAGTGTTAGCGCGTTGGGTTGAGGGTTCGTTACCCAGAGACGGCAACATCAATTTAGAAAAATAATATGTATAAGTTTTTATATCTCATACATATCGCAACGTCCTACTTCGGTGTTTCCATAGAACCTAACACCTCCGAAGTAAAATAACAGAACAGGGCTATGAACTAAAAAGCTTCAACAATTCCGACAACTCTCCATCAAATGGCGAGCAACAATTGTTTAAAGAATTATCATCTCGCGAAATAAGTGTTGCCATATTTAAAGCCCTTTCATCTTATCTCCAAAGAAAGCAACACATTAATTGGTAGGAAGAATTTCCTGAGTGTTGCTATCCTTTTCAAAAAAAAAATATGCGATCTTTTTAAATCAATGTTGACAACCGATAGTTTTATAATACCCAAACTGTGAATTTCATCAGTATTCTTAAAAAGTAAAAAATTTGGCGCACCACATGCGCAATGGTTGCCACTTTAAACAAAAAAAAATATTTATATAAATTTTTAATGCCACCGTTAATATTTATCTGATTTTCGTCGTTATAACAAAATACAGAGTTGCACACAATTAGTACAATAGTAGTCATAAACTCTAAAGAATTCATTCGATTTTTAATTCTGATTGAATTGATTGGAATGATTGAATTTTCAAACTACAATTATTTAATGGGCATTATATTATTGGTTGGTCTCAATCTATTTAATTTCAAACGACTTTATTCGTTTTTCATCATTCGATTTATCAATCACTGAATTCAATCGTTTGGAATTAAATCGTTGGAAATTCAATTGAAGAAAAACAACATTCAAAAAAAATAATCAAAAATTAAAAAAAAAATTATCAATTTAAAAATACGCTAAAATTTAAAAAAATCACCAAATTTGGAAGAATCGCCAAAATTAAAGAATCCCCAAAATAAAAAAATTCCTAAAATTGGAAAAATCGCTAAAATTATTACGTTATTAGTTTTAATAAAAGGAAATTGAAGATTTTTTTTCACAAATACGAGAAAAACAAAATTAAAAAAAATCAATAATTAAAAAAAATATAACCAATATCGAATAAATCGCTTATATTTAAAAATCGCCAAATTTGGAAAAATCACTCAAATTATTACGTCATTGTTTTAAATTAAAGAAAATTTAAGTTTTTTTTCACAAATACGGAAAAAACAAAATAAAAAAAGAATAAAAATTAAAAAATAAATCAAATATTTTAAGGAAAATAAAAAGTCTTAAAAATATATCACCAAAATCGAATAAATCGCTATTTAAAAAATCGCTAATATTTAAAAATCGCCAAATTTTGAAGAATCGCTAAAATTAAAGAAACCCAAAAAAAAATTCCTAAAATTGAAAAAAAAATCGCTCAAATTATTACGTTAAGTTTTAATTAAAGGAAATTAAAGAGAATAAATTAAAAAAATCAAAAATAAAAAAAAATCCCACCAAATTTGACTAATTCCCTAAAATTTTAAACAAAATTAAAAAAAATCAAAAATTAAAAATAAAATCAAAAATTATAAAAAATATCACCAAAATCAAATAAATCACTAAAATTTAAAAAATCGTTAAAATTTAAAAAGTCGCTGAAATTTAAAAAGTCGACAAATTTGAAAGAATTGCCAAAATTAATCCCCGAAATAAAAAAATTCCAGAATATTGGAAAAATCGCTCAAATTATCGTATTAAAGGAAATTGAAATTTTTTTACAAATACGAGAAAAACAAAATTAAAAAAAAACTCAAAAATTAAAAAAAAAATAAAATCAAAAATTTAAAAAATATAATATCACCAAAATCGAATAAATCGCTAAAATTTAAAAAATCGCTACAATTCAAAAAGTCGTCAAATTTGAAAGAATTAAAGAATCCTTAAAATAAAAAAAAAATCCTAAAATTGGAAATATCGCTCAAATTATTACGTTATTAGTTTTAATAAAATTAATAAAAGGAAATTGAAGAATTTTTTCACAAATACGAGAAAAACAAAATTAAAAAAAAATCAAAAATTAAAAAAAAAATATCACCAAAATCGAATAAATCGCTATAATTTAAAAAATCGTCAAATTTGGAAAAATCGCCAAAATTAAAGAAACCCAAAAAAAAATTCCTAAAATTTAAAAAAATTGCTGAAATTAAAAAAAATTGCTAAACTAAAAACGTTAAATTTGGAAAAATTTTAAAACAAAAAAAAAAAAAAATTGAAAAAAAGTTATTTAAATTTAAAAAAATTTCAAAATTTAAAAATTGCTACAATTCGAAAAAACGGTCAAATTGGAAAAATGCCTAAGTTTTAAAAAAGGCTCCAATACCGAAAAAACGCTACTAAAAAATCGTTAATTGGAAAATATTTCAAACCTAAAAAAAACGCCAAAAGAAAAAAAAATATGTAATCAAATTGAATCGCTTAGATACAGTTTTAATCGTTCATATCTCGAAAATTAAACGCGCTAAAGAAAAACTTTTTGCACCAGAGGTCTAAAGTTTTAAGTTAGTTGGCAATATTTTAAATCACGTTTCTGCAGAGAACATCAGTTTTAACGAATTTTTACTAATTATTTTGAGTATACAAATATGTTCCACCCTTTTGTGTATTCAAAGAGTGTTGATTGATAGCAAGAAGGTACATATAATGTGACAATGATGTAATCATTTAATCGATAAAGAAAATTTATAGGTTTGTTAAGGGTAAATGGAATAAAAAAATCACCCAAAAAAAAAAATTATATGTATATTTGCCATTTTAGTAATTGCCATTTAATGAATTTAAAGAAATATTTCATATTTGTCTGTTTGGCTTACAAAAATTATTATATGGATCACTAAACTTTCAAGCCATTTATTTTCTACGACTAAAAAAATAAAGTCCAAAATGTAATAAATGTTGAAGAAGAGAAAAAAAATAAAAACCAAAAGGATTCAGACCATTAAATTCCGGATGTTAGACAAGAGCAACAATAACGGGTAGTAAACTAACAAAAATAAGTTAACCCTCCAAATGGGCAAGATTGATGGCAATGGAACCTTTAAATCAAGATAACAAAACTCAACACAAATTTATGGTGCACGTACTTCGATAAATTCTAAAACAAAAAATATATATTTTTTTTTAAATTTCATAACTCAAGATCTTTTTGCCTAAATTGCAAAATATATGAACATTTTTCTATTCGAAATCCTAAACCTCCTGCAAACAAAAGCAAATAAATTAAATTTAATCTGAAATCCCAGACTAAATTTTAATGATTTTTTCTTTAAAATGATGACTAATAAAATGATGACTAATTCCTAATTTAAATGCCGCATAGAGTTTAAAACTTTACCTATTTACATTGTAAAATTTGCATTCTTAAAAAAACTTGTTACATTTAGGGGTTAAACATAAAAATTTGCATACAAAAAACCTGCCAAAAATAAACACAGAAATTGTAAAAAATCTAACTACACAAAAAACCTTAAAAACTAAATTATAATTTATATATATTTTTTTTGTTTTATTACAAAACAGCAAAAATATATAGAAAAAAAATTAAGCAACCCTTCCGGTTAATAAATCATATAAAATCCTAAAAGAAATTATAAGGAAATTTTTAAACTTTCACAAAAATATAAAAATAGAAAAAGGACTAATGTAACAGCTTCCTTTCCCCCCTTCTAACCCTTTTTCACATTTTTCTTTAATATCTTTTTTTAAAATAAAATCATTTTATCATTTTCCTCACACTTCATTAAAAAAACCACATTATTTTATACATTTTCTTTTTTTTTTTGTGATAATAATTGTTGGGGTTTTAAAATTTTATTTTAAACTGCTGTTAAAAAAAACAACGATATTTTTGTCAATTTAAAATAAACTTGTTAGAACTAGCATACTCTTTTCCATTTCCGTTTCCTTTTCTCATTTGTAAGGTTTTGTAAAGTTTTTGAAATTCTACATAGTCTTTTGTTGAATATTGTTTACATACCATTAAACATATAATTTCATTACGCAAAAAAAAACTTGTGCTAAAAAAATAAAGAATGGAATAAAAGGATTTAAAATACACGCAGAAAAAAATACACACTCTTACCAAGAAAATTAAAATATCGGACAAGTAGCCCTTGGTTTAAACAACACACGGTAAGGTTGGGTTAGAGTGGCAGTCATCGCACACTTAGAGGTCCTTTGTGATTACACGAGACTGACAGGTCACCAACCACCCCACGGTTGATCCTACCCACCCCTGCACTGGACACGAGCAAAGAAATGTTTCGTGCTCTCCTTTTCCTCATACATGCATCTACTGCAGATGTAGCCAACCTTTGTGGGTACCGTTATATCCGAAATCTCCTTCCTGGAAAGTGATATAAGCACCCACGTGCCCCCAGGTGCAGTGCGTTTCAGAAGTGTCTTGTTACCACACAAGTCAACCCATAAGCAAATCTAAGATTAGTTAAAGTGATCCGGCAACCTCCGAGCCAGAAGGTTCTCTTGACCGTCTAGTCCGAGCTGCCCGTATAGAAGTATTCTTGCAACCTCAGAACCAGAGAGAACCAGGCCGTCTAGTCCGAGCTGCCCATATAGAAGTCTTCTTGCAGGAACCTCTTTACCCAGGAACCTCTGATCATTATATGGACAGTAAAGAGACATTCAGTAGCACTTACCAAACTCATGCGATCCTTATTCAGTGGGAAATTATCGCCAACCAATTATCCCACTTGGCCGGCTAGCCGCCCGCACTTAGGGTAAGGATAAAGAAACCTTTTTGGCTACGTACGAAACGATTGGCCGGTCAGTGGTAAATTCTGGGTTGCAAAATTTGTGGTCCCCAAATGTGAGCTATACGCAGTAGAGAAACATTTAGAGCTGCCAAAAATCAGCCCCAAGGACAGTAACGGGCTGCCTACATGACCTCAATTCACCACCTACATGAGGAGTCGAAGGCTCTTGCGATCAAGGAACATTATAACATGTTAACGAAACAGTTCCTTCTGGGATGCTATCGGAGGGGTCATCCGAACCACCAACTCACGGAATTAGAATCCCCCAGAAGATGTCAGAAAAGATCTTTGAGGCTATGAGGGAAGAGTCCAATATTATATTAGGAAACCTCATACAGAACAGCTCTGAAGGAAATCCACAGGAACATGGTAAGCGCGACAATAACGCTACCAATGCTACCCAAAAAATATTGTCTTAGGAGGTCTCCCACCACCCATTGCTGATAAAGAAAGAAACCTGCCCAGAAAGACTCGAGAGATTTTGGGTAAACTAAGATCTGAATGGTGCAGCCGTCTTAAATTATAATTAATCCTTCCATCCCAGACACTTGCTCTTCGTGTGGAGAGGATCCTCACAAAACCATATACCAGATTTATGTGGCCCGTTTCTTGGACATAGATGAGTCAGCAGATAAACAGGAATAGAATTTACAAATTTAATTTTTACATGCATTTCAGCCAATCCTTCTAGAACAACAACACGGTGGACCATTGCCCCCTATGTGATCGTAGCCTTATGGGCGCTTCAGCCGCTACCTGTTTCCCAACATATCCAAGGGTATAAAATGCAATATCATATCAAATGCATCCGAAGGTGTAGTACGCAGTGATCCCGTGGTGCCTTCTAAAAATACTTGGGATACATCGTCCGATAGATTGCCGGCGACCAAACAAAAAAAGGACGAATCATGTATATCCATCCAACGATTTTGCTACTTAGTTTCCAATGCATCCAATGGCTCTCCTACACTAGTATAAAACAATTGTCCCCTTTTCACCTTCTCCTGGACGTTGTACTTGAAAAAACAATTTCCTGTCTAGAATCACTTCAAGATAGCTGGCTGTGCCAGAAAAGTGAATTTTTACTTCGTCCAGAATAACAAGCTCAAAATTGAAATCGTTACCAGATTTAGTGTCAAATTCAGTATCAAATGCCACAAAAGTGGAGAAAGGACACTTTCTGAGGCTTCCCACTATTTACGAATCGGCTGCCAGTTTGAATTTTGCAGATCAATGAAATTCCGCTGTTATAGTTAGGTTCAATGATTTTTAACCCTAAAACACACCCCCGGGTACAAATGTATCCACTTGCCACTTTGCAGTGCAGTAAAGGTTATTTGATCTAATTCGGATCAGTAGTTCAGGAGCTACGGATGAATGTACTCTAATTTTTACCCGATTAGAGCGGGAGTGGGGCAAATGAAAAGGCTAATTACTGCGATTATTCCGTCCAACGGACCCAGGGACGTACCTCACATAGGGGACCCGGAAATCGATTTCCGAGATAAGGCGCAGTCAAAGGGGTTTCATGGGAAAAGTGTGGCCATTTGTGGAACTATCCGGAAGTTATATGGTCAATCGACAGGTCTACCGGAGCCGAAACTTTCCCTAGAACATCCCAAGGAGACACCTTCAGGGGGTACCACGTATGCCGGGTGTGTCTTCTCGTAGAAAAAGTTGGGTATGCATCGTACGATTAAGCAGTTACTTTAGGAAAATTTTCTTTTTTGTTTAGCTCAAGATTATATGAAAGAATTCCCTCTAAATATTGGGACCTTAAAATGATAATGAGCGTTTCCCATGTCTTTCCGCTAAAACCTTTTGTGAATGAGGGTCTTTGGCAGTTTGTGTCATTTGGTTGAAACGTAAACAACAATACTAAATATTGCCTGGAACATGTAGAATATCTTACCAGATAAAGTGTTTTCTTTATGAATCTTAGTGGAAGTTTACGACGAGCATGCTCTATATGAACAATCGTCTGGAAGGTGGTTTGGTTGCTTTAAAAATGGTGAAGACAGGAAACAGCCGGGTCAACCCGGAAACTTGGAAGACCAAGAATTGGAATAATTGCTCTATCTGGACGAATACCAAATGCTTCACGAAGTTTCAGAATCATTGGGAGTGGATGATTCGACAGTTAGCAAACGCCTAAAGGTCAAGGGATTGATTCCAAAGCAAGGAAACTGGGTGCCTTACGAGTTGAAGCCGCGCGACGTCAAAATGTGATTTTTCGCTTGTGAACACCTACTCGAACGCCAAAAACGAAAGGAGTTTTTTGCATCGCATTGTGACTGGCGATGAAAAGTAGATACATTACCACAACCCCAAACGTAAAAGTCATAGGTTTTGTCTGGACAGCCCTCAACATCATTCGCAAAGCCGAATATTCACGGCATGAAGCTTATGCTGTGTATATGTTGGGACCAGCGCAGCGTGAAATAATCAAAGGGGAACGCTATCCGTCTCAACTCATACGCTTGAGCCGCGCACTGAAACAAAAATGGCCGGAACACAAAGAAAAGCACGACAAAGAGATTTTGCAGCATGACAACGCTCGACCATATGTTGCAAGACCGGAAAAGAGCTACTTGGAAACGATGAAATGGGAAGTCCTACCCTACCCGCCGTATTTCCTAGACATTGCTCCCTCCGACTAGTACTTGTTCTAGTCGATGACACATGGTCAGTCATAGCAGAAGTTCACTTTATATGAACAATGCAAAAAATTGGTCAATGATTGAATTGCCTCAAAATACGAGTCGTTCTTCCGAGCAGATATTCGAAAATTGTCAGAAACATGGAAAAAAGTTATGGTCAGCGATAGACAATACTTTGAATAATATATTTGTAACCTGTTTTGCACAATAAATGCGCGAATTTCGAAAAAAAAAATTAATTCAAGGTCCCAATACAAATTTTTAAATTTTGTTTAATTCTAAAATATATTTTTTTTTTATTTTACGAAACAAGATTGTTGTTTTAAAAATTTTGTAAACTATTGAGGGAATTCATGTAAAGTTCATATGCTGTGTAAAGTCTATTTTTTTAGTTAAATTTAAAATAAGAAGCGTAAGCTTAAGGTGATTCATGTAGTATACGAGGCTTTACATGAATTCCCCTAAAAATCTTTTAATTTCACTGATTTTGATTTTTAATATTAACTTTTTGTAGAGTTTTACAAATATCCCCCATATTTCTTGCAGTGTAATTATTGTATCAATTTCAAAACTATTCTTCCCTCTTAACGCTATCAAGTTTAGTTTGTTGTGTTTTTTCTTACAAATTTAATTCAATAGACACAACAAGATTGTATGTATTCTTCGATAATATTTTGGCAATTGGCTTTTGCAAATCACTGTTTATGACCTTTTGGTTGTCAATGGTTTTTTTTTTTTTTTGTGTAAATTGCCCAAATGGGGTGGAGTGTTAAAAGGCAGAGGATGCTATCATTGTAACTTCTGATACAAATCACTGGGCATATGTTTTTTTACTAAAGTTTTTTATCGAGTTTGTTTTTCCGCTTAAAGTATTTCCTTTTTATTGGTTTTGTATATTTTTGTTTTCATCTTAACTTATACAAACTTGACAACTTCATTGTGATTTTTTATGGCCTTTTAACAATATTAAGTACCATTGTTGCCTCAAATATGGGAGATGGGTTGGCTGTATTGATGTTGTTGTTGATGTCAACATCATTATTGCTAATCTAAACAATTTTTTATCATTAGGGCGGCAAAAACGAAAATTGGTTGAAAATGTTATAAGTCTTCATTGTAGCATTTTTTTATATTATTCGAAGGGTCAAAACAAGTGGATATGGTTAAATAAAATATTGTCAATCAATTCAATTATTTATAAGATGTATTTAACGTAAGAACAAAAAAACTCTGAGAGTAGAATAACATTGCCTGTGATTTATTAGATGGCTTTTTTGTTGTTGTTGCTATTAAAGATTGTCTATGTTAGTTAACATGATGTTGTAACTATAAATTATGGTGATTTTCTCGTTTTCTCTTAGGAAAATTGGTCATGATTAAGGGAGTAATTATTTTTTTATTCAAGATGTAAATTTAATTAATAGATACAGTTAGTGGTCAAAACATTTGGATCGCATTTTAACTTTTCATTGATTAATTTTCTCCAAATCACATTTTGTTACTAAAATTTTTTTTCATGTCTTTTAACATTGTTTTTGTTAAAAATATAAAAAAACAAATTTCGTTAAAGTAAAACAACAAACAATTAATTGTAAAAGATGTATTCAAAATGCAGCTGTTCAAAATATTTGAAATTCTTATTACTCTTACTCTTAATTATACTACCCTGTAGGAAGCCTGGGGTCATGTGTCTACGCCTGCCGGTTTGAATTCTGCAGATCAACTAAATTCCGCAGTTATAGAGTTTGATTCAATGATATTTAAGAAGTTGCATTAGGAAAATTTTCTCTTTTATTTAGCTCAAAGAATTCCCATAAATGTTTGGACCTTGAGTTAAAAATGAGCGTGTCACACGAGAGGCCGCCACCAGTATATGAACTTATATTTCAGTTTCCAATGTTTTGCCGCTAAAACCTAAAAGATGTATTCAAAATGCAGCTGTTCAAAATATTTGAAATTCTTATTACTCTTACTCTTAATTATACTACCCTGTAGGAAGCCTGGGGTCAAGTGTCTACAAGTCACCACTTTTGTCGACTATTTTGGGTGACTTTTTGGTGACATGTCCACAAAGCGTCTATACTTTTTACATTCCTTTTTGCAGCTGCAAAGCTGCGCTTGTTCTTGATTTTTTATTGTTTTATTTTGTTGAAAATACATGTGCAAAATTTAAGTTTTTAATAAAAATATAAAGAAAAATGAATTTAAAAGTTAAATATAAAAATTTAAACAAAATATATAATGAGCATAAAAAATTACAAAAAACTTGGGAAAAACAATAAATTTTGTATAAAAATAACAAGTAAGAGGCAACAATTTTTAGTAAAAATTGCAACTCTAGAGATTTTGGGAAGCCTGATGAAGATTTTACGGAGCCTGAGGATGATTTTGTGCAGTCTTTTTAAGATTTGTCTTCTCCAAAATTTAATTTGCACGATTTTTTTTTTTTTTTTTTTTACTTTAATAAAATTAATAAAAAAATTTTTATTAATAAAATGTCTAATTTAAAAAAATAAATGCACCTGTTTAATCTTATTTCCTTTATAGTGTGGAAATCAACTAAAAAGTCCAAAAGTGTAGACTAGAATTACTGAAATTTACTAGTGAATCTCTGGTTCCAATGTTAACACCTAGTCAATAGTAGTGTACAGGTTGGTTGAAAAGTTCCTGCGATCGAAATGAAAGAATACTGTTTTTGTTACGAAATATATTTTTTTATTCAATATAATCTCCTAGAAGCTCAATACACTTGTTCCAATGATCTTCCAATAATTTATCCCGTCCTTATAATGGTTTTCCGGAAGCTCTGCAAAATAACCGTCTACGGCTGCTATGGCCTCTTCATTCGACGAAAAATGCTTTCCACGAAGGAATTGTTTGAGATTTCTGAAGAGATAGTAGTCACTGGGAGCCAAATCTGGATGTTCAAGCAATTCGTACTTTAATTCTTTAAATTTAGCCATCGTCAAAACACTTTTGTGAGCAGGTGCATTGTCTTGATGAAAAATTATTTTTTTTCTTCTTTAAACCAGGTCTTTTCTCACGAATTTTTTCATCCAGCTGATCCAAAAGGCTGCAATAATATTCAGAGTTGATTGTTTTACCTTTCTGAAGATAATCAATCAACAAAATTCCTTTTGCATCCCAAAAAACTGATGCCATAACCTTTTTTGTTGATCGCTGTGACTTCGCCTGCTTTGGAGCTGAACAACCAGCTTCAGTCCACTGTAAACGTTCTTGTTTCTTTTTAGGATCATGGTGGTAGATCCAAGTCTCATCTATAGTTATAAAATGATGCAAGGAGTCGGTTTTATTCGGCTTAATACGCTCCAAATTACGCAGAGAAATTTGTTTTCAATCCAGTTTTTGTTGAATTGTTAATGTGTGCGGCACTAACTTTCCAAACAGTTTTTTCATACGTAATTCTCATGTAAAATATGGAGTACTCATTCGTCTGAGATGCCTATGGCATTAGCCATTTCACGCTTAGTCAAACTTGGATCTTCGCTAACCATATTATGTACCTGATCAATGATTTCTGCTGTGGTTACAGTTTTTGGTCGTCCTTCGCGTGGATCGTCTTCAAGGCTGGTACGACCACGTTTAAATTCACCAGCCCAAAATTCAACGGTGCCTTTTGAAGGTGAGGACTCCTTATACACTTCTAACAATTGTTCATAAATTTCCTTTGCTTTTAAACCCTTCAAAACAAAAAATCTAATGACTGCACGATATTCAATTTTTTCCATATTAAAAAAAATCAATGACACGTCAACTTAAAATGGCTTGTAAACAAAGAAAGAATTGACAGAATTACTTGCACCTTTGCATGTGTTCTCAGGACAGTTATACAAACTTGAGAAAAAAAAAAGTTTGGAGCTAGCAGTGCCATCTCTTGGTGAGCGCAGGAACTTTTCAACCAAACTGGAGATTCGCAATGACACGCAAATGTTAAATGTCTACAGCAGAATACGTTAGCTGGGGCATAATTAGTCAGTAGTACTGGTGACAAAGTCAATAGTGAATCAGTACAGTATCACTATCGACATTAAGGGGAGTCTGATGATGTTTTAGTTTATAAAGAATCCAAAGTATATAGAACATTTTTTTACTTAAGCGTGTGAAGTAGAATTCTTTTTTTCGCTTAAATTGTAATAATATCCCCTTGAGTCCTTTGCCTTATAATAGGGAACAATAAATTAAATACTGCATTCAATTGTCTTTTTTTTAACTCCTGCATCATATATTGTCATATAAAGTACATCTACTCCACTATAAACAATAAGTTTTCCAGCAAGTACAATAGTTTTATTTGTGTTTCATTCTCTTTTCATGTCTCTTTGATGTCTATCATTTCAAATGGGGAAAAAATACTAAAAGTATTGATTTGTATTGACCGGAAAAATCAAGTAAAATCTTTTGTTATCAATAAAATTTACTAGATTTTTTTATTCTCTATACTACTTCTATGGTCAAGAAAATGATTTGTTATTTTTTTTTTTTCACTACAATTGTAACTTTTTGATTTTTTATTCTATTGTATAATAGTTTTCTTTGTTATTGTCGACAGACATTTTACCGGAAGCAGTAAATGTTTTTTATTGATTTGAATTGCTTAATAATCCTTTAGGGAAAGAAGTTATTTGTTAAAAAAAAAACTAGTAATTTTTTACTATTATCTTTATAGGAAATAAAAATTTGTTATGGTTATTTAAGAGAAAATATTATAAAAAGATTATTTAAAATATAAGTTTTTCTATGAAGATATAAAATTTTAAAAAAGAAATTAGTAAGCGTTATTTTTTTTTAATAAATAAAATTGTGAAAAAATTATATTTTTTACCTGATCATTATTTAAAATAAATGTTATGTTCTAATTAAACAATTTAATCAGTTTTTGTTAAGAAATAATAATCCTCTATACTTTACACATAAAAAGTAATTTCGTAAATAGAATTTCTCACTTAAAAATAAAAATTGTCGGTAGAATCTACTGAAATATTTTTTTTAGTTCATCTAGAAATAATTACAGTAGTGGACTAAAGTGGATACATTAATTCAAGATATTTTGAAATTTGTTATAATTTTTTTTTATTATTAATATTAAAACTTAAATGATATTTTTAAAGCAAAAAGCTGAAACATTTTTCTTCAATAAAAACCTAAATATAAAACACAATATCATTAAGAAGTAAATAAAAAAAATATTGTAAATTGTGACCGCTTTTAACCAGTATTGTCCATAGTGTTTCCAATTTTTCGATCCTACCGGTTAATCAGTTAGATCGTTATTTTAAAAATAAAGAAAATTGATTAATCGGCTATTCGGGACGATTAATCGGAAAATTTGGCATTAATCGATTAATCATTTAATGCAAAATAAATGTATTTCTTTCATCAATAATAACTTAAAAATTTGCTTTTTGCTGTAAAATCAAGTTAAGTCTATGGCATTGGTTTCTAAAGTGTTTGTTTAGGACAATTCAAAGTTTCTTGAGATTTTTTAAAAATCATGCCTCGATAACACTGTCCAGAATAAAAAATGCCTAAATAAACAAGAGCTGCTTTCAAAAAAAAAATATTCCTAAAATTATGGTATGAATAGTTTTTGCGAAATTCACAAAGTTTGATAGAACTGCCGCTGTTCCCTGACTTTTTCACTACCTGGTTTAAGCTTTAGAGTTAAAGAGGAATATACAAGGGCGGATTAATAAGTCCATGACATTTCGAACTTCCCTCGTAGTTATATGAAATGCAACACTGCTTCCATCAAGTACCACCTGTTAATAGACTACTGTCAAATTTTGAGCAAGTTCTGTCATTTACTTTGCGTTTAACAGCTGTTCAAAACATCTAACCTCGTGGATTTTTTTTAAAATGGAAAAAAGTGAATTTCGAGTGCTCATTAAACATTATTTTTTGCGAAGAAAACCCGTCAATCAAACCAAGCAAAAGCTTGGTAAATACTATGTAGACTCTGCACCATCGATCTCAATGGTAAAAAAAGCGGTTTACTGAATTTCATTGTGGTCGCACAAGTACAAATGACGTTAAACGTTCTGGATGGCCAATTGAGGTCAATACACCCGAAAATGTCGATCGACGAGTAAGAGTGCGTGAGATTGTTGATGCCATAGGCATTTCATATGGCAGTGTGGTTTCGATTTTAAATTATCAGTTGGATTTAAGAAAGTTGTCAGCAAGATGGGTGCCGCGTTTGCTCTCAATTGACCATAAACTTAATCGTGTGACAACTTCGAAGGATTGTTTGGAGTTGTTTAACCGCGATTCGAATCAGTTTTTGCGGCGTTTTGTAACTGTGGATGAAACATGGATCCATTACAACACTCCGGAGACCAAGCAGCAGTCTAAACAATGGGTTTTTCCGGGTGAACCGGTTCCAAAGAAGGCCAAGATAAGTTTAAGGTGATGACAACAGTTTTTTGGGATGCATGCGGGATAATCCACATCGATTACCTTCAAAAGGAAAAAACAATAAACGGCGAATATTATGCCAACATATTAGACCGATTTAACGAGGATTTAAAGAAAAACGACCACATATGGCCAAGAAAAAGTTCTTTTTCATCAAGAAAATGCACAGGTGCACACGTGTGTAGTCTCAATGGCAAAATCCCATGAATTGGGTTACGAATTGCTGCCTAATCCACCATATTCTCCGGATTTAGCCCACAATGACTATTTCATATTTCCAAACCTAAAGAAATGGTTCGGTGGAAAGAGATTTAGCTCCAAATTATTGATCAAAGAAATGTATATTTTATGGACCTCGAAAAATCCTATTTTTTGGAAGGCCTACAAAAATTGCAGAAACGTTGGACTAAGTGTATTAAGCTAAAAGGAGATTATGTTGAAAAATATTTTTGTTTTTTTTGCAAAAAAAAAACTGTGTTTTATTCAAAAAGTCACGGACTTATTGATCCCCCCTCGTATACGCACAGATTTTTTAAAATAACAAAACCCTACATCTTCGACAAAATCGCCAATTACACAAAAATTAAAAAAATAAAATACATGTGTAAGATTTTCTAGTCGCTTTTAATAAATATTGGAGAACATCAATTTTTAAAAATATGCGAAATAAATAGTTTTGTTGCTCTCCTGAAAAGTTGTGTTTTTTAAAGATCAAGGGTTTTGAATATAAGCCCTCGATATATATTTTGTCCTCGATATATATTTGGTCCATATTTTTTGAACGAAATCATTTAATTTTTTTAGTTATATATAGTAAAAGTGAGTACAAGATATAGGGTAAACGTCCCTTAGTTCGGCATGTACCAATAGTCAACATTTTTGGAATTAAATTGTAAATAAATAAGAATAACGGAAGTTATGTATTTAAATAAAATCTACTTTTAATAGAAAATGCACTCATTTATCTATATGTTTTTCTGCACGTGCGGTAGTCCTTGATTTTTAAGTAATTTTTTAGTTCCAAAGTCAACTTAAACAAGTAAGTAATCATATAAATTTAAGTAATTTTTTAACCAGAGATTTCTAAGGATAGAAATTGGTTATATTGCTTTTAATGTGCAGGATTTAATAAAAAAATAAATTGATTTTAACGCCTGCCGACACTAGGAACAAAAATTTCTATGATTTTCAATGGTCGGCATGGTGGTGCTGACTACTGAAAAATTAGTATTTTCTCATATTAAGCTCAAATTCTAGAAAACGGTTTCTTACTCATCTCTCTTACC
The DNA here is from genome assembly GCA_949748255.1 of Eustalomyia histrio. Classification (NCBI taxonomy): domain Eukaryota; kingdom Metazoa; phylum Arthropoda; class Insecta; order Diptera; family Anthomyiidae; genus Eustalomyia; species Eustalomyia histrio. The sequence goes on from OX456525.1 coordinate 138,561,004, forward strand.
ACTGGTTATAAAGAAAATGAGTTTACCCAGTAGTCGGCACAGTTTATATTGGGTATTTTAAAACCTGTCGAGTATAGAACAAAAAGTGCTCTGAAGTCGGCAGCAGCTTTTATTCCTACTTTTATTTGACTGAGAATTGCAAAACAGAGATTCAGTAGAGGCATTTTAGACATTTTGAAAATTCCAAATATGTCCACCAGAGGAAAGAGAACCATGCACCAATATTCCCTGAAAAGTGCTCTAAACGAAATAAGAATTAAGAAATATGGTGTTCCGCGTTCCACCATACAGGACAGAATACATAGCGGTATTTCCGAAGGTCCTAGGAGAATGGGTCCGCAGATCGGGTGCTAATCGGATGCTAAAGAAAAACGGTTGGGAAAATGGTGCAAAAATGTGTATTTCCTTTGAAAATTGATGACTTACTGAACATGGTTCAAGCAATCGTCAAGGAAGACCAGCGAACAACACCATTTTTAAATGGTCGTCCTAGAAGGAGGTGGTATTTAGGAAAAGTTTTGGCTCCAAAGAGATATCGGAACGTGTATTCTATTCAAAGAGGAAATCAATAAGAAACAGTTACAGTGCATTTTGTGTGTTTAGCAAATGGCAAGACAGTGGACCTAATGGTTGTCTTTTCATATTTGCGACCACCTTAAGAAGTAATAAACAGCCTGCCTGATTTATAAAAGTTGATCTCTCGTACCTGCATAAACATATTAAACATGTCAAAATGTAAGTTGATTTTATTTTAAATACTGGAATTTCTATACCGAAGATGTTATTCCTTAATAAAAAATGTCATGCCGACAATAGGGTCATCATATGCCGTATTTAGGAAAATGTGTGACGACCATTGGCAAAAACGATGCATTTTAGAAAATACGTTAATTAATCAAGATTTATAAAAAATCATTTGAAAAAAGTTTAGTGTATCTAAAACAATGCCAATTCCTGAATTGTAATAACTAGTTGTCACCCCAATACCATCTTCACATTCGCAAGGGTACCAGTTTAAAAAAAGAAAAATAAATTAAACTGCCGACTATTGGTACACTTACCCTACAATGGAAAAAAACTACACTTGGATATCACAAATTGAACAAAAATATATTAATACAGTTTTAAAAATATACAATTATGTATCCACTTTAGGCCACTACTGTATGTTATTCTCTATAAAATTATTTTCTTTTTTTTTAATTTGTATTAAAAATTCATCTTGTACATAGAGAAGCAGCTTATCGAAATTGTTCCAAAGCAATCCAAAAATTCATTTTAAATTAATAACACATGTATCCCTGTGTAAAAATTAACAATATAGTAGACTATATCACACATACACTTACCAAAAAAAAAAGTCTGTTATGGCAACTGAAAATTTTGCTGTTATTACGGGAAATTTTGCAACACATATCTGCTGAGGTGTAGTACAATGAAATTAGAAGAAAATTTAGTAGCCGTTACTAAATTTTAGTAAAATTTTTGTAAAGTGGAATTTAAAATCTGTTTGCTAAAATCAGCAAAAAAAAAATTACTAAATAATATTAATATTAGTACAAATTTTACAATTTTGTTTTTATCGAGCATCAAAATTCTTTTATTTTATTTATTTTTTCAAAAAATATTTTACACAAAATTTTTAAAAAAATCAAAGACTTAAAAATATAAAAAATTGTTAAAACATAAACGAATTAAGCATTTTGTTTTAATTTGATAATTTATGTTTTGAAAAATATTTTAATCATTTTTTTTTTTACTTTTAAGGTGAAATTTTAATTGTTTTTAGGGCTGATTTTTATATTAAAAAAAAACTTTTTAGTGCTATTTTAAGTGGATGTCCTATTTTTCAGACATAAGTCTGTATATTCACTTTCGATTCTTTTTTTTAATCTATGCAACATTTTAAGGCAATTTAAGTTTGTAGGTGTAAGTTTTAATTAGGAATGAGCGCCCCGGTAGGCTAGTTAGTAGCGTGCTAGCTTATCAGTGCGGGGGTCGTGGGTTCAATTCCCAATAGAGGCTCTGGTCTGTTTTCGCTACAACGAGCCAAAAGCTTTTGTTGCTAATGCTCGGTTAGGGTATTAAGATATAATTTGTAATTGAATTTGTAATTTGAATAACATTTCCTTCAAAATCTGGATTTTTAATATTAGTAAATTTTTTTGCTAATTTTAGCAAATCGATATTCAAAACTTTGTAAAATGATTTCTGAAATTAGCAACAAAAATTTGTAAATATTCGGTAAAAACTCTGTAATTTGTAATATGTAAATAGCAAAAAGATTTGCTAAATAATAATTTTTTTACCAAAAATCAGTACAAAAATAGTAAAGTGGGATTGAAAAGCGTTTACAAATTTTTCTATAAACTTTTTTTCTGAGTGTAGCAATATAAAGTTCTATTAAAAAAATATATATATTCACATGACCTCTTTAGCTAATTTGAATATGAATTGAGTACAAAATAAATATTAAAAATGTAGAGTTCAAACACGCTTCCCACGCTATTTATTTGAATATAAAATGATAAAATATTGAAAATCTATATGAATGTCAAAAAAAAAAAAATATTAGTATAAAATGTGTATTATATGGCACACCGCCATGTCATCACTGATGAACCCAATAAAGTAAAAATAAATCACCACAATAATTTTAATGACTTTGATGTTTTAAACATCCATTAACGTTTTCATACACAATGTAAAAATAACAATGTAAAATATGTATGTATTTTACTACTTTGTTGGCTAAAAGTGTGGTTGTTTTGATAGATTCATTTTCATATATTATTTACATACATCATCGTCATTATCATATTCATAACATATCCATTTCATACAATATATTGTATGCATATAATTTGTTTTATATGAACAATTTAAATATAAAAAGAGGGCTTTTAGTTTGTATAACTTATCAAAAAAAAAGAAAAAAACAACATCAGAAAATCCATTAGTTTAAACGCGCGCGCTTATTCATTCCTTTTTTCCCCCTGTGACTACTAAAAAACTAAAAGGTCATACCATTTCCTTTTATAAATTTCCCACCAATCCACGTGATAGCTAGAGTTTTTGAGTGTAGGTGTTACAAATAAACTGTTTCCCAATTGTACCAACAGTTTACAAGGGAAATCAAAACAAATTATACGCAACATATCAAATTTCTATTATTTATTATTTATCGAATCAAAAAAAAAAGGAATATGTGTCAAACCCTTTTGTAAGATCAACACAAAGTAATTTGGAAAAATTCAGACAACCCTTTTCTTACAATTTTTTAATGACTTCCGTTTTGGTCTGTTCTGTTTGACTGTATGCCTGTGTATTGCCAAAGTTAATTGTTACTGTAACTAGTGTTTCTGTTGCTGGTCTTTATTGTTTGTCAACTGATTGTGTAATAACATTAATTTTCATTGTTAATGATTTTCAAAGGTTTTTATTTTTTCAAAGGGCTGTGCCAAAGATTGTAACCAATAAACAATCAAAAACAAAAAAGGATTTTTGTAAGAATATTCAAGGACAATTTTATAAATCATAGAATACTCTTAATAGTCGTGACATCAATTTCAATATCAATCAACCTGTGATCAAACAAAATATACCTGCAGTATACTCAAAATGATAAATCTGTAAAAGAAATATCTGTTTATTAAAAAATATATATTAATTTTTTACTTAAAATTCGATTTGTTAAAATTAACCAGTTTTTTTTCGACACTTAGAAAAAATTTAAAATCAAGTAGAAATACAGGGTGGGCCATTTAAAATCGTTAATTTGAACTTCCAATTACTTTGAAAGGTAGAATAACATTCATTTTTATTTTTAGGTTTATGTTTGACATTTGGAAAATGGGACGCTCTACGCTCGAACAAAATTGGAAAATATTAAAAACTTACTTCCAAGGTAGTGAGTCTTTAACGTAAACTGTAAGAAATTTACGTGGAAAATTTTCGAGAAGGGATCAACCTTCAGTCAGTTTGTGCGTCAATTTCTGAAGCGAGATCATAAAAATAGATCGTTATTGGACAAACCAACCCAAAGTAGTGAGTCTTTAACGTAAACTGTAAGAAATTTACGTGGAAAATTTTTTGAGAAGATATCGGCCTTCGGTTTATTTTATGCATCAATTTCTGAAGCGAGTTTATGATAATGTATTATTATTGGACAAACAAACCGGTGTACGTTCTCGTCCAGTGCGTTCAATCAAAAATATTGCTGCTGTGAAGGAGAATGTCCAAGAACATCCATCAACATTAACTAGTCATCGTTCTCAGGAACTGAAGATTTCTCGCACTTCTTACAAAGTTCCATTGATCCAACATCTGAAGCCTCATGACCATCCGATGCGTTTTCGCTACGCCCAATGAGCTGAAGATTGTTTGGCAAGAGATGAAGAATTTTACAGAATTATCGTGTTTTCAGATGAAGCTCATTTTAATCTCGGTGGCTATGTCAATAAGCAAAATTGCCGCACGTGACTATTGAGAAGCCAATGCATCCACAACGAGTAGTGTCGATTTTGGGCTGCCGGGATCATTGGACCATTTTTCTTCGAAAATGAGCAAGGAGCCGCCGTAAAGGTCAACGGTGGCCATTACCGTGCCATGCTCAACGAATTTTTGTTTCAAAAATTGAAGAAAATGGCATGGACGTCATTTGTTTTCAACAAGACGGGGCCACATGTCACACAGCCATTGCAACTATCGATATTTTACGCACTATTTTTGAAAATCGAATAATTAGCCAAAATTGTGATGTCAATTGGCCGCCTCGAAGCTGTGAATAGAGGCCTTCGGATTATTTTCTGTGGGGAGCCATTAGGGATAAATGTTACGCAAACCATCCATCATTGAACATGAAATCTTTTATAATGGTTACCAAAGATAAAAAAAATAATAATCTTTCATAATATTTTTGGGCAGGACTACAATTTTCTGGGTAATTTGTAATTATTATTACAGGACCAATTTTATTCAGAATTTTTTTCCCTAACCTACTGCATATTTAAAAAATAATAACAGTTATTTCGGGTCCCTGATACATTTATTTATTAGTTTATATAGTAATACAAGTCGTTCAGCCAAAAAATGTAGTGATATCATTTTGCTCTAGAAGACTTATGATAGTTTACGAAATATATTTGTAAAAGTTATAATTACTGAATGTCCCGTTAGAATTAAGAAAATAATAAGATTTAAATTTTATTTTAGAAACAACAACAAAGGTCAGTTAAAGTCCTAGCAAGTTGCTTATTGGAACCCAATGATCAGAGTAATCAGGATAAAAAAGACCAGTTTGTATCTACAAAACTACTCTAGGCTGAGAAAATGCAAATGACAGGCTAAAAACCCTCAATATAACTTATTAATTGCTTAAAGGCCACTAGCAGTCAGGTTTTGGTTTTCATAACAAGACTTCTTTGATATTTTTGTCCTCATAAGCATCGAGAAGAGTCAAAAGGCCATTCCTTTGTGGAAAAAAACGATAATGTAGTGCGAATAGTGTAATTAATGCCAAACAATATAATTTTATTTTCTTTTACAAATTCTTAAACATTTTAGTGCCAAAATTTAGTATCAAAACATTAAAAAACGTGTCAACGCAGCTTTAGTAAATTGATTAAAACTACCCTCTACCCTGTTCAAAAAATACTCCAATATTAAAGCTCTAATGGCCAAGACAGTACATGGTATACAGGTTGGTTGAAAAGTTCCTGCGCTCGAAATGAAAGAATACTGTTTTTGTTAAGAAATACATTTTTTTATTCAATATAATCTCCTAGAAGCTCAATACACTTGTTCCAATGATCTTCCAATAATTTTATCCCATCCTTATAATGGTTTTCCGGAAGCTCTGCAAAATAACCGTCTACGGCTGCTGTAGCCTCTTCATTCGACGAAAAATGCTTTCCACGAAGGAATTGTTTGAGATTTCTGAAGAGATAGTAGTCACTGGGAGCCAAATCTGGTGAATACGGCGGATGTTCAAGCAATTCGTACTTTGATTCTTTGAATTTAGCCATCGTCAAAACACTTTTGTGAGCAGGTGCATTGCCTTGATGAAAAATCATTTTTTTCTTCTTTAAACCAGGTCTTTTCTCACGAATTTTTTCATCCAGCTGATCCAAAGGCTGCAATAATATTCAGAGTTGATTGTTTTACCTTTCTGAAGATAATCAATCAACAAAATTGCATCCCAAAAAACCGATGCTATAACCTTCTTTGCTGATCGTTGTGACCTCACCTGCTTTGGAGCTGAACAACCAGCTTCAGTCCACTGTAAACGTCCTTGTTTCAATTTAGGATCATGGTGGTAGATCCAAGTCTCATCCATAGTTATAAAATTACGCTGAGAAATTTGTTTTCGATCCAGTTTTTATTGAATTGTTAATGTGTGCGGCACTAACTTTCCAAACAGTTTTTTCATACGTAATTCTTCATGTAAAATATGGAGTACTCGATCGTCTGAGATGCCTATGGCATTAGCAATTTCACGCTTAGTCAAACTTGGAACTTCACTAACCATATTATGTACCTGCTCAATGATTTCTGCTGTGGTTGCAGTTTTTGGTCGTCCTTCGCGTGGATCGTCTTTAAGGCAGGTTCGACCACGTTTAAATTCGTTTTGAAGGTGAGGACTCCTTATACACTTCTAACAATTGTTCATAAATTTCCTTTGCTTTTAAACCCTTCAAAACAAAGAATCAAATGACTGCACGATAATCAATTTTTTCCATATTAAAAAAAATTAATGACACATCAACCTCACATGGCTTCTAAACAAAGAAAGAATTGACAGAATGACTTGCAACTTTGCATGTGTTCTCAGGACAGTTTTACCAACTTGAGAAAAAAAAGTTTGGAGCTAGCAGTGCCATCTCTTGGTGAGCGCAGGAACTTTTCAACCAACCTGTAAGTTTTTATTAAACAAGACAAATAACATAAAATTTTGAATCAATTTTTAAAGCTAGAAATTTCAAACAGTTGCTGGCATGTTTTATTTTAGAACATTTTTTGCCGATCCTATTTTTATCCGAAAGGCAAGTGGAGCCTTAAGAGCTAGGTATACACACCTTGATCAACTCTTATTATCCCACTATTGGGAATACCAAATGTCATTTAGCTAGTATTGGGGATGGGAAAATGACATTTTGAATCCCCAATACTAAAAAATAATATATATGGATAGACAGATATGGTCAACGTGCCCCATACACGTTAATATTTTATAAAGCCCAAATTAAACAAACTTTTGTCGCTTCCAAAATAAAACGTTCATTTGTTAAAGAATACATGTGAATATTATACCTGTTAGCTTCAGGTTCAGCGTCACTTCGAAGCCGGTGACTTGATATCTTGAGACATAAAGCTAAAGATGGGAAGACACTTTTTATATTTCTTAAATTTTTCGCACATAACTTTTAAATAATATGTTATTTTATTTTAATCACATTACACACAATACTATATTTATATTAATGATACGCTTTAAGTATAATGTCTATTAATTTAATAAATTCTAACACTACATATATTTTTTCTTGACAAGCGCGCACTTAAAAAAGAAGAAAAAGCTTAAAATGTAATTAGATAATAAGTGTTGCCACATAATTTTTCAAATGGAAATTACTATTAATTGGGAATACGTAAAGTATAGCAGCCCAATAGAAAAATAGACCCAGTGACAAAATATTTTTTAATTTCTTGGTCATATGGGCAATTTTTGTACACCTCCAAAATAGTAGTCAACAATTGTGCGATAATTTGTGTAAAAGTATTGTAGAACTTATTGAACTGTGTAGGGAAAAACGACAGTAATATTGGTAATAATATTTCATTTCATTTATTTATTTAATGTAATATTAAAAGCCACATTTGGCCAATGATATCAATATTAATATGACAAATATTAATATTAATGCTAAATATTATAGAGTTTAACAATATAACACTAGATTTAAGGCCAAACCAGATTACGAAAGTGCGCATTATCGTTAAGTCCTGCAATACTTTTACAAAAATTTTTGCACAACTTTTTCGAGGAAAACCGATCTTTTTTGTTCGGTTAACCGGTTTCTTTAATTACATCACCAACTGGGTTAGTTGGTCTCTTTTATTTTTTCCGAACACTTTTATAATCGTTTGTTTGGTTATGAAGATTAAGATGTAAGTCTGATAAATTCCGATGAAGACTTAACTTTGGATATTCCAAATTTAAATAGTTTAATTTATGACAACAGTATTCAAAATCCTATAAAAGAAACTGTACAAAATCATTCATCATTATATGTGACCTTCTCCGAGAAAAGGGACCTAGTGTGTGAAAATGAAGTTTTGAGAAAAATGCATTTAAAGTTTCATATTGCATTATCACTGTGAACACACCTTCAGTTGGGAGATGCGATTTGGTGTAGTTAGTCATGATTGAGTGCCGACTTGGATGACGTCATTGTTGAGGAAGAATTTATTTAATAGACTGAATACAATATTACAATGCAAAACAGTTAGTAATATCATAGCAGAGTTGCAATACAATGGTATTTAAAAAGGTACAATAAATTGCACCTATAATATAAAGTGCAGGAGAAATGTAGTGATGTATGCCATTTCTCTTTCGGTTCCAACAGTCATGCCTATGTGGTGACGTATTTTTTCGCTTTTAGAGTGACAATTTAAAAACAATTTAAAACCAAAAAATCAAAAAAAGTAAAATTTTAATGTTTTTCTCATTTTTATCGATTTTCCCAAGTTCGTTTTGTACGTTTTTATGGAGTAAATAAATTTTCATCAGAAATCTAACTCATTTCATCTTATTCTACACCCTTTTAGGTACCAGAATCCACTCTTAAGTCCAAACCACTAGGTGTCTTTTCTCGGAGAAGGTCACATATGATGATTTCATATTTCTTGATAAATGCGACAAAAGAACAGAAAAGTTGGACAATTTATATAATTGTCTTTTGACTATTTGTCCAACTTCTAGATTTATCAAAAGCAAACAAAAAAATCGTCTTAAAACGAAACATTTAAATAGCATATTATTTCTAAAATATTATTTTAGAAGTGAAAAAATAGATTTTCTTATTTAATGTCAAATTTTTAAGATATTATATTAAAAAATATTAAAACCAATAAATAAAATGTTGAAATGAAATACAATAAAAAAATTAAATTTAAATGAAACCGGTTTTTTCAAATGGCCGGTTTTTTGAATACTCTACTAGGTCTATTTTCCTATTGGACTGCTATAGTTTACCTATTCCCTTTAAATAGTAATTCAAATTACAAAAACATGTGGCAACACTTACATTCTAATTACATTTTAAGCATTCTTCTTTTTTTTAATGGAATTTTTTGTCGTGATTTTCATGATTATTCCTTAATTCTTTTTGTATTTATTACAATTTTTTCGATTTTTTTGGATTTACTTCTTTTCCGTATTTTTACAAGTATGGTAACACTTCTAATGATAAAATAAGTTATTTTGTTTAATTTTTTGAAATATTTTTTTTTTAATTCGTAATTCGTGAGTAGGAAAAAACCTTCGTGAATGATAGTGCGTGATTGTAAATTTTTTTGTGATCGTGCATGAGCGTGAGTCAGAAATCACACACGTGACCATTTCTTTTAAAATAATCTTTTCTATTGTGTTACCACAACTTTTCGTATTACCATTAAGTAGTAATTCCATTTTCAAGGAAAAGAATATGCGGCAACACATGTTTTCCGTTTACGTTTTAGCTTACTTCTGCACTTGTGAACAAATAATTTATTAAAACTTATTAATATTAATAGACATTTTATAACTATTCAATATTTTTAAGAAATTCTGATATAATTTTATGTTAATTTTAATTTTGATATAACTATGATTTTTCCGCGGGTATTTGTAGTTTGCTTAGTTATAAGAGTTCAATCAACAATTTTAAAATCTATATTAATAACTGGTTCTGGCCATTAATTGAAGATTTATATATATATGGTTACTTATTAAAAAATATTTAGGCCCTTTGCGAGGTGGCTAAATAAATTCTAAGCTAAACACAAATTGGCAAAAGGCTTTAAAACTGTTTCGAAAAATATTTTTAAATTTCAAAGAATTTTAGAAACTTGAATTAAGTTTAGATTTTATTTAGCCAGTTCGGATTTACCCTTAAAATTGTTTCAGTAGAAATAATAAATAGCTGTGTTTTTGTTTAACACAAGCCAACAATTAGTGTTAACGCTTATCCGTTATATCAAATTTGTATGGGAATTAATTTGTCTCTGCCAGAGTGTGAGTGAGAACACCAAACTGTCTTGAACCCCATTTTCTTAATTGTCCTAAATCTCTTGCACAACTAGATGTTTGTCTTTGACATATAATTTTACATGGGAACAAATTTTTGCATCCCTCGTCAACATTCTTAATAGTCAAATAAATGTAAACTACATTATCACTAAATCAACGATTCACTTTAAATAGAGCCACTAAAATTAATAACTTTTTAATATATTTTGTTTTTATATTCCTAAATTTATTTATTAAAATTCAACTTTGTTCGGAAGGTGTTCAGAAAAGCGCGCACTTAAAAGAATAAAAAGCTAAAATAATTTATATAGAAACATATGTTGTTTGTGCTGCCACATGTTTTTTTTCATTGAAAATGGGATTACTGTTTAATGGGAATACGTAAAGTTTATGGCAGCTCGGTAGAAAAGATTATACGGGTATATTAAGTTACTTTATTATTAAATTATATTTATGTTATATCAAATCAATATTTTGTGACTAAATATGCTAATTTTTTGCATAAAAAATTCTTAAATTCCACAATAAGTTTAAAGGTAGAAACATGAACAAAATGCCTGCGTCTTCTATGGAGTTTTTACTAGAGATGGTCACGTGTGTGATTTACGATTCACGCTTATGCACGAACCAAAAGTTACAATCACCCACGAACATTTTTTATCTACTAACTCTCACACACCAACATGTAATTTAAATTTTGTCTCACGCAATACACTTCAAAATATTTCAAAAAATCAAAGAAAATAATTTATTTTATCACTTAATGAAGTGTTACCATACTTAATACATAGTATTGCTACATTACATGTAAAAAATCGAAAAAATAAAAAAACTAATAACAGGTATAATCACGAAAAAAAAATCGACTCATGTACGAAATTTTTTACCGCTTACGCATGATCACGTAATTAAAAATTTGACTTACGCTCACGCCTGATAGTTCCATATTTCAGTAAAAATTCCAAAAAGTACTGCATTGAATAATCCACTTCTACAAATCTTTCTTAAAATTAAAAAATGCTATGATGAGAAAGAAGTCTATCACAAATGTCAACAACCTGTCGAAAATCTTGGTTAACCTTAATAAAATTTTTGAACTCAAATATTCTTTTTCATAAAATTTTATTTAAATAAATATTAATAGGAAATATTTTGCAATGTTAGTCATTTGACACAACATATTTTTAACATAAAGTAGAAAAAAAAAACTAAGATTTTTTTTTATTATTTTCTCTTTAAGAATTTTATTCAAAATTAAAAACACAGTAGTATCTATACGATAATTTCATACAGTAGTGATTTTCCTTTTTTTTGTATTTGAGACTTATGACAATTGATGTTTTGTGTTTTTATAATAATAATTAATTGTAAAATTCTATTGCTATTATTTTGTTGTTTGTATTAAATATTTTTTTTTTTTTTTTGTTTTAATATTAAATTTTATGTACGTATTGTTGCAAAACGTAAGAACTAAAAAAAATTTCAATAATTATTTTATAATTAACAGAAAATTCCTACAAGATAAAGCATTGTTAAAAAAATAAATTATTAATCAAAAAATTTCGTTGATTTTTATAAAAAAAAAGTTATAAAAATTTTATTGCATTAATTAAAATAATGAAAGGATAAAAACTTCTATTAAAATTTAAAATAATTCCAGCTCTGCTCTGTAATTTTTCTCCAACGTTGTGTTATATACTGTTAGGTTAACATTTTGGCTATAAACATGTTAAACAAATAGTTAACATTTCAAGTTCCCCTAAAATGTTAACTTAACAGAAGTTAACATAATAAACGTTTAAATTACAGAATAAGTCATTATTTTTTATTTAGTTTATTGTTATTTTATGGTATTTACATAGAAACTGATAAATATTGTATGTAGTTAAGGTAGTTATAAATTTCAAATATTTTTTTTAGTAATTAGTTTGTATTGTTGTTACTTTTATTTAATAATTTTATATTATATATTTTTTGTGGTTTAAAAATTTCAAGATATGTTAAACATCTAAAAAAAATTGTATAAACTATATTATCTTATAGTTATTAATTTTTTATTAATTCTAATATTTAAATCTTATAGAAAAAATATTGTAGTTGTGAACCAAAAGTTTTATTGAAAATATTTTTAAAAAATTCAAAATTTATAAATTAAAAAGGTCTGACCAAATTAATTGCCTTTATAAGGTTATTTTAACATTCTTTCCAGTTACTGCTGACAGTTAAAGTTAACATTTTAATTTAAACATTATTTTAAAAAATCTGCAACACACTATCAGGGATAATAAAATACAGTGTTGTGTAAAAGATAAGCACCAAATTCAGTATTTAACTTAAAATTGTTAACATTTAAATATTTTAAAAAATTCTTTTTAAAATGAAAGCAGTTTGTTTCTCCAAAAATAGCATCACTTTAAAACAAAAATTCCCAAAATCCAAAAAGAGAATATGCAAAACAAAAGCAACTTTGGTAAATGATTCCAAAATAAAAACAAACTTTTCGAAATTTTACAATCTGAGTGGAAACGTATTCCTGAAGCTGTAATAAGTAATCTTATTAAATCCATGAAGAGCAGATTGTACCAAAGTTTTTAAAAATAAGGAATCATATACGAAATATTAAATTGTTGCCTTTGTTTTGCACTTATTTTTATGGAGACCGGTATTGTTTAAGTTTATTTTTTAAGAAACGGTTTAAGTTGGTTTTTATTTAATGTGTTATATAAAATTTAAATGAATTATAAAAAAGTTTTTGTTTCTAATAAAATAAACATATTCTGAAATAAATTAACAAAAAATCGGTAAAATTTATTTTTATTTCTTTCACAGTGTTTTTGTAACATAAAATAAAATATCTGAAATTGTGGAAACATTGTCGAGGTGAAAAAAATTTTTTGGATGTAAATGTCTTTATGGTGAAACAATTTTTTGAGGTGAGTAATCTATTTTGAGGTAAAAAACAATTTTGAGGTGAAAAAAATTGTGGTAAAAAAGTTTTTTGATAAAAAAATGTTTATGGTCAAAAAAATTTTTTCAAGTGAATACAATTTTTAAGATAAAATCAATTTTTAAGGTGAAAAACAATTTTGAGGTGAAAAACAGAGAAAGTTTTTGGATGTACAAATGCTTATGGTGAAAAAATTTTTTGAGGTGAAAAACAATGTTTAATGTGAAAAAAAAATTTTGAGGTGAGAAAAATTAGAAGTGAATATCAAATATTATTCAGAGATTTTAGGTTTAAAGAAATTTCTATACAACAAAAAGTTCGGTAAAAAGCCAAGAAAAAAATAATATTTTAAAAATCAATTTAAATTAGAAAAAAATACCATAGAATCAAAAATTTTCTAATTTAAATTGATTTGAGTTTTCTTCAGAGTGTTTCAAGATCTAAATCAGTGCTGTTCATTTGATGGGACAATATTAAAGATATTTTAATATTGTTAAAAAAAATCTTCAACTTTTTGTTTTTATACAATAAAAAAAGACATCCTAATGTATATATGTATTTCTTTTTTTCCTTTTAAAAATTTAATTTTTGTTTAATTTCTTTAAAACAGTTTTACACAAAACATTAACACTTTCATATTTTCAATAAAAAAATAAATTCATTCAGATACTAGCACTGCTATTAACCCATTGAACATTTCTTACAGTGCAATTCTCATTTTCTCACAAACACAACTACATTTTTATTTTTGAACAGCACTGATCTAAATACAGAAATGTCTACCCCTAAAAGTATGTAACACATTTTTTTATAAACTTTAAAAGAGAATGTTAACTTAACATGCATTTTAACAGAATGAACATAACATTTTTAAAATAGCCAACTTAAATTATTTTTCATTTGCTTTTGTATTTGTTTTTGTTTTTCGTCGTATTTTATTTAATCTGATTATTGGGTATATAACGAACTTTAACTTGATTACCCAAAATTAATTGATGTTGCTGCTGTTGTAGTAACTGTTGTTGCTGTTGTTGTGCCTGTGCTTGTTGTTGAGCTTGAGCTTGCTGCTGTTGTTGCTGAATATGTTGATTTAATTGTTGTGGTATTGACAAACCACTAACATTATTTATAACAGGCTGATTATAATTCAGAACATCATTAATTTCGATTTTTATCAATGATGGTATATTTAAAGAATTTACCTTATTTTTATTTTTAGGAGGACGACCACCTAGAAATAAAATGTATACAGAAAGGGACATTGATGGATGATTTATGGAAATCGTCGTTGGTGTAATAGATTTCGTTAGATGATAAAGGATTTTTTGTTTAAGGAGGGCGAAGATATTAAAGGTCATGTAGGTGTAGTAGGAGGAAGGGGTAAGAGAATATAAAAAAATATATTTAATAATCATGTATTTGTTTTTTTTTTTTTGCTTGGTTATTATAAATGATGCATTGTTTAGTTAGAATTTATATATATATTTTAAAAATTAAAACTTTGTTTTGAATAAAATCTTAAATATTTATTTAAATATAGTTTAAAATGAAGAAAAATTATAGGCAATATATATTTTTTTTTACATATTTATATTAATTAAATTTTATATATATTTTTTTAGTAAATATGTTTTAATAAAATTAATATTTAAAACAAAATATTTAAAGCTTTTTATAAAAGTTAAAGATTGTCGTTAATTTAATTTAAAAAAAAAACAACTTAGAAATCCTACATTATGCAGAAAAAATATTGTTAAGAAAAACATAATACCCCTAAATTTAAAGCATTTTGGTTAAATAAAATTTATAAAAGCCATAATAAACTTAAAGCATAAGAGTAATAAAATAATAAGAGGTATTAAAGTTCTTAAAAAAATAATAAAATAAGCAGAGATTTTTGAAAATTGAAGAAAATGTGATATATAATTTAAATTGCAGTGTAACTTTTAAAAAAGTTTAAAACTCATGATCTATTGCATGCAAAATAGAACAGGATTTTATGAGTTATTTAATTGATTCATGAGTCATTTATATGAAACAAATGCTCAATATATTGAAGATATTCGATATAAACTGTTATAAAGTACTGAAACATTTTAAAAAAGCCATGATAGCAAGTGTTTGTTTATATGGGAACTAGGTCCATATGTGGTTCGGTTTTCTTAAAATTTGGAGACATGATTTATGGTTCTATATACGATTCACAACCCAACCATGAGCAGAGCTTCTAAGATTAAATTGTAATTTGAATGAATTCTCTAAAAATTAAATTCAATTTACTTTTTAAATGAATGAGTTCATTTTTAAACAATTGCGAAAATTCATTCTCTGGAATTTATTCGATAGAATTCACTTCGAAAGAATTTAATCTATTTATCTCATTCGATTTTACGAATCACTGAAGTCAATCATTAAGAATTCGTTCGATTTCTTACACATTCGATTTGCAATTTGGGAATTCAATTAATTTTTATTTGGATTTCTTATTCATTCGATTTTTTTTCATGTGATTAAGCAATTTGGAAAAGTCAATCAATTTTCTTCATATGATTTAAAAAAATTAAAAAAAAAATAATTAATTATTTAATTACAGTAAATTTAACGATTTTTTACAAATACAAGAAGAAAACAACATTAAGCAATTATTGAATTATCTGTTAAAAATCTTTAATTGTAAAAATAAATCGCCAAAAGTAAAAAAAAAAAATTAAAAACAAAAATATAAAAAATTTAATATGGCCCTTTCTCTCTGCAATCAAAACTTGAGACCCCTGGTGCAAAAAGTTTTTCTTTAGCGAGATATTGGCGCTTAAAATTGTATTTAAGCGATTCAATTCGAATAAATTTTTTTTTTAATTTTGGCGATTTTCTTTAACTTTGAATTTATATTCAAATATTAGAAATTTTTTAAATTTGGCGATTCTTTAATTTTTGCAATTTTCTTTAATTTTTAAATATTTTTCAAATAATAATAATTTTGCCGATTTTTTTTTTTAATTTTTGGCGATTTTCTTTAATTTAGAATTTTTTTTTAATTTTCACAATTTTTTTTTAATTCTGACGATTTTTTTTTAATTTAGACGATTTTTTTCTAGAGTTTTTTGGTATAGACAATTTTTTTTTTAATTTTGATAATTTTTCCATATTTTGTTTTTCGTATTGTAACAATTTTTCAATTTTGGCTTTACACAAAATTTATGTGATTTTTGTCCAATTCTGCGAGTTTTACAATTTTTAAACATTTTTCCAATTGTTAAAATTTTATGGTTAATCTTTGTTATTGTTAGATTTTTTTACAAAAAATTTCTACTTAATTTATTTTTTGAAAGTTACAAATATCAACGCAAATTCAAATACCACAGAGTGGTTTAGGGTTTCTGCTGCAAAAGTTTTTCTTTAGCGAGATATGAACGATTAACATTGTATCTAAGCGATTCAATTCGATTACAATAATATTTTATTTTTAATTTTGGAGGTTTCCTTAATTTAAAAATATTTTTTTATTTTGGCGATTTTTTAATTTTCACAATTTTTTATTTTTTTGCGATTTTTTTATTTTTGGCGATTTTTTCTAGTTTTTTTTGGTATTGACAATTTTTTTTTAATTTTGGTGATTTTTCCAATTTAGGCGTTTTTTTGCACATTTTATTTTTGTAGCAATTTTTCAATTTCGGCTTTTCTAAATTTAAGTGATTTTTGGCAATTCGGCAAGTTTTGCAATTTTTAAAGATTTTTCCAATTGTTAAAAGTTTATAGTTGATCTTTGTTGTTGTTATGTGATGGGTTTTAGTTTGGCTTAAAAAAGTCGGTGAAATTAAAAAAATTGTCAAAATTAAAAAAAATCGTTAAAATTGGCAAAATCGTTAATATTTTTAATTAAATTTTTACGATTTTTCCAATTTTAGAAATTTTTTTTATTTTTGACGTTTTTTAATTTGACCGACTTTTTCTAATTTTAACTTTTTTTTCTTTTGCGGCTTCTTCAACTGGGCATTTTTTCCAATTTTGTTTATTTTTTTAATTTTAGCGATTTTTTTTCAATTCAAGCGTTTTTTTTTTTTTTTTTTTGATTTTGGTGATTTTTTATTTTATTTTCTTGTATTTGTAAAAAAAAACATCTTCCATTTCCTTTAAATAAAACAAATAACAAGGTTATTTATTTTCTTTATTTTAAAATCGAATCAAGAAAGTCGAATGTCATTCCCAAATAACTCAATCGAATGAAGCAATAAATCCCAAATACAGTAAAAAAATCTATTGAATTCCTAACGATTGAATTCAGTGATTGACAAATTGAATGATGAAAAACTAATAAAGTCTTTTAAAATTTAATCGATTGAGACCAACTAAGACTTCATTCCCCTTTAAAAATTGTAGTTTGAGAATTTAATCATTCCATAGTCAATCAGCCAACACACACGAGACTAATATTTAAGCGCACAATTTTTGTTCTTTTTGTAACACACGAGAATTATATTCATCTGGCTTTGTGTGTGTTAGAGTTAATTGTATTCATTTAATATTTGACATTTTTTTAAAAATGTGCATGTATTGTATATTATGCCAGCAGAATTCTTCTCGTGTGTTGTAGCTCAATCAGAATTGAAAATCGAATGAAGGATAAAATTCTTTAGAAACTATGACCATCAGGTATCCTACACCACGATACGATTTGTGTTATATTTCGGGAAGGAACTTTATCCTTAATATATGAGCGGAAAAATTAGCGATTGGCTGTAGGTTTAATATTTTTAAAAGTTAAAAATATCAACGCAAATCCATTGAACCACAGAGTGGTGTAGGGCATCGAACCTGGAGGCTGGGCCGCTTAATTAATTCAAATACACAAAAAGTTAGATTCTTTATTTATTTTTTTAAAAGATACAAATATCAGCGCAAATACAAATACCAAAGAGTGGTATAGGGCCCGTAAGTACCTGTATATGCGGCAATAACTTTTTTTTGAGGGCTGAGCCGCTTAATTAATACAAATAAACAAAAAGTTGGATTTATTCCAAAAATTTTCGGTTCTGGAAAATCCTTTCGACTCAAGCCGATTAAGCCGCCGCCGCCAATATTTTGGGTCGGCTTGCAGCTCTTCTGTAGGGTATAATAAACTTTAAAGCCCTCAAATCATTATTGAAATTATAAAAATTATTTTTTTTTAATTTTATACGTAAAACAGAATCACAATAAAACCCAAAATGTCACATTTTCCCCAGGAAAACTATAGTCTTGTATTAATTTTGCGTGAAAACAAATTATACATCATTTTCACCTGAAAACTTATAATCGTGAAAAATCATTTTGTATAACAGTTTTTCACGTGAATCCCCAACAACTTTAGATAAAAATCGTTATACTGCTATATCAAAAAAACTTTATACTACTATATCAACTATGCTATACAGATTAAAATTATTCAGATTAAAATTGTAGCTTAAAAGCTGAAAAAAAAATTCTCGAATTTATTTATTTTTTAATAAACTTTTCTGTATAAGCCAAAGACAAAATAATATATTCAGATCGTAAATTATCAAAATTTTTATAATAATGTTCATGTACATGTTAGCAACAAAAAAAGAGTTAAAAACCTATAAAAAAATGATTTAATACTCAGCAAAATTTAAACTATAATTTTACTTTATATGAAACACAATTGGCTTGAGAGACTTTAGCTTTGTTTGTGTACAAAACGAAATTGTAGAAAAACAAATTTTCAAATATATTGAATTTTTGCTTCATACCTGTACCCAGTTTAAGCCAATTATGTTTCCGGCTTAAGTTCAAAAATTGTTATACTAAAATTTTTTTCATTAAAAGAAAAATTAAAGCGTTATACTATTAATCAAAATTTTAAAAATGTATTCACTTTCAATCAAACGCTACTATGCATGATGATGGAAATTTCCATCATAACATTTTTTGAATAAAGAAATGCAGGTGTAGTGTACATTGGTTGTTGCTGGCAACATTTCACTTGACTATTGATTAAATTGGCAGCACAGTTGTCAAAAAAAAGAACAAGCATCCCTAGCAATTAACAGGTTATAACTTGTCGCTTTGTTGTTAGAAAAAACATGTAGAATATTGTGTGGTTTTAGGAAGCTAATCTCAATTGAAATTGTATTTGAGTTTCAAAGATTCCCGTTTTAATGAATTATATTCAGTTTAAAACTGTTCTACAGGGGGAAATGCTGAAAAATGTATTTGATTTTTTTTTTTTAAGTATTTTAGTTCAAATACTTTTTAAAAGACTGTTTTGTAGCTAAATTTGCCTTTTTTAGCAAATTTTAAGCCAGGCCAAAAATTTAAATTAAAAAATATTTGTGGTTAAATTTCAATTTAAAAAAAACATTGAAGTTCCAAATTTTTGTTTTTAGTAGCGCCCCGGTAGGCTAGTTGGTAGCGTGCTAGCTTATCAGTGCGAGAGTCGTGGGTTCGATTCCCACCAGAGGCTCTGGTCTGTTTTCCCTACAACGAGCCAAAAGCCTTTGTTGCTAGTTCTCGGTTAGGGTATTAAGATATAATTTGTAATTATATGTTTAATAAATAAATAAATCTTTACTTAAGAATATTATCTTTTCCCGTGTTCCCATGTTTTTGTGGAACAGCTTTGATTTTTTTAAACTCTTGGCTTTTCTTTAACGGTTCGTAGCGGACGATTCTAAGTTAAAGCATTTAATTCTCAATAACTTTTTCATAAAGATAAGTAGAAATTATGAAAAATACTAATATTCGCCAACTTCTAAATGTGAATTTATTTTAATATTAAATTGTTTAATAAAAAAATAAATAGTATAACATTAACATTACATAAAATTATACAATATTTTTGGCAAAACAAAAAAAAAAAAAACAGAAATAATGTGAAAACAATTTTCAAAAATCTCGCATTGTTAGTAAATAAAAAATTAAAAAGGTTATTATGTATTTTGATTATATAATAAATAATATTTTTAATCATCATCTGATTCATCTTTAATAAACATACGTTGAGGAGCATGTTGTAAGGACAATGGCTGGCCAACCATAGTAACAGGTTGTTGAGGCGGTTGTAATGTTATACATTTCTTAGAACGTTTTGGAGGCGGTAGTTCGGTATGCGAATGACTATTTAACAAATGTTTTGAGAGATGTTGGCGAACAGCAAAGGCCTCATTGCAATTGGCCACAGGACAAGTGAGGTACCTGCAGTGAGAGTCGCGGGTGTATGGGTGGTGGGAAAAAAAGAGAAAATAAAAAAAAGAAATGAGAATATTAGAATTTGTTTCTTAACAATGTTCTGCGTAGTAAGCATGCGAACTTAAGTTCTTGCCAGCACCTGCCCTCTAAATGACGTTGTTCATGTTTCTTAAGTAATGACTCCTGATTGAATGAACTAGGACAAATATTGCATTTGAATTTGAACTCATCATGCATCTTCAGATGTTGCTCCAAGTGGGCCTGCTGCAAGAATTTCTCATCACATTTTGAACATTCAAACGGATATTGAAGACCATGGGATTTCATGTGGGTGTGTAGTTGTGATTGCTGCTTAAATGTCTTTTCCGGACATCGTGGGCAATAGTAGCCGGTTATGCCGGCATGAGCTTGTAAATGTTGATTAAGCGAGGTGACTTGTGTGAATTTTTTCGGACATTGATTGCAACAGTACTGCTGGACTTTATGGTGGGTTTTCATATGATTATTCAGATTTGTTACTTGGGCAAATGAACGACCACATTCGGGTTCAATGCAAACAAAAGGACGTTCGCCGGTATGCAAGCGCCGATGATTATTTAGATTCGTTATCTGAAAATTATCAAATCAATAACAAACATAAAATGAATTTTATTTTTTTTTTATTTTGAAATAAAAACTAACCTGTGTAAATGTTTTACCACAATCTCCACAGACATAAGGACGATCATTGGTGTGTATGCGTTCATGATTTCTTAAATTGGCCGCTTGAGTAAAACCTGAGAATACAACAAACATATTTCGATTTTTGATTTCTTTTTTTTTTTTCAATATTTATTTTCCATTCATTTTACCTTTATTACAATAATTGCATACAAATTTTCTTTCAGCTGCATGATTACGTATATGTGTTATCAAGGAGGATTTCCTTGAAAATGTTTTATTGCATAAAGGACATGATCCTTCTTCATTAAATATTAAGTCCACCTAAGTAAAAATATTTTATTATATGAAATTTTTATATAAAAATTAAAAGTGAAAGAACCAAAAGTAAACAATAATAAAAAGAATTTAATATATTTCAAATTTTTAATTATAACTGTTATACACATTGTGGTATAACAGTTAACATTTTTTATTTGAAACTTTGTAATAATAAAAAATGTAAGCTTAGTATGATATAAAACAATATACAAGTGATATCAAGGTTAACAAAAACTTCCTATATGAAACTGTTATACACAATTTTTAAAGATTATTGTAAAACAAAAATGAAAATAACTTTAAAGTGAATTAAAAACAGTTCAATATAATTCCTTATTTTTAATTTCATATTTTAAGCTAATGTATAGAATTTGAAAACTGTTATAATAATGTTATAATAATTTAAACTGTTATACAAAATTTTGCTCATTACTCAAAATCAGAAAAAAAATCCTTTAACCCATAAAAATATTTAAATTTTTGGACAAAAATTTTTTCTAACTGGTATAAACAATTTTTAAACTGTTATACTGTCGATCAAAAACGTATTAAATTGAAAAACCAAAACAGAATTAATCACAAAATAAGATATTAATTGATTTTAACTGTTATAGCAAACTGTTATACTGTTTAAAATTGGACAAAATAAAACTGTTATACTGGTGAAAGCTTAGAATGATATAAAACAATATTTATTTATTTTATTTCTTTATTTAGTTCCGTATTATAAGGCCAATAAGTGATATCAAAGTTAAGAAAAAAAACTTTCTACATGAAACTGTTATACACAATTTTAAAACATTATTGTACAACAGAAATGAAAATAACTTCAAAATGAATTAAAAATAGTTCAATATAATTCTTTATTTTTAATTTTACAGTTAAAGCTAATGTATAGAATTTGAAAACTGTTATACTAATAAAAAGTGTTAATTAATTTAAAGTTATAATAATTTAAACTGTTATACAAAATTATGCATCAAAATCATACAAAAATCCTTAAACCCATAAAAATCTTTAAATTTTTGGTCAAATATTTTTTTAACTGATATAACAAATTTTAAAACTGTTATACTGTCGATCAAAAACGTTTTAAATGAAAAAACCAAAACAGAATTAATTAAGAAATAAGATATTAATTTATATTAACTGTTATAGCAAGATTTTAAACTGTTATACTGTTTGAAATTTGACAAAATAAAACTGTTATACTGGCTAAAATTTGTTTAAATGCCTTTAATTTAAACAAAAAAAAATTGTAAAAACTGTTATACAAATATTTTGAACTGTAATAACACATAAGTCAAAATGATAAAATATTTTTAAACCCATAAAAATGTTTAATGCTGGACAATAATATTTCAAAAAACAAATCCTATTGTCAACTGTTACACAAAATAATTAAACTGTTATACAATAGATTAATTGTGTTAAAAATGGCAAAACCAAATTTATTTTAAATTTAATGGTTTCTAACTGTTATACATAGATATGTAAACTGTTATAATGTTTTCCTAAAATTCACAAAATTATTTATTTTTAACGAAAAATACTTTTTAAAATTTTGATTTAAAAAAAAATTGTATCATTCAATTTAATTTTCCCTCAAAAATATGTGCTAGTAAAAAAAATTGATTTTAAAATAATATGTCTTTAAACTGTTATACTGAACAGGCTTTGGATAAGGTTTCAATCTTAAGCATAGTAACAAATGTCGGTTTCACAGGAAAAAAACAACTGTTATACCTCATAGAATTAAATATTATGCAGAATAATGAATTTTCACGCAATAGTATTTTTTTCTGTTTAAATTTGCTGTGTTTTATAAAAGAAATTTCGATTTGGGGCTTTCAAAATTCTAGTGATTTTTTTTCACGTGAGAAACATCTTACTATGCTTTAAGCTTAAATTTTTTATTATTAACAGAAATAAAATTTAAAAACAAAACCAAAACAATCAACAAAAAACTATATTTTTTTTACTAAAATTGTTCTAATGTTTTTTCAAAAAAAAAAATGATATATACATCTAAATGTTGTATGGTCTTCTCCAATTCATAGGAGGACATCGTGATTTGTTGTATTTTATTAACACCGTTTTTACGAGGACGGCGTGTTTGTTGTTGAACTCTCTGCATGTATAAATAAGAAAAAAATTACACAGAAAGAAATATTTGTTTTGATATTAAAATATAACAAAATATGAAGTTAATCGTACAATATATTTATTTGAATTTGTAGAGATATATTTAGGCAAACGAAAATGAAAATAAAAGCATAGAGAACAAACATTTAATGTGTGGAAGGGAGAAAATATATCAGAAATAAAGAAAAAACAAGAAGAACAAGACAATAGTTTGTGTTAGAAAAAAAAGGCATATATTGTTATTTTTGAATAGTTAAAAGCAAAATAATTAAACTAAACAGAACTTTAAAGGAAATAATTCTTTAAAAATCGAATTATGGCATTTAAATCTTCTCGATTCAAAAGAAAAAACTTTTTTATTAAATATTTTCCTATTTGATACTGTCATAAAAAATGTTTAAAGTGTTATACTGTAAATTTTTTAACTTTTGTACATGTACATAAGTCAAAACTTATGGAAAATTACTTCAATTTTACCTAAAATTACGTTTCAGTTAATAATTTTGTTTTTGAAACTGTTTTGGAGCGCCCCGGTAGGCTAGTTAGTAGCGTGCTAGCTTATCAGTGCGGGGGTCGTGGGTTCGATTCCCACCAGAGGCTCTGGTCTGTTTTCGCTACAACGAGCCAAAAGCCTTTGTTGCTAGTGCTCGGTTAGGGTATTAAAATATAATTTGTAATTGAATTTGTAATTTGTAATAATGGAAATAGTGTTATACTATTGATATATTATAAAAAAAAAAAATTGTGGAAAAGGTTATTCCAATATGTTAATTCCAAAATAAAACACATATAAATTTTGAAATTCAAAGTTTTAAACTGTTTTACTAAATAAACTGTTATACTAAATAAATCTTCGCAATATAACATTTTTAAGAACTTTTCGTATTTAAAACAATTACACGAATTATTTAAGGTTATGTACCGTCAAGAAACACTCAAAATCCATAAAACAAAAAAAAATTATGAAAAGATTTTAGAGTTTGTAAATTGTTTACAAACTTATCTTAGAATCACCAAAGCAGACCTTTAAAAACATAATTCCTTCAATAAATTTTCATATCTGATTTAAATTTTGACGAATTAATTCGCGAATTAATTTTCCTAATTGAATTATTTACTACCATGATGCAATTTTTATCCTATTAAAAGAATCAAGTTGATTTAAATAATTCTTTTTATAAATCAAACGAAATAATTCAATTTTAAATCAAAGAATTAAATCAATTTTGATTTCATTCGCGAATTAAAAAAATATTTTTTTCAAATCACGATTAATTTAATTTAAAACCCGAGGGTTTCATGGAATTTTATAAAACAGCGTCCTCGGGATGTCTTTCGAACCTGGCCAATTATCGCAGTATAATAATACTCGGCTAGAGCAAAAATTTTGTCCGTTTTGCCCCATCGAGATACCGACCAAATGGTGAATATCTCGGTACTTAAGCAAGATAGCGCAAAAGGGAAAAACATTTTTGAAAAGCTCAACAAAGGTTACCCTTCGGTAGAATAGATTCGGTAGGCCCCCGAAGGGTTTCCTGAAATTTTTATAAAACAACCACAGAGTGACCATTTTTATTATCAATTTATATGATAATATAAATTAACACACTTCGATAATACAAATTTCGTTTCCCGTTCCATTTAGTTCATATAAAAATGGGTGACCCGGTGGCTGTTTTATAAAAATAGATACCACAGGATATCTTCCGGCAGTATATTAATACTCCAGCGGAGCAAAAATTTTGTTCTTGCTTAGTTTTCGAGATGTTGGCCATTTTAAAAAATTTACATTTTACAAAATGGCGAATATCTAGAAAACTAAGCGAGGCTTGCAAGTCAATTTAATTCGCAAATCAAATCATTTTTTGTTTTAATTCGCGAATTCCAAAAAAGAATTATTTTTGAAATGATTTGATTCAATTGAATCAAAAAAGATTTTAAATGAATTTGATTTTAAATGTGATTTAATAAATTGATTTATAAAATATTGAACCAACTAACTCGCTGATCTACAAAAAGAATATTTTTTTTCGCGAATTAATTCAATAAAGATTTATGGAATGTAGATTATCTTTAAAGTCAGTTAATCGCAGTTTGTAACTTGAATACTAATTTTAAAATTTGTTTTAATTTATTTTATTTTAATGAAGAATAAAATTTAAGTAACGAAAAGTTGTTCTGACAAATTTATGTTAATAAACATGGAAATGGCAGACAAAATTCGTTTAACTCACATCACAAAAACACAGCCTCAAGGTCTGAAGCAAAGCTTAATGCCTAACCATAGTTATGAATGTCGAATTTATATGGAAATATCGGTGGTTAACGTTTTACTTTGGTTATTTATTTATCTAATAAAAATTTAAATTTTAAATTAAAATAAAAATTTAAAAAATTTAAATTTTAAATTAAAATAAAAATTTAAATTTTAAATTTTTATATCGAAATCGATTTAAAACAATTTTTTACAAAAAAAATTTGTAGTTAAATTTGTATGTTTAAATTAAATACCAAAAGGAAATTTTTTAAGTTCAGATATATTAAATTTTTGAATATTAAAAAAAAACTTCCAGGAAAATCTGCAAAAGTGTATAAAAAAAATTAAAAGAATTAATTCTTTTAAAGTTCTGTTAAGTGTAAAATAAAATATATATTTTTAGTTAGTAAAACTAATTGTAAAAATAATATTAAAATAATTTTATTATTAAAATTCACTTACATCTTCTGAATCGTCCTGCGATTGTAAACTATTAGTTGAATTTGTAGAATTTTGTAATTGTTGTTGAGGCATTTGTTGTTGATTCAAACTATTGGCTGTTGTATTGTTGGTATTATTTGTAGCAGCTGTTGCCGCCGCCAGTGCCGGTTGACCACTTGCTGCAGTAGCAGCTACTGCCTGATAAAAACCATTACCGCTGTTTGTCAAATGTTCCGAACACTTTACACAGGTGGGTATGTTATAGCCGGGAACTTGAAACAACTTGAATTTGGAAAAGAAAATTAAAAACAAATTAAAAAATAATATTTTATATATTATATTATTTAAATATCACTTCTTAGGTTTTGCAAAACTTTTCTCTACATTAAAAGATGTTTAAAAGAAGAAGAAAATCTTTCTATCCTCTAAAAAAAGTAAAAACTTAAACAGTACTTTAATAATAAACGGCTTTAAGGCTACTACTACTGGAAATATAGAAAATATAAAAAAATTAAATGAAAAAATAAAGAAAAAAAAAATATCAAGCCTCATCATACTGCTAACATCACATTGTATATAAAAAAAATAACACAGAAAAAAAATCGAAATAATAAAAAAAATAAAAATAAAGAAATATATAGCCAACTCAACTCACAGTAAACTATTGTAAGGTTGGTTATCTTTACATCTCTGTCCCCTCGCTAAAAACCCTGCCAAGAGACAGCTTTAAAAATAACAACAACAACAGAACAGAAAAAATAACATAACATAAAAGAAACGTACGAAATTAAAAAAATAAAAAAAAAAATAAAAACATTGTGCGCGCTAAAGAGAAGTTGTATTGTATTGAAAAAGCGTAGCTTAAAGGGGGGTTCAAAAACGAACTTAAGGTAGGATCACACGATTGCCGCAAATGCACCAATATGGCACAATTTGCTAAATTGACGCAAAATATTGAAATTGTGCCAATGAAATATTCTGTAATCACACGATTGCCAGGTTTTATACAAATTTGATTGCCGCTATTTGGTACTAAGCGAAATGGGTAAAATAATTGCCGCAGCACAGTCACACGATTGTTCTAACTAGCGTCAACTGTAAAAACAGCTTTTGTGTTAACTTGTTTTATTTGTTTGAAAATTCTAGTTTTTCTGTGATTAAAAATTGTGTTCTCTAAAAATTAGTTTCTTCATTAAAAAAAAAATTCATTTGTATCAGCTCTGTATATAGCATGTGCAGTTTATAAATCACAAAATGAAAAAAGACAAGTGAAAAAAAGAAGTATATGGGTCAGAAATTGGCTTACAAAAAGAGCTACTGATGGCGCATATGGAGACTTTAAAAGAATTTCGGGAAATAGACAACCAAAAATTTTTGTTACAAAATTGCATACGCATGAATGATGAAACTTTTTAAGAGTTATTACAGCTGGTGTCGCCATATATAATAAAACAAGACACTTTGAATCAATTATTATATCTATGTATGTATGTATATTGAAAAAATTGTATTTTTTTTAATTATGTTAAACAAATATTGTCGCGATTTGTCCTATTTTATTGCTGCACAAGAACACAATAAATATTGGTGCATTTTTGACATTTATATTGGGGCATAGTTGCATATCAAGCTGTCACATGGTTGCATTTGATTGGGCTAAAGAAGCACAATATTGGCCTAGGTTGCCGTATGCGCCAAGAAATTGTGAAATCACACGATTGGGATATTAAGTAAGGCCATAATTGCTACATTTAGGCAATCGTGTGATCCTAACTTTAAGTCGTATTTACAGTTGGCTAATATTGAATTTACACTATGCCCGAAATTTGGTTTAAAGTGGATTTTGGCAAAAAATCTATTTCATAATTGAATTTAACACCAGATTTCCCATACAAAGAAATCTAGTTTCATAATTAGATTTTCCGAAAATTTAGTTTCATAATTGTGTTTCCGAAAGCCTCTTAACGATTAGACTATGCCCTGTGTCGCAACCCATATACCAGTTTCCATTATTTCCGAGTCGGCATATTGATATCATAGCCTCGCCCTGTACATGAAGATCCAGGGGAGAGATGACATCAAGAGCGTCTCCACGTGTGGTACACATAGCATCGGTAATACCAAGAGCAGCAGCCCTTTGTAATCTGTTTAGCTTAGCCCATCCCCATTGGGATGAATGGTTTTTAACTGCCAGTTTCATACCCCTAGTCTTTCCAATAGCTTTCCAGCAAACCCAGAAATTCGCAGCCCCTGAGATACCTTTAGTTCAACATGCCTTTGACCACATATGTTTTCTATCTTAAGTCACCCTTTGATATTTAACCGCTGTAGATAGTTGGAGAGTAACCCTAATTAACACCGGAATTTTAAGGACCCTATCTTTGCTTCTACGAGTAAGCAACACCAGCGTTGTCTTGTTCGTATTAACAAATAGTCTATGCCAGGTTGCAACAGCTATCCATCAGGGACACAGCTGCTTGCATTTTCCTATAAACTGTTCTAAGTGATCTTCCAAACTCCAAAGCGCAAAAATCACCGCCATAAGCTTGGATGTTCACACTCAAAGCCTTAATCTCTACTAAAATTAAGTCGAAGACGACACACCGCATTGGAGAGGAAAGACCACTACCCCCAAGAGTATCCTCTACTGACCTCAACTTTGACCTTTGTTCCTCTCTGGATTTCAGCGGTCAACACGCTTTTAGATAGCATAAAGCTAATCCATTTAAAAGAATTGAAGACCTTGCCGAGTCAAAAGTTACATTGTCAGCATGGAAAACAAGATCATGGAGAGCCGACTCATAGCATCTACAACTACGCATAAAGCGAATCTATTTAACATTAATTGAAGACCTCTCCGAATCACAAGTTGCATTTTCAGCATGGGAAACAAGGCCATGGAGAGCCGACAATCAGCATGTTGTGACAAGTTAGAGGGTTTCCGAACTATGAATTTGTCCACCATTCGTTCGAGACTTTATTGAATATAACAGTAACAGTAACCAACCGGAATCAGACCGATTGCTATTTTTACTATTCGGTGTATAACTTTAAAATGCAGGATATTTGAAAAATGTTGGTCGTTTATTGTGAAGTATTGCTACAACATAAACTTATTCAAAGTATTGACCATCAATAGCAAAGACCTTTTTCCATCTTTCTGGTAACATATTAATTCCGCGCCAAAAGAACTGCTCATTTTTTAAAGCCAGCAACGAATCAAGCCAATTTCGGATATCCTGTTCTGATGTGAGAGCATTACGCATTGACCAAAACAAAAGGTAGTCAGACGGGGCAAGATATGGACTATAAGGCAGGTGAGGCAAAACTTTCCAACCACTATTTACTAAATAGTTTTTAACCGATGTTGCAGCATGTGGCCGAGCGTTGTAGTGATGGAATATTACGCCTTTTCAGCCGATGCTCGCTTAAAATGTATCCTCTGGCCCGATACAAAATGCAGAGCATTACCTTACTTCATAGATATTCGGCTTTTGTGTTGATTTAGCTGTTTGGCCGGGTTTCACATACATTTTTTTTGGGCTTGTGTTGTCATAAGGGATCCCTTTTCATCGCTAGTAATGATTTGATGCAAAAATTTCTTCTTTTTGTGGCGTTCAAGCAGCATTTCGGACATACTAAATCGTCTTTCAATGTCTCTCAGCTTTAATCAAATTTTTCAACAAATTTCCTTGCTTTTGGATGCATCCTGCTGCTTGCAAACCTTTTAAATTTCTTTTGAATTTTCTGCTTTCCATGATTTTGCAAGTTCTTTTTGAGTATGACAAGAATCTTCATCGAGTAATACCTCCAATTCATCATTTTCGCACTTTTTTGGCTAACCTGAGCGGTCTGTCTTCCGGGTCAAAACCACCACATCACTCGAACGTTGAAATCGATGGAAAATATTCAGGGTAAGCTTCGGTAAACAATTTATACGATCCATCCCTTTGCCTTTTGTTTGCAATTAAGAAAACCTCACAATTCACATGGTTGTGTAATTTTTAATTTAATTTATTTAAATATATGTTTTTTGTTTTTCTCTGTGTAGTAAATTGTAAGTTTTAAGATGATTGAACATTTTCCCATTCTTCACCCCTTTAATGCTACGCACCTATAGGTACGTAATGTTGTTTTATTTTATAAACCCTACACCATACAGTACAAGGAGTTATAGGTTTGTGCTAACATTTGTAACTACAAAGTATACTAGACCTACCCCACTTTAACAATCTAGCGATAAAAGTCAAGTTGACATATATAAAATATTTAAAAAAAAACGGTTAATGTTTAGACAGAGTTTCCTTTGGAATTAAGAACACTCTTAACCCTAGATCCCATGTATTTTATTTTTCCCATACAACATAAATTAGAATCCACAATCTTTCGATTTCATTCAACTAATATCCCGCAATTAAGTCCTCCTTCCAGAATATGAACCTAGTCAAATTAAGGTGTAGAGTATTGAGTGGCCGGTCTTGACCGACTAACATTTTGTTACTTGATTTTTTTTTTTTTTTGTTTGCTTGCTTGTATTCTCTTAAATGTATTTTTTTTTTTTTTATTTTATGTTATATTTTTTTTTTTTTTTCCAAGTTAAAATCATTGAAGCAAATGGACGGTTTATAAGGGTGTACAAACTCAAAATTAAAGACTTTAAAAAAAATATTTAGTATAAAATGGTATACAAAAATTAATGAAATTCGTATGAAAAATATAGGGTACTAAAAAAAATATAGGGAAACATTTTAAGTTGATTTAAAATTTTGTAAAATTTTGTATAAATAACTTTAATTTCAATTATTTACACACTTTTCAATAAGTTTTTTTTATGAGCTTTCCAAACGCCCAACAGTTTTATTGAGTTTCATTTTATTTGCTAATAAAAATAAATTTATTATTATTATTGGTTTGTTTTGATTATTCAAATTTTATTATGAGTTGTTTATATTTTTTGTCAAAATATTCTTGATTTATTTGCAAACACAAAACACTTGTCGCTTTATAAAAAGTTTTTGTAAAACAAAAAACTTTTTAATTCGGTTACATACACTGTGTAACTACCCCTAAACAAACAAACAACAACAAGACAACAACCCCTTGCTGGAAAAAAAACTAAAATGAATCAGTGATGCCAACTTCTTTAAAGTGAAAATTACAGTCAACGTACAAAAAAGGCGCTTAATGGTAAATTTAATACATGACATAATACCAGTTATTATAAAACATGTTCTCTCGATTATAATAAAAGTTTTCAAAAACTCATACTAAGAGTAAACAAAATCTCTAGTCCTTCAAATAAGTGACGGTCCGGAATAAGAACGTGACATGCAACGATTGTTGCTATGAGAGAAATCTCGCCCAAAATAACTTCATGCGACGATGACTGCACAAACTGTCATATTTATTTTAGTGTAGAGTACCGTAGAGATTCATTACTCTCCAATGTCTCCTTACCTTATTAGCGAACAATTTTTTTTTTTTTGGATTTTACATTTTAATTTTATAAAAACAATAAAAATAAATTATTATTTTAATAAGAATTTAGAAACGAACATACTAAGATGGTTTATAGTACGTTGTTAATTCGCGAGTATACAAAGAGAATATAAGAGTCATATGCTTATTTTACTCATCATAGTTTTTTTTTTACAAAAACTTTAAAAATGTGGGTACTCTGTTAATAGAATTATAAACAAAAAAACAAGAAAATAAGAAATGTTTTGAAAATAAAATAGATTTTATTTCGCAACTGCAACGCTCGGCGCGTTTTAATTGTTAATTTGTATTTTCGTTGTTATTCTGGGCCGTCACTAAAATACACGTATTCTCCCTTATGACCTTAGCCGGGGTCGAATTACGGCATATATGATCGTAATTTTTCGATTGAAATAAATTTTATTTTTTAAAATAAAAAGTTTATTCTGTAACTACGTGAAAATTTGTTACGTTCAAGTATGCAACTCTAATATCTGTGGCGAGAAGGAAACACAGCTTAAGTCTGATTAATCACTTAAGCACGGTTTCCTTTTCACCACAGTTATATTAGGCACAGGTTGTGACTCAACCTTCAAAATTATATTTATGTAAATTTTTGTATATACCTTTAGGAAAATTTAACATTATGTGACTCTCCCTATTCTTTATATTCGATATTACGATTGTTTCGATATTACAACTGTTCATATAGTTACGGAATAAACCCATAAAAAGGAATTTTTTTATCAGGGATGTTGTATTTCGGTCCTGTACCCCGTTCTGTATCTGATGCGAAAAGTTTTCATGGTCACCCTATTATATACAGGGTGACTTAATAGATAATAAAATTGATTGCAATATTACTGGACATTTTTCCGAGCTTTTAACTTTTAAAGCTGTGAACACATTTAATTTTGAATCATTTCTTATTAGATAAAGAAATATGTAACATGAATACAGCGCCTTATTATCTTCTTTAGATTAATATATATGAATTTAATTGTCTGCGACCCACCCTATAGAAAGCAGAACGAAGTTGCGTTTCACATGTTTTTTTGTGAAAACTTTATCGATGTGAGAAATACAGACACAAGTTGCTGGATTGGATCACGATTGACGTAATTCGCCTCCTGGTATTGTTTTGCCTTGAATTTAATTAAATTGTATACTTTTTCTAATAGCGAATTTACACTATACCAAAATAACTTTTAAAATGGAGTTAAATACAGTTTCAATTTCCCCCGTTTACACTAAGAAATTTGACAGCTAAACTGGATTTCGATTTGATATTTTGTAAACAAAACAAAATAAAAATAAACTTTAAATTTAATATGTCTCTAAAAAGAAACCATTAATTTAATAGCGGAGTGCAAAATTTATTACTATGATGAAAAAAATCATGTTAATACAGCCTTTTAAAGTGTTTTTAACAAGGAATAACTATTTGGAAGCCAGATTTTTAAACTTGTTTATGAAAGGTCTTCCCGGCACTAATCCAACGTTGTTTACAAAGATTTTCTTCACCGGAGGCAAAAAAAAAAAGGTTGCTGCATTTAACATAACTTTCAATTTCGAACTCAATTTAATTGAATCTAAAACTCATATTGGAGTTTTCTTAAATAATTATAATTTATTACTTGGTTAAATTTTCTTGCACAAGGTGATGCCAAGTTTTTACTACTGCTGAGTGCTATGCAAACATAATAATTAACCTAGATTTTCTAGTTATGAAACTGAATTTCTTTGTATAGGAAATCGCGTTTTAAATCCAGTTATGAACTAGATCTTCGCCAAATCCGAAGATGATTTAAGAAGAGCACCTAAATTAGAACCTTTAATATTTGTTTTTTTTTTTTTAACTTCGATAAACAAATTTCAAATAGTTAAATTATGTTATTCTCCCTAAAATTATATTCTAGATGGACCAAAAATCGATAAAAAAAAATTTAAATTATATAGAAAAATTTACAAAAAAAAAAGATAAGATCCAGAAGGATAAAATACTTTTTTTAATTTTTAGTATCCATATCCTTTCGGCGTTAGAAATTGATAAACTACTTACATTGAGTGATGAATCAAATAATAAACACCGAAGTAAATGGTAAGATACGTTGATCTCAAGGCCTTGAACTTGTACCTATGTGAGCCGTGTAAAAATATTTCTTCTTGCGCTACTCTTAAGTGATAACAAGTGCATATTGCTTACGTTCAGATAAAATTCTGAAGTCGCAGCCCCAAATAAAAACACCAAGTTGTCGGCGTATAACCCAAATGAAAACAGAAAGATGTTTTAGCAATGTTTTGATCTAAAAATTCGAAACTATTAAAATTCTATCACAATAGGGTTAAAATTAAAAAAATCGTTAATTTAAAAAAAAAACACTCAATTGATATAACTGTTACCAAGTTTATCAAGCTCAGTGTTGCCGTAATAGTTTTTGCCCAAATCCCCATTTTGCAAGTTGAAATCCTCTAAGAAAATCTCAAAAAAATTAAAATCACCGATTTCTTATAAAATTTAGCAAACTCATTTTTAAAGTAAAAATAGAAACAAATTTTGCAATGCCCTGACATTATGATTCATAACCAGGGCAAGTGATGGACTTCATGTGAATATATGTTTGTTGACTTTAGTGGAAGAACATTAAAACTTAATATCTTTGATCTTTAACCAAACGAATATACATCTTATATAAAATGTATACAGATCAAAAAAATCATCACTTTTACTTTAATATCTTTTTAAATTTTAAAATTTTATAAAAGAACCCATTTAGCCGTCTGTACACTCAAAAAGATACGCTTGGAATTTCTTTCTTATGATTTTGGGCTAAACTAAAACCTTTGAAGTTATTAATTAAAATAAAATCTCAGAAAATTTATAATTATAAAATAAAAAATATTTATTTCCAAAAATCCCGTTTTTTGTTGAAAAATCCAATATCGGATCAAAATTTTGTCATATGGCAGCATTGGTCAAGCTTCATTCTAAAAAAACAGTATATATTTTTTGCATTTTTCTCTCGCTCTCCTTGTTCTCCACCCTTTCCAGTTTGAATGTAGGATGTGTGCAAGTGTTGACAAACATACACAGAGTTGCAATTTTGTGGATATTTTTTACAAAAACTACAAACATGTACTTTAAAAAAGTGGACAATTGTAAAATTTTTCAAGCCTTTTTCTAAGCAAGTTGTAGTTTTGTGTTGTTCCTCCTCCCCATTTTGAGCGGGTTCGTGCTTGGCTTTTTCACTACACACAAATACTTAACCAACAAAAAGATGAACTTTACTCTAACAAAAGCCGCATACTCCTAAAAACTAGAAAATCAATAAAAACAACAAAATACACATTTTTGCAAAAGCAATAAAAAGACGCGCGCAAATTGTTATTTTAACCCAAGAAGTAGATTTTTTCACAAAAAAAAATTATAAAAATTTTAATATACATAAAATTTTAAATGAACAGAAAAATTTGTTTAAACTTACCGCTGCAGGTTGAAAACACAATCTACAAATACTTTCCATGTCCTTAATGAACAGCTAAAATTATATAAAAAAAATTTACAACCCAACTTTATATATAAGGAAGATTTTGATTTAATAAATCCCGGTAGATCATTAAAATTCCATTAACACCGGGGGAGGTCTTTTTATTGCAACGACTTTTAATTGTTCCCCCTGTTTAATTTAATAGTTTATTTTAATAATTTTTTTGCTTTTGTTTGTTTTTTAAGTTTTGCACAATTTTTTTTGTTTGGTTATTTAGTATATTTTTTTTTTTGGCCAGCGGAGCACCTTTTTCTTATTTTTTTACACACACATTTTTTCTCACTTCTTTTGACATTTTATTTAGGCTTGTCGCCTTTCGTTTTGTAACTTTTCATTTATGTTTTTTTAACTTTTTACAATATTTATGCAATAATATATTTTTAATTTTTCTTATTATCTATTTATTATTTGTATTGTTTATGCTTTTTTATAATGCTTTGAAACTTTTTTTTACTCGACCGTCTAATCAAAATTTTTTTTCTGCTGGCAAAACGTCAGAGACTGCTTTTCACTCCCTGTAGCTTTAATATATATCATTGTAATATATCAGCTTTTATATATATTACACTTTAAACAATTTTCAGATTTCTTATGAAAAGTTGCCAGATTACTAGATAAAATCACATATTTTGCATCCAAACAGCATTCGTGATTGAATGAATTCGTTCGAAAATAGTTTTTTAATATGTATATACAATAATACTAATAATAAAAATACCAACTTTAACTTTTATTTCCAATTTAATACCGAAATAATCTCTGATGAAGGAAATTCCGTATAAATGTTTTATTTTAAAAAATAAAAAAATAATTTCTTTCGAAAAATTATGATCTCGAATGCCGTAATTCGTCCCCAGATTTGAATCAATGGCGGACAGTTTCCGTACTGTTATGCGGTGAAAAAGGGTTCATTTTTGTACGGCTATTTTCAACAATAGGAATGCCTAAATGTATAATCCCTTTCAAATTTTTTAAAGTATTTATTTAGTTTTTTTGAGGGGTTTATACTAATACAAAATCATTTAATAAAATTACTGTAAAACTGTATCCAGATAGAATCGTAACCCAAAAAAAAAATACATCTGCATAAAAAAGAATGTGTTATTACGATGGGTTTTGTCCCGGTGTATTTTTCATATTGTGAGCACTTGCTCAAAAAAAAAAAAGAAAAATAATAAAAATCATTGAATCTGGCAACAGCGAAAGAGAAACTCGTAGAATGAAAACTTGCTGGGGAAATAGCTATATGAATACTGAATACTGTGAAAAGGAGAACTTGGCAGCACCTTAAATACACTTGCCACATTGTTCGAAAACTTCCAAAACATTTATATATATTAATGTTTGCGTTGTCATAATTTATTTATTTATTTTATGATTTATTTGTGGTTTTCATAATATAGTTGTATAATAAACTATACAGGTTGGCGCATAATGTGCTATATTCTTCGAAAAACATAAATGTTGTATGTAGGAATTAAAAGACAATTATTATTAATACTCGAATTTTATGGATTTGCTTTTCCTAAACAATTATGTATTGCTAGATAGTACCTATTAAATAAAAGCCCTCACAGAAGCCGAATTGTAGATATAAACACATTACCTAATTTGAAGCACTACAATTTTTTGAAACAATACTATTGTTTGTCTTCTCTTTGTTTTCATGTTAAATGCACATTGTCAGGAATAAAACACAACTTAAAAAGAAAAATTTATTTTTTATTAACAATTTTAATTGTGTTTTTTTAATGTGAAATTCAGATATTTGCATTTAAAAGTTAAGATTTCCAGTTTAAAATTGCTTGAAATATTTTATGATTTCATATATAACAGTAAATCCATGAAAGCTTTTTACGATCTGGCATTGGATAAAGTGCTGTCAAGCTTACAATTACAACGCCCTCTACATTCTCGTACGTGCAAAACGGAGATTTTAGACATTTTCTTCAAATTTATTTCCTCAATTTCCTCGATTTGATATGAATTCGTACAAAATTTAAGGTAAGAATTTTTAAAAAATTTCGTAGAAATAATGAAAACACGGAAATACTTAAAAATACTACTCTATTAGACAATTTAACTGCAAAAAATAATTAATAATAGAAAATCGCTAGATTAGCGGCGAAAGCACGAAGTTGATAACATTGCTGGTCTTGTCAAAACAAAAACTTTTGCAGTTCTTCAATTGCAGTCAAACTTACTACTTGTCGGTGTTCGAGGCAACGGTGTGAAAGCGTTAAAGAAAAACAAACGAAAAAAAGAAATTTTCCTATTTAATTAAAGATTAATTAAAAACAATTAAAATTAATTAACGTGAGCTTCAAAACGTCTAGAAAAAAAAGAAAAGCTTTGGTACAAAACAATCAATCGAATAAACAGCTGCAACGCTACGGTTTACAGTATACAATATAAAAAAATGTAATAGACAATTGGAAAAATCATTAGACAATTATAAAGATTTTTCTTTCTCCCGAGTAGTAGTGGAAACAAATGTAAAAAAGTGGTGTTTTTTTGTAAAGGCAAGTTTGTGGTGTTTTTGTAGATATATTTTTCTTTTCAATTGAATTTTCCTTTTTGGATTCTATGGCTTTTAAAGATATAAAAAGAAAATATAAAAAATATGCTGTTATATTTTTGTTTAGTGGATCGAATATTGTTGTCTGTGATTGTTGTGTACAGAAAAAAAGTCTAAAGCCATCAAACAGTCACTAAGCACGTTCATTGAGACAACAACAAGAAATAAAAAAAATCAAGCAACAACAAAACAACGGTTTCTAATGTCGATTTTCTTTACGCGGTTTATTAAATTATAAAAAAATACAAAAACAACTACAAATAAAGTGTGAAAAGAAATAAAAAAAAAACAACTAAATACCAAACAGTGCCGTTATTTAACTTTAAAACCAAAAAAAGAAATGTCATATTTACATTTTAATAGCGAAATTAAAAAAAAAGTTTAGATAACTTACAATAACAAAAGTATATTAACTAGTTAAAAAAAACAAGTGTATAAATACATAAACCCCTTTAAACAAATTTATTAGTTCATACAATAAAATCGATTTCTTGTACTTTACATTGCGTGTACTTATACGAAATGGGATACATGCTGTTTTTAACAATTCTACAATAAAATTAAAGAAAATTTAAATTTTCCAAAAAAAAAAATTGTCTCATACAGCACCGATTTTTTTTTTTATTTCTTTAAGGTGTAATTTAAAAAATACTTTTTTTGTCATTTGTTAAGAATTAAATTTCGAACAAGTCCTAACCTATTTACACCATCTGGGCAAATGCTCACTATTGGAAAAGTCTCAAATTTCTTTTAAATAAAGTCTAATTATGACCCCATAAGTTAAACTATTTTTTAGGACCTCTTGCAAAAACCTAATAATAATATGTATATCAATTAAGTAATCTTAACAAATTGGATTAATATGCAAATAAATAAGTAAATAAAATTGGATATTTAAGTTATTGAGCTTTCATTTGAGGTATGAAATAATTCATTAGATCAAGTAATAACATATCTACTCTAAGATTCAAACTTTGACTTTTCCTCCTTTTTATGGTTTTAAGCATTTTTGTGTTTATTTGCTGACTAAAATTTTTATGTGTTTTCTTATAAGAGCTAAATTAAGTTTTTCTGCAGAGAACATGTTTTTTCCTGCTGTGCATAACAAAAAAACTAAAATCTACAAGTTAATAATTTCGATTTTTTTTGCTTGAAAAATGCATTTATTATAATACATAAAATAAATTGATACATTATTCAAAGTATTGTCCATCGTTAGCCACTAGTTTTTCCCACTTTTCTGGTAGCATATGGATTCCGCGCTAAAAGAACTGCTCCAGTTTTGAGGTAAAGAATGAATCAAGCCAATTTCTGATACCCTCTTCTGAAGTGAATCTTACTCCAGTAAGGGCGTTCTGCATCGATTGAAGCAAATGGTAATCAGATGGGGCAAGGTCTGGGCTATAAGGCCAGTGAGCCAAAACTTCCCAGCCACTGTTTTTCAAATAGTTTTAACGGTCTTGCAACATTTGGCCGAGCGTTGTCATGATGGAAGATCAAATATTCGGGTCATTTTTTGTTGATTGCTCTCTTCAAACGAATCAATTGTTTTCGGTACAGCTCCCCTGTGATCGTCTGACCGAATCTCAACAGCTCATAATATAAAAGATCCTTTTGATCCAACCAAATACAGAGCATTACCTTGGCGCCATGGATATTCGTCTTCGGCATTGATTTGGCTGCTTGGCAGGGCTTTACATATGACTTTTTGCACTTGGGGTTATCGTAATGTAACTATTTTTCATCACCAGAAACAATACGATGCAAAATTGATTTCTTTTTGTAGCGTTCAAGCAGCATTTCCGACATGCAAAATCGCCTTTTAACATCTCTTGGCTTCAATTTATATGTCACCCGATTTCATTGCTTTTTAATGAATCCCAATGCTTTTAAAACTTAGGGGAATGGCTTGTTGTGTGACTCCCAATGCAAGTTCTTCTTGCGTTTAACAACAATCTTCGTCGAGTAATCCTTTCAATTCCTCATTTTCAAACTTTTTCGGCTGACCAGGGCTCTCCTTGTCTACTGTGTCATAATCACCACTTCTGAATCGCGTAAACCATATTTAACAAGTTTTTCGTGTTTTTGCAACAATCGATAAATTTTTTCTTTATGTTTACTGAGTATTTGTGTAAACAAACGACATCCAGTAAAAATTTTTACAAATTTATTGAGTAAACGAACGGAACTATTATTGACACAAACCATATGTGATAGTTATGTCATCTGTTGTCCAAATCGACATTATTAACTTGCATACCCAATATCAGGGAAACCTGAAAATATGCTTTTAAAAGTTTTTAAAAATATGCCCTAAAATCAATATATGCAAAACTATGCACTTAAGAGCCAAATATGCTCTAACAAATCGATGACACAAATCTTAATTGTTCTGCAAAAGGATGAAAATACATATAATAAAGTATTTGCCACAGAAAAAAATATGATCTATTAATATTTCTAATCGCCCTGCTTATAAATTCAAAAACTAAAAAAGAGGGAAAGTCTAACATTGATTCCTAGGTTAGGTAAGGTAGAAGTGGTAGCCTGCCAATCAGACTCACTTAGACTATAAAGTCCCTTGTGATACCACAGAAGCTAGTAAAAATTATATCACTAGCTTTCTCCGTCGAACGATCCCGATTGCCTCAAAAAGCCTCGTAAGTCGGCCGATATCAGCCTAATCACGCAGGTCCTCAAAGAAACATGAACCCAAATGAAGTCCCCTCCTGCGAGCCAGGGCAGGACAAGTGCAGAGAAGGTGCTCCATAGACTTCTCCTCTTTGTCACCACCGCCAGAGGTATGCCCACCGATTCCATTTCGTGTGGAATGTGTAAGGTAGTCCCCAGTCTTGCAAGCTCGACTGCCCTACAGTTCCCTGGTATGTCCTTACACTGATAATTAAAAATCTAAGAGGGCATGCTTTACCTTAAATGAAAGCTCGAAGTCTTGGCTATTTATTTATGTATACTAAAATTATTATTATATAGGAAAAAAGGATTTTTTTTTTCAAAAAGTCCTAAAAATTAACTAGAAATCTTCAATTGGTCCATAACACGTTATGCCCTGGGGGTCATATTAGAACTTTCTCAAATAAGTATTTATGTATTTTAAAATATTTTTAAATGGTTTGCATTTTCTCCAATTCAGATAAAAAATTAACTTAAATGTAGAAGAATAGCTCACATAAAAGCTAACGGCATCTTTCGACTCAGCGTGGATTATATATATTTAATAGAGCAAATAAATATTTAAAATATTTAAATAATAGACAATTTTGTTAAAACATCATTAGCATCATCATCATTATTATAATAATAACTACACAACCATCGCAATATAATTTATTATAACAAAATCTATTGGGTAAGTTTTTTTTTTTTTTAAATTTAACATCATAATTTGTTATTTTGTAATACTTTCATTTTCGTTTTATTATATTTGACTGTTGTTTTCGTTTGAAAAGAAATTTTTATACAAAAAATTCCCCACAATGAATAAAATAGAATAATTTTGCATATAAATTAATAACTAAAAATAAAAAAATATTATAATAAAAATGTTAAAAGCATAACAATCGCATACTAAAGAAATATTTTCTATTGTTTTGCATATGGGAGAAAAAGAAACAAAACGTTAACACTTCAACTGACACAGCTGCATTTGCAATTGAAGCAAAACCCCCCAACGAAATCTTTAAGAATACCGTTAACCTTAAAATACCCTATTATAACTACCGTTAACCTTAAAATATGTATTGAACAATAAGTACGAAAACACGGCACCTTTTATGCCGCCCTTTTGTTCCCCCTTAAAAATGGGCCGCTAGAAAAATATGTGTTAATTAATGTTCATATTCCCGGGATACGCCGGG
Source organism: Eustalomyia histrio (assembly GCA_949748255.1). Classification (NCBI taxonomy): domain Eukaryota; kingdom Metazoa; phylum Arthropoda; class Insecta; order Diptera; family Anthomyiidae; genus Eustalomyia; species Eustalomyia histrio. The sequence goes on from OX456525.1 coordinate 138,602,733, forward strand.
GATACTTTTCTGGGAAGGAAATCTGAGATGCGCTTTTAACAATTTTTTACAGCTCAAATAGCTTTTTTGCTTACGCTTTTGGCAAAACCGCTTTGACATCTCCAAAAAAAAATTTATATACAGCTTTTTCCATTTTATTTGTTATTGGATACCAGAGCTTTAAAGAATTGATTCAAAAAAATTATTTTAAAATATGATTTTAAAATCAACGAATCTTTATTTTATTTGGTTCGCGAATCAAAAGATTTTGTTTTGATCCGCAAATTATTGTAAATTTTTTAATTTGTTGAAAGGTCTCGATTTTAAAATATTGAATATTAGGAGTAGATTAAACATTGTAGTTAAAAGTTTTTATTAAATAAATGATTTCAATGGAAGTTTATTTAGATTATATTATAAGGGTTATGTACCATATCAAAGTACATTACCACTCGTAGATCCATAAGTTCCAAAGTGATATCTAACAAACCGGTTTTGGTTTTCTTCGAAAAATTGAATTTTAAAAAAACCGGTTTCGGTTTTTGCAGAAAAAACCGGTCAACCGGGTTTTTCGTTTTTTTTTTTTAATTTGAATAAAAAGCTTTATAATTTGTTAATTGTTTTAAAGTAATAAAAATAAAAAAATTCATTCCTTGAAAAAAATATTTTATAATATTTTTTCATTGTATTTCATTTTAACATTTTATTTATTGGTTTTAATATTTTTTAGTATAATATCTTAAAAATTAATATTATAAAAATATATTCATATCAAATGAAAATAATAATTTTTTTTAATATTACATTTAAAATACGTTAAAAGAAAATCTATTTTTCACTTCTAAAATAATATTTTAGAAATAATATTCAATTTAAATGTTTCGTTTTAAGACGATTTTTTTGTTTGCTTTTGATAAAGCTAGAAGTGGAAAATACTCTTTCACTAATAGTAGATATTGGACACATAGTCAAAAGACAATGATAAAAATTTTCCAACTTTTCAGTTCTTTTGTCGCATTTATCAAGATATATGAAATTATCATATAATGATGAATTATTTTGTACAGTCTCTTTTTTAGGAATTTGAATACTGCTTATTGTGTTATTTAGATCAGAAATTAAGCTATTTGAATTTGAAATATCCAAAGTTAGCTCTTCATCGCAATCTATCAGACTTACATCTTCATAACCAACAAAACGATTATAAAAGTGTTTGGAAAAAATAAAAGAGACCAAGTAACCCAGTTGGTGATAAAATTAAAAAAACCGGTTTACCGAACAAAAAAGATCGGTTTTCGGTTTTCTTCGAATTTTCAAAATATTTGAAACCGATCGGTTTTTAAAAAAAAAGAAACCGGTTGACCGGTTTTCGGTTTCGGTTTTTGAATACTCTACCTTGTATATTTACAACGATTTTGTACTAAAAAGCGCGAACGACTTTTTCGTGTATTTACTTTCCGCTTAAACACAGCTATTGTAAATTAACCAATCAGCTGATTTTTGTTTTGTTTTTCATCAATTTGAAAACTTAAAATATCAAAAAGAATTTGAAGTTAACAAAAATGCAATAGGATCCAATGTGATAAAGAGAGGTTTATTTATGTCTTACAATCACATTAAAGACAAAAATTAATTCGAAAATTATGAGCAAACAAATTTAGTTCGCGAATTAAAAAATCAAAAGATAATTCACGAGAATGAAAAAAAAATCAAGAAATAATTCTTAAATAAAAAAAAAACAATTTTATATTAATTTGTTTTTATAAATTTAAATATTAAACTGATAATTGAATTGTTTTTTTAAAGGTCTGTTGTAAGCGTTATATTTTTTTACGGCTACTTTATGGCTGCATAGTATGCAGTGCATACTCTTTCTAAAATTTATTTCATCTGCTAACGTAAGCAGCAGCTCAGTTTAATGTATGTTGTTTATATGTGTGTTTTTTAAAAACACACATAAAATTATTAAACATTTGTTTTTTATATTTTTAGGGTAATTTTTTGTACAACCCATGTTTTATCTTATTTTGTATTTGGAACAGTTTTTTGTTGTTTGTTCCCTTTCTTTTTCTTTTCCCTTTCTATTATTGAGTGTTTATTTAAAAACATGTCAATTATGTTGTATGCAAAACAAGCAAGAAAAAATAAACGCGGTATAAAAAAGGGAGAAGAAACATGGCAAGGAGAGTTTATAAAGTGGAAAATGCATCATTAAATTTAAAATTTTCTTTATAAGGACTTTAGCAAAATAGAAAGGATGCCAGATTGTTCAATGACTTAATGTGACAACAAATGACAAGATATATTTGTTTAGGCTCCGTTTAGTTTATGTTGAAAATAGAAACCGTAACTGGAGTTATTCTTCACAAACGACTAATGTCCAAAATGGATAATACTCTTAAGCACCCAAGCTGTCTTGCTGAGCATTTTTGTATTAAAAAATTCGGTTTCGTAGGCCAAAAGCTTAGTTTTCTCCTGCCTATTTCAGCAAGACGACATTAAATTGCGATATTTTCATCAGATAGTGGTCGAACACTAATACTTGCAGAGACTGGACTGCCACATATGCTGTGTTGCAAGGTTACTTAATCCTGCTCGCAGGTCCTTCAATTTGCTGGCTATGCACTTAGCGTTAAATCTTTATTACATAAAACTTCAGACTCTTATAAATGTTGTGTTTTGATAGTAAATGGAAAATAAGTGGACACCTATTTTGGTGTTTTTTTTTAAATCTCTAATTCAGACCATTTCTTAGCTGAAACTAAAAATGGTCAAAATTTCGGATCACCCAATAACTGGAAATATAGGGAATATACAAAAACCAAAATATGTTTTTTGCTAAGCCAATAATTTTCCCTTTATATTTAATAAGTTTGTAATTTTTTATCAGGCTCGAGATCATAATTTAATGTTACTAACGAATAGTAAACACTAATTTTGTATTAAATGGAAAAAAAAAGTCATTTGTGGGTTGGGTGGTTCATAAGGAGGCTGAAGATGACCTAGTCGCTCGGGTCGAAAGTGTGCACTCCCTCTAGCGCTGATCCTTACAATTTTTTCCATTTAATAAAAAAAAATTGTGTTTACTATTCGTTAGTAACATTAAATTATGATCTCAAACCTGATAAAAAATTAAAAATATTTAATTAAAACAGATAGATCAAATAATAAACAAAATTTAAATTTAATAAGTTTGTTCAATAAATATTAAATAGCGGGCCACCCTCACGAAAAATGATCGTTCAAACAATGAGATAATTATTCTGGGAATTAATAATAGTGGATTCCTACTTGAGTGAGTAAAAGTAAACATGCGATGTAAAGGAGCAGGAACACATGTTTTCATAACTCTAAAGAGAATATTACGGTACTGAACAAATGCCCTAAAGGAGTATCCTAGAAAATTCTTAACATATTCAGATATATGTTCACGTCTCCGAATATTGTACACAAAACGTGCAGTGGTATTAGCAATTCAGTTTACTTTAGTAAGGTTCACGGAATTTCAAGCAGAAAAAACTTCCAGGCCGTATAAAATTTCAGGCATCAAGAGCGCATGAGCCAATCTGCGTTTCACACTAAAAGGCAAAAAATGTTTGTTGAATAAAGTTTACGCAGGACAGCCGATACTTTACAACTCATTGGGTATATATTGGGTATACAAGTTAATAATGTCAATTTGTTTTGCTTGAAAAATGCATTTATTATGATAAAATAAATTGATACATTATTCAAAGTATTGTCTATCGTTAGCCACTACTTTTTCCCATCTATCTGGTAGCATATGGATTCCTCGCCAAAAGAACTGCTCTGCTTTTGAGGTAAAGAATGAATCAAGCCGATTTCTGATACCCTGTTCCGAAGTGAAGAGTATTCCAGTAAGGGCGTTCTGTATCGATCGAAACAAAAGGTAGTCAGAAGGGGCAAGGTCTGGGCTATAAGGCGGGTGAGTTAAAACTTTCCATCCATTGTTTTCCAAATAGTTTTTGACCGGTTGTGCAACATGTGGATGAGCGTTGTTATGATGAAAGATTATGGCCTCGTGTCTGGTCGAATATTCTGGTCGCTTTTCTTTGATTGCTCTCTTTAAACAAATCAATTGTGTTCGGTATAGGTCCCCTGTGATCGTCTGACCCGATTTGAACAGCTTATAATACAAAACACCCTTCTGATCCCACAAAATACAGAGCATTACCTTAACGTCATGGATATTCGGCGTTGGCAGGGCTTTACATAAGACTTTTTGCGCTTGGGGTAATCGTAAAGTATCCATTTTTCATCACCAGTAACAATACCATGCAAAAATTACTTCTTTTTGTAGCGTTCAAGCAGCATTTCCGCCTTTCAAAGTCTCTCAGCTTCAGTTCATAAGGGACCCAATTTCCTTGCTTTTGAATGGATCCCAATGCTTTTAAATTTAGGGAAATGGCTTGTTGTGTGACTCTCAATGATAATGCAAGTTCTTCTTGCGTTTAACAACAATCTTCGTCGAGTAATGCTTCCAATTACTCTCCAAGACCTCTTCTTGTCTTCTGTGTCGAAATCACCACTTTTGAATCGCGCAAACCATCGTTCCCAAGTTTTTTGAGTTGGTGCATGTTGAACGTAAACTTCTACCAACAGTCGATAACTTTCAGCAGCCGTTTTCTTCAAATGAAAGAAGATTATCAGACTTCCGCGCAAAACATATTTTTTAGGCACAAAATTTGGCATTATTAAAGCGATTGAAAAAATGTGTGTTTACACTTTGCCGTCTATCGAATACTAAATTATAATGACAGTTGTTTACCCTCAAAAATACCATATTTGTTATTATTGACACAAACCATATGTGATAGTTATTCCATCTGTTGTCCAAATCGACATTATTAACTTGTATACCCAATATTTAAACATTATTGTCTCCTTTTTGGAATCGCAATTTTTTTAAATTTTTGGAATTTTCTTGTTACAAAAAAATGATATATTTCTAAATAAAGTGTGGTCCAACCATAATGCACGATGTTAATTTTTTATTATAGTAGAAGGATCTTTGACAATTATGTGTGAAACAAAATATCGGACAAATGCTCGCCACGTCTTCGGTGGCATATTTTCAATGACTTGATTTTAACCGTTTTCAAACGTGTTTTTTCAAAACTGTTCTTGTGTGTGATTACGCAGTTAAAAAGGGCGATTTTCATCAAAGTCGAACACCAGGTACTATTAGAATGCCAGCTGATAATTTTTTGCTCTAATTTTTTTGTGTTTATATGGTCGTAGTACGTGCTTAACCGTATAGTTTTACCCGTGCGGTTATAACTGCCACAAAAAGAGAGAAGTGTATGGCTGCCTTTAAAAATTCATTCGATTCATACTCATTCGATTTACAATTTGGAATTTTAATTGAATCTTTTGTTGGAAATTCAATAGATTTTTACTCAATTGATTTAAAAATTTGGGATTTATTGTTCAATCGATGTGATTGAGCAATTTAGGAATTTAATCATTCCATTATCAATCAGAATTGAAAATTGAATGAGGGATTGAATTCTTTAGAAACTATGCTGGTGTAACACAGTATTATCTATTCCCTAGTATTGAATTTATTTTCATTGTCAATCAAACCTGCTATAAAATTGTCGCAATGGCTTTGTAAATTATATTTATTTAAAATTCTATAGCCGTTCTTGGAATTAAACATTTATCGAACCATTCAATAATTTCAATCATCCATAGTTTTTAGTATTTCTGAAGCAGATAATCTAAGAATAATTTCATGTTCCCTACCTTTTCTCTGAAAAAAAAAAACAAATATGATTTACTCCTAAATATTTACTCATACGCACTTGTCTAATTAGAAATTGTTAAAAATCCAAATCAATCAATTATAAATATGCTCGTGCAATTTTATATAATTTGTCGTCTTATACACATTCAATACAAGTTTTGAATTTTAATTAGAAATGAAAAAAAAAAACTTCATATTACTGTGGCAGCTATTGTAGCTGCTGCACTTGTTATTGCTAAGAACCACAATTATTTTTAAAATGTATGTGGTTAGTGGGTAAATACACTTTTATGTTTGGAATTTATTTTTCAGTGTTTTTTTTTTTTCTTTTTAACTCGTACCAAACATACCAACCAAACAACATTGAAGATAAGCTTTCTAAATACTACTTGTATCTATGAATGTACGCAAATATTTGTACAAATGTTGTAATATGAAGAAAAACAAATAAATTTAGAATACATACGTTTTACCAAAAAAAAAGTGTAAGAATAAAAATAGCTTCCCAATGATGGAGTACTCCACGCTACAGAGTGGAATGTACTAATATAAAAAGATGGCATGATACAAAAAAATTTATAAGTGGAAATGAGAAGGAAACAAAATCTAATCTGCCGAGTGGAGCACTACATAATCGTGAATAATGGTCCTTATGAGAGACAAACAAAATCCAATCTTCAGAATTTAGTCTGCATTGTTGTGAAAGCAGCTTAATGATTTAAAACATGTCAAATGCAAATATTTTATCTTATGCGTATAATGAGGATCAAAATGTTTGTCAGTTCCGATTTTTTTGTTATAACTGTAAATTTTTGCAAAACCAAAGAAATAAAACAATTTTTTAAATTTTTTCTTATTATTTTTAATATTGGGTATACAAGTTAATAATGTCGAATTGGACAACAGATGGCATAACTATCACATATGGTTTGTGTCAATAATAACAAATAAGGAATTTTGTGCCTAAAAAATATGTTTTGCGTGGAACCTTCTTTCATTTGAAGGAAACAGCTGCTGAAAGTTATCGATTGTTGGTAGAACTCTTACAGTCAACATTTACCAACTAAAAAAAACTAGTGAACGATGGCTTGCGCGATTCAAAAGTGGCGATCTCGACACAGAAGACAAGGAGAAGCCTGGTCACTCGAAAAAGTTTAAAGATGAGGAATTGGAAGCATTACTGGACAAAGATTGTTGTCAAACCCAAGAAGAACTGGCGTTATTACTGGGAGTCACACCTCAAGCCATTTCCCTACGTTTAAAAGTATTGGGATTCATTCAAAAGCAGGGAAATTGGGACCCATATGAATTGAAGCCGAGAGACGTTGAAAAGCGGAAATGCTGCTTGTAACTGTTGATGAAAAATGGTTACATTACGATAGCTCCAAGCGCAAAAAGTCATATGTAAAGCCCGGCCAACCAGCCAAATCAACGCCGAAGCCAAATATCAATGGCGCCAAAGTAATGATCTGTATTTGGTGGGATCAGAAGGTTGTTTTGTATTATGAGCTGTTGAAATCGGGTCAGACGATCACAGGGGACCTGTACCGATCACAATTGATTCATTTGAAGAGAGAAATCAACAAAAAACGGCTAGAACATTCGACCAGACACGAGGCCATAATCTTCCATCATGACAACGCTCGGTCACATGCTGCAAAACCGGTCAAAACCTATTTGGAAAACAGTGAATGGGAAATTTTGGCTCACCCGCCTTATAGCCCAGACCTTGCTCCTTGTGACCACCATTTGTTTCGTTCGATGCAGAACTCCCTTACTGGATTAGAACAGGGTATCAGAAATTAGCTTGATTCATTCTTTACCTCAAAACCGAAGCAGTTCTGTCTGTTCGCGGAATCCATGTGCTACCAGAAAGATGGGAAAAAGTAGTGGCTAACGATGGACAATACTTTGGGTAATGTATGAATTCATTTTGTTATTATATCAAAAGCATTTTTGAAGCAAAAAAATCGACATTATTAACTTGTATGCCCAATATATGCCATTATGATCTATAATTAGAACTGCTTTTTTAGGCATTTTTTTTTAAATCGCACTTTGACCAATATATTTTTGATAAGAGAGAACAGATAAAATAGTTGTTGAAACAGCCTTTATGTGTTTGCTCTCAATAAAAAATTTTTAAACGGAAAATTTGCAACAATTTAAAAGTTTCTTAAACAGCGGATTGTAACACCAAATGAAAAAATATTGGGAGCTCGAATTTATAATGAGCGTTTCATACAAGACGCTGTCACCAATATTTCGGTTTCTAATGTCTTGCTGCTAAAACCTATTGTGACTGAGCGTCTTTGGCAGCTTGTGTCATTTGATTAATACTAAATGTTGAATTGCATACCAGATAAATTGTTTTTGCGGGGAGTTCTTCTTCATTACCTTAATATAAAGAAAAGTGCGAGTGCCGAGGGTCTTCGAATCTTAGTCAAAGTTTATGGGGAGCATGCTCTATCTGAACAATCGTATCTGAGGTAGTTTGGAGTGGATGAGTCGACAGTCCATACGAGTTGAAGACGTGCCATACGAGTTGAAGAAGCACGACGATATTACGCTTGTGAACAACTCCTCGAACGCCAAAAAAGGAAGGGTTTTTTACATCGCATTGTGAAGACAAAGACAGGGGTTTTACCAGGACAGCCATCAATATCCCTCGCAAAGCCGAATATTCAGAGCAGAGCTCTGCATTTGGTGGGACCAGGGCGGTGTTATCTATGAGCGTCTCAAATTGAATAAAACGATTACAAGGGAAACGCTATCCGACTCAACTCTTGCAAAAACGGCCGGAATACGAATAAAGGCACGAAAAGGAATTTTGCAGCATGACAACGCTCGGCCACATGTTGCAACACCTTCTTGGAAACGCTGAAATGGGAAGTCCTACCCCCGAATTCTCCAGTCATCGCTCCTTCCGACTACTGCTTGTTCCGGTCAAAGACACATGGTCTGTCCCAGCAGAAGTTTACTTCATATGAACCATGCAAACACGAGAAGTTCTTCCGAACTGCTGTCCGAAAATTGTGTCAAGCGATGGACAATATTTTGAATATAAACAATATAATATATATAAATCTGTAAGTTAAAAAAAAACGGTTCATATTAATTTAAGGTTGAATAGTTTTTAGTGTCCTATATGGTATGAATTTATGTGTTAATATAGAATATTCTTTGTGGTTTCAGAACTGTAGAATGCTTTTTAAACGTGAGTCGACTTTAATAGAAATACACTGGTGGCAACATTGGCAGATACAAACACTGCAATACGAAAGGAATCCCTTTTGGTGCGGCAATAATTTTCGTAAAATATTGCAATAAAAATGCAATACTTCTGGAAGATGAATTCGCGATATTTAAATTTTTAACCGTTTAGGTGATATTTTTGGATCTAGTTAGTGACGTGGTGGTAAATTTTACCCCTTTTAATATTAAAAAAAATTTAATAAAAACTATTCTTCATAATAATTTTTTTTACAAAAAAGCTACGAGTACATCATTTTTAATTAGAAAAAATAATTAAATAATTTTTTTTTATTAATTTCAACATAACCGGCACGAAAATATTTTGACTGCCTAAACTATACATCAGGGCGTTGTTTCTGTATTTCTCTTATCGATAAAGTTTTCGCAAAATACATGTAAAATGCAACCTTGTTCTGATTTCTATAGGGCAAGTCACAGGCAATTAAATATATATTAATCTAAAGAGGATAATAACGCGCATTATTCATGTTATTACTTTATCTAATAAGAATTTTTACAAAATAAAATGCGTTCACAGCTTTAGAAGTTAAAAGCTCTAAAAAAAAATTCCAGTAAAAATGCAAGCAACTTTTTCATATTTTATGTCACCCTGTGTGAAAAAAGGGTGATCATGAATTTCTCGATGCGAAAACCTCTCGCATCAGATACAGAAACAGGGTGCTGGTGCCTAATAAAATTAGGCTCAGTGGAAACGCACTATTTTATTTGTTTATTTCCAGAATTAGTTTTTTTTTTAAATGTATAATTAGAAATGTGCATATATTTTGCGTGTTAGAACAAGTTGTAAATTATTATTGCGTATACACGCATATCAATTACAATGCCAACAAAAACAACAACAAGAAGAAGAACTACAACAATAATGATAATAACAAACGCCACTTTTTTCTTTATTTTTTATTTTTTTTTGCTGGTAGACTCTAAAATGTACAGTTTTTGCAAATGGCAAAGGAGGAGGAACATGAATAACAATAACAGCAGCAACAACTACGAAATCATGTCGTTAAACATAAACGTTATCAATTACAAAAAGACATGTAAGGCTTTGTTGTGGTTTGTCGTCGTCTTCTGATTCTTCTTTTGTTTATCTAATAAAAACATCACTGAAAATAGTTGTACAAGTCGTCGAAGTCGTCGTCTTCATGTATCAAATATTTCAAATTGTAATTGAGATAACAGCTACAACAACAACAACTAAAATGAAGGAAAAAAATTGTTATAAATCATTCAATTAAATGAATTTTGCCGTTATTGAAAATATAAAATAGAAAAACGAATACAATTTGTAATAAAAGTAAAGAAAATTAAAGAAATGATCTCAAAATAATCTGCATTATCATGTTTGATTCACAATTTTGTTTTGTTATGTTATATTAATACTTTGTTCTTTAAATTGGTATTTAAATCAATCTAAACTAATGGTGATTAACGTTATAGTAATAATATAATTATTGCCCAGCAAACCACACATTACCAAATAATGTGTAAAGTAATGTGTAGGCCATAAGAGCTCATGGATTACTTTACACCTTACTTCACTGATGAATTTTACAGGCGATTAGCCTTAAAGTATTGTATATACACATTACTTTAGAGATGAAAATGTAAGGGGTTACTTATATGGCTACGAGTAATGTTTCTAAAAATAGATTTTTAAAAAAGAATTTTTATTAAAAAAAATTATTACAAATATTTTAAACGTTATTAAAAATAATGTGGTCATGATGGAAATCGAACCAGGGAACTCTGGCTGCCAGCCAAGAACTCTACCCACTGAACTATCGACGCATATAAAGGGTGTCCCAAGAAGAACGCAATTTTCAAATCTGGCAAGTGTCATTGTTTGACATTTGAACAATTGTTATTGTTTGCTCATTGTGAAATTGTTTTACCAAAATGGTGAAAGTTTTGCGGCTACAGTTCGCAAATTGCGATCAATTTGGGGTCACAATAATGCTCCAAAAGAGTCAACTGTAAAGAGATTAATGGATAAATTTGCCGAAACTGGGTCTGTTAGTGATGTAAAGACAACAACGCGCCATCGACCAGGTCGATCGACCGAAAATGTCGCAGCTGTACGTGATGATGTCGCTTAAACTCCATTCACCTCAATTCGACACCGAGCTCAGCAAATTGGTGTCTCCAAATCCACTTTGCAGCGAATTTTGACGAAAGATTTGCATCTTCATGCATACAAAGTTCAATTGACTCAGGAACTGAAGCCAGCTGACCATGGACAGCGAAGGGAGTTCGTTAATTGGGTATTGGAGAGACAACATGAAAATGCTGATTTTGCCGATAAAATCATCTTCAGTGACGAGGCCCATTTTTATCTTGATGGCTTCGTCAATAGGCAGAATTGTCGCATTTGTGGTGAGGAAAATCCTCGAGTGATTCACGAGAAGCAAATGCATCCTCAACGTATCACTGTGTGGTGTGGTTTTTGGGCTGGAGGAATCATTGGACCTTTTTTTTATGAAAATGAGGCAGGTCAAGCGCAAACAGTCAATGGTGTTCGGTATCGTGAAATGATAACCAGTTTTTTCTTGCCTAGAATTGAAGAAATGAATGTGGAGGGCATGTGGTTCCAACAAGACGGTGCCACATGTCATACAGCCAGAGAAACAATTCAATTGCTGCATCAGTCATTTCCCGGTCGTGTTATTTCGCGTTTTGGAGATCAGAATTGGCCGCCTAGATCGTGCGGTTTAACACCATTAGATTTTTTTCTTTGGGGTTTTTTGAAGTCGATGGTTTACGCGAATAAGCCGACGACGACTCAAGCCTTAAAAGAGGAAATTGGACGCTGCATTAATGAAATATCGCAGCATTCATGCAAAACGGTCATTGAAAATTTCATTAAAAGATCGCGTGCATGCCAGCAAAGCCGCGGCGGCCATCTGCACGATATATTGTTCCATACATAACCTCATTCTGTCTACTTTACGATATAATAAAGTTTTACGATTTTTTTTTTAAATATCTGTGTTTTATTTAAAATTTAAAAATTGCGTTCTTCTTGGGACACCCTTTAGTATTTGATCGCTTTAAACTTAAATAAATTGTTGCGCTTCGTTTTTCGCTAGTGTTGTCAAAACAAACATACATTACCCTTTTGATTACAAAAAACACAAAGTAATGTATCTAAAAATAGATTTTCAAAAATATATAAATTATTACAATAACCCAAAGCGCAATAAAAATAATGTGTGAAGCCCGCCCAACCAGCCAAATCAACGGCAAAGTCGAATATCTATAAAGCCAAGGTAAGGCTCTATATTTGGGGGGACCAGAAGGGTCCTCATCTATTATGAGCTGCTGAAATCGGATCAGGTGATCACAGGGGACCTGTACCAAACACATTGTATTCGTTTAAAAGGTGCATTGACCGAAATATACGACTAGACATAAAGGCGTAATATTCCATCATGACAACGCTCGGCCACATGCTGCAACACGGTTTAAAAACTATTTTGAAAATAGTGGTTGGGAAGTTTTGTCTCACCCGCCTTATAGCCCAAGCCTTGCCCCGTTCCACTAACATTTGTTTCGATCAAAGCAGAACGCATTCACTGGAATACGCTTCACTTCAGAACAGAGTATGAGAAATTGGCTTGATTCGCGGATTCCATATATTGCCAGAAAGATGGAAAAAGGTTATAGCTAAGGATGGCCAATACTTTGGATAAATGTATATTGTACCAATGTTTCACAATAAACGCCCAAATTATGCCAAAAATCCCGAAAATACAATACAAAAAATGGGGTTTTTGTTCTTCCCTTTTATTCCTTAGACATGAGATTGGGCCGCTGGAAAAACTATGTATTTATTAAAAAAAGGATACAATCGATACCGTTACCCTAACTGATATAAATTTCGTGAAACATTCTTCATCTAGACAAAAAATAAATAAATTTTTGAAAACCATCAGAATCGAATAATGTTGAAAGATTTTTAGAGTTTATTTAACATGATCATTTGTTGTATTTTAGTGCAACAACAACAATAGCAATACCAACAACAAAAAGCTGATCTTTTATTTATTTTTGATGTCATCGAATTTTTTATTGCTGCTGTTTGTCGTCGTCGTTCTTTTTGTTGTTGCTGCCGCTGCCGCTGCTGCTGTTCTATAATTATCAACAAGTATCAAGCATAGGCGCGACAACAGATTCTACTATATGTACACAAGAAAAAGCAACAACTACAAAAAAATCTATATTAAAAAAAAAATAGTAAAAGTGTTAAGGTCGATTCAATAATACCGTAATTGCCTTTTCAAAGTTGCTTCCAAAGTTATGTTTATTTCAGGACCCTTATAGGGTTCTTGACGGGGCATTGTTCTGTTAGGGCTTTTACGAGTAAATGGGATAATGCCGTGCCGGACTTCTGCAGACTGTGCCGGGTTGCCGAGGAGCTAGAGACGATTGAGCATGTACTGTGCCACTGTCCTAGGATGGAGGATCTCAGGCAGAAATGGCTAGGGGATAGATTTCACGACGAACTGGGGTCTATCGCTGGATGCAATCCAACCGCTCTACTAGGGTTTGTCAGAAAAATAGGACGGTTGTTTCTGATGGGGGGGGTGACTGTAGGGGGAGTCTTGTCCTATGCAGTATCTTTATTTCTATTTACTATCTGTCTTGAACCTTTCGATTATTTTCTTCTTTACTTCTCTTTCTTCTTCCTCTGAATGAAGCAACAAAAGAAGAATACATATGAGTGTGAAAGAGAAATAACAAAAACATTAACGAAAAACGTGTTATATTTTTAATCCGCTTGCTTCTTTACCACGTTCGCCGCCAAACAAGAATTGCGCACAATAGTTGCATATAAAAAAGTCACCGTGTAAATTGGCCCTACCAAATTTGTATTAAGCTTCTTTAAGCCCGTATGACACTACATTTATTTTGTATTGGATTGATATTGACATCAATGTTCATCAAATGGCAGCGCTGCATTACCGACATCCATTTGACAAATACTTATTCTGCATATTTGAACACTTCAAACTCATCATTTTCCATCAATACGAAATCTAGCAAGTGTAATACGGGCTTAAAGTTTGACCTTACTTTTAGCAATGTATATAAATCAGTGTTTGCACTGCCTTACCGACATCCATTTGAAAAATACTTAGTAATTCATAAATGTAGGACACTTGCTTAATTTTGAATTGACGAAAAATTTTATGAATTTTCTAATGGGAATGTACATGAACAGTTCAACTATTTAGAATAAATTAGTAGATATCGGTAAAGTAGCGCTTACATTTGACAAAGTTTCAAATCATCTCTAGTCAAGAGAAACCAATTTATCTAGGATAATGTGTTACTTTTCGTTACTTTTTTCCAAAGTATTTTATATGGAAATTAACGAGTGTGATGACACTTTTTTATAAATTTAATAGACCTATTTTCTTAAGTGTAGAGTACACTCAAAAATAAAGTTAGTAAAGTCAGGAAAAAATTTTGATAAGTGAGCAAAATTTTAGTCAAGGAGGTGCTTGCAGAAATTTGCAAATCAGCAATTAAATTTTTAGCAAAAAATAAAAATACTTAGTAAATTTGGCAAAATTTGTTCCAAAACTTTGTCGGTTCTTAATAAAAAAAATTATATTTTAGTTAACTTATTTGCTGAAAATTGACTTAGACATTGTTTTTTTTTTGTGATTCTAAAAATAATTTACAAAACTTTGTAAAATATAAAAATATCCAAACTTGCGCCATGTCGACATGATTTAATTGAAAATCTAAAAATATATAAAAATAATTTAAATAAAAGAGAAACAAAATTATCTCAATATTTAAATGCTGCATATTTGTTTTATTTTCGTTAAATTCTATAAAGGATCATTATTTAAAAATATTTTATTTATAAATACACATTTAAACTTTATATTTATTAAATTTTATTTTGTCTATAAATATAATCCTAAACAATCCATTAAACAAATCGGAGTTAACACAATATTTTATTTTTCTATATTCACATTTTTGGTACAACAATCTTCCGTGGTTTTATTTTTTATATCTTGTAAAAGTTGTATTTTTAGCGTTATATTTTGTCTGCACTACATTAAGACCAGCTGCGACATCTACCTCTTGTTTATCTGATAGTTGTCCCTCATTATAATTCAAGCCATACACGTTACAACCGTTGATACAATTTGATGAGTTTGTGTACGAGATTGCAACTTGCGTGAGCCTGTTGCATGAGGTGATTTTGATTTTCTGTCAGGTTGTACAACTCGTTCACAACGTGTATGGGCATGGCGCCCAACTTCATTCTATTTGGTGCTTTTATTTTTGTAATGACCACATAGCAAAAACATTGTTTGCGAGACTTTTTTATAAAAAAAATAATTTGCTTGCAATATGAAGTTGTGCATGGATTTTGTACACAAAATTTTATTGTCTCTACCAACGGTCGCAACGTGTTTGACTTGCATAAATGTGTTTATCAGCACCATTTTGTTAGCAAAAAAAATTAGCCCCGGTAGGCTAGTTGGTAGCGTGCTAGCTTATCAGTGCGGGGGTCGTGGGTTCGATTCCTACCAGAGGCTCTGGTCTGTTTTCGCTAGAACGAGCCGAAAGCCTTCGTTGCTAGTGCTAGCTTAGGGAATTAAGATATACTTTGTAATTATATGTGTTTATTATATTAATGCTAAAAATATATAACTCAAGTTTTTGGTGAAAACACAATTTCAGCGAAAAATTTCCGAAAACTACTAACTTATTTTTTTGAGTGTACAAAAAAAATAAAATAATATCCAGTAGTAGATTTTTGTTATTATAGTGCTTGTTCTTATTGCTATTGAAGCCATAACAAAAGCAAATTATCTTTTGTTGCACAATGTTTATTTTTTTTCTCTGCTTTCCAGTTTTTTTTTAACACTGGAGTTTCTACCATGACACTTAGATCGAAAAAGATCTAAATAAAAACGTACTGTAAAAATTATAGCAAAAAAAAAAAGAGGAAGAAAGAATTTATCATTGAACAAAAAAAAATCTTATTTCTTTTCTTGTTTGTTTTTTTTCGAATTTTAAAACTGAATTATTATCATATCTAATTAATATTTTATTATTGTTAATTATTTATAAAAAAAAAATATGTTATTGTATTAAATTAAATGACGTCAATTGTTTTTTTTTTTTGCTGCAAACATCAAGTAATTTTATTTCTTAGCTAACGGCATATATCGTGCATAACATTTTTGCGCATGTGCACAGGTTTTTTTTTATAAATTTTCAAATGGTTGCAGCTTAAAACCAGTAATAGAGAAAAATAATAATAATTGTTATACATAAAAAAAATAAATATTCATAATTTTATTTATATTACACTACAAGAGTAACAATAATTAACTTATAAAATATTAAAAACATACAACTCATAATTCATATATAGTTATAATTGTAGAAAATTATATATGTGGGCTTATAACATAAGCGCTTAAGTCGACTTATGAAAATTTTTCAAGATTTTTGTAAAACAACGATATTGATGTTCAAAATAAACACTAAAAGATATGACACCCCCTTAAATTAACTTTTATTTTCAAAATTTTATTAATTTTCATTTGAAAAAAAAATATTTCATTTGTTAGTCATTTTTACTTGAGCGATTTTTTGTTTTCATATAAAAAACTAAATTTTAATAAGAAAATTTTAAATTGTAAATTTTTTTTCTGTGTTTTTAATGCTGAAAGGATAAGCGAGTTATTAAGTACGAGTACTATTGTCAATTGGACAACTTGTTTCTACTTGTGCCTGGTTTTCATTATGTCATATGAAACTGACTCAAATGAATTCTCGTCATTTTGTGTCATATGCGTTTTCATTACATCTTAAAAACTGACAATAAGTCGTTAAAGCAGAGCGTGTCAAAGACTTATGTCAAATTTTGGTGTCAGTTGACTGACACGCCGTTTTCATTACAATGGTCAAATATGATGAGGCGAGCGAACAGCTGATTAGAAAATATTAATTTGTGTTCAATAAAAAGTGGAAAAAATTTTAAAATTATAAAAAAGAAACAAATAGCTATAGCTCGTGCGGCGTTTTGTGTTATTACATTACCATTTCTTTCTTTATTTAAAAAATTTCCATTGAAATTAATTTTTCCAGCAAAAAAAAAAGAAAAAAATAACAGCTTTGCGATCGTCAAACTAAAAAAAATTTACAACTTATTGTCAATTTTATTTAAGATAAAAAATGCTGCCATATCTGTTGACAAACTGAAATTTGACGTTTTCACTTGTCTGTCATTTTAGACGGCAGTTCGTGTGCATAACTGACTGGAAACTCAGATGACACCATATGACAACCCGTTTTCATACAATTGCCAATAATTTGGACAAATTGACATTTAAAATAAAAATGACATAGTGAAAACCATAAATTAAGTTCTAATTTTTTTTTTAATTTTTTGATAGATAAAAAAATAAGTCAAATGAGTTAAAAAATTACATATATTTTTTGAGTTTTTATCTATTTTATTTTTGAGAATACAAATAATATTTTATATACTACACTAACCAGAAAAGGTTCGTACCCCACTATGAAATTCTCATATATAAATTTTGAGAAGCGGCACTTCCCACAAAAATTAACCAATTTTAATAAATGAAATTTTATTCTCTTAAAACCCGTTCTGTAACAAAACAAATATTTCATGTACTTAAAATTAACTACATTTGATTTTGACCATTTTATGTTCGTACTGCATATAAAACTTAATACCAACCAATCTTTAACATTGAGTGACGTCACCCTTGGCTTTAATTACGGCCTTTATTCGGTCATTCGTCGAATTTATTAAAGATTGACACTCATTAGATGTGATGGAGTCCCATATTTCACTTATTTTTGTTTTTAATTCCCCAAAAGGTGTTATGTTTGGATCTGATTCTATTAAGTGCTGCTCCAATATATTTATGTATCGGACAGCATTTACCGTGTTTTCTATAAAACAAAGTTGGCCCACTCCTTTAGAAGACATGCAACCTCAAATCATCACGCATGCAGGGAATTTCACAGTACGTTTTAAGCAATCTCTATGAAATGGCTCTTTCTTTGTACGAATAACCTTTGTACGATTAGCACCTACACATAGCTCAAATCTGGAACCATCACTAAAAATGATGGAGTTCCACTCTCTTTGAGTCCAAATAAGTCGCCTATTTTGCCCATATTAATCGTTTAGATTTTTGCACTGCGGTTAGGAAAGGTTTGCATTTGGCCTAGCAAAAGGAAAATTTTTTATTGAAAATATAATTGACCTTTTTTTAAGTTTTTCGGGTAGTTCTACGTCCTATAGGTTTCCTAATACTTTTCGACCACTCACTTGCTAAATTAATGACAGATATTCCTCTGTTCTGCTTAATGATGTGCTCCAAATATCGCAAATTTCGTGGTGTTACTTTTGACACTCTTCCACATTTTTTTAATTTGGGACTAACTGTCTTGGTTTTTTGGTACAATTCAACAATATATTGAACACTTCATTTGGCTAATTGTAAGTCTGAAGCAATATCCGCATAAGATTTGCTACTTTCTGATTATTAGTTCCCGAATTTCTTTCGAAATTGCTTTACCTCGCGCCATTTTTTTCCAAATTTTTTTACACAAACTATTTTTTCTTCTTTTAACAACTGCATGCGTCACTTAATTGCGAAAGAAAGAAAGATTTTCCAAAGAAGAAATACTTTTAAACATAAATAACGGAACTTTCTTTAGAATACGAACCTTAGATGATCAAATTTGAAGTCTCATTTAAAAGGGCATTTTAAAGGCATGGTTGTATTAAAGGGAAATTATTAAAAACGCAAGTTTCTGAGTTGAATATTAAAGTGCTATTAAAGAGGTACTATTTGAAAAAACAAGAATACAAAAATATGTTATGTTTTGGACTTTTGGTGAAATATTGAAAATGCAATTGTAAAATATTAAAGGGGGTACGAACTTTTTCTGGTTAGAGTAGTACTTTTTCACAAAATTTTTATGAAGAAAATAAAATTACCAAATGGAAAACAATTTTCTGTTATAACACCCAAACCTAGAACTAGAAATTAGAAAAATTAACTTATCTGGAGGAAAAATTAAAATAGAAAAGGTGCCAAAGACACTTTTTACCAAAATTTAATAAAATTTTCCTTGAAACTAGATAACAAATTTTACTTAAAATTTGGTCAAAATAATAGAAAAATTTTACCCCTTTGCACCTTTTTAAAAAATTTTATTTAAGTTTTCAATTTATAATTTTCATTTATTAATTATATTAAAAAAATTTCCCCTGAAGAAATTTTACTATTGAGAACTAAATTTTTATTAGAAAACGTATCAAAATTTCCTCTTAATTAGTTCAGATATCATCTTAAATTTTACTTTTTATTGGGATATGTTTTCTTGGTTTTAAGAAAAATTTTATTTAAGTTTATTAAATATTTTTTTTTTTTACTAAAATCTAAAACTTAACTCGCTAAAAATAAGAAAATATTTTCTAATATCAAATTAAATGGCATTTCTTTTAAGTGAAAATTAGTCTTAAATTTGATGAAAATTTTTAAGTAAATATGAAACTGTTTCCATGGTAAAGGTAATATATTTAACCATATATTTTAAAGTACTTTAAGTATTTCCTCACTTTCGGAGGATTTTCGCTTTGTGAGGACATAGCCTTTAACAAGCTTTTTGCTATACATTTTTGCCTTTAAAATTAATTGGAATTATACTAATTTTTTGTATTTAAATTATAAATTCAATTTAATTAGCAAAAAGGTTAACAAATAACAAACAAAATGTACTGTAGGATATTCTGAATCGTAATTAATGGTTCTCCTCGAGAGAACTATAAAAAGTGACGCTCTAAGTTACACACGGCATCTGTGGCAAAGGAACACTGGGGTCCTTTGTCTTCTTAAATTAACTAATTTAAAGAAATTGTTAAAAAAAAAAAAAAATACAAAATATCACAGTTACATTTCTTGTTATTATAGGTAAATGGAAAAATGTCATAAGTTTATTTTATGGCATTTTTAGTTACAAATTTAATTGGCATATACAAATTTTTACTTTTTTCATTATTAAGTGAAAAAAAAAATAGTTTTAGTACCTTCGATAAATATAAAGTTTAATAGACGCATCTGCAATTATAGGAAAGCCATTATACCGCAATGTATAAAATGTGCTTGCGATATTTTGTATTGTAGTCAGCATAAAAAGCGCAAATTCGGAATTTTTTATCTTTTGCCAACAAAATTTAAAGCTACTTTAAATTCAAAATATTTAAGACTGTTAAGATTAGAGATGGACACGCTCGATCACGAACCAAAAATTACAATCATGCACGATAATTTTTTTTAATGGATACTTTAATTTGTTTCCTGAAATAATATTTTTTCTTTAAAATTAGAAAAATTAATTAGTTTATTTTTAATTTTTTATATGTATTTCTTTTTTTTTGCAAAAAAAAAAATATTTAAAATAAGTTATCCCACAAAAACTTAATTTTTCCTAGAAATTATTAAAAACGCAAGTTTCTGAGTTGAATATTAAAGTGCTATTAAAGAGGTACTATTTGAAAAAACAAGAATACAAAAATATGTTATGTTTTGGACTTTTGGTGAAATATTGAAAATGCAATTGTAAAATATTAAAGGGGGTACGAACTTTTTCTGGTTAGAGTAGTACTTTTTCACAAAATTTTTATGAAGAAAATAAAATTACCAAATGGAAAACAATTTTCTGTTATAACACCCAAACCTAGAACTAGAAATTAGAAAAATTAACTTATCTGGAGGAAAAATTAAAATAGAAAAGGTGCCAAAGACACTTTTTACCAAAATTTAATAAAATTTTCCTTGAAACTAGATAACAAATTTTACTTAAAATTTGGTCAAAATAATAGAAAAATTTTACCCCTTTGCACCTTTTTAAAAAATTTTATTTAAGTTTTCAATTTATAATTTTCATTTATTAATTATATTAAAAAAATTTCCCCTGAAGAAATTTTACTATTGAGAACTAAATTTTTATTAGAAAACGTATCAAAATTTCCTCTTAATTAGTTCAGATATCATCTTAAATTTTACTTTTTATTGGGATATGTTTTCTTGGTTTTAAGAAAAATTTTATTTAAGTTTATTAAATATTTTTTTTTTTTACTAAAATCTAAAACTTAACTCGCTAAAAATAAGAAAATATTTTCTAATATCAAATTAAATGGCATTTCTTTTAAGTGAAAATTAGTCTTAAATTTGATGAAAATTTTTAAGTAAATATGAAACTGTTTCCATGGTAAAGGTAATATATTTAACCATATATTTTAAAGTACTTTAAGTATTTCCTCACTTTCGGAGGATTTTCGCTTTGTGAGGACATAGCCTTTAACAAGCTTTTTGCTATACATTTTTGCCTTTAAAATTAATTGGAATTATACTAATTTTTTGTATTTAAATTATAAATTCAATTTAATTAGCAAAAAGGTTAACAAATAACAAACAAAATGTACTGTAGGATATTCTGAATCGTAATTAATGGTTCTCCTCGAGAGAACTATAAAAAGTGACGCTCTAAGTTACACACGGCATCTGTGGCAAAGGAACACTGGGGTCCTTTGTCTTCTTAAATTAACTAATTTAAAGAAATTGTTAAAAAAAAAAAAAAATACAAAATATCACAGTTACATTTCTTGTTATTATAGGTAAATGGAAAAATGTCATAAGTTTATTTTATGGCATTTTTAGTTACAAATTTAATTGGCATATACAAATTTTTACTTTTTTCATTATTAAGTGAAAAAAAAAATAGTTTTAGTACCTTCGATAAATATAAAGTTTAATAGACGCATCTGCAATTATAGGAAAGCCATTATACCGCAATGTATAAAATGTGCTTGCGATATTTTGTATTGTAGTCAGCATAAAAAGCGCAAATTCGGAATTTTTTATCTTTTGCCAACAAAATTTAAAGCTACTTTAAATTCAAAATATTTAAGACTGTTAAGATTAGAGATGGACACGCTCGATCACGAACCAAAAATTACAATCATGCACGATAATTTTTTTTAATGGATACTTTAATTTGTTTCCTGAAATAATATTTTTTCTTTAAAATTAGAAAAATTAATTAGTTTATTTTTAATTTTTTATATGTATTTCTTTTTTTTTGCAAAAAAAAAATATTTAAAATAAGTTATCCCACAAAAACTTAATTTTTCCTAGATTTAAGAAAAATTTAATAGTTTTTTTTTTTAATTTATCTGAAGAAATTTTTAGGAAAAAATCCCATACCTAAGTTTATTATTTCCCAAAAATTAAAATAACTTGAAAAAAAATGTATTAAAATTTATCTGAACTAAATGGCATGAACATTTTCCCTAGAAATAGTTCATCAGTTTCAAAAACCGAATAAAATTTTATTATTACATAGAAAAAAATGTACTACTTTTAATTTTTAATTGACTGAATTAATTTTTAGAAAACAATTCTTAAAAATTAGAAAAAGTTAGACTTAAAAACTGAATTTAGAAATGGCTTTCAAAAATTTAGTTCATTTTACTATTCGCGAAAAAAAGAATTAACAAACATTAAGTTCAAGTACTTTCCCATTTTAAGTCTGACACATTTTTTTAAACTAAATGGAAATAAATTTTGTTCTTTTTTTTTAAACTAAACTTAGTTTTTTATATTTAAGTATGCAAATTTCTTCGAACTAAGCTGTTTTTACCTAAAAATTTATAAATTTTCATTTAATATATTTGTTTTTTTTTTCCTAAAATCAAAAAATATTACTTAGGAAAGATATGAACTATTTCTGAGTATATAAACTATTTCGTTTTTACTCAAACTTAGGAATTTTTATTCTTTTTAAGAAAATTTTTCCAAGTTTTTTTTAAATAAATTTTTACTTAAATTGGGAATGTTTAAACTATTTAGAAGGAAATTTTGAATCAAATTTTAGTTCATGTCCTTTTTTTAAATTTGTTATAAAATTTATACAAACAGTTTTATGCAACTGTCAAATTTTTTTTAAGCTCTTCTGTAAAATGTGTGCTTTTGAAATAAGCTCTTTTGTCAAAAGTCCACAGATATATAATATGACGAGCTAAAACATACAAAAGTTCAACGAAGCTTAACATTTAAGCAAGTGAAAATTTATAGGTTTAAAGTTTCACTTGACTATTAACTGATTTAGTAATACTCTGCAAAATTACATTAATTATATGAGGAAGATTCATCTTTAAAAATGCGTTAAATTATATAGCACACTTTAACGTAGTATGTAGTACTAAACATATTAAGAAATTGCCAGCGATACAAAAAACCAAATAAATTACTGACAAAACACTTTTATTTCGGAGGCTTTTACCACGTTTGCGAAAAGGTTTTTGCTAGTGTTTGTTTTACAAGAATTCCAGTGATTTATAAAAAAGGCACTAACAAAAAATTGCCTAATACTGTCATGCTAGCGTTGCCGAAAATTGTTTTATCTAGTTCTACCGGGTCAGAATTGTAAAATCCCGGTATTTGTTTTTCTTTTAAAATAAAATAATCGGCCTGATTACGGTTGTCGTATTTGTAGTCGAAATTTTCGACTCCATACAAAATGGTTTTGCGTAAATTGAAAATTATAAAGAAATTAAATTCTGATTATATTTTTTTTTTATAATTTGATTGTTATTTATGATAAATTCAGTGGTAAAATTTTATAAAAGTTGTGTTTTTTACGACTTTTCAGCAAAATCGACATACTGGCGAATTCGACTACGACAATCGTAATAAGGCCAAATATTTGGGTTTTTATAAACTACTAAAATTGTTGTGCAGCAAATACTGGCAAAACATTTTTTGCAAACGCTGATGAAGCATCCCAGTATTTGATTTTTTGTACCACTGGCAATTTCTGATTGGGATAGTTTGTACCACCTTTTAAAGTGTCTTGCCAGCACACTATTTTCTGCCCAAGGGATACAAATGTTTTATCGTTCTATAATAAAAATGTTTATCTGTATTTGAAAAAAAAATTTAATAACTCTGTTTTGGACAATATAACACTTAGCACACCCTTGTGAAGAACATAAATGTGAAAGTTGAATTTTCCAAACAGAAACGGAACGTAAATATTTTTAAAGAATTTAATGAGTATAGAAAATTTCCTCTTTTTTGCACATTGTGGGCTGCAGGATAAAGGCTTCATTACTTGAGCGTAAACGTAACACTTCGCAAACGTAAACGGGGAACATCTGTATAATAACATACTCAAATTACGGAAACGAATCATATGGTTTGACAATAACAAAGTAAACAAACAAAAAACTCTTATGCTTTGTGGTTATTTCCAATAATTTATAAAAAAAGTGGAAAAAATTAATTTAATTAAAAAAAGTATTGTAAATATATTTAAATATAAATCATTTCTTCAATATGAATGTAAAAACAATTTTTTTGACATAGGGACTTCTATTTGCTTTGCAACTTCCATCCAAGTTTTTTTCTTTTTGCTTTGCAATCTATAACATGGGTTTTTTTTATTGTACAGCACATCATTGTCCTGGACCAACAATATCAGCTTTTTATCATCCAATGTATATTTTTCAGAATGTGTTTTTAAATATGTTATGTTTTTTATTTCTAAAGCTAACGGATCGGCTGATTCCGCATGTTTAAGTCAGAGTAATTTGGGCTTAAGCCTAAATTAGGCGGACGTAACATAAACAAAAATCTATTTAAAAGTGACGCTCGTTGTGTGTTTACGTTTTGTATTCAGGCTGAAAGGTTGCTCCATCAATTTTGGACCAACCTTGCACTAAATCTTTTCGGTTCAAACAAATACCATACTTCTACAAATGTTTGCGAATCCTGTTAATGTTATGTTATCTTGATAAAAGCCAGTGTTGCCAGTTTTTTACAGTCCTTATCCCCAATTATCGATTTTTCATCCTCAAATTGTTATTTTCTAGTCCCCTAAAAATCCCCAAATTTAGTTTCTAAAAAAAATATTTTTTAAATGAAATTAAAACTTTGGTATTGTAAATTATTTGCAAGTAACTTATAACAAATTTAAGATCAAAAAAACTTATTTTAACCCAATACCGGCCAGGACATTTTTTATCTGATGCTGAATTTTGGTAGAGAATGTTGATGGGAAGTCCCAAATCCGAATCTGGTGAAAATTTTAATATTAAGTCCTGTCTCCAAAATATGGACCTACAATTGGATCCGATCATGCTCGTGTGTGTTTATAGCAAGCCGTCGAACTAAAATTTTTTTCGGAATCTGCGTGATGCCATAAGGCATCAATGGCCGGGAATGCGTCAATATACATAACCTCAAAAAATGTTATGTACCAGAGTTTGTGATTTAAATAGTTTTAGAACAAAAATCATGTGATGATTCATCAGCTTAAAAAAATTGTATATATTGTGTACGTCTACTGACGCAGACATTTTGACTTAAAAAAGTACAAACTTAATACTTCCATAGTTGTACTTTTCTGCATATAGTCGTAATTTGGTGTAAAAACATTATGAAAATATAAACGGGTTTGGTATGAAAATACAACGCTGTTTTAGTATGAATATAAAAAGTATTGCGAAGTATCGAGTTATGCATATTTTACAACTCTTTACTGCTACCATAAATAATGTAATTTTAATTGGTTTTAAAAAATAATAAAAATTAAAAGAGATGAAAACATTGTTAATATTTTATCCCCATTTAGGAAATAAAACCCCGAATTTGGAAATAATTTCCTTAAACTGACAACACTGATAAAAGTTGCCCTTAAGCTGTTAAGCTAACATTTGTTTTCATTTTCAACAGTATAATTTACAGAGAAATTTCACAGCTGTGTCTCAATTAATGAAACAGTGTTGATTTTTTATAACTTATACAAATATTAAATCAACCTGTATAAGTAAGATCATTAAGTACTCTTATATAATGTACTCAATACCGGCCTCTTTATGGTTCTCATTTTGCACAAAAAATAAAATAATTGCCATTGAAAATATTGCTTTCGTAGATATATTTTCTTTTTTTGTTGACAATATTAGTCATCGTTTTTTATAATTAAATATTTCAATAATTATATGTTAACATATGTGTATTATAAAAGAAGGGAATATATTTATTGTTAGCAGTTACATCGGAGTAGTACGTTTACTCTCCGTTTTTATTCTTTTTTGTTTTTATCTAATTACATTTTTTGTTTTTCCTTTTTAGTATAGGACAGGGATGGAAAAGTTGATACAATTGTACTTGTTTTGATACCATTTAATTTAACAAAGTGCCGTGATACTCCCAAGACACATTTGATACTCTCACAAATTTTTCCCAAATAAAAATTTGATATTTACTTCTTTCAAGATTTCCCTTTTTATATTTAATGTTTATGTAGTTTGGCAACTCCTTGATTTTTTTGTTTTCGTATTTTCTTATTAGTTTTTACTTATTAAATACAATAAACGCCCCAGCAAAACCACACACTACCAAATAATGTGTAAAGTAATGTATAGCCATTGCTTTACACATTTTATACCTTACTTCACTGATGAATTTTACAGGCGATGAGCCTCAAAGTAATGTATAGGCCCATTACTTTAGAGGTGATAATGTAAGGGGTTACTTATATGGTTACGAAAATGCAAAAAATAATGTGTCTAAAAATAGATTTTCAAAAAAAAGAATTTTTTAAAAAATAATTATTACAAATATTTTAAACGTTGTTAAAAATAATGTGGTCATGATGGGAATCGAACCTGAGAACTCTGGTTGCCAACCAAGAACTCTACCCACTGAGCTATCGGCGCATATAACTTTTGATTGCTTTAACCCTAAATGAATTGTTGCGCTTTGTTTTTTCGTTAGTTTGTCAAAACATTCATACATTACCCTATTGCTTACAAAAAAAACACAAAGTAATGTATCTTAAAATAGATTTTCAAAAACAATTCTATTATTACTTTACATTTATAAAGCATATAATACGTAATCAATAATCAGTAACTTATTACTTTATGCTGGCAAATAATGAAAAAGGTAACGAGCTATCGGGTAATGCATGAGTATATCGCACGCATTTGCTGGGGCTATATTGTGTTGTTAGGCAAAATTGGATTTTCATACAAAACATTTTATGGTAGTTGTAATCAGTAGTTGTATCATTGCGGTTAATATTTCTTTGTATATTGAATAATGTTGTTCACCAAATTCGCGAAAAAAAAGTTATTAAGAAGGGCTTTTATGTGATAATTTTTGAAAAATGGGAACATCATTTTGTTTCCATTTTTCGAAAGAAATTGTACAAATCATAATTTTCTTTTGCTTAGGAAACTAAAGTTTAATTACATTAACTTGGTCTCTTATTGAGTATGTTTCTTTTTTTTATTATTATAAATAAATATAATTTTTATGTAATTTTTTGTTAAAAAAAAATTTAGTACTCTGAGGGTCAAAAAAGTAGTCTTGAATATTTTTTTGATACCGAAAAAATCCAAACTTCCATCCCTAGTATAGGGCTCACGTGAGAGAGCGTAATGTTAATTGTTGATTTTTTTTTGTTATTTTATTTGCTTAACTTTACCAGGGATGATAGGGTTGGTACTATAGTAATTTTTGTGGTAGGTGGAAAATGATAGGTTCTAAAATTTGTACTGTTCAAATAACTGAGAGTTCTGATTTGTAAGAATTTTACACTTAAAAAGCTGATTAAGTTAAGAGAAACTAAATTCAATGAAAAAATTAGCTAAAATATTAATAAATTACTTGTATTGAACAAACCTAAAATATTTTATTTATTTATTTTTTATTTGTTAAATGTTTATCAAGCCATTAACCAGAGTTTAGAAAATAAAGAGAATTTGATATTCTCATTTACTTTGGAAATTATTTACATATATTATTTATAATTTAAGCCTAAAATTTATAAATTCACATTTAGTTTTCCTTAAAAGTTACCCATTTCCTGTTTACAAGTACAAGGTTTTAATAGAAGGTGAGAAAATTACATAGGCAATGATAGAACAACCTAAACTTCAATCCCTATGTGTTCTTTATAATCAAACTCCACTAATTAGACAAATGTATATTTTAAGTGTTCTTCTTAGAAATAATTTGTGTGTATATGTGTTTTTATTCATTTTTTTAATTTTATTTTTAATTTATTTTAGTAATGAATTTTAAAATAAAATTATAAAGTTGTGGTACTATGTGGGACGGAAATGTACTATTTTTTTAAGGTTGGTACTAGTATTTTGAAAATCCCATTTATCCTCTCTGAACTCTACTAAACGTACACTAAAGTATGTTAGTTCGTTTATACATTTCGTACAAAGTTGTTGTCTGTTAACGGGGAGTTTTATAGTCGTTTTTTCTTACGTGTGTAATTAATGTGTGATTTTTCTTTATTTTCCATGCTTCTTTTACGATCGTTTTATAAGATCGTTGCAGTGTAATAATTTCTTTACCATTATTTTATTAGTGTTTCTTGATTTTTATATAAAAAAGTTACAACAGATAATTGTGTCAATGTGTTTGATTTACTCTACAATTAAATGAAGAAGCTGTGCGCTAAATAAAATAATTTGTATGGTTAAAAAAAAACATTTAAGTGTCATTTTAATGTCAATCATTAATATATAAATTTTTACTTATGATGCTGCTAGTTGCTTTAATAATAGGATTTCTTTGATTTCAATACTAACTTTAGTGCAGTATTTAAATAACTATAAGAGAGAAAGAGATAAGTAATGTTGTGATTTCTCTGTCAAGCCTATGTTAACTAAATTGAAAGGCAATGCTGCTAATGCTTGGCTTTAAAAAAACAGCCAAACCACTTTTAAAAAGCTAAAAAAATGTTTCAATTTTAATATCTTTCATAACGCAAAGCCTCAATATTTCCTTTGTTATTGCCCGGATATAAATGACTGCTGATTACGTTTATTTCAAAACTCAAACCCTTTGTAAAAATTGTTACGTTATACCAACAGTTATAGAATGCCCCTACCAATGTAGTGTTTTGTGTTGATATCAAGAAAATATGTTATGGGAAGGAGGAATGAAAATTGTCTGCGAATATTTGATTTGAATTTCTCTATATTGTATGAGGAAAGCTCTAATAGAGAAGGTAGTATTTCAGTGTCACACAACCTTCCGACGATGCTTTAGTGAGTCAGTAGAGCTGGATAATAAGCACCAACGCTCTCCTTTGCACCCTGTCCAAAAGCTCCAAAATAGGCTACGAGTCTTCTACCCATATATGGAAGTTGTACTTCATATTTGGTCTTGAATGCTTCTTTTGACACATCAAAGTGTGTTTATTTCCACTGGAATCACATTGAATTTTCATTCTAAGAACGTCTAGAATATACGATTCATCTACATCCATACCACCCAAATGAACAGATGACTGTGCTGACTCACAGCCCTATGGGTTAACTAACGTACAACATTGGGTGTTGCGTACATTAAATCGTACCGTATTCTCACGAACCCAATCAGGAATGTAAAAAGTTTTCGATTGAGTGTGTCAATCATAATTTGCGTCTTACCCCAACCTCCTCAAGTCTTTCTCTATCATCAAAGGAACGACCTTCTGTCGAAGAAAAGTGCGAATGTTATCAAAAATAGATAGGATTGAAAGTTTGACCAAAAATATCATAAAGAAGAATAAATAGGAAGAAAACAGAACCCTGCGGTACACCTGAATTCAGCTAAAACTTGTCGGATAAGATCCTATCTGTAACAACTCGTATAGTGCGAAGTCAATACCGCACCAAAAGCAATAAGCTTTGATACAAGTGCGCCGTGAAATACGGAATCGAAAGTCTTAGAAATACCTAGTGCTCCAAGAAGGGCGCTAACAGGTCCCCCGTAACGATTTCTTCCGAAGCCATACTTTCTATCGCTAAGGTTACAATAAACCTGGTTTATGTGTTTACGGTCAAATATTGCGGTTAATATTGAAACAGCCAATCGTCTAAATTTGGTATCCGAAGTAATGCAAGGGTAAAGTTTTGAAGTAATACAAGGCCAAGGGGTTTGATGTATTACCGTAATATGTAAGGTAATATCCAACGTTGATAAGAGTGAAATTAGAGCCAATATAAATTTTATTTAAATTTTAAATGTGATATAATTCTGAAAATTATTTTACTGAAGTGTTTACTAGGAATAAGAAGATTTACTCAGGATGGCCCTAATAGCATGTTTCCATTATGACCAAAATAACTTGTTTTGAGGAAAACATTTCAAACTGTTTCCACTAGCAAAAATGTGTTTTAAGTGTTCGAAATTTCGAAATTAATTTGACGTTTCATATTCATAACAAAAAAAATAAAAAAAAATTGAACTTTTTGTAGCCATTTTTTTCGTTCGATTTATTAAATTTTCTTTTTTTATATATATTTAACTTTTTATATTTATTACTACCAACTTGAATGACGCTTAAAATTTGTTTTTGAACTTGTCAAATGCAAATGTAATTTTTTCGAATTTAGCATTTTCCATGAATAGATAACACAGGGTTGTATAGACACAATTCATTGTTGATCAGACTATTTTCGATATGTTTTGAAATTGATCTCGTTGTTTGAGATGTTTTGCTAGCATAAAAATATATGGGAAAACATGTACCAAAACACGTATTTTGAGCAAAACATGTAATTTCGCTCAAAACACGTACATATATGGAAATGCAGTATAAGACGATTTCAAATGTTTTATTTAAAAAAAACGCTTTGTGAGATTTAAAAATCGCTTAATAAGCATTATTTTTGTTGTTAAACTTTATGTGACGCGTCAAATTAATTAAACACACAAAATAATAGCATGCATAAAAAAAACAGATTTCATTGTAATTTAAAACAACTTCATCGTTATTATTGATTGGCCTTAAAGAGCCAGTTTTAAAATACGTTAATATATAAATTGGCACAAAAAAAAACCTACATAAAAAATCATAAAATATTTTACTTAGGCGCCTACAATTCCTTATTTGGCTAAATAAAAGAAAAAACATGGTTCAAATAAAACTAGTTCAAACCCCCCTATATTTGATGCAAAAAATGTTTAAAAATTTCTTTCATTTCTAACAAAAGAAAAACTGGTGTTCGTTAAAAAGAAAAAACCAAGAGAAATTTTCTTATTTGAAAAGAAAACATTCAGTTAGGCATGAAAAACAAACCACAAAACAGAATACACAAAAAGATAAGCCAAAGCCATAACTTGAAAGTACTTTAAGCAACACAAAAAAAATCATTTTTATAAACAAGAACCTCCATTGAATTTCAACAGATGACAGCCATATTTTTAGGCTCCCTTTTACAACTCTCTGCACTCCTCTATCATCATTGGTTGTCGTCGTCGGTAATGAGTAATAATAATTTACAATATCAATTACCTTAATACATGCAATGAGATAGAGATAAAACTTGTTGTCTACGTTTAATTTATCTAAATATGTTTTCATATTTTTTTTTAAATAACTCAATGAAGAGAATGCTGTATTTGCTAAAATTTTGTTTATTTATTAATTTACGCAATTAAAAATAATAAAAAAACGGTTTTCTTTTATTATTAAAAAGATTACAAAAGAGAGAGTATTTTAAAAGTGTTGCTTACAATGTGTTGCCATATGGATAAAAGTTTGTATATAGATTTACAATTTTTTTGAGTTCACCAATCCCCTTTCTCTTCTATGTCAAGTACGTTAACTATTTTGGGGTGTTTTAGTTTGCCGCTGTAAAGTACGCAAATAGATAGATCCTTCTATATAAAATGTTAGAGGCCAAAAAATTGCTTACATTTTCTTATTTCGTCTTTTCTTTCACACATTCAAATATAAAAAAAGCTTCCTATCAGAGGAGAAACATCCTAGTACCTTACTGAATAGATATAAAATTCCTATATAATATGTTGGGCTCCAAAATATATTGAAGGGTTATATCATAATATTGGTTTAAAGCCGATGCCCTAAGTAGACCTAAGTTTATGATAATTTTAATTATAATAAATATTTTTATAAAAAAATAGTATTGCTACAATTTTACCTTTTAAAATCGTTGATTTATTTTCTTTAAATAAATCGATTTATTTTTGTATTACAAATTAACACAGTTTAAATATTCTATAGAAATTCTTTATTTACACAAAAACAAAACAATTACACAAGAGACTCTATTAAGTTACACTTTAACAGAACTGTCCAATATCTGGCAATACTATATTCAATTAATCTCTTCTCTGTTATTAACAGAAGATATGTTATGATTTACCATTTGAGAAATATATAAATGTTTTTACATAATTTTTTGTCACTTTTTCATTTCGCTCTCTCTCTAGACATTTTTTATATTTTTGTGATCTGTGTTTTATTTTATTGCATCTTAAACTTAATTTAAATGCAATACATGCCTATGATTCTTCCTGTATATTTTTTTGAATTTTCATATTCTAGTAAATTATTTTGTCAGTATCTTAAATAATCTCACGTATTATTCAAATAAACAAAAGTTAAAAATACTAAATCAATAAATTTAAATTAAAGCAACAGCAAATTAATAAACAAATCAAATAGAAAAATTTTTAGAACAACGAATTACAATAAACGAAAAAATTGCCGAATGTAAATTAAATAATATGAACTAAAGAAAATATCCAACGATTATAAACTAAATCTGAAAAATACATAAAACTTTTCTATTATTCATTGTGTGGGAAGTTATAAACATTTAAAAAAATTTCTTTTAAAACCAAAATCTACAAAAAATTTGTCAATATGATTAAATTAAAATCATTGTTTCGTAGAGGACAAACACCTTCACAAAGTTCCTCCTCATCTTCTAAACATTCCAGTAATAATAACCGCAATAAATCCCAATCAACACTGTCTTTAAATACTGACATTGACAACGAAAATAAAACAGCTGCCAGTAATAACGCATCCTCATCCAAATTCTATCCTGCCGTACAAAATACCCTATTAAATGTCGAAGGATCTT
The DNA here is from genome assembly GCA_949748255.1 of Eustalomyia histrio. Taxonomy (NCBI): domain Eukaryota; kingdom Metazoa; phylum Arthropoda; class Insecta; order Diptera; family Anthomyiidae; genus Eustalomyia; species Eustalomyia histrio. The sequence goes on from OX456525.1 coordinate 138,635,759, forward strand.
CAGCAGAACGGGGTGTAGATGTAGGAGATGATCAATTGACTTCTAGTAGTCATAGTTTGGAAACAAATAAGCTATCAGCTGAAGCAGCTACAAATAGTAATTCAGGGCAGCACGCTCATACTTTACCCCATAAAAAACAAAAAGGTACAACACCGAAAAAAGGCCAAAAACAACCAAAACCATTGCCTAACACACCTTCAGCAAAATCGAATAAAAAATTCAATACAACTTCTGCTGCTTCTATATCTTCCACAAACGCTACAAGCGATGTAATGTCATCAATGGCTGCCGTAGTACCAGGACAACAAAGTTCATCTGTGGGCACTGTTAAAAATAATAATTTCAATTCAGCCACCTCTGTAGCAGCATCACACTCAAACCCTTCATTATCTTCTGCAACGGCTGCTAATCCATCTTCGAATGTGTCCAATGATTTATATGCCTTAAATCCAGCATTTATGGCTGCTGCAGCTGCTGCTGCCAGTTATCAGTTTATGAATAACGAACAGCAACAATTTTTAGAGGTTTGTCTTTGAGATTTTCTAAAAATTTTTGTAAACTTATTTTTTTTTTTTCATTTTTAGGCTTCCAATAGCAAAATGCAGGAGCTGCAAACACATATAGACCGTTTGGGTCGCGAAAAACTGCTGGCAGAATCACGGATTAACGAATTATTACCCTATCAAAACGAAGTTACTAAACTTAAGCAAGATTTAATAAAAATGCAGGTAAGTTTATTTTTTTTTTCTTCTTTAACAAACTGCACATAAGGTTTCCGATGTATAGAATCTTATCTCAAACATTTTTTATATAGAAACTTTTACAGAATCTTGGACGATTTCTTTAGATTTTCATAAGAAAAAGCTCCGTAAAATCAAAATATTTTCAGAAAATTACAATTTTCTTAGAAACTTTTAACATAATTGGCTGAAAGATTTTAAATAATAATTACAGAAATTATATATAGAACTTATAAAATATATTATATATTTCTGGGGTCAAAATTAAACAATACAAATTAGAATATTTGAAGTAATTATTTTTTTGTAAATGGTTTATTAATATCACAATCAAATATTAATCATTTTAAAGATTTTCATAAATACTTGACAATATTTACAATTTGTCCGGTTAATTTTAAATTGCAATAAAGTTTTGATTTAAGTTTGAACTGTTAATAGGTTTAGTAAATATACTCAATATTAAAAAGTTGTTTTGCACAAAAATCCTAAAGGTTATAGTTTCAGAATTTGAGAAATAATTTTTTGTTCGGTAATTTTTCTGAAAAATGCGTCAAAACTGACAGCAATACTCAAAATAGAGATTTGATTGTTACTAGTTGCTAAAGTTGCCTTATAGAAATTTTTGTAGCTTAACCCACTTTTAGACGACCTGCACTTGTCACTTTACCGACCCATACGTAATTCTGTATTTCTGTCAAAATGAGCGTATACCTAAGATTTATAATTTGTGCGTTCAAACGTACAATAAAATTACGTCTGACATAACCTCTTGGTTGTTTTTAACAGCTGAAAACTTTTCCGTGTTCTTTATCCATTTTTTTACAACAAACAGTCGATTTAAAATTTTTTTTTTAATTTAATTTATTTTTGCCACCTATTTTACAAATAGAACCCGCTCTTATTGAAATATTAAGTTCATTCGTTTACTTTTCTAAGTCAAGTCCAGTAAGAATTACTCAGTAACAAACTTACAGAGAGTAAGACAAATTTACTCTCAAAATGAAAATTTTCTAAAAAAAATTAAGCGAACGGAAAATTTGCAATAATTTACAAGTAAAACCAAATGCAAAAATAAATTATAACTGGTCAATATGGAAAAAAGAGGATTCTTGTGGTAAAATCTTAAGCAGAAACATTTTAGAAGGTTTTCTTATTTTTTCTATAATTTATTTAACAATATTTGTTGCTTTGCATTTGCATAAAACAACGTACAAGGGCGGATCAATATGTCCGTGACTTCGAACTTTCCGTCGTAGTTATATGAAATGCTACACTGCTCGCATTAAGCACCACCTGTTAATAGACTAATGTCAAATTTTGAGAAAGTTCCGTCGTTTACTTTGCGTTTAACAGCAGGATTTTTCGAGGTCCATAAAATAAGCATTTGTTTGATCAATAATTTCATCGTTGGAGCTAAATCTCTTTCCCCCGAGCCATTTTTTGAGGTTTGAAAATAGGAAATAGTCACTAGGGTCTTACTTAATGTCACTAGGGTCTTACTTAATGGATTTTTGCCATGGAAACTAAGCTGTCACACGATTCCGTAGGTGGTCGATTGTGAGCAAACACGGCAGCCATCTTGCGAAAAGCTTTCTTATACCCAAGTGATCGTTCAAAATTGAAACCACTGAGCCATGTGAGATGCCTTTATCTTCCACATTCTATCGCACATTCAATCTCCGATCGGCCAACACCATATCGTGAATATTTTTAATTGTTTTGGGTGTAGAGACCTCAACTGGGCGTCCAGAACGTTCGGCATTTTCGTGCTTGTAAGGCCACATCGAAAGTCAGTAAACCACTTTTTTACCATTGAAATCGATGGTGCAGAGTCCCCATAGTATTTATAAAGCTTTTCCTTGGTTTGATTGACGGTTTTTTTTTCGCAAAAAATAATGTTTAGTGAGCACTCGAAATTCACTTTTTTTCATTTTAAAAAGAAAAAATCCCCGAGGTTGTATGGTTTGAACAGCTGTTAAACGTAAAGTAAATGACTGAACTTGCTCAAAATTTGACAGTAGTCTATTAACAGGTGGTACTTGATGAGAGCAGTGTTGCATTTCATATAACTACAAGGGAAGTTCGAAAAGTCACGGACTCATTGATTCGCCCTCGTAGTTGTAAAACATTTTTATTTTTATTTACAAAAAATTTTCATATGTTTCTCAATCATATGATTTTTCTGTTTCTAAATTCTTGCTGGCAATAATTTGTCCAGTAAAAATTTGCAGAAAGAAGAAGTACTCTCAACATCTAACTGTTACTTTATTCTCTATTTTTTCTTTATGTTCACTGGGCATTTGTGTATACGAACGACATGCAGTAAAAAGTTGTATAAATTTGTACAATTTACTGAGTAAACGAACGGAACTATTATCAGATGACTTTTACATAAGGATTTTACATATGCAATGTGTGAAAGGTGACAAGTCAGATGACAAATACATGTCGTCTGAAAACGACTTTAGCATACTTTTTGCCTTTTGAAAAGACCTATAAGAATTTAGCTACAGTAAAGCTGTCTCAGAATCCGAAAGATAAATAAATTTTCTTTTGGAATAATTTAATATTTTTATAGAATTTTTGTATGAATTTAAAGAATTTTTAGGGAAAAAATATCTCAGAGAGAATAGAGACTATCTCTTTCTTTTACAAAAATGTTCTATCTTAAGATAAAAGTCGATTACTATCAAGAATTTAAATTTTTGTCCATTGAAATAATTGTTTCAGATCCTGCAACACTTTTTCCATTTAGTTAATTCTAAAAACTTCACTACCGGAAACTATTTAGAATAATAATTTAAAAACCTTTTTAGATATAATAAATTGAGACTTTTTCTTGTATGAATACAAATATTTTAAAATGAGAAAATGTTTCTACCCAGATTTTGGGTAAATGAAATCACACAACTAAATTAACAAGCGTTCTGAAGATAATTGTCAATCAACAATTGGACTCGAAATTAAAGAATTAATTGTGTATTACACCTAGATGAGGTGTTGCGTTACGTCAATATACAATATTTTTGTATACAGAAATAACACAATGCTTCATCTAGGTAAAATACGAAATAAGAACCTTATTTTTTTTTGTTTACAAATAAATTAAACCGACCGTTTACACTAATGTGTTTATAAAAAACTAATTTAATATATATATTTTATTTATTTTTTTTAATAATATTATTATAATTAATAAAATATGACATTTAAAGCACATGTTAGAAAAACGAGACTTAAGATATTTGTTATGTTCATTCAATCATAAAACCACAATTCGAAAACATTTCATTCGAAAATAAGCAAACAAACAAAAAAAGCTCAATAACAAAATCTAAATGAAAACCACAAATCTATCAAAAATTTTATATAGAAACGGTTGATATCTTAGTAAAAGTAAAAGAGCAGAATATACTTATGAATCAGAGAAACAGTTATTTGGAAATGTAAAAAAGTAAAAAACGTAAGCGGAATAGAAACGACTGTTGCTACTAGACTCAATCAATACTAGACATAGAGATTAATCGATTTTAGTTGTAAAACGTTTATTAAAAGAAAATCATTTCCCTTAAGAGGTTTCACTAAACAAAAACAAAACAAAAAGAAGATATTTAATTACAATTATAAAATTTTAATTTATTCTAGAGCGCCCAAGAGAAAAATCAATTGGAAATTGCTAATTTAAAATATGAAAATGAATCATTAAGAAATCGTTTAAGAGACGTTGTCAATTCTCCATTATCTGATGCGGAAAAACATCAAATCATACAAGATTCACAACGTTTACATAGTTCAGCGCCAGCTTCTATAGCACTACCAACAGTAAGTTTTAAATTTGAGAAATCATAATTTAAATGCTTTATAACTATTCTTCATTTCTAGTCCAATGATATTGATAATGGTGGCACTCCATGCGTTACACCCGATTGGGATAAACATTCATCTTCCAGTGAGATATCAGTAGCTTGTTTACAAGATAAAATCATACAAATGGAAGAAACCCATTACTCGACTAACGAAGAATTGCAGGCAACTTTACAAGAATTATCTGATTTGCAAGTACAATTAACTGATGCTCATGCTGAAAATGAACGTTTGGCCGAAGAAAAAGATGTACTCTTCCAGTCGCTGTGCAGACAAACGGAAAAACTAAATGAATCCCGTACACAAATCAATAACTTGCAAGAACTTTTACTAAGAGATGCTAAACAAAATAGTGCCGCCGAAGAAGTGGCCACCACAGAGAGAGAAAAGAAGTTAATGGATTTAATTAAAGGCGCTCAAGATGAACGTGATGTGGTTTTAGTTAAACACGAAGAACTTAATGGGGAATTACAAGAAATGCGTCAATCGCATGAAGCTCAAAACTTAGAACAGTCTCGTTTAAGAGAACGTATAGTATTACTTGAATCTTCCATAGATGCTGAGCATGCTCAACGTAAACAATTGGAAGCCCAACTACTGACAGCTAAAGAAGAAATATCTCATGGTCTTATCGAAATTAATCGTTTGACTACTTTACTAGAGAATGCTAAAGCTAAAATCGAGGAGCTGGAACAAGATTTAGCTCGAGGAGATAAAACTGACCTTAGCGAACTGTTGGATACGGCTCGCAAAGAAAAAGATATTTTAGAAGAAAAGGTAGCCGAAATACAAGATCAATGGTCACGTAGTCAGGCTGAAGCTAGACGTTTAAAAGACCAGTTAACAGATGTCTCTGAAGAATTAAAAGTTTCTAAAAATAATGCCAAATGCGCTCTATCTCATCTGGAATATCGTTTTGAGCAATTACAACAAGAAAAAGATAAACTTTCTCTCGAACACCAACAACTTTGTGAGACATCCGCTGAATTGCAGGTGCAATCTAAATGTCACTTGGAAGATAAAACTCAATTGCAAAATCTTCTCGCTGAAACACAAAAACATTTATCCGAAACAGAACGTAAATTAAATGATACCCAATCGCAATTGGAGGACTTGCAACAATTGCGTAAGCAGGAAGTAGAAGAATGGCAGCAATTTCAATCGGATCTTTTAATGACCGTGCGTGTTGCCAATGATTTTAAGACTGAAGCATTAAGTGCTAGAGAACAATTAGTGTTGGATAATAAAACACAAAAGGAAAAAATACGTATGCTAGAACAACAAATAGAAAAACTAACCAAACAACGTAGGTTTATGTTTTTTTTGTAAATAAAAACAATTTGGAAAAAAGTAATAATTTGTAATAATCTTAACTAAATTCTAGTTTCTTTTTCAGAACAACAACAAACGGAAACTCAACAATCTGTAATGTCTACCGTTCAACAAGAGATGGCCTCCAGGCGCAGTAAAATAGGCAGCTTTTCACGACAAGATTCACGTTTGTCGGTGAAGACTTTAATTGAAAGTATTGAAAATAATAAACAGGTAAGAAAAACAGTTTGGTGTTTTTTAAACTTTAAGAGAGTTTGAAAAAAAATCTTCGAAAAAGTCAACATCATAACGCCTTCCTATATTATTTTTTAGAAAAAAAAATTGAAGTCTTAGGAACTTTGTCTTAAAATCTAAAATTATCTTCTTTATTCTTCTTCCTATCAGCAAACCCTTACTAAAAGTTGATATTAATTGCAACAGTGTATATGATATTATCAAAAAGAAAACTTAAAATTTAATTAACTTAATTTTGCCCAGTAACACTCATCTTCATAATATACGCAAGCTGTTTTTCCTTGAACGTAAAAACCACAAACTACACAAACAGGTTACCAATGACATATGTCAAACAAGAATTCTCGAACCGTATGGTTGTTTTGACATTGCAGTGATTCAGTCATTTGCAAAATGAGATAGAAAAAATAAACTCCATATAAATTGTATGGGACATATTTTTTTTGTATATTTATTCCTTTCTGTGTATCTCGGCAATTTAGACATTTCCTTTTATTAATTTTCTAGTCGCCATTTTGATTCAATCAGCTGTTTCCTGTCTGGGAAGTCTGTGGTAAAAACCATACGTCTAGCAACATTTTTGCAAAAAGTGACACGAGGAGATTAGAAGATAAATAAAAATCTAAGACCCAATTTATACGAAGCAATTGAGTACATGCAATTTTCTTAATTATTTTTTTAAATTGCTTCCAAAGTTATTTCTACTTATACCGTGACTTTTTTGCTCTAAAACCCAAGCAACAAAAGAACAATACGAAACATATGAGTGTGAAAGAGAAATAACAAAAACAAACACGAAAATTGTGCTAGCGGGATGTGCTTCGCTACCCCGTTCGCCACCTAGCAATAATTGCATACAAAAAAGCCGCCGTGTAAATTAGCTCTAACCCAATATACCAAAACTCTTTAGAAATAAATAATAATAAGCTTGCGAGCATAAGCCTAAACTTTAAAAAGACTTGAGAAGCTATTGAAAAACGTTTTAAAAGTATTGTAGAAAAATCAAAAAGGAACCCTCGTGAAAATATTACTGAAATAATAGTTTAATAAGCTTATACCTACAATTGTAGAATTAGCTTATGTTTGTATTTTTTTAAATGACACTTAAGCAAATTTAAAAATACTTAACAAATTTAAAATGGAAAAAATTAAACGTTAAATTAAAAAATACTTAAAAATATTAAAAAAACATACAAGTGAAAAAAAAAACATTAGAAACATATTTTCAGAGTATGTATCTATTTTTTAATCTTTCCTATTTGTGGACCGATTAGGTGCAAATGAAAAGACCAATTACGACGATTATTTCGTCCATAGGACCCAAGGACGTACCTCCTATAGGTGATCCGGAAATCCATTTCCGAGATTTCGCAAAGCCATCCCTACAAAAAATGGGGTTATTTATGGTCCAATCCGGGAGTTATTGGGCTCAAACGATAGGTCCACCGGGGCCGAAACTTTCCCTAAAGGGTCCCAATGACGTACCTCCATGGAGACCCTCCAAAATCGTTGTGGAACGTATTTTGTACCTATGTGGAACCTATTGGGAACAATGTACCCTATTAATGGACCGATTGGGGCGGGAGTGGACGAACGATTATTTCGTCCATAGGACCCATGGTCTATTGTGTAGAATAGAATGTTTGTGTGCCTGTGTTGGTTACTTGTGAATTAAAACAACAACAGAGAAGGTGAATAGGAACAAACTGCTAATTAGTTACATTGCATTTAAAGCCTGGCTTTGGTTAGATGGTTAAGCAGACGTCTCTCCTTGGCATAGTTACGTTTGTAATATAGGATGACAACAGGTTCGATTCCTACAGCCGACGGGTATAAAATATGTGAATACGAAAGTCATTGCAGTATAATTCTCTATATAAAGAAACCAAAAAAAAAATATACATTTTTAACAAAAACTTAAAAAAGCTAAAAATTTACAAGAAACTATCAATCAACGTTAGATTCACAAATAAATTTAGATTAGATTCGAAAGGCCCTATGCACTGCGACCAAAAGATGTTGATCTTTTGTGTAGGCTGATGCTTTGCTTCCAATGAAGGCAGTCACCTTACTAGGCACAGATATCCAAATTTCCAAGGGGGATAATGTATATCCACCAAGGAATTGTAGTCTCCTGCCACGAAGCCTAGGACACACGCAGAGTATAGTATGCTCCGCTGTTTTAGCGTCCAATTCACAGAATCTACAAGTATCTGATTCAGACGGACCTCTGATCCTCAAATGGCATCTGAGATTACAGTGTACAGTGAAAAATCCTGTTAAAGCCTTTAAGTCCTTCAGAGAAAGAAGTCTCCTGGATTTTCCACTAGATGGGACAATGAATTTCTTAGCTTGGCGCTTTCCAGCACTCAATGGCCTTGGATTCCGTCCAAATCCTAAGTTTTTCTCTGATATAACCCATTGGTACTCCACAGAGGAGTTCAGGGCCAAAGAAGTGACGACGGGCCCGACAGTTGGCGAATCTGTCGGCCCGTTCGTTGCCCGAAGTCCCCTCGGGCCCAGGAACCCAGGTAAGAATCAATTTATTAAATACTTGGTGGATATTGAGATACTCAGTGCAGTCCAGGACAAGTTTAGACGACACGTCATAGGACAACAATACCCTGAGTGCCGCTTGACTCTCCGAAAGGATATAAATAAATGCCCCCCTTGTAGCCCTTCTAAGACACTCTAGTGCGCACACAAAGATGGCAAAGATTTCCGCCTGGAATATGGACGTATACTTGCCCATAGCAAGGGCACGTTGAAAATTAGGTCCATAGTCGCCCGCACCCGTATCTTCATTGATCTGTTTCGAGCCGTCAGTGAACCAAACCTGTGATCCCTGTTCGGACTCCCAAGATTTGTTGGTCCAAATTCGTCTCTCGAAGATGATCAAATCATAATTCTTAGTAAAAATCTTATTCGTGACCTTGGACAGTGGATCTTCAAGGAATGACCCCGCTATCCCCATGTGGCCCCGCAGGTCACCTCCCAAATAAATTAGACAACAATCATTTCGGACCAAAATGTTTAGGCTTTTAAAATTTTAATATCCATTTGTATTTTTATTGCAGACCGCTAAACCAGAAGAACCAGAATCTCATTACAGTTCTTCCTCTAGCTTAAATAGTAATTCAACACCAGAAACAACACCTAGTACTATCCCATTAGTCAATACAAATACTAACAACACAGACTGGTCGGAAAATGTAAGTTATAAATAAAGAGATTTTATTGCATAAAAATATTTTAATAGAAAATTGCTTAATTTTAAAAACTTTCAAATTACTTTAAAGGTAACGCGGCTAACACCTTTAATTGGCAGCTTAAATACCACAACAACGGCAGCTTGTACACCAAATACTAATACCACCACATCAACATTGGTATCATCATTAAGCAATACAACAACCAAAGGCCCTTTAAGGGAACAACAACAACAGCAATCAAATATACACATTAGTAGTTTAAATAATGTCTCGAAATCATTATTGAGTGGTGAGTTTTGTTTATTTTACAAATAAAATTTGTGTGTTATTTAAAAATTCTCTTTGTAGGTGAACGTAAGGATCCTTTAAATATGTTGGCCAAAAATGGTGGCTCCAAACGTAATGCTTTATTGAAATGGTGTCAAAATAAAACAGTGGGCTATCGTAATATAGACATCACAAATTTCAGTTCATCCTGGAATGATGGTTTAGCATTTTGTGCAATTTTACATTCCTATTTACCGGATCGCATTCCTTATGATACTTTAAGTCCCGCCAATAAAAGGCGTAATTTTTCATTAGCTTTTGCGGCAGCAGAATCTGTAGGCATAATCACAACTTTGGTAAGATTTTCACGAATTTACTATTTTTTTTTAAAATAATTTATAATATTTATGAATTTCTTTTCCTTAGAACATTAATGATATGTGTCAAATCGAACGTCCCGATTGGACTCAAGTAATGTCGTATGTAACCGCTATTTATAAGCATTTTGAAACTTAGTTTTTATAATTATTTTAACATTAATTTTAATTAATATTTACAAAACAAATGTTGGCTTATTTTATTGTTAACTATTATACATGTTATTTTTATTTTATTTTTTTTTTTTATTAATTATAAGACTTGCCCGGATTATTTTTGTTTTAATTACGATTTGATTTTCTCTTGAAAAATTAAACCAAATTGCATTTTTTGTTTATATGTTATTTTTCCTCTTGTCTCTTATGCTTTTATTATTTATTTTATATATTTTTATTAAATAAAATAATCGCAATAAATTTATTAAGAAAATGTAAATATTTGAAAATGGGAAAAAACACCAATTACTAAAAAAATTTAATTTATTTTTGATATAAAAAAAACAACGGAATAAACGAAACATTTAAAATTAAAAATATTAACTTAATTGTTATGAGTTTTTTTTTATTTTTTGTTTTAAGCCGGCAGAAGCTCAATACGTTCCATAGCGTTTTTCGGGGGTACCCCTTGGAGGTACGTCCTTGGGCCCTATGGATAAAATATCGGCCTTAATTAGACCTTTTATTTGGTCCATTAGAAGTGTCAATTTTTCGTCAAAAAAGGTATTTGGCGATCAATACGTTCCACAGCGATTTTCGGGGGTACCCCCTGGAGGTACGTCCTTGGGCCATATGGATGAAATATCGGCCTTAATTGGACCTTTCCTTTTGGCAAAAAAATGGGAAAAAGTGTGCTGTTTATAAAGTTGTAGAACATCTGATTAGAAAACAGATACTTCAGTCTACCTATCTGAATGTTTATGAGTCTCAGTATGCTTTTCGTCATGGTTATAATACCACGTCTTTGGTTTTTAAACTAGCGGACTCTATCAGGAAGAATATTAATAGTGATGTTAGTGTTTTGGTCGCTCTGGATCTCTCTCAAGGCGTTTAATTCTATAGTTAGAATAATATATAAATTAAAACTTAAAATATCTGCTTGCAAATTTAATTGGTAGAGCACAATTTGTTGCTTTTAATGTTTCTAAATCTGGTCTCTCTCTTCACTCTGGTGTACCTCAAGGCTCTGTTCTGGATTCGCATTCCTTATTATGTATATTAATGACCTTGCTGAGGTAACCAACCCTAGACCTTTCTTATTTGCTGATGATGTTTTCATATTATTAACTGGCAAGCGTACGTCTCCTGAAGTTTTGGAGGACAATATTAACCTTAGTCTTGATCGTGTGAACTCTTTGGCCATAAATTCGTGTAAAACCAAAGAAATTATGTTTGGTTTAATGAAATTGAATCTGTGCATCAATGCATTGTTTGGGTGTGTTCTCAATAGTAAATACAGTTTTCTTGGATTTCTTTTGTGAACTTTGTTAAATACCGTAATTTGATTATGTTTTGTAGATCTTACATTTTTTCACGATTTACTAGGAATCGCCAAAAATCTTCATTCCTAAAGTTGTGAGGTTAATGTATGAAAGGTCATTTATGGTTAGAATTGCCCGTTGTTGGAATATATTAACTTGAGAACTACGTATTTTTAAATCATTTTGCTGGTTTATAGGATTCCAATTATTTTTGTAACTGAATCAGATTTGTATTTTTTAAATATATTACTGCTAATTGGGGCTTTAATTGATCTTTAATGTGTTTTTATTGCGTTCTTCATAATGGCTGGGAAGCCAATGGAATTAATGGATGGTTAGGATTCTTGTTTCTTAATTTTTAATAGAACTCTGGTTAATAAAATATATTTTTTTTTGTCTGAATGGCTTTAACTACAGAACTTGAATAAATAAATAAATCTCCATCCTACTGTGGAGGAAGACATAAATATGTTAGTTTATTCACTCATGGAAATAGATCTATCGAAATTTATATAACGCCCTCAATTTTGGCCGAAGTTCCTGATTTTATTTTAACTATTTGTCATTGATCTTTAACAATTGTTATTGAAACACATTTTATATTTTAAAATGTAAAACGGGGAAGCTTAAAAGCAAATTTGGTTAATTTCTAAATAATGCTCAAAAATTCGAGAGATATCTTAATGAAATTTGGCAATCAAGTAGAGTAAAAAGTGATCTAAATTCTATAAAAAATAATCATTGTCTAGATCCGATATTTTTTTGAATATAATTAAAAAGTAATTATATTTCCGAAATTCACATAACTGGATTAACTGCTTAATTTCATTAGCAGTTAATCCACTTTGCACTCTTAACGTCTTCATAGCGGCTTAGTGACTGCCCCTGCTTTTTATTTGGTGTCGAGCTATTCAGAATTCGAACCAGCAGCCTTTTGTTAAGTAGTTCTTTGCCTTGATCCATTACCTAAACAAAATTAATAAGAACTCTCAAACATTTTATATTTTCAAGCATGGTTTATTAAAATCCCTTAAATATAACAAATAAAATCCTATGTAAACTATTCAATTTTCATTAAGCTAAATTCTACTAATTTTTAGTTTTTGCAACTTGTTTTTGTTGGGAGGTATTCATAGCATCCAATTCATTTTGTATACACTCAAACTGTTGGTACAATTGCAATAATTCCTCATGATTCATTTCCATATTAATATCCTCTCCAGCACCAGTTTTCAATTGTAAAACAGCTAAGGCAGATTTTTCTCGCTGCTGACATTGTGAAGAAATCTCAACATTAAGTTTCCAAGCTACATCAGAAATTTCATTTGATTCGTATCGGTCACTGGCTAAATTATTCATAATTGGTGTCGTCTGACGTACCCACAAACGGACTATGGCATCAATCTTGGCCTCATCTTGTAATTGCAATTTATCACGTAACTCGGCCTGCAACAATGATGGTTTAATAATGTAAGTACTGGTACGTCTTAAAATATAGGAAAATGTTTTAATCAATAAGAGAAAATCGGGGCGTGGTACGCCCACTAAACGCTCTAGCTCCTCTAAAGCGTTTTCATTTTCTACTGATGAGGAAACACTATCTTCGGAGGAATCGCTACCCAGATTACTATTAATCATTTGACGATGGACATACTGAAGAACCGTACTAAAGGTATTGTAGGGTAAGGAATTAATAATTTGAATGCCTTCTCGGGCCCTACAAATATAAAAATGAAAATAAACTATGATCTCATCATTTACTGCTGTTACTAACCTGTCTGTTATTTTTATCCAATTAATGCTCATGATTTATTGTATTTTACAATACAACCGATTATTTTTATATCCTGCACAACTACTAAATATCCTTTTATAAAAAAGAAACGAATATATCTTCTTATTCCAACTAAACATTCACAGAGGAGTGTTATCTCAACAGAACAGATAGAAACATAAGTACTGTATATTTATTTTTTTTAATGCTTGTTGTTTGACATTCGTTAGTAGCTATTTTCTTACGTATTTTGTAAACGTCAAACTGCTTGCTGTCACTAACCCATGACGGAAGGAAGCATATAATTATACTATGTATGCACTGCGGTTATCCATTTAGGTTAATGAAATACAACTCTGAATTTGTTGAATCTAGTTTTTGTGTGTAATATATTTGTTTATGGTAAATAGTTAGTCGACAATTTTTGCCGCCAGAGACAATTTAAAACCGTTTGTTTTGCAAGAAAATCGCCATATTGTCAACAGTAGACGTAAAAATTGTCGACTTTCTCAATTGTTATTATTTATATTGTTGTTTTTAATTGTGTTTTTAATTTTAATGAAAGTGTACTAAGTGTGGTTTTATAAAAATGTCGGCTACTATAAGATATCGTGGCAATAAAAGCAATCTGATTGAGTTGGCTAAAAATCTAGATGCATTTAAAAAAGTGCCGGAAAAATATACAGAAACTACAGAAATTGGTGGAACTTGTGAGTAAATTCTTTGCGACATAACCTTTATTATTTGAAATGCTCCAAATTGGCAACAATTTTTTGTGCCGGAAAACAGCAAATTAAACTTTAGGAGGTGTACCTTAAAAAAATTACCCCTTTGGAATTACAAAATAAATTTGGTTGAAGTTTATTTTTTTCACCCTCTCGGGAATTAAAAAAAAAATCTGTATGATGTTAAGGGGAGGGGGCCTCTGGGCCCGTTATTTGTTTTTAGATCCGGTAAATTTTTTTTTTAAAGTGACCACCACTAGCTCCTCCAAATGAAATAACGGACGGGAAATATGAAGATGAAAGTGAAGAGCTGTATTCAATTAAGTTCGTAAGAGGCATGGAAACTCAACCCACCCGATTTCGTGAGGCAAGGTAGCAAGTTAAAAAAAGTCACCCGATTTCATGAGTGCAAAGGGAAATCACTTTTAAGAAGCCATCCGATTTTCTGAGAGGCAAGAACTCAAGTTGAAAAAACCCACCCGATATCGTGAGAGGCAAGGGATTTTATGTTAAATAAGTCACCAGATGGAATTTGTACTATCACCTTCACCCGGTTATCCCTGGGTAACGTTAACGATAGCAACAGCAAAACACTAGTTCCATGGACCACCGCCCCCTTAATACCAAATAGAAAAATATGTCCTTTTTAACTCTTGTTTTTTTTCCTATCGTCTGGCTGGGGAGCCTGTTAGCAAACCTATAAAGTAAATCTGTAAGCAAGTTTTTTACATTTTATTTATTTTTTTTACTTATGTACGATTGCACATCATACAAATACAGTGTTTATTATATTAGTAGATATATTATATAATTTTAGTTTAATTTTAATCTCATGTAAATAACTATGTAATATTATAAAATGGGCCATGAAGGCCTTATATTACAAATGAGGCAAATAAATAAATAAATAAATAAATTTCAGAAGGGGTCATATTTTTTTTGTAGCGGTGTCCGAAAATTTACCTTTTACCTTTTTTTACCATCTAAATTTTACTAAAATGGACTTTAAGTAAATTCCTTTTCCCATATCTTGAAACAAAATGAATACTTGGGATTAGAAAAAAATTTCCGAAATTTGACCCCCTCTGGAATGGAAAAGAAAAAATTGTTTTAGAGTTGCACTGACTGTAGTTTCCAAAAATGTCCGTAAGGAAAACATTAACACTGGTGTCGAGACTCCGCTTTCTGGTCAACTTTAAGTGAGTGTTTCTCGAATTGTGTTGGTAATAATTCATTAGTGTAAAGTGGATAATAAAGAGACAAATGTGTTTAATTAAAACTGCTTTATATTTGTATCGCTTTACCTGAAAATAAATCAGTATCCGAAGTAATCTTAATACAAATACAATTTATCTAAAACTTGGACTTTATTTATTTATTTATTTATTTATTTGCTTCATTTGTAATATAAGACCTTCATGGCCCATTTAATAATATTACATAGTTATTTACATGAGATTAAAATTAAACTAAAATTATATAATATATCTACTAATATAATAAACACTGTATTTGTATGATGTGCAATCGTACATAAGTAAAAAAAATAAATAAAATGTAAAAAACTTGCTTACATATTTACTTTATAGGTTTGCTAACAGGCTCCCCAGCCAGACGATAGGAAAAAAAAACAAGAGTTAAATAAAAGAATGGTCCCAGACAGTGGCAAAAGGGTTTATTGAAGTTAAGTTAATTTTTTTCTGTTAGCCTTTAATTATTTTGACCTCCTTCAAATTAAAAAAAAAATAGGTGAAATATTAATGAGTTATTGGCAATTTATAACTCTTTTTTTATAGGTAACCTCTGTATAAAAAAAACCGATCTGTTTGAAATATGGCGAAAAGAATACAGAAAACAAGAAAAATTTAATGCTGTTTTTAAACATGTAGTTGACAAAATTGAAGTTAATACAATTTCAGATGAAATTGAGAAACATATAAAGCAAAAAATACATTTTTTTTGCGTAAAATTAGCTCAAAAGTGGAAAAAATGTCACAGAACGATAAATGTCTTTAAGAATCGAAATCATCACTGGCTAAATTCTGAATTAAATTTTGTATTAAATGGCATTTCAAAAAAACCAACTCCACGTGTACCATTCAGTTTAACATCAGAATTTGAAAAAAGAAAAGAAGCCACAGATCTTTTAACTGAAAAAGCTGATACTAATCATCTCATTCGTGCATCGGCTCATAAACAAAGTGATGCCAATTTGGTTGCAGTCCTGAAAGAAAGTGTGGAAAGCCCTACAAGGCCACCAAAAATACGTAAAATTTGTAATCAAAATCCCCAGAAGCCAATTCCACTTACTACGGATGAGGCTTTAGCTTTAATTCTTGAAAATAATTTTTCAAAAGAGCAATATAATGCAATACGCTATGAAAACAAATTAAGAAACTGCGATATATATCCACCCTATAGTAAAATTATAGCCGCAAAATTGAAATCCCGATCTCAGGGTATAAAAGCAAATAAGATCCTGAAGTAATTGAACTATTATTTTGCAATGATCGTTAAGAAGATTTAAATTTATTTATTGATTTTCTGCACGACAAGACAAGTCTTATAACTATATAACAGCATTAAATTTGTACACTGAATTGATAAAAAAATATTTTGATATAAAAAAATATAAATATAGGTTTAAATATAGTCTACATAATAATAAAAGTATTTTTTTTTTTCAAAATAAAGTACGAAAAATAAATAAAAGTTTAAAAGAAAAATTTATTTTACAAGAAAAAAAAATAAATAATTTTTTAAGAAAATAAAAAAAAATACAAACCAAATTATTATTAAAAAAAAATTTTAAATAAAATAAGTTAAAAGTGCATTGCGTTGCTATTAAGTTGTATTTGTGGAATATTATTCCAAAGACGAGCGGCTTGGGTAAAGAACTGCCATTCTGTCTCAGTATGATCATTTGTCTACCTCTTTCTGATCTGGCAAACCGTACACAGTCCCTAAGAATTTGTGTCTTTAAAGGTTTGTATGTAGTTTTTACTTGTCAAAATACAGGATTAAAAATTAAGTAAAAACTAGTTTTGCACAAAAATTATGTAGTTTTTGTTCTGTTCAAAATAAAAAAACCGTAAAACCAAATCTATACATGCACAGGACAAAAGTGTTTAAATTTGTTCTAAACCAAATACAAATTGTTTTAACATTTCTTCGAAAATTATTTAAGAAAAATACTCAAATTCCATATATTTAAGTACGTTAATTTATAAACCTAAACTTAGCTTAGATTTAGTTCAGTTTCTTGCATTCAATAACTTCAAATAAATTACATATATTTTTGCATTCATTTTTTTTAGTATCCCTAATTAGCCGTTTGTTAATAATATTCCTTATCTACAAAGAAGTAATGTACTACAAAGATGCTAAACTAAAGTATCAATTTGAGCCCGATATTGAAACTGAAAAAGTACAAATGCACGTCGATATTACAGTGGCTATGCCTTGCAGTTCTTTATCGGGTGTTGATCTAATGGATGAAACACAACAAGATGTGTTTGCTTATGGAACACTACAACGTCAAGGTGTATGGTGGGAATTATCTATGGATGAACGCATAGTGTTTGAACGTCATCAATATATGAATCATTATCGTAGAGAACAATATCATTCTATAGCTGATATACTCTTTAAAGATATGATTAAAAGTAATGAAGTCAATGAACAACCATTGGATGATAATGGAAAACCAGTATCAGAAGATCTTTACGATGCTTGTCGCTTACATGGCACTTTAGGTATAAATAAGGTTGCTGGAGTATTACATTTAGTAGGCGGAGCCATGCCTGTAGTTGATCTATTTGGAGATCATTTAATGATTGGTTTCCGTAGAATACCCGCCAATTTTACACATCGCATAAATCGTTTAAGTTTTGGTCAATATTCAAAACATATTGTACAGCCTTTAGAGGGTGATGAAGTATTTATAGCGGATGAAGAGACTACAATTCAATATTTTCTTAATATTGTTCCAACTGAAATACACAATACATTTTCAACTATCAACACTTATCAGTATTCGGTTACCGAAAACAAACGGGTATTGGGTAAGTAAGATTATACTTAACTTTAAATAAAATTTAAAATAGTTTTAAATTTATTTTTATTCAAAATTATTTAAATTTATATTTTTTTTAAATATTTCCGAAATTCGCATTTGTGATATGTACTAAAAGTATTTTAAACTTTTTTTATATTTATAGATATTTAGAAAATTCCAATTTGAATCTTTAAAATTTTCATTTGTATTTTAAAAATGTAGCCACTATAAATCTGTAAATCCTCGATACTACTCAATACTTTTAAAGTATTGACTCTATACTACGCATTTTCAAACCAATAACAGGGCTGTATTTTCATGGAGAAAATTGCGCTAATATACAAAAAATACAACTCTAGAAGTATTGAGTAGGTACTTTAAACTATTGATTTATCTATGTGTACCCCGGTACACCAACACAACATACAATTGTCACTCGCCAGCTTTCGCGCTCTTTGGCAAAACCTGCAATACAGCAGTACCCCACAAGAATACTACAATTGCTTCTAGTTAGGGATAGCAGAAGATCCGTCGACGCCACCGTATTCCCCCAAACCGTTTCACCCCTGCCCGTTATATTGGAGTCTACGTCCCGTTCCAAAAACTGGGGTGGTACACGAATGTCCATTGCCCGTGGTCGCTTGACTATCAATGTAGAAATTAACGTAAGAACCATTCGTCTCTACGGAAACAGCAAGGTCAGCAGCCATTTTGGCCACCAGAACTTCCGCCTGAAAAATGTTGGAGTGATGGGCAAGCTTATAAGACCTTTAAACCAGCCTTAAAAAAAATAAAGGTTCTGTGGTTAGGGTGAAGATCTGCCAATCATCCATACTCCCACATAGTGAAGCGTAGGCACTCAGTGAAGCTTAAGATAAAAATAATGTAGTCACTGCTACAAATTACATTCAAAATTACCATTTCATGACCCCATGCGAATAGCAGACTTCAACCACACCATGACGATGTCTCTCACGTCCTAAAAAACGTTCTCTTTCTTTTGTATGTGCAGATTTCAAAGGTTCAGCATCTTTTCAAATTGGTTTTTTTGCGATTCCAATTGAATTTCTTTGCAAATCCAATTAGTTTTAGCAGATTTCCCAATTGGATTTAAAAAAAAAGGTTTAAAAACAGGGAAATTTACTCAAATTTTTGCAGAAATTAGGGAAATTTGCTCAATTTTTCCCTGTTTTCTCAAAGTTTCCGAACCTTTGTATTCTGTATAAAATTTTATTTGGCCGCTGACGGCGTTGCATCCTCTATACTATTCTTCCTCTATGCTTCAACGCGACCCTTTCTGCCACCAGTTTACTCCCTCCTCTCCAACGCAGTTCACCGAATAAGTACCCCATAAAATAAAATTGGGCTAGCAACTGCCGTATAAATCCAATGCGTGAGATTAAGTAACAGAGTTCAAGTTTTGCCTAGCATTTTCTTGCATACATAGAGCGCATTTGTTGTCTTCCTGAGCCTCTCCTCAATATTAAGAGTTTCCATTATAACTAATATTATCCCCAGGTACTATGCCTGGTGCTTTCAGAACAAGGTTCATACCACTCAACCTAGGCGTGGTTCAAGGATTTATATTGGTCTTGGTATCAAGTCCAATACCTCATGATTAACTCCTACTCCCACTCTGGCTGCTCACCGGTTTATTACCCTCAGTGTAGTCTCCATCACAGAACTTATAATATACAGGTACTTCCCAGTGACGATTACGGCTACGTCATCTGTATACACAGTTATCCCAGCTGCTCCGCACTTAAGCCTTTCTAGAAGTTCAATAACAACAAGTGTCGACAGTAGTGCAGATAGAACTCCTCCCTGGATAGTTCGACTGTGTGCCACCTTCCCCACTTTGGCTTTACCACAACCTGCACGGCAGCTCCCAATCTTGCCATACCTTCTAATATTGCATCCGCAATATCATGGAAAACTGAAACAAATTCAGACAGTAAATGTTTTGCTGCCAAAGAATTGAAACGGTTTTTTTTTACTTTTACATTGCTGGCAGCAGCTTGGCAGCAGTTTGCTCGTCATATAAAATACTTTAAAAAACAGGTTTTGCTGCTGGCAGCAGTTTCAAATTGCTGAACTTTGCACTTTATTTGAAAAAGAAGCTACGTTGTCGTTCTTTCAAACTTTTTAGGTAAAACATTTTCAATTATATATTTCATGATTAATTCACACATTAACTATTTCACAATATTGTGCATAAAAATGTTATTTACAAAAGAAAATTAACAAAAAAAAAAAATAGGTAATTTTACCAGTGTTATATAAAACTTCATAGGAAAAAAAAATACTTTTCATGAATCCGCTCACTTTATATTTGAAATATATTACAAATAATTGCAAATACATATTTTTGTTTACAATTTAGATCCTGTACAAAACTCCTATGGAAATCCTGGTATTTACTTTAAATATGACTGGTCAGCTTTGAAAATTATCGTACGCACAGATCGTGATAATTTCATACAATTTATAATACGTTTATCTTCCATAATATCGGGTATTATTGTTATATCAGGTAGGTGTAACTTGAAAAAAATTGTCTATTTAATATTATTTTTTGCATAAAATTAAATAAATATTAATAATTCCATTTTAAATTGAGATAAGTTCTTTAAAAAACTCATATTTTCTTATTTAATTAAAATGTTCTTAATTTCTTTCTATTAAAAAGAGCATTTTAATTATAAATGAAGAGGCTTATATTCAATAGTAGCTATCTACGAATGCATAATAGCAAAAAGTATATAATTTACTATAGAGTATTTTTCCCGCTCTACCAGAAATTCAACATGGTACAGAGTTCAGCGGCACCATTTTTAAATGAGAGGACAACATTTTCAAAGTTGCTAAAGTGTTGAAAAACATTAAATTTTGGTGTATGCAGTGCTGCCAAATAAACAGTGTAATTTTTTATCTCAGTTTTTGGGATTCTTAACTGTTTACCAGTTTTTTCATGAAAACATTTTTTTTTCAAATTATTGTATTTTTATAGGTTTTTTAGTTATATGTTGCAACAATTAATAGCATATTTATTCTCTTTATTATATATCATTACCATAGAAATGGGAAATAATGGATGTGAATAGACATAGTTGGTCAATGTGTGTGTACACACTTTAATACTTTTCATGTCACAATGTTATGTTTGAATTTATATCTATTTTTTAACACAATTGCAAATTTTTGTTGTATTTTTTTACTTTATTAGACATGTCTTATTAAAAATAAATACTATATTGAATAAATATTATATTTTTATATGAAAAAAAAATACATGAATAAAATAAAAAAACATTATTTTATGAAATAACCTGAAAAATCTCTAGCATCCCAAAAAAAGGCAAAAAATAGTTAAAATTGGTTATATGGCAGCACCGCTAAACACTACTAAAAGTTGCCGACCAGAACTCACCTTTGTTGCCGCCAAACTATGTTCGTGTTCTAAGAGAGTACTAAAAAGTTCGTGAGAGGGAAACATACTCTTGAGATTATATACTTTTTGATAATAGTTCAGGAAAGCCAAATAACCGTTTAATTTCACGTTTTATGAATATTTGACCTAATTTATTTTTGTTAAATATTAAAAAAAAAAACTAATTCCTACATATAATTTTTTTTTTTGAAAGTCATGTTTTTCCCGTTTTAAGTGTATATAGACCTTATTTCCTTTAAGTAATTTATAATAAAATTTGTAAATAGCCCTTTTATGATTGGTAATTTTTGTTTATTTAACAAATAGATTCCTCGTTCATTTTTATTTGCCAATATTTTAAAACTTTTTTGCAAATAATAATTTTCAAAATTTATTTATAGCCATAATGTTAACCTTAGATTAAGTTGTTATATCCTCCACCGTATATGGTGAGGCTATACTTAGTTTGACATTCCGTTTGTAACATGACGAAAAATAGGTTTAAGACCCCTTATGCATTTTTAAGATCCTTATGCAATTTTAAGCCGATATAGCGATGTCCGTCTGTCTGTTGAAATGGCGATCACGGCGCGAAGACGCCAAAAAGTTTGCTATTAGAAATGAGCAAAATCGATCCAGCGGTTAAAAAATTTGTTTTCACGACACAATATTATTTTCACCTCAAAAAAATTTTTTCACCTCAGAATTTTTTATCCACCACAAAATTTTATTTTCACTTCCAATAAAGCTTTTCACATCAAAAAATATTTTTCATCTCCATAATTTCACTTCTAAAGTTTTTTACATTATTCGTATCAAAAACAGTGAGAACAATTTTTTTAGGACATTGGTTTGGGGTATTCTATTCAATGGTTCTAGAATTATTTTTTTAGTCAAAAATTAATATCATAGATTAAAGGTGTACAACTGAAGCGTTTGCTATCATAAACTCATTTTCTGGAAATCGTTGATTAAATCTATTGAAAATAAGCCTTTGATATTTTCTTAGTAAAGCCCTGCATAAATGTAATTGCAATACTTTCCTTTGTGCGTGTATGTGTAGACTTATATTTTTAACACTTATTCCAGCAAGCATGGCAATACGAGGAAGATTCCCCAATCGTATTGCCTAGACGAAAGATTATATTGCGGCAATAATCGCCTTCGTATTGCAGAAGATACCCCATTTGCTAGAAAACGTGTCCCGAAGGCAATACTTCTAGAAGTTAAAATAGCAATATAAGTAATATTGTTGAATTAGCATCTGGAAGATAAAAACATTGTATCACCCCATAACCACCCTGAAGATAAATACAGAATTATTTTATACAAGTACATATTATTTTTTAAAAACTTTGTTACATGAAATTCGCACAACTGTTTACTACTTCAACATCCTCTGGTGGGATTTGCTCTGCTTTTTAACGGTCTGTTTTAATTATATTTTCTGAAAAGGAAAATAAATATTTTTCATTTGCAATTTTTTAAATTATTATGTAAAAATTAGTTTACCTTGCCTTATATGATTTATTTTTGTTAATTTTCCATCTGTCCGTTGATAAAATGTCGCTCATTCCTATTATTCCCAATCTTACCAGAAAGCGTTTCTTGTAACAAAAATTGGGTAAATGAGATCGTTTATGAGAGAGAGTTATTGTGTTTCTCTTTTTACCAGAGCTTACCCGTACTTTTTGTTTGGGTAAAATGGTAAAATTGTCAAATCATCAGCTGCTGCTTAAATTAACTGTTTTGCATTTTTGAAAAAAAATTAAAGTTAAATAAAAGTTTACTATAAACAACTTTTCCTTCTTTATAATGAAAAAAAAATTTGAAAATGAAAATAGATACTTGCACTTTCAAATATATTTATTAATTAAGCTGTTTTTAATATTAATAAATTTGACGTTTATTTTTGGGTATGAAATGTGGGTTTGTGCGTTCGCAGTATTTTGGGCATTTTTATGGTTTTGTGAGAGAATTTTTTGCTTACTCTCATTTTACCAGACTTTACCCAAAATTACCTCGTACAGACCTATAATATGTTCACAATACTGCTTTGATAATTTTTTGATGGCGATCAAAGGAAGATATTTCCGTAATATCTTGGTGGCGATATTTCTTCCAAATGTTTATTAAAAAAATCCTTTTTTTTTAAATACATGAAATTGTACAATCGATGACATTATTTGCTTAGGTGTTTATCACAGAAGGTTGGCCAAGAAAGAACAAACAATTTCGCGTTTACTGCGCATTACTAATACCAAAATTTCCTCTCCTCTAAACCGCCGCTACAGTTTTGTAATGCGTTATGCTGTAATGGTTAGCGCGATAGGCTGTTACACAATAGGTTGCGGGTACGATCCCCAGCGACGGCAACATCAATTAAAAAAAAAAATATATGCATGAGTATTTATCTCTCATACGTCCTCCCTCGGTGTTCTCATAGCACTTAACCTCACCGAAGTAAAATAACATAACAGGGGTATGAACTAAAATGCTTCATCAATTCTGCCAACTCTTTATCAGATGGGAGGCAATAACTGTTCTAAGAATTATCATCTCGCGCAATTACAGTGTTGCCATATTTGAAGCCCTTCATATTTCACAACCTTTAATATTTTCTCTATCCCCTAAAGAAAGCAACACATTAATTAGTAGAAAGAATTTCCTGAATGTTGCTTCTCTTTCCAAAAAAAAAATACATGTACCTATTTTTTTAATTTATAAGAACTGCAAATTTTAAAGCAAAAATAAATTTTGTTATTGTAAAAAAATGTTTAGCCAGTACCTTAATGCAGGTCTTTAATTCTTAGTTTCATTTGGAACTTTTCTAGATTTTCAATGAGATTTCCCAATTAAAATGGAATTAAATACAAGTATTTTTAATTAATTTTCATTATCATTTATTATAGGAATCTTAAATTATTTATTGGTCACCATTCAAAAATGTATTCTACAAATCTTTTCTCCTGAATTACTACACAAAAAATTAAAAGAGACTCCGGAACATTCACCTTTAGTGGCGCCTTCGGAAAGTATACCAACAGTAGCGGTAGTGGTAACTAATGATTTGATTACAAATGCAAATAAAATGTCAGCAAAAGTGGTTTCTGTATTACCAACCACAAACACTTAGGATTAGTATTTGCTGTTACAGTCAAAATATTGTAGCGTTATTCATAAGTTAAAATTAACGACTAACATCTAATGCGCAATTTTTTTTTTCCGTTGATTTTATTTTTATACCCTACACCACTATATAGTCATTGTATCCTAACCACTACGTGGTCAGGGTATGAGGTGTGCTCATACCGTCCGTCCGTACGTGTGTCCTTGTCAACCTTGTAATCAAACTACAGTTCGCAAATATAAATTTATTTGGATGAAATTTGGTACATGACTTTCCTTTAGTCAAGAACAAAACCCATTGAATTTGGTCAGGCTGGATCAATAAACTGGCCCGCTGTCATAAAAAATACATTCTAAATCTCAAGCAGTGTCTGCCTTGGGATTTGGATTGTGAACGTTATATAAGACAACATTGACACGAATATCCATATAAACCCACCTTCTCGCCATTTGAAACTTAACCCTTCCGGAAATTTAACCAAATTTTTCTTGGTGTAGGGTATAATATAGTCGGTATGACCGACTTTAATCTTTTTACTAGTTACTTATGAATAGATCCCTTATATTCTCTAAAATTTCCAAAGAATCTTTTGTTTTATTTTTTTTTTTTAATTTATTCTATTTTATCTCTGAATTGTATAAATAAAAATGGCTTAAATTTACTATTAAAAAATTATAAATAATTATAAATGGCAGTTTTTATTAAAAATTATTTTTTTTATTATATCTTTCCCATCTCTATTCGCTTTTAATATTTACCAAACTTTCATCTATATTAACAAAAGTTCCTTTCCTTCTATAACCGCCGCATACTGTTTTCAAGATTTCCATAGTTGCCGATACAGTAGTTTGTACATCCTGTTTTGACCCTAAATTTGGATTTAATTCAACCAAATCTATTCCTTGTATACGTTTAGTTTCACTTAAAGTTTCCACAACAAAGATTCCCTCTCGTAATGAAAGGCCACCATAAACAGCTGTACCAGTACTAGGAGCTACTTTACTATCCAAAGCATCAATATCAAAACTGACATGGATTTTATTGTTAACATCCAAGGCATCTAAAGTCATTTCCATAATTTTTGCAATACCATATTTATCAACAGACTGTAAAAGATGAAAAGAAAATGGTTGAAAATTTGTAACAAAAAGGTAAATAAATATATTTGGTATATTAATCTTATGTTATTCTTAAATTTTAAATTCTAGCAAGAATTTTTATCATCATTATGTTTTAATTGCAACAACTCGAAAAGTATTCCAGCAGAAAAACCTACTTTGCAAGAAATAACCTAAGCTGCAATTAATATTGGAATAGCGCACTGTTTTGTTTGTAATAAACTAGTGTTTTGCCAGTATCATCCCGAAAGTTCTTAGCCAGCACTTTTTTCCTCAATATTACAAGCATTCAGTGGTATGTATCATCTTCTTCTTTAATATTTTATTATATTGCACACATTGAAACAACATATATTTTTGTGCACGGCTAAAGGCCGAAGAGGCTTGCTAATTTTTAAATGTGAATTTTTATTTTGAATGCACCAAATTTCGCGCAAACCAACGGTTGAGCGTTGTTATCAATCGGGTAACAGGACAATACTGTCAAGATTGTTAATACAATGTTCTGTCATCGCATAAAACGATCATCGCCAACTTAACGTCTACACGAGATATAAAATCAATGTTAAAACAAGAAAAATAAAGGGTGGTTAAATTTTAAGGGCCGATGGATGTTGATTTTGAATAAAACACAAATTATTTAGGAAATTATTGTTATATCTTTTTTTTATGATTATATGGTATGGTTCAATTATGTATGGAACAAAATATCGGCCAAATGGCCGCCGCGACCACGGCAGCACACCTCCATCCGATGGTCCAAATTTTGGATGACGCTGAGGCATAATTGAGGTTCTATGCCGTTAATGTGCCGAATTATCACATCCTTTAGCTCTTGAATTGTTGCTGGCTTATCGACGTACACCTTTTCTTTCAAATAACCCCAAAGAAAGAAGTCCAACGGTGTCAAATCACATGAACTTCGCAGCTAATTGACATCGCCACCACGTAAGATAACACGGCCATTGAATTTGTCACGCAAAAGAGCCATTGTTTCGTTAGCTGTGTGGCAAGTGGCACCGTCCTGTTGAAACCACATATCGTGCACATCCATATCTTCCAATTCGGGTCATAAAAAATTCGTTATCATCTCACGATAGCGAACACCATTCACAGTAACTGCCTTACCGGCCTCATTTTGGAAAAAATAAGGCCCGATGATACCGCCAGCCCATAAACCTCACCAAACAGTCACTCTTTGTGGGTGCATTGGATTTTTGACAATCACTCTTGGATTATCATTCGCCCAAATGCGGCAATTCTGCTTATTGACGAATCCACTGAGGTGAAAATGTGCCTCATCACTGAAGATGATTTTCTTCGAAAATTGATCATCCACTGTTGCCATCTCTTGTCACCATTCTGACCATTGACGACGTTTGGAATGGTCAAAAGGCTTAAGTTCTTGAGTCAATTTCACCTTGTAAGCGTGTAAATGCAAGTCTTTATGCATAATGTTCATCAACGACGAGCGTGAGAGGTGCAATTGTTGGGCACGACGACGAGTTGAAGTGGACGGCTCTTTTGCCACACTATCGCGAACAGCAGCAATATTTTCTACAGTACGAGCATGCACTGGTGTTTTCACATCTCCTACATACCCGGTTTGCTCAAATTTTTTGCACGATTTTTCCTATTGTACGCACATTTGGACGATTAAATTGGCCGAAAAAATCACGTAGTGCACTATATGCATTTTGATTTGAACGCCCATTTTCATAATAAGCCTAAATAACTTTAACGCGTTGCTCGATTGTGTATCTTTCCATGGTTCAAATTGAGTTAGTCTGAAATTGAGAAATGTCAAATGAAATGCAGAAAAAAACTTGACGTTTAGGTGTGGTTTACATTCAACATCGGCCCTTAAAAATTAACCACCCTTTACATGCAAATAACAACATAATTGAATTGTTACTTTGCTGTATTTTTCTTGCAATAACATTGATTTTATCTCAGCCTTATTCTCATTAACAACATTTACATATTATATGTACCAGATCGTTCGTCAATTAAGGGGTACATTATATTTTGCATTATAAAATGCCCCGGTCAGTTCAAAATGAAAGAATTAATTTAATAGTTTACATCATACTTGGGAATTTTTCTTTGCCATTGAAAACTTATTTGTTTGCGAATTCATTACTTTAGTGCAGTTTTTGTATTGAATTTCGAACGTTTTCTATATGCTGTCGAACAAAAATGTCCAAATATCTTTTCCCTCTTACACCACCCAAATCCTCGAGGTAGCTAAAAGAGTGAGGCAGATTGAAGTTAACGTTAATATTACATTTTTAAATAAATAAAGTATGATTAATTTTTTAATGCATATTTTTCAATTTCGAATACATATTTTATGTACATAAAATACGATTACAAATACATGAACTTCCTTGCCCTAGTAAAATGTCTATGATTCACAGTTATTCAAAATTCAATGGATTTAGTTTAATTTCACAGTAAAATTGTGTTAATTTTTTAATATTTATGTAATTACTAGAATTAGAATAGTTTTTCAGTTAAAACAATTGAGAATAGCATTTTCCTTTTTATGGTACATTTTTATACCCTCCACCATATATGGTGAGGGTATATATCAGTTTGTCATTCCGTTTGTAACATGTCGAAATATAGGTCTAAGACCCCATAAAGTATATATATTCGTGATCCTTATGCAATTTTAAATCGATTTAACGATGTCCGTCTGTCTGTCTGTTGAAATGGCGATCACGACGCGAAGACGAAAGCGGGGGTGCCTATTTTTACCCAGATTATTGTACCCGAGCAGTTTGGTATTGAAAATGAGCAAAGTCGGTCCAGCGATTAAAAAGTTATGGGTGAAAATGTGAAGATACCTCTAAAATTTACATACAAATTGGTTTATTTTAGTACAATTTCATGGTAGCGACTGGTATAAAATATATTTTTTCACTAATCGCTTAGAAATTTATATTTTGTACATCTTAAATATTTTTCACCTCAAAAAATTTTTTTATCTCAAAATTTTTTTTTACGTAAAAAAATTCGTTGCGCATCCAAAAAAGTTTTTCACCTCCATAATTTTACTTCAAAAGTTTTTTGTATCAAAAACAATAGAGAACATTGGTGGAGGGTATTCAAAGATTCGGTACAGCCGAATTTAATCCTTTTTTACTTGTTTTTTAATAAAAATGCAAATGCCAAAGTTTGGCATTCATATAGAAGAAGTAAGGCCTCAATGTTTTACTGCCAGCCAGCCAGCTAGCTATTATCAATGGGGGTGTTCTATAACTAATGATATACGTGACTCGCTAAGTTCTAAATATGGAAGAGTTACATTTTTTGGTGAGAAATCTTCTCACATAGTTTTAGAAGACCCAGGTTTATAAACGGCAAAGCAGGGTAGAGGGTGGTATCAGCATTGGCACAATGTCCAGTTTGCTAAAATTAAAGTGGTGTTCCAACCTTGAAATGATAACGTTATTTTTTGGTTGGCCGTGTGTATTTTGGAGCCTTGGCAAAGCATTGGTAAAATAAATGCTCTGCCAACACAAAATCTTTTTATTTTTTGATTATATTATTTCAGAAATAAAATGAAAAAATTTACCATAAAAAAAATTAATTTATTTTCTGAGTTTTGTATTAATATTAAACGATTTCCCATTGAAATTAATAAAATGTTAAGACTTTGAAATTAAATTAAATGTAAGGATATAGAATAATTTTAAATTATAATCTGCAATTAAATTTGATAAACAATGAAATTTTTTATTTGAAATTTTCTTTTTTAATTTGTAGCCTTTATTTAACCTTTTTCTTTCTTTGATAACTAATAGTTGAGTACATTAGAAGTGAAAAAGATATTTTGTTAAAAAAAATTAATAAAAAGTTTCAAATAAAAAAAATTAACTTCAGCAATTTTTTTCTGAGTATCACTTTTGTAAAAATGCATTTTTTTTAATTAAAATTGGAAGATGTTAAAAAAGAATTCAGACTTTACATTTAGAAATTTAAATTATTATTGAATTTCAATTTGCAGTTGATCAAATGCCAAATGAAACTATGATTTCGTTCAAAAAAATTAATTTCCCAAAAGGCATTTGAAATTTAGTAAAAATACAAACATTTTTTAAATTAAAACACGAATAAAAATCGAAATCAATTTACAGAAAAAAAATCTAATTATTTAAAAAAATTTCATTTTGTTTTATAATTTGTCATATTTATTATTTCCTGAAGATGCTACACAATGGAGAAGCGAAATATTGATCAACAAACCTAATATTTTTATAAAAAAACAAACCTTAAGCTCAAAAAAAAAAATTAGTTATAAAAAAGAAAAAGGTTAAATAAAAGATAACAACTTTTAAAATATCTTTAATATGACATAAAAATCTTGAATTACACTTAATAGTCCATTTTAAATTATCATAATTCAAATTGGAAAACTCACAATTTAAATTGAAACACCTACAATTTTAATTTTCATAAATAAAATTATTTTTTTTAAATTGGAAAAATTTATAAAAAAAAAACAACTGCTCAATTTTAACCTATGAACAGTAGTAAAGTTACTGGCATAACTCTTTTTGCAAATGTTGGCAAAATACTGTAAATTAATGTTTTACCAGTAGTATTTTTTGATATACAGTTTTAAATTTTGTAAGTACTGTCAAAGCTCTTTTGGTAAACAATGGCAAAGCGCTTTAAAGCAATTTTCTGAAAGCAGGTATCATTTTCAAACAACGCATTGCCTGCCAGTACTTTGTTTTCTGTTTTAAGGTGTGTGCGAACAGACTAAATTGAACCAAACTTATAAATTAGCTGTGTGGGAAGCTCAATGTTTAAATTTGACATTAGTAACGTTAAGCTTATGTCAAATTTATATGGGGATCCGCATATTTAAGACTAAATTTTTGAAAACAGTAGTACAGAAGAATTAGTTTAGCTTCAATTAAGTCCGCCCATTAATATTATTAAAAAAAAGGAACAATGCTAGGAAAAACGGCGGTTACAAAGTTTACGCTTCACGAAATATTGAAAATTATTTCTAAGCAGGGTAACTTCTTAAGATCTACTCTGTATGTGTTTAATTAATATCCTTTTTATACTTCTAAAATAATTCAATTTTTTTCTACTTTCTAATACTTAAAACAAATCTAATAAATTTACATTTTTAATTTACGATAACGAGTTTACGTTATTCGTGAATATAAATCCTGTTTATTTATAAAATTTTTCAACATTGTATTTAAAAATGACAGCAACAACAACAAAAGAACATAATAAATTATGCGAAAAAATATATAAAATAATAATGAACCATACCCTACCCTACTACTTACTACTAAAGGACGAATATAAACAATAAACCAACAACTAAAAAGCATATCCTGGAGCAAAGTCAACCAATAGCAACCCCTATTCTCCCCCTCGTTTTAAAAATGTTTTTGTTGTTGTATATACATATATATTGTGTAAAGGCATATGGATTTTTTTTTTGTTACAGATGTTGTAAAAATGTATG
Organism: Eustalomyia histrio; assembly: GCA_949748255.1. Lineage (NCBI taxonomy): Eukaryota > Metazoa > Arthropoda > Insecta > Diptera > Anthomyiidae > Eustalomyia > Eustalomyia histrio. The sequence goes on from OX456525.1 coordinate 138,667,003, forward strand.
ACTATGATCGGTAAAAGAATACAATAATTAAGGGTAGTTTGCGTTCGTTGTACTACTGATTATAACCGTCGTGTCATTATAAACCTGAATGAAAAATAGTGAATTTGATCCTTACAACCAGTGTTGCCACACTGTTAGAAACAAACTTGAAAAATAGCAACAAAAACTACTGCTACTAAACTGCGGGCCTCATTTTAGCAAAAAAAAATATTATTTATTTTTCATCGTTTATAATTTTTCATATTTATTATTTTTTGAAGATGCTACACAATGGAGTAGTGAAATATTAAAAAATAAATAATATTTTTTTATAAAAAAATCGAACCTTAAGCTCCAAGTTTATAACCATAAATTTGTCGGAACAACTTCATTGAAATTAAACAAAATAAACAAAATTTCAAAAGCAGTATTCCAGTTACCAACTGCGATAAACTGAGTTTAAAGATAATCTATATCCTAAAAACTCGGCCTTAACAATTCAATTATTTTGGATAAACTTTTAAATTTTAAGTTTTTTTTTTTGGCAAACCCCATTTTTTCAATTACACAATTAAAACAGTATTTTCTTTACAGATAAATAATAAAAAAATAAAGTAATGTTTGTGGCTTTGTCGTAATAAAAAAGTTTAAAAATAAATTTTTAAGGTAAAAACAAATGTTTGTGGTGAAAAAAAATAAAAATTTGAGGTAAAAAACAATAAGGTGGAATATAAAAAATTACATTGGTTAGATCGGCTAAGAATTACATAATAATACCAATAAATATGCCGATACTCCATACCGATATAGGGTTTAAGACCCATATATCGGTATGGAGGGTTCAATAATACATCTATTATTTATGTTATTATGATGTAGATTTTTTTCAGAACCTTTTCAATGATTTTTATATTCAAGGGTTTTTATATAAATAAATAAAAATAAATCTGATTTTTATCATAAAATAATTTTTTTTTTTTTTGAAATTTACAAATATTTTGCTAAAAATCAGTAAATCTTCAAATTTTAATAGAATTTGAAAAAAATCGAAATTTGCCATCAATGAAACCCTTTGAATAAAATGATAGCAAAATAATAGAAATCTTCAATTTACCTAAAAACCATAGTTGAAATCCCAAAAATCTGGCATCACTGCTAACACTTAGAATCACACGCAAACATTAAGTTATACACATACCCAGGTAGAAATTGCCAATGGCAAAGCGTCGCTTGAAAAAGCATTGGAAAATAACTTTGACAATACTTGTTTTACAACTATTTTTCACAAAAATTATGACTGTATATAAAAAAATACCACCGGCAGCGGTTTGAATAAGTTTACGAAATGTGTGTTTGCAATTATTTGTTTTACGACTGTAAACCAATGTTTTAGACACGCTAACCATCTATATTTTCCAGTATTGGAGATATGAAATGTCATTTTCAATAGCAAAATGAGAAAGATTTGACAATTTGTATCGCCAACACTGAAGAGGGTAGTCGACGTGTAAGGATAAGGGTAGTCGATGTGTAAATTGCCTTTTACTAAATTTATTACTATATAAAATTTATAGTGTACTTTTCTGACTGGGTGGGTACTTTTATAGTTTCTTCGTAGAATATTATAGGTTACTTACATCCATGGCATATGCTCGTATACCCAGCTTATTGAGTATGTAGGCTTCATAAGGGTCAATGTCCCTTAGACCAATGTAAACCAATTGATCAGCACGCAAGCTGAAATTAAAAAAAAAATATATATTAAGGATATAAATAAAACAGGATATAAGAAATTATAGCAATAAAATTTGTAGGTTTCATGCCAAATATGAGACTGAATGATTAAGAAAGTTCAAACATCGCTTCAGCCAAAAACAAATAAAAAACGATACATAAGCCGAATTGATGTTGTTAATAAAAAATAAAAAAAAAAACATTTCTTACATTCCTTGAACATTATAGACTACAAAATTTTAGTTCAGGCGTTACCATTTTTTGTAATGTTTAAAACTACAAACGTGTTTCAATCCTGTTTTTGATCTTAATCACGTTTATGTCTGCTTATAGGGTTGATTTTTTTTGTTCTAAACTTACAAAACGTGTAAATTATAATATTTTTGTTTTTTTTTTTCAAGTTTTTAGAAAATGTACATTATGCACACATGTCATTGATTTTTTCATTATTACTTGAAATGTTCTTCGGTTATAGAGCAGGCACAATCAATCAATATTTAAGGATTTTTTTGACAAGTTCTTATGCCTGGTATATGTATTAGGGTAAGTTCCGATTGTTAAAAAAAAACCTTTCAAGTGCTTTTTAATACACTTATTTTTCAATTGTTTATTGTATTTTTAAGTTATGGGAAGAATGTTTTTTTTTTATTTAAGTTATAAGTTCTGTGATTTTGTAAAGCAGTTTAAAAGTATATGACTCCATTGTAAGAATATTGATCAGCAGAAATGCAGAATTCTTCAAGGTTCAAGTGTCTTTGGAAAATTTCATTGTTAAAGAGAAGAGTAATTTATCACTTGCCACCGAATAGTTATGTATGTAGCTAACACAGAGACCACTTATCAAGGGTTTACTGTAGCAACCTCGTATCTCAAAAACTAGTACTTTTTAGGGAGTCAAAAAAATACTTTTATAATAAACTTTTATAATTTTTAAAATTTTGCTCAGTACTTTTTAGGAGAGACAGAAAAAAACGTTTAATAATAACCTTGTAACATTTTTACAATTTTTTCGAAAAAAAAATTTGTTAAAAAATGTCAAGCTTATAGAAAAACTTTTTTTTTTCTCCTGAAAAGTACTAGTTTTTGAGATACGAGGTTGCTACAGTAAACCCTCGATATATTTAAAATTGTCTTTAAGGCACATTTAAACGCGAGAAAATCTGCTAGAGATAGAAAACAATACCAAATAGCTTAAATGTGAATTTAAAGGTGCTATATCTCTAGCTTTCTTCTCCCGGATGGGCACATTGAACAAAAAAACCCCTTAATAGCTCTATTGTAAATGATTTCAGCTATTTGGAGATGTTCTTCCCTCTAACTTAAGCAGTTTTCTCTCGCTAAGAAATGTGCCTTAAAATCTTCGAGTTTTACAGTTTTTACGCTTTTAACAATTACTTCATCATTTCGTGAACACTTAAGTGAATTTTTTTATACAGATTTTTAACCACTTAAGCGCAATAACTTGTTTGTAATTCACATGAAAAAACTGTTATACTCCATATATGAAAATGATTTTTCATGATAATGAGTTTCACATGAAAATTGTTTGGAATTTTTGTATATTCCTCTTACTTAATAAACGAAATGAAATGAAAAATTTGCTTACACGCAAATTTAATATACAATCCCAGCAAAAACATGGTATCAACTACTTACCAGCCTATTTACTCGCTTAATAACTTTTGTTCGCGATGTCCAACAAGTAATGGGTACTCATTATATTTTGGCTGTTCGTAAGCGAGAGGGTAATGACCACCCATTACTTTGTGTTTTTTGTAAGTGAGAAGATAATGATCACTCATTACTTTTGGGACATCGCGAACAAAAGAAATGAATCGAGTAAATAGGCTGGTAAGTAGTTGATATTATTTTTCTGGTGAAAATGTGACATTTTGGGTTAAATGTGATGTGTTAATTTGTACAATTAAATATATCTATTTGAGGCATTTAAAGTTAGGAGTCATAAGAAGCAAGCTTAATATTCTTAACGTGTTTTGATTATATTACAACCCAATAAACATTTTTGCTGAAATTAAAACTAAAATCAAGTGTTATTCAAGTAATTTTTTTTTCAATTTCAAGCCTTGATTAATACTTTAATTACACTTTAATTCAATAGCACATTCCAGCAAGACGAACAATAGAATTCGAATCGAATATTACCGTCAGAATACACTTTAATTCAAGCCTTGAATCACGGTTTAATTCAAGTTCAAACACGTAATAATAACACTTGTTTTCAAGTCCTAAATTTAAGTTTAAACAATAAAATAAATACACTATTATGATCGGTTTTAGTACAATTTATTCACTCTTTTTTAATATACATTTTTATAATTTTAGTTTTGCATGCTTGATTTTAAGTTTTTGACTCGATGTTTTTTTTCACTAATCCTTTTTTACTTAGAAACGTAGAAATTTGTTAAATCTTTCTGAAATAAGAAAAAAAATATTATGTAAGGACAGGGTTTATCTCCAAAAAAATTTGGCTTACCTTTCCGTTAAAATCCATGGATGAAATTCAGATTTTATAAAACACTTCACAGGCAAATTGTAAAATTTGAACAAATATTTTAATTTTATTTTAAAATATTGACAATAAACGAAAAACGTGAAACAAATTATTTTTTTTTTATTTGTATGAACTTGATTTTGACTGTAAAAAACACTTAAAATAAATCACAATACAAGCAATATTTAAAGCTCTTTTTAATGCTTATTGGAAATTATTATAGAAAACAAACTTAAAACCCGTCCCTTTACGGTACGTTACGTCTACGTATGACTAATAGTACCTTAAACCTTTGGGATGTATTTTAAATAATTTATCGGCAAAATATTTCTTATTTTTGTACCAGTGATGGAAAAGTTGATACAATTGTACTTTTTCTGGTACTATTTGATTTAAGAAAATACCGTGATACTCCCCAGACACATTTGATGCTCTCACACACTTTTCCCAAATAAAACTTTGATATTCACTCAACTTTAAAATATTTTTCAAAAGTTTTAATGAATTTTTTGCAACTTTAAAATATTTTTCAAAAATTGTAATGAATTTTTGGATAATTAAAAAACTGGTTATACGATTTTCAAGAATTTTTAGACAATTTTAAATATTTTTGAATTGTTTTATATAATTTTTGAAAAATTTTAAAATTATTTTGGAAAATTCTGAATTAAAGCTGGAAATGGTGTAGTGTTAAATAAAAAATAAACTGGAAAAATGCCATAATTACTAAAAGCTAAAGAAATGCATTGAACAAAAATATAAAAATGATTTAATAAAAAAATATAAAAGGTCTTCAACTTTAGAAGCTTTGGAAGTAATGAAGAGTGATTTTTTTATAATATGCATCAATCAGCTTTATATACAAATCGCTACATTTGAAATATGAACATATGAATTCTTTTAAGAGTTCCTTAGAATATTACCAAAAAATCATAAAAGAATTATAACTGAAGTTTAGAAAGCAATAGAAGAAGTTATAGCCACAAAATGACTACCATTTTTTTTTTTTTGCTGGGTGTATACAATTAGATTTAACGAAATGTGATTAGATTAATTTTTTTTTGCTTGGGTAACTAAAGTTTATATTAACTTGATCTCTAATTTAATGTGTTACTCTTTTTTGTTTAATATAAAAAAAAACGTATGTTAATTGTATGTAAAAACGAATTTAAATTTGTGTTAATATTTATTTTTATGTATATAGATTTTATGTATTTTTTTGTTAAAAATAAAAAAAATTAGTACTCTAAGGGTCAAAAAAGTACTATTGAATTTTTTTTTGATACCGAAAAAAAATTCCATTTTCCATCCCTGTTTTGTACAAAGCATCTTGTCTCTTTTTACTACTCACACTGTAGCTTCAGTGCTTTGTGAAAATATGTGAACTAATTTCAAATCGTTTTCGATGTACTACCTATATAGTCCATTTTTTGAAAATGATGTCAATCAGATTGGCATACTACGACTAATATTGTCATTCCTATGACATCACTGCCACTGATTATAGTGCCAATTATTTGTAAATACAATGGGACAAAAAATCTAGTTCAGGCATACTTGTGTTTTGTTTAAAATCGCACATCTGCAAATTTATATCATTTCTTTTCGTTAAACATGTGTATTCGCCAGATCACACCAACACATTAGTTGTATTGTGTTAATGACATCTCTTTGTGCCATTCACGGCAAGAAGTGTTCTCATGCCACCGCCGCCGACCAGTCTAGTAATTGCTTCTGATTTTTATATATATATATATATATATTATATATATATATATATATATATATATATATATATATACGCAAGTATATATGTACGTCTTTTTAAAATAAAAAAAAAACGTATGTACTAATGTTTGAAAGGTGGTTGGAATGATTTTGTTTTGATATCAAATGTATCAAGTGAGGGAGAATGGGAATAAAAACTATACATAAACAAACGTTTCATTCGAATAAAGACGTTAAATACAATTTTTCGAAATCTCATAACTACATGACTGACTCAAATAAAAAATTTTGCCAAAAATTTTTAAACGCGAATTTTTTTAAAATATTATTTCCTTCCTTTTCATAATGTTTTGAACATTTAACTGAAGATTCATAATTTCAAATTAAACTCAAAATCGCTGGGTACCGATTTTAAATAATTTGCGAAGCTGTGAAGCGATGAAAAATTTCTCTTCACTCATTTAAAATCAATGATACAAATTACAGCTTTTATCACTTCGCAATGATAAAACTATTCAGAATCAGTACCCTGGTATTTATTTTTAATATTAATAAAATATTAATAAATTTTTAAGTGTAACATTTTAGTTAGTACATTTTAGTACAACCAACCATGGTATCAACTACTTACCAGCCTATTTACTCGCTTAATTACTTTTGTTCACGATGAGCCCAAAAGTAATGGGTACTCATTATTTTTTGGCTGTTCGTAAGCGGGAGGGTAACGACCACCCATTACTTTGTGTTTTTTTGTAAGTGAGAAGGTAATGAGCACTCATTACTTTTGAGCTCATCGCGAACAAAAGTAATTAAGCGAGTAAATAGGCTGGTAGGTAGTCGATACCATGGTTTTGCCGGGTAGTTTTCGTATGCAACTAGGCTCGTGCTTTTGTATAATCAATATATTAATTTATAACGATTTCTCAAATGGATTTAGTGCCCTTATTTGAGTGAGACATTTAAATAGTAAACAAAAAAAACTGAAAAGTACTAAACTTTTAACGATCAATGAACGTAAAAGTATGACGACCATGTTCATGTTGCACATTCATTAGAGTATTTTTTTTTTTCATTTTCAAAATTTATTGTCGTCATATATGCACAATATGTGTATTTTCTTTTTTTTTTTTTTTTGGCGTGCGTTTATTTTTGTCCTGATTATAATACGATTATTTATTAGTTTATGTCATGGTAAATTAAAAATAATTTTTAGTTTTGAAACAAGAGAACTGCAAATGTTATGTATGTAAGAATATTAAAACATAATACATATTAACAGTGATAATTTCAATTCCATATATATACATTTAAAAGTATATACTAGATAATGGAATAAATTTAAAAAATTGGGTTTTCAAGCCATTCCAATAATCCGTCAATAAATTAAATAAAAGACTTGTTCCAGTTTTCTATTAAAAAATCACTTGAGATTTTTTAACAAAAAACTGTAATAAGTACAAATATTAGCTTTTTCCATTAAAAGCGGTATCATACCCAATAAACATTAGGCATGTTTTCTTTGTACACTTAAGCTAGCAAGTTATTTCATTTATATGGAGAATTAAGCGAGTTAAGAACTAGTCGCTTAGTACTCGCTTAATATGGAGAATTAAACGAGTTAATAACTAGTCGCTTAGTACTCGCTTAATTCTCCATATAAATGAAACAGTTTGCTAGCTTAAGTGTACAAAGAAAATATACCTATTGAAAAGTTAAAAATCCAAGTACTTTAAATATTGCTTGTTTGTCTTTTATTTTAAGTGTTTTTGTACAGCCAAAATCAAGTTTATACAAATAAAAATATTTTGTTTTATATTTTTACTTTTTTGTCAATTTTTTAAAATTAAATGAAAACATTTCCTCAAAATAACAATTTTCCTGTGAAGATTTTTATAAAATCTTTTTTTTCTTATTTCTTTTTAAAATTTGTAAAAAATTTTCGATAGGAAATCAACTTTCTAAGGACTTAATAGTGATCAGGTCTTCTTTTGTTTGGCTTAGAATTGATAAACAATACCAACGAAGTAGTCTGACACAAACAAAATTTGAAAATTCCCTGCATATGGCAATCTGTTCCGATTGTCTATATCCCATACCTTTTTCACCCTTGGTTCCATACTTGGTACACTTATTTACATAAATATGATACAGAAATGGGTACATCTTTTAGATACAATGACCACTATTATATTTCCATCAAAAAATATTAAAAACTAATAATATTTCAAACAATTTTCTTACTGTCCCTATTTTTATTCACATTCGACTATAGGAAATTATAATACTTTTTAATGTTGTTGTTTTTTTTTTAATTGCAACAACAAAATTTGAATTGTTGCATAAAATGAAGAATTATTGTTGTACTATAATCTAAAAGTAATATTGTTAAATTCTTCCCAAAATGTGTGTGTTTTTTTACTTGCAAGTGCCCCTACTTTTTCGCACATGACTGTATGTATATAAAAGTACGAATTAGAAAACAAAAGATAATTGCGAGTACAAGCATCTTCTTTCCTCCCTCTCCAATAAACTCAGAATTGCTGCAATTTTATTTGCTGTGTGTAAACCGGGACTTAAACTAAGTATAAAGGTAATCTACATCCAAAATACTCGACCTTAGATATTTTTTTCATTATTCACACAAATGAAATTAAACGAAAAAAATATTTTTAATTTTTTACATTATCACAATTTCATTACCATTACATTTTTGTTTTTATATTACGGGGTATTTACACAAATAACATTATTGTTCAAGAAATGTTTATTTTTCAATAATGTTGATTGTTTGTGGATTACAAAAATAAACGACAAAAGAAAGAACAAAAATATAAAAATTTTGTAATAAAAATTAATATTTTTACTACTTCTCTACATAATGGAGATTAAGTAAATCTCTTCATTATGAAAAAGTAATGATTTTGGCCCATCTCTGGGCATTTTATTTTACGAATTAGGCCCATCTACACAAGGTCCCGTTAATCCTATATGATACCTGCTTTAACTAATGAATTTGCTGTTTTCCATATAAAATTTAACTCTTCGTTAATACAATGGGAAAATAAGACTTAATCAAATTTTTAACGTAGTAAACTCTTTTTCCTGTGAAAAATTTAAACCGAATTTTAATTAGTTCAAATACGGTATTTTAAATTGTAAAAATTTTTTATTTTTTTATAAAAAACACAATCTCAATAAACCTTAAATATTGCTAAATTAGAGTGAAAACAAATTGTCTTAAATTTTCACATGCAATTCATTATCATGAAAAATATATTTTTTTATATGAAGATAACATTTTTTTTCTCGTGAAACCCGAACAATTTACTATGTTTAATTCATCGGCTGCATTGAATTGAATAATTTTTTTTTATATATAAAATTAAGTTTTGTTTTTCAAACATTTAGCAATAAAATGAACAATTATTATCCACTACAGTACAATTGATATTATTTTGAAAATTCTCTGCAATCGATTTATTATAAATGATAGTATACCAACAAAACTTTTCAAATTGGATATGCCAAAATCCAATTTGAAAAGTTTTGAGTTAATTTTTTTTTTATTTCACATAATAAGTTTTTTTTTCGAATTTTTTATAAATATTCCATACAAATTAAAGTATATATTGACTTGTTAAGGAGTTATAGATATAGCTACTTAAAAATTAAGAATGTATAAAAATGCTACCAAATCTTAGAAATTATTGTCTTTTCTCTTATAAATGTAAAGAAAAATATTTGTCATAAAAATTTTTATGAATTTTTGTATTTTTAATTTGATAAAATATTAAAAAAACAAAAGCTAACAAATGAATTATGCGTTTGTAAGTAAAGGTAGAGCGAGCAAACAAATTGCTCTATTCCGCGTTCCCGTGAAGTCCATATACGAAAACAGCTTTCGTACAAAGGTAGCCCCAATTGTATTTGTTTACAAAAAATAAGGAAAAGTCAGGTAAGTAGTAGGGATATAGATATAAAATTCGAAAAAATCGAACCTTTTGTGATTTATTTTAAATTTGTTTTTCAATATTTTTAGCCCCTGTGCGAGGTGGTTAAATAAATTTTAGACTAAATACAAATTGACAAAATGTTTTGAAATTTCTTTAAAAAAATATTTAGAAAAATGTTCAAATTTCTTAAAAATTTGGAAACCTGAATTTTGTTTAGATTTTATTCGCACCCACCCTTATTTTTTATTTGTTGACAATAAGTCTGTTCCCGTACGTTACCGCGGGTTCCCAAACTTACCAATATTTACCCAAAAGCGTTCCCGTACTCGAAAATTGGGTAAATGAGAGCGTTTCTGAGAGCGTATTAGTGTTTCTCTTTTTACCGAAAGTTACCCAAACTTTTTCTTTGGGTAAATTGTCAAAAGAACAGTTGATAAACAAAAACAGCTGTTTTATAATTGTAAAAAATAAAACTAAGGAACTTCAGCGATGCTAATTTAGCTCTTTTCGTGTTACAATAAGCGGTTTTTTACTTTCTAAAAACTGCAAATATCTTCTGTTTATAAAAAAGAGACAGATCGGCACCTTTTAATTTTTCTTACCGCTTTTTTTTTTGAAAATTGTAACCCCCTTTTTTACATTGGCATGAAATCAGGAGATTTTTATATACACAACTTTGAAAAAAATTAAAAAAAAGCTCATAGACATTAAATTATGAGAAAAATATATTTATTAGAAATAACTATGTGTGTTTTTTCAAAGAGGAAAATATTAAAATCTCGAAATTTCGTGCCACTGTAAACGGCGGGCAATTTTAATATATTTTTTTGAGTCTTATTTAAATTTTCGCATTTCTTCATTAGGCGTTTTCACTTGTCGTGTTACACTTATTGCACCTAAAAATTTGGCATCACTGATGCATTTTGACATATTTTTTGGGCTAGAAAAGTGGTTTTTTGCGTTCCCGTACTTTTGGGTAATTTTGTCATTTTATGAGAGTATTTTGTGCTTACTCTCATTTTACCGAACTTTACCCAGAAAGTAAGGGAACACAGCTAATAGAGATGTGAACAAATTGAGGTGATATTTGTCATGTTAAACAACTAACAGAGTAATGTTAACTGTAGAGGAAAAAATGTTGTACATTTTCAAATATGTAAAGAAAGAAAAAAAATAGAAAAAAGGTTTAGTTCTCCCAGCAAGCAGACGAAAAAACTATAAAATATTTTTGTATACAATCTGACAGCTACTCGTACATATCGACGTTGAAATTATAAAAAGGGTTCACTTAACATGTTTACAAGTCAAATTTTGTATGAAATTTCGTAACACGTATAGGAAAAAACAAAGCTATTATTCCTTTTAGTACGATCAGATAAAAATTTAAACTTTACGCTAGCGTTACAAACTTTCAACATATTTTTTTTAAAGACAGTATACAAGTTTTTTTTTCACCCCCTCAAATAAGGGTGCTTTTGAAAAAAGAAACTAATCTTGCAAAGTTGATAGATTGTAATAAAACATACAAATTAAACAAGCGCTTGTAAAGTTCATTTTGTTTATTTTTTTTTCATAAAAGCGGCGGAAGTAAACTAAATATATACCACACTCTAAAATAACTACAACTACACAAAAGGCCAAACAACCCCTCTTTGTTATGCAAAACAGGTACGTACGTGTGTCTTTTGTGCTTTTCTAGATTTGTTTCAATTCTTAATTGTAAATTTAACATCCCTTACATTGATTACAAAACTAAAAACGGAAGTTGTAACCACGCTCACGCTTAAATAAACTCACATATATAATGCGCATAGAGAGCTAGCATAATAGCTGGCTGTAAATCCTGCAGCATCTGGAATTGGAAAAATTTGCACGAGATTCCTGCTGCTAACGTTTGATGACCTTTCTTGTATTTTACAACCGGCATTATTGGAAATAAATTGACATTTTTTGGGAAGAGGGTGCGGCTTTTTTTTGGAATTTTTTAGTATAAATGCAAAGACCTGTTAATAAGAAAATTCATATCCTTTCTCTTCCTGAGTTAACTTATTGCACTGGAAAACAAGAATGAAATTTGTAGGTTTTTGAGTAGGTCATCGTCTTAGGTATTTTTGCATTCATGAAAGTCTAGGATGGTGTTCTAGCAATTGCTTATAGCCATACGAAATGTAACGTGACAAATCAGCTGATTAAATCTTAATAAATGAGTTAAAAAGGGACAACCATATAGATATACGTCACGATTCATATCACCAATGCTGGGTAGTAGTAGATAGGGGATAGTAGACTTGTAAAACATTTATGCAATTTTTGGAACTTTCACGACCACACTTAAACCGCTGGAGATGTTTTAATGGACCTTATTGTAAACTTGGACTTAAGAATTTTTATAACCTAAATGGGTTAAAATATTGTTCAAATTATAATTTAATCATACATCATTTCAGTATTCAAAATTGAATTTTAAAGGTAAAAAACATCAAAAATGTTGGCTTAATTTTAACAAGTTTTGTTAAAATCGTCCTGCAAGATTTTCTAAGCTAACCATTGGTCGTCAAAGGGTTAAAGTTTTAACATTTTGAACAAAAATAGTTTGTAGTACAATTTTATAGAATGGAACCGCCAAAAATTTTAAACCTTATAAAATAAAGGACATAATTACAATTAAAGATATGATATAAGACCATTAAAAATAAAACGAAATTTTTTACGGGAAAAGTAATTCACTAATATCTCATTAACAAACTACTGGGATTTATATCTGTATAACATCTCAAACAGTACTGACAATAGAAAGCCGAAATAGGTAAAAAAAAACTGTCAAAATCGATCTAGATACTATATGCAATATTTTTTCACATTAAATCGAAACAACTTTATAATTAAATAAAAAAAATAACTGTAATTTGTTTTCGGCAATTAAATTCCACGAACCCTTTTTATAATTTTGTCATTAAAAAAATTCATTCCAATTTCCAACACTGAAATATTAATAAAACAAAAAACCAATATGGGGAACCCTAAAATAGCATTTAAGTAAACTTCCAGTACAGAGAACAGAAAACAGAGAAACACTAGTTGTCTCTTTTTCAAACATTATTGGGAAAGACGTAAACAATTTAACAAGCAAGAGACAACTACATCGAGAGAGAAACAGAGCAGCCATTTTGGAAATTTATTTTGCCAAGAAGAAAGGCAGCAAAGCAAAGGAAAGAACGAATAAAAGTAATGTAGAGAGTTCATTTTAAAAGAAACGCTCATTGGCAGCAGACGTGTCGACCGTTAGATGAAAGTTGTGAAAATAAGTAAAATTAATTAAAAAATAATTATAAAATAAATTATTTATTTAAACAAGTAATAATTTACAATTAACTAAATAACCATACATACAACTATATTAAAAATTGGCAAAAAGAACTGTTATAAAAAAGAATCTAATAACCATATATGAAAAGAATGCAAAGAAACAGAAAAAATGTATCTATAAAATACCAGAAAAAAATTACACCTCATTTTCATTAAGAAAATTATTGTATTAAATAATAATACAAGAAAAACTATTGCACTAAATATAATAAAAAAAATTATAAAACAAGGAAAGAAAAAGTTTACCATAATTGTGTAACAATCACATAAAAAATATATATATATATTAGATTATTAAAAAAACCCTATTCATTTAACAAATATAATATCAAAAGGAAATTAATAAAAATTCTTTACAAACTAAAAAAAATTAGCAAATTAGCGAAAAATTTTGTGTTAAAAAATACAAGTAGGAAAAAATCAATAAATCGACTTTCGTTGTTGAAAGAGAACATTGCCCGTGTTCAATAAGAAAAAAGTACTATTTGCAGCAAAACGTACATTAACGTCTACGTCCGCCATCATAGTTTACATACAAATTCAAATTTGTCTAACAAAATAATCTTAGTAAAAGCAGCTCTATTCATCAACGTCTGCGTCTGCTGTGTTTTTTTTACACACACGCAAACACACTAGCACACCTTCATATTAAATACAAAACGAATATAGTGGGAGCAAGAGATATTTGATAAATCTCTTGGCAAAAATACGAAAAAACTTTAAATAAAAGCTTAAAGCATCTAGTAAAACAACAACCAAAACAAAAAGTAAGTATCAAAAAATATGCCACCCCGGTTATATTTAGAGGGTTGTTATTTAGGGGATTAAAATCGTGTGTAAATAACTTTTTTGATTCTCATGTAATATGGCGTTACCACGTAAGGGAGTGTAAAATAGATTTTTTTGTTACATATATTTTGCTTGTGCATTTTGTTTTCTTTTTATTACTAGAGTTGCCATGGCAAAGAGAAAAGGTTACAATTAGTGGATGTTAACAGACAGAATTCAAGATGTAAACAAAAATTTGATTTTTAAGATGATTTTTTTAGTTTTTTCACAGTGTATCCAAGATTTTTGGGCTTCGAATGGTAAAAATATGAGAGAAAAAACCGCTGGATTTTGCTCTGCCTTTTTTTTTGCCAAAGAAAGAATTTAAATATTCCGATCTCAGCTGTTAATCGCTAACGATTAAATAGCATTAAGACTATAACTAGCTTTTTATCTTCGCTTTTTTTTAGTGTTTTTATTTGTTTTTGGTTTATTTAAGAAATATTTCAAAAGAATTAAAAGAAATCAAATAAAATCCCTTTAAATATTGAAATCCTCTATCCCACAAAAGGGTTAACATATATAAAAGAGGTCCGTGAATTTGTCAACCGTGTATGCATGACGTAGCTAAACCCCTATGATGCTAGATTTTTTATGGCTTTTTTGTTCTAATAAGAAATTTGTATGTGTAAAAAATGAAAGCAGATTTAAATAAACATTGGAAACATCAAATCTTTTGCAGAACGATAAAAAAGGAAATGTTATTTTCAATTCAAAACTTCTTTTATTTGACATTAACTGCTAGATGTTACTTACAGTGTTACCAATTTGTGCTTTTGGCACTACTCTGAGGCGAAAAACCGGTACGCGTAGTGACATATGTGTGTGGCTACTCAAATGAAAGGAAATTTCCGCAGGATCTCAAAAAATATTTTTTTTATCTTGGTTTTTGGAGCCAGGGACTGTAGACCCCCACCCACCCCCCCCCCCCCCCGCAAAAAAAAAATTTTAAGCGATTTAAACGACGATTTCTCAAAAAAAATTAATTTACCCTCACCGCTTTTTGGGGCCAGTGGACACAACAGGTCCCAAAGGCCCCAGCCACAAAAATAGAAGATAGAAAAACCACTTTTTTTTTATACGAAATATTATTGGGGCGCAAAATATTGAAATAATTCGTAAAATTTGCAAAAGGTTTCTTTTATAACGAGTGATTTTTTCTATTTGGGATTTCTGTTCATTTCACAATGAAGAGATTAACAAACGAACAAAGGCTTGCAAATCTTTGAATTTTATTATCGTAAATTACGTACAATTTCTAGTCGTCATAATCGACCCACCGAACAGGCTACTCAAGCAATTGTGATCAAATTTCGCACCAGTTTCACTTTATTGGCCATTACTTCACTAACTCGTAATCGAAGAGTATGTACCGAGGTGAAAATTGCTGCTTTATCGGCCAATGTCAATGAAGATCGCAATATGTCAATGGAGCAAGGTACTGTGCGATGATTAACAACATATTTTTGCCCAAAAAAAAAAAAAAGAACTTGGATGACAATTGGTTTCAACAAGGCGGTGCCACACGGCACGCGATACCATGGGGCGAATTTAGTTTGCAAATAAAATCAAATGCTGGAAGAGTTTATTGGCCGCCAAGATCATGCAATTTGACCCCGATTAGACCATTTTTTTGGGGGGGATACGTGAAGTCTATCTTGTACAGGGAAAAGATAGTCAGTAATGGAAAAACAACATCACTGTTGTCATTGGTGAGATACTGGCCGAAATGTTGGAAAAATTATGCCAAAGTTGGAGCTCACGGATGGTCGTCCGCGGCAACATTTAGGTGAAATAATCCTTAAAGAGTAAATGTCAGGCATTCATTTATCTCCCTAAATAAATATTAAATTTTTTCAGATTTTGAAACACAAAGGGTTAAAAAATTACCCTTTTTAATGTTAGAATTTTTTCAGGGTACGCAATGTAAACAATAACTGTAAGACCTCTGGGCTTCCTTTAGGGCATTTTGAAAAGGTAAGAGGTAGGGCTATCTTTTAAGAAATAAATAAAATAAATTACCTGCCATCTGGCTGATTTTGTTTTAAAGCTCTGTATCTTGGCGATTTCTCTACTTTTTTAATATTTTTCTTTATTAATTCTGAAAGGTCTCTCAAAAACCTTTTCAACAAGCCCTAAAACAAACAAAAAAATCCGACCACTGGTTCAGAAGTTAGCAATTTTACCCTACTACCCTCCGACCACCAATACGAAAATTTCCAAACCGCTGTCATTTCGCACACTTGCATTTTCGGGGATGGTCGTAATGAACATATTTTCATAAAATGAGCCAAGGAATACGCTGGTGAAATTCGGCTGGTCGTGACTGTATATAAAATTTAAAGAATGTCCACCTAAAACGAATTTCTTTGCTATTATTTAAATATATTTTATTTCGATTATTTCGGAGTTTTCTCATCTAATAAAATCCAGTTAATCGAATTTCATAGAATTAAATATAATTTGATACAATGTGATATTTATATAGTCTATATTAAATGAAATTAGATACAATATCATATTTATATTAAATACATAATTATATTAAATTGTATCAGTCGATACACGACTATATAAAATCATTTCTTATCGGAAAATAAAACTTTGTTTTCTGTTGCAATAAATTTATAGTCATAAACTAGACTTTATGCCTATCCATTATTGCAGTCTCATTTAAACTGGACAAAATGATCTTATATTTTCTAATCTAATATTATTGCAAAAATATTTACATCATTCACAAAACTATTGCTAAATGATCCTACAATGGTTTTTTATTATTTTCCATTTATTTGGAGAATTAAAAATTTCATTTAAAAAAGTTGATCAACTTAATTCGAAATGTTGAAATAAATTCTCAATAGTTTTTCATATTTCATATTCTGACTTTTTTAAATCCGGGTATTGAAAACGATTGCTGATTAAAAGAAACAATTTTTTTTTGCATTTAATTATAGGAAAACAATTGCAAATAATATTATTTCAAAAACTAATAGAATTTTTTTTTTCAAATAGTGAAAGAAGCCTAAATAAATTATTAAAATCTGATTCCAACAAAATTTAAATTAAAAATTTTAAAATACGTTTTTCAGGGTTTCATGATTTATGTTATCTTTGCAGGTTTTTATTTTAACATATATGATGTTTTTAGTATTCCGGGGAATTCTGTGAAAAATTCCTGGGAATTGGGAAATGATAAAATCGGAAAAAAATTGTAATTAAAATCGAATGTAAGAATTGGTAGTTAAGCAAGTATAAATTCTTTAAAAATATTTTTTCAACATTTTCCCATATTTTAATCAATTTAATAATATTTAAATGACTACAAAAAAACTGTTAGCAAGGTTTTTGTAACGCTTTGGCCACCATGTGTTAGCAGCTTGATTTTCGGTTGGTACTTATCACACTAATAAATGACCCTCCGTGACCTTTTCTAGTAAAAGGAAATGTTTCAAAGCAAAATCCATAAATTAGGAAATTTTAGTTTTTTTTTTAATTATACTAACTTGCACATGTAACAATTTTATAGATTAAAATTAGAGAGAGAGAGAGAGGAAGTTTTATAAGGGATGTAAATTGCTAAATAGAGGGTTGTGCAAAATTTTATTGATTATTTTGGGTAAAATTTTTAACTTTTGTTTATACAATTTTTTTTTTATTTCATTATTTGCTTTTATTTATTTAATTTTTTTTGTTTGTGTTACAGTGGATTTCATAATGGCAAGTCCCGGAACTGATAATCAATCTCCAATAATGCCGGCTACAAATGCCGCTGCCGCCGCCGCTGCAGCAGCTGCTGCGGCAGCCGCAGCGGCTGTTGCTTCTCCAGCACAGACTGCTGCCGCTGCTGCGGCCGCTGCTCAACTGCAACAGCAGCAGCAGGTGCAGCAAGCTATTTTACAAGTACAACAACAGCAAACACAACAAGCTGTAGCTGCAGCAGCTGCCGCTGTTACGCAACAGCTGCAACAAAATCAAGCCAATGGCAATTCAAATAGCGCCACCAATGGCTCCACAGAGACACGCACCAATCTCATAGTCAACTATTTGCCACAAACTATGACCGAAGATGAGATACGTTCGTTATTCTCAAGTGTGGGTGAAATTGAGTCGGTTAAATTGATAAGAGACAAATCTCAAGGGTTCATAGATCCCCTAAATCCGCAAGCTTCCTCTAAGGGACAAAGTTTGGGTTATGGTTTTGTCAATTATGTACGACCCCAAGATGCTGAACAAGCCGTCAATGTATTAAATGGTTTACGTTTACAAAATAAAACCATTAAGGTATCATTTGCTAGGCCCTCTTCAGATGCTATCAAAGGAGCGAATTTATACGTTTCCGGGCTACCTAAAGCTATGACCCAACAAGATTTGGAACAAATCTTTGCTCCCTATGGACAAATAATTACATCACGTATTCTACAAAATGCCGGCAATGATGTACAAACTAAGGGTGTGGGTTTTATACGTTTTGATAAACGTGAAGAGGCTACTCGAGCTATAATTGCATTAAATGGTACAACACCACCCAATTGTACAGATCCCATTGTAGTGAAATTTTCAAATACCCCCGGCAGCACAAGTAAGATCATACAACCCCAATTACCAGCATTTTTAAATCCTCAATTGGTGCGGCGCATTGGTGGTGCCATGCATACCCCAGTAAATAAGGGTTTGGCACGATTCTCTCCCATGGCCGGCGATATGTTAGATGTTATGCTACCAAATGGTTTGGGAGCTGCAGCAGCTGCTGCTACTTCACTTGCCAATGGTCCAGGCGGTGCTTATCCTATTTTCATTTACAATTTGGCTCCCGAAACAGAAGAATCTTCGCTGTGGCAACTATTTGGCCCCTTTGGTGCAGTGCAATCGGTTAAAATCGTTAAAGATACAACAACAAATCAATGCAAAGGTTATGGATTCGTTTCAATGACCAATTACGATGAGGCAGCTATGGCTATTAGAGCTTTGAATGGTTACACACTGGGCAATCGTGTATTACAAGTCAGTTTTAAAACCAACAAACAAAAGTAAATTTATTTTTAATTTTTACAAATTTTTTTTTTGAAAAGAAAAAAAAAATCACACACACACACACATACACACAGAATAATATTTAGAGAAAACTTAAAACCCTTAAGCTAAAAGAAAAAGAAAAAGAATAAGAATAGATAATATATACAACAAGAAATATGACATAACGGAAAAAAATACATGAGAGAAAAAAAAGAGTTTTAAGGGTGGTTAAAAAAAAAAAGTAAAAAAAAGAAGGAAAACCAAACTCTACTTTTTCCTGACATGTATAAAGCTCTCTTCGAAAATTAAGAATGAAAACTAAATTACTTAATAATGCATGTCCTTTTTTTCAGAAAAATCAAGGAAATTTAAAAGAAATGTTTTAAACAAAATATTAACAAAAATTGTAAAGAGAAATGTTTTAATGTAATGAATGAAATTTCAGAGTTTTAAAAGAATTTAATTTTAAAACTGGTTTCTATGGTAAACATAAGATTTACTAATATTCTGATACTTTGAGCAGAACTTATAGTGCAGTTACAAAGAATATTATTAAGATTTCTACTGGGAAGTGGAATTTTTTTTTACTATTATACCAGACAAATATTCTTACAAAAAAATGTTTATAGCGAAATTACTCAAATTATAAGAATTTGTAAAAAGCTTTCAGATTTTTATACATTTTGAATATAAATGTAGGGTTATTTTTGCAAAGAAAAGTATTTTCTGAAAATGCAGAAAGAGTTGTGAAAAACTTTTGGTAAGTGAAAAACACCAAAAGGAAATTGTGAAAAGTGCTAAAAATATTTAATTTTCTTTAACACAAAAATTGTTCTTGCTTGAAGTAAAATAGGATTCAAATTCCAGCACTTTCCTATAAAGATTTTTTTGAAACCAAGTTGATCTCCAGATATGCTTGGTAATTCCTATGCTTGAATACAATTTGTATGACGTTATATGTTAATAGCATACACTCAGGGAAATAACTTTATCATATTTATGAAAATCTATGAACAAATTTATAAATTTTAGTTCAATGTAACACCATAAATATGATAAAGCTGTTTTTTTTTTAATTCAATAAATAAATGGAGAATTACAATCAGCCGAGCTTTGCGCTTAAAATAAATAATTTTAAAGTCAGTAGTCAATATTAGTTTTTATTATGAAAACTCTTCATACAGGATTTATGAAACAGTTTCATCCATATGATGAAACTTTCCCTGAGTGTACCACAACAAATTAAAGCAAAAAAATTCATGTTTAAAACTTTTTTTTTTTTGTTTAAAAAAAAGTACTTAAACATAAATATTTCCTCATTTACAGGGAGAGGATAAAATTAATATTGAAAAAATTTAACAGACAAAAGGGAATCATCAGATAGCCACAGTTTCGTCATAACCAAGGACTCATGAGTACTAAAACTGCTACCTTCGATATTATTATTTCTTTGAAAAAGTATATAAAAAAAATTAAACTCACTAACTACAGTTCATTGTGATTTGAAATAGTTGTTGCTCAGCTTTTTATAATTTAAATATTTTATTTAAAAAATTTCTTCTTTAGAGAGCTTTCTAAACATATTAAAATCTATTTTAAAGAAATCAACAAAAGAAATAAATTTTGCAATATTTATTCTATAAAAAAAAAAAGAATTACAAACAACAAATTTAATGTTTTTATTTTTTTAATAGAGAACACTATTAAAAAAACAAACTAAAAGCAAAGAAAATCTTCCAAGAAAAACGCATAAATTTTTTTAAGATCATTAGCACTTGCCAGTAAAGAAAAAAAAATCTAAAAGAAAGGAAATAATTAAATTTTTTAAACAATATTATTTCTAACAAAAGATGAAACTTTTTATTTTAGAAAATAAAGAAGTTGTCATCCTAAAGCTAAAGAGGCTTTTTACAGTATTAAGCATTATTAGAAAAAAAAAAATAAAAATAATTTTATTAACAATTTTTTTTTACTGGTGAATGTTACAAAACATCCTAATTCCCTAAAAAAAAACCTTTAAAAAATCCTACCTAAACAAATAATACAATAACAAAAAAAAAAAAAAAAAAAACTCAAAGTAATAATAACATTAACAAAACAATGACTTATTTATTATATAAGTAGTAAATTTAAAATAAATTTTTTCATTGCTTAAAAAAACTAAACAAAATAATTTTAATTAAAAGTTAAAAAAAAATCCCTAACACAAAAAACTACACTTATTACAAAAAGTTTTCAAAAGAAAATAAATCCTACATTTTGTTAATATTTTTTATAAAAAAAATGTATCATTTATTTTTGTGTCATTTAAAATTTTAAAAAATTAGCTTCAATCGAAAAAGAATTGACAAAAAAAAAAGCACAAATATAAGGTAATCATGGAGAACCTCATTTAAAGATTTTTTTTTTTTGAAAATATACATCTTTATTTAAATTTATTTTGAAAATTTAATGCTTTGAGTTTGTTAATTTTCTTAAGTAGTTTTCTAATTTGTTTAAAACAAACGCGTTTCTTTTAAGTTACTTATTTCTTTTGTTGATTTCTTTAAGTTTAATATACAGCTGTTTTTAAGTTTTTTTTTTTCTTAAATTATTTCTGTAAAAAGGCAGCATTATTTATTTACAATTTTAATTTTTTATTTATATAGAAAGTATATACAATAGAAAAACTTATGGGGGAAAATTAAAAAAAGAATTGGTTTAAAAATGAAAATAAAATGGATCGTGGCTAACTTAACTCTTATTATAATAATGACAATTGACCCTGTAAGAGGTGGCTAAATAAATTCTAATACTAAACAAAATTTAGTTTAGTTTATTTTACAAATTTATAAATAAATTATAAATTTTGAAAAATAAATATTCTTTATTTTAAAAATATATATCATAATATAAAAAAAAAATAACTGTGACTTCATCATTTTGATCCTCCCTATATTCGCCCCTGTGGTGGAATAATATTAATATAAAATACATTTTCAATATGCAATTTGGAAAAATTAAAGAAAAACAACTCAAATTTTTGGAAGAAATTGCGAAAAAAAAATTATAAGGGTTTTCACTCTTGGTAGTATATTTACAACCCTTGTATATTTACGACGATTTTATACTACAAAGCGTGAACGACTTTTTCGTGTATTTACTTGCCGCATAAACACAGCTATTGTAAATTAATCAATCAGCTGATTTTTGTTTTTTTTTTCATCAATTGAAAAACTTAAAATATCAAAAAGAATTTGAAGTTAACAAAAAAGCCTATAATTACGGAAAAAAATATAAAAATTATAAATTTTTTAGAGCAACGTGCAATTAAACAAATAGAATTTGCAGGGATTCTGGGTTTGAAGATACGGTATTACTTGTAAAAATAAAAACCAAAAGCTGCTAAATTTTACTATCTGTCCATCTTTAATTACGTATTTTTCACGCTTTTGTCTGGTATTTTAATCACAGCCTAGTAAATTTTAGTTCTATACATTTTGTTGTTGTGGTAAATGGTAGTTCTTTTACTTTAGCTACAACCTCTACAAGGTCTACAAGGGTAGTTTACTACCAAGTGTGAATACCCTTTATAAAATTTTCACCTTCATCTAAAAGTGTTGTGCAGAACATGCCCGATTGCCTGCTAATTTAAGGGAAAATTAAAGAATCTTAATCACGGACGAAATGTAATCATTGAAAAATTCTATTATACATAATTTTTTTAATTAGTACAATTTTTTTTGAATAAGTGAATGGAATATTGTAATTTATTAATTGGCCTCTGGGCTTTAAAATTACAAAATGTTGAATAAAAAAAAAATAATTTGCCAAGTTATTATTCACCTTTTGGTATTAAGACCGTGTGCGAGGTGGCTAAATAAATTCTAAACTAAATAGAAATTGACAAAAGATTTTAAAATTGTTTATAAAATGAATATGATTATATGATCTAAAATCCTATTAATACCATTCATTTTGAAAAAATATTTGAAAATATTTTTAAATTTCAAAGAAATTTAGTAACCCCGCAAAAAAATAATAATAATAATTTTTTGGTAATATTCTAAGGAACTCTTAAAAGAATTCATATGTTCATATTTCAAATGTAGCGATTTGGATATAAAGCCGATGCGCATATCTTAAAAAAATCACTCTATATAGTGATAGTATATCGCATATTTTCTGAATTTAAAGCATTTATTCAAAATATTGTATTCTAACTATTCAAGTCAAAAATTTCAATGTGAAAATGTGTTCTAAATACCTTTTATATATTTTTTTTTATTAAATCATTATTATATTGTTGTTTAATGCATTTTTCAGCTTTATGTAAATATGGCGACACAATCTGTGAATTTTTGCATTGGGTATTTTATTTAACCCTACACCATTTCCAGCTTTAATGTAGAATTTTCCAAAATAATTTTAAAATTGTGTAAAAATATTTTTAAATTATCAAAAATAATTTTAAAATTGTGTTAAAATTGTTCAAAAAGGTTTTAAAATTGTCCAAACATTATTTCAAACTGTTCAAAAATATTTTAAAATTGTCTAAAAATGTTTCAAAATTGTCCAAACAGTTTTTAAAATTATTCAAAAATATTTTAAATTTGTCCAAAAATTCAAAGTTTCCCAAAAATGCTTTTTCATGAATGCAGAATCATTTATTTGTTCTAATAAAGAGTATTTCTATATCAATGGAAAACTTAGCTTCTTTAAACTTATTTTTCTGCATATTTATAAATAAAATTTTCATCAAAGCTTAAATACTATAAAATATATGAAAATTTTCCACTAATGCATCAGATATTCTGATCATCATCATTGCTTCCTTAGAGTAAAGTATGAGTAATGGTTGTAGCTATATTTGAATACTTCCATCCTATGACACGCCAAAGTTAAATTCATCGATGAAACTATTAAAAAAGAAGTGATGCCTTTGCCTTAGTAGTGATGCTTTTATTGCTTCTTTGGCAGCTTCATTTTTGCTGGGAATCTTAATTTGGTTTAGATTTTATTTACCCACCCTAAATTATTGTTTAAAAAATAATTAATAAAAAAACTTTAAAAATAGAAATGGTAACTTTGGGATAAAAATTAAAGCTAGCAATATTAGAGATGACAAATTTAGCTTAAACTTTACTAGAGTTCTATGACAAAAATGTGACAATGCAAAAAAAGCTAATTGATTTATAATAAAAGGAATTAAATTAAAATTATTTCTTTGTAGATTAGATGTTGTTAATACGAATCACAACCATTTAAAAAGCTAATATTTTATGTAGAACAGATTTTTATTAAATTTAAAGTTTTAAACAGTTTGCAATTAAAATCCAGTATTTAAACCAATTTTTTTTTTAGTTTTTCCCCTAAATTAAAATGGCTTACTAAATTATATGCTTTCATTTTATTTATTATATACAACATATATATATTTAACATTATGTATGCAATTATTTATTTATTTATACATAAAAACAAATATACACATTTTTATTAAACCTTAATTTTTATTTTTTTTAGTTTTTAAGCTACAAAAAAAAAAAAAAAAAATACAGAAAAATTTATAAAAATAACACACAGGAGACAAGTAATATAAAATCAAGTAGATTTTAGTAGTTTAAACGAAGCTTAACAATTAAAAAAAAAACATTAAAATATGAAAACAAAAAAATTAAGAACAAAATATAAGAAACAAAAAATCTAGTCAGTGAAAATATAAACATTAAGTTAATAAAAAAAAATATAAACAAAAAACTAAAAAGTTAAATTTAAGTTAACTAAAGTTTAAATAAAAAAACTTTTTAAATTTTTTCTAAAAAAAACTTGGAAGTTAAAAATTTAAAACTTTTTAAATTAACTTCTTTATATGCAAATTTTTCTTTCCTTTTTAATATATTTTGATTAACAACATTAAAAACCCAAAGATTTTTTTTTAATAATTTAGTAAAATTCTATTAAAAAAAAAAACAATTTTAATAATTTGTATACATTTTATAAAAAAAAAAAATACCTTACAACTTGACGTTTTTTGTGGTAATGTCTGTTAAATTGAAATATTGTACAAAGAATTAAACAAAATTTTTGCTACATTTAACAGACCTTAACTTATTAAACGTTATAGTTGTTTAAACAACAAAATTTTATTATTTACCTTTTGAAAATGTTTTTAAAGAAACTCTAAAAAAATAGTGAAAATTTTGTAAATTTTTTCGTTTATCTTTGTTGGAATGGAAAATCTTCTGTGCAATAGTTGAAATACATGAAGAAATTTAAAAAAAGCATAAAAAATTAGGTATCTCATAATTTAATAAAAATTAAATATATATTTATGTTTATTTTTTAAAACAATTAAATATATATTTAAAGCAATCTTTTTTTTTTGTAAAACAAATGTAAATTAAATTCATTGTTTTTTATATATAAAACCCCATATTTAATACAATTTTATTTTGTTTTTGTCTATACATATTAAGTGTAATTTAATTATATATTTATTTATTTTTCACTTTTAAGGGAATCACAAGAAATTTAAGAACCCATTTAAAGAGTTCTTGCAAAATACAATACAAACAAAAAAAATAAAATCGATCTGGCATCAATTTTATAATGAATGCTTAACATTTTTTTGTGAATGACAATTTATCAACCCTGTTTTTAAGCAAATCAAGTAATACAAAAAAGAAAAAAGAAAAAAATCATCATATTAATTATAGTTATTTCTTTTAGTTTTCATTTTTTTATTTTAATATCTCATTTAATTTTTATTTTTAAAATAATTTCAAATTTATGTAATTATTTTATCTTGGGTTTTTTTAGCTTATATATTTTATAATTTTTCTTTCAATATTTTTAGTTTGTAATTTTGTTTGTCATTTAATTTGTTTTATTATTTGTCATATTTTTTTTTTTATTAATTTTAATTTTTTTTTATTCTTCTGTTTCAATAAATGTAAAAACTACCAAAAATAAAATTCATTTTATATATTGTAATAATTAACATTTTTAACTTCTCAAACTTTGCAGTTGAGTAGAAAATAACAAATGCAATTTTTTAAGCAAAAGTTGTAAAGTCATAATAAGATTTTTGGAATAGTTCTTAACTTTTTTAGGTTTAAAACATTTCCGATTTAATTACATAATAGTAGTAAGGAATCTCAAAAGAATAGAAATAGCATATATGCATAAAAGGGTGTACCGAATCACAAAATGTTTCGAATTTCATAACGTAATAGAACTCAAACCATGCCATTAAATATATATTCATTTTTTACTTATAATTCGCTACCCTTGTTTGAAGTTATCCTTTGTAGGGTAATTTTGAATTTTTTTTTTTAATTTTTCGACAAAATTTTTAGGCTCAGAATTACCAAACTCTT
Organism: Eustalomyia histrio; assembly: GCA_949748255.1. Classification (NCBI taxonomy): domain Eukaryota; kingdom Metazoa; phylum Arthropoda; class Insecta; order Diptera; family Anthomyiidae; genus Eustalomyia; species Eustalomyia histrio. Next base: position 138,693,480 of record OX456525.1, read on the forward strand.
GAGCGCCCAAAATTAGGGGTAGCCATTTTTTTTGTAAATTTTCAGGCTCAGAATTACCAAACTTTTGAGCTCTATTTTCTTTATAAATTAAAAAAAAATACATTTCAAACGCTTGAAGCAAAAAAATAAAATAAGTATCCTCGAAAATTTTCGTATTGTTTTTTTTATTATCATTTGAGTGTTATTATGTAAGATCTTCCAGTTTGGGAGTACCCTAACATTTTGCTTAAATAGCCTCAAATTTTTTTTAGTGATTGGTTTCTCGATCCGTGAGTTCGATGAAAAAGAACCTTAAAATGATCACTCACTGACAGCTGTCAATGTTTATGTGTGTATGCGCTACAATGTGTATTTACCGTGTGTATGAAGTCAGCACACAGTATACATACAGTATACATATGGACAAAATCACATGTTGACATGAATAGTCATAACTCACGAAGGCGTCGACCGATTACGTGCAAACTTTAGATAAACCATCTACACGACCATACGAACAAACCCTAAAAATTCGGTTTGACCGTTCGTGAGTTACAAAGTCACAACACACTTGCAACAATTTTTTATATATGTGGATATAAAGAGATAACAGCAGCAGAAAAGGAGGAATTTTTTTTTTGTTTTTACTGTTATTAACTGGCCGCTTAATTATATAGCAATTTACCTGTAAAACAGTTTAAAATAATATATTAAAAGAGACATTTTATTAATTTAGCAAAATATTAAATTTTAAAAAACTTATTTTTTAATTTAATTCATTTTGCAAGTTTTTAAAATTTTAAAATTAAATTTTTTAATTTACTTTTTAATAGTTAAACTATAAAAAAAAAATATTTCATTTAAGTTTATCTGTAAAATTTCTACCAGTCTAACAGTTAAAATGTATTGTTTAATATAGGGCTGTTTAATATAGGGTTTCAAAAAAAAAGTACTGATTCTTTTTTAAAATTTTTGGTTTTATTGGAATGGTGGAACTTTGTCATTTAAGAATGGAACACAATATCATTCATATGACTATCACGACTGGCTCGGCAGTACCTCATCCGATTAACCCAATTTTTAAGAACATTTTTGATTGTTTCGGCTCAAATCTCACCCTGTAGTTAAAAATATAAAAACATAAATTCAGATTTTTATTAGAAAAGTTGCAAATATAAAATTTAAAATAAATTTTTAAATAATATTGCACAACTTTTTATCACTATAACAGTTTTTTTAACTCATGGTTAAGTTTAAATAACAACTGTTCTCACACAAATAATTTTAATTTGTATATTAGTTTAATTTGTATATTAGTTTACAATTTACAGTAAAAGCTCCGGCAGGCACGTTACGCTGCTTTTGTCCGCCTAGTTTTTTTTTTATTAAGTTTCAAGAAGGGACCAAGAAATTTGTCCGTCTTTGGGATCCGTCCGTTTTCTTAAAAATTTTATTACAATAAACCTGCATTATATTGGGGAAAAAAATCAAAATATAAAATTTAAAACCGTAGATTCTGAGAATTTTTTTTATCAAAATGTTAACATCTTTACTTTTCCAGCAAATACAGCTTTGTTATTTTCTATTTTTATTAAATTTTTGTTTTAAGAATTGTTTATATTTTTTTTGTACCTTTTTATTTTTCAATATCTAAACAAATTTATAGTTTTTATGTGTGTTGGTTTTAAAATTTATTATTTTTAATTATAATTTTATTTAAAATTTTTTCATTTGTTTTAAATTTTTTTTTTTGTATAATTATTATTTTTTAATTAAAATAACCACATTTTAAATAATTTTTAATTTATAATTATGTATGCATACAAATTTTTTTATTAATAAAAACAATATTTTACGTTTTTTTCGAAAAACTCAAATTACTTTTTTTTTATTTTTTTATATGATTTGATAAATTTTTTCTTTTCATTTTATTTACCAGAAAATTCAACAAATGGCTAACAAACAAACATCTTGTAGTATTATTTATGTGAACTTTTTTTTTAGTTGATTTTATTTTTATAATTTTGTAGTTTTATTTTATATAATTTCCTTAAAAAAAATTGATTTTTATGGGTTGCTTGCATTAATGTAGAAGGCTCATCTTTCATAAAGAATATCTTTAATAAATAAATTGTCAAGCTTCAGGTTACTGTTATTTAATAAATTTTAATTTCAATATTTTTTCATTCGTGAAAAATGAATAAAAAATAATATAAAATTTATTGCAAAACAGTGGCCTGGAGCTTGACAATTTATTTATTAAAGTTACAGCAAAAAGGTCGAAGAAACATATACATAAAGTTATACATAATATTTAAATATTCTTTCTTAACTTTGATTTATAAAAATTTAAACAAAAAGGAAACCTCTTATAAAAAAAATCGAAGAAAGTTTGTTTAAAAAATTATAACAATTTAAAAATGGGAATTTTTAATATTTAAAAAAGAAATCTCACTTAATTTTTTTTGTTTAAATCAAACATTTACCTTAAAAGAAATCTAGTCATTCTTTTAAAATAAAATAATATGATCTCAAAGAAAGTATAAAGAAAACATTCCTTTTTTTTACAAAGTTTAAAACATTTCCATAAAGATACAACAATACAAAAACATACTTAAACATATGCTAGTCAAAATTATTATTATTATTATTAAAAATAAAATAAATAAAAAAATATTAGCTTAGTAAGGTCTTAATATTTTAATTTCTTTAAAAAAAAAACAAGTAGCGTTTAACAAACAAAGTTTTAAATTGTTAATATATTTTTTTTCATAGCAAGCAGAGATAAAAAAAACTTTTTTTTTTATTTTAAATACTCAAAAAATTATTTATATATATATATATGAAATATTTAGTTTTTCTCACTTTTTTTTAATTTTTAATTATGTGTATCAATTACTTAATTATTAAAAATATTTATTTAATTTATTAAAAATTACTTAATTTTTTTTCTCAATGATATTATTACCAGTAAATAATTTATTATTACTTATATTTATTATCATACAAAAAAAAAAAAAAAATCACAACAAAAATTCCCAAAAATTTATTTTTTTGGATGAAAAAAAAAAACCTAAATAATATTATAAATGTATTAAAAATTTTAAACAAATTATGAGTTTTTCATTATAACTTTTCAATAATAACAAAAAATACAGGTTTATTTTTTATTATATTTTTTTTTTTAATTTTTTCAGATTTTCTTCTTTTTACAATTTAAGTTAAAAGGTTTACTGGGTTATTAGTTTTTAATTTTTTTGATGAGTTAGTTATTTTTTAAGACATTTTTTTTATTATTATTTTGTTTAATTATATAAGTTATGTAAGCTATTATTTTGTTTTATTCATTTATATTTACATAAACGTTTTTGGTTTGTTGGGTTATTATTATTATTTTTAACTGAATTTATTTTTTATTTATGATTTAATTTAAAAACGATTTTTCTTTATGTTTAATAATTTTAGTTTAATAATTTTGTTTACTGGGTTACTCTTTTTTTCTTTACAGGTTGTATTTTTTTTCGGTTGGATGTATTGAATTTGTTTAATATATTTGTTTTATTTATGTCTAGGCTCTGGTTTCTTAATGTTGGCTTTAAATTTTTGTATAAATTTAAATTTCCAAAAAAAAAAACAGCTCTACTGAAAATCGAAATTTATAAAAAATTTGTTAAATAAAAAAAAAAACAATAATTCAGTCGAACGCTAGTTTCGTAAATTACAAACGATAAATCTCAAACTGAGCGGGATTCATGTTTAAAACTAGAGATGAGCGATTAACCCATTAATCAAAAGCCTGGAGTTGAATTACAGCATTCGTGATGGTAATTTTTTCATCGAAATTTCTCAAAATTTAGCATTAAAATGAAATATTCCCAATCAGAGATGTTGAATTCGGCCCTAGATTGGAATAAAAGTTAAACTTTTTATTTTCATTATTAGCAGTATTGTAGTCACTTTTTAAGAAAACAGGGATTTCACTCGATCATGAATGCGGTAATTCGGCTCCTGATTAATAAATTATTCTGGGGCCGAATTACAGCATTCGTCATCGAATGAATGCGTTCGAAAACTGTATTTTATTTAAATTATAACTACAATAAGGCCGAGTTTTTGGGATGTGAATTAAACTTAGTTTAGTTATATATACTTAGTTTAGTTATATAAACGCATTTTGTCTGCCATTTCCATGTTTATTAACATAAATTTGTCGGAACAAATTTTCGTTACATAAAATTTTGTTTTTCATTGAAAACAATTAAAACAAATTCCAAAATCAGTATTCAAGTTACAAACTACGATAAACTCGGCCTAATACTACCAATGAAAAACACCAATTATATGTTAGCCTTAATTTCTAATCTTGCACCGAATTACAACATTCCTGGTGAAAAAAATCCGTTTAAATATTTTATTTTAAAAAATAAAAAAATAATTTCGATTGAAAAAATTACCATCACGAATGCGGTAATTTGACTCCTGATTAATTAAAAATTCTCATCAAGCTATAATTTAGTATTTTTAATTATTTAAAATTAATGATTAATTGATAAATACAACATTATATAAATTCGCCTGGGAAGTTTTTTTTTTGCCAGAAAAATAATTTTCGTTTTCAAAACGCTTCATAAATAATTCTACGTCCTAAAGGTGCGGCAATTCGGGATTCTACAGTATACTAAACAAGTTTAAAGAGTTGAAAGAAATGTTCGAAAATGCAAAATTGTCAGGCATTTTGTGTCGGGAATCTAACGCATTTATTTAAACGAAGTTTAGCGCCCAAAATTCAGGATAGCCATTTTTGATTTATATTAAAAACTATCGGAAACTGGAATATCGCAATATCTTGAATAGTGTCAGAGATACTTACGAAACGTAAAAATTCGAAAATTAAAAAAATCTGACCGTTCTGAATGATCGTTTTTTACAAAATGTATTTTGATGGCTAAAATTTACAAACATTATTTTTGATTCGTCTCGTAAATTGTCTTTCCGATATTTATAAATGTGTCAATTGAACTAAATAATATTTTGTGATCTATTTATTTTTGATTTCAAAAGAAAATTTTATATTATTTAAATATTAATTTATAAACGAATTGAAAATAAATCAATATTGCCACCGAGACCTAAGTTTTATTGCCTCAGTCCTGATTGATGAAAATTTACTTTTTTAAAGTAAACAGATAGCAAATGAAAAATAATATTAAGATATATCGAACGCTCACCACTAAAGACCATTATGTTTAGTTAATTTTTTTCGATTCTTATGTAGAGCTGTTTTTTTCAAAAAAAAATCAATTTAAAAGCTTTGAAATTTCTGTTTTACCTCCACAATTTTGATTTTCTCTTAAATATTGTGTATACAAAAAATCCTTAAAACATTTTTCTGTTGTTTATTTCTGTCAGTGTACAACATCTAAATTCACCCATTATCAAAAACACCACCACCCACCTACCTGTCTTAAGAAATATTTCCAAAATTTTTGTTATTTCAGTTGTATTACAAAATGTATTTATCGATTTACTTGATTGATTGTCTTTCCTTATTGATTAAAACAAAATGTCATCACGTTGGTTATAAAGTTTTTCGTTCTGCGTATACAACTTTTTTTCAGTTTTTTTTTTCTTACAGTGTATGTTTGTTTTGTCGAATAAAAAGCCATAAAATTAGTTATTTTTTTTTATATATAATTGCTGCCGTACAAAAAAAAAAAAAACAACATGCGAAATCATTTTAAAAAACAAATTAGCTTTGAAAAATATGAAATGAAAAATCAACAATCTTTTTTTTTTTTTTTGGTAACACATTTAATTGTAATTTGTTGTTGTCTAACTTTTATAAGTTTTTGGTAAGTAATAATTTAAAATTATAATTTTCTTTGGTATTAAAAATGGCTCGTTTTCCAATTTTTCTTTCTTTTTCTTTCAGTGTAATTTTCTTTATCATTTTTTTGTGCCACAAATAAATGAACTTTTATAATTTCCTGTTTTGATTTCTTATTTTTCAGCGGAGTATATATGTGCTAAAAAATATCCAAAGTAAAAAATCTGATATGATCGTTTTATAAATTTTAAGTTTAATTTTAACTCTAAGCATCATTTTTATTGACTTTTTTTTCTTTAATACAAAAAAAAAAAACTTCCAAGTGTAATATTATTTTTAAGTTTTTTCTTTACTCAATTATTTTTTTTTAAGCAAATGTAATTTGTTACAAAATGAAACACAAGAAACCTTAGTATAAATACATAATTTATTTATTATAATTTGTAATGTATAAATGAAAATATCCAAAGATTAAAGTCCAAGGGTTCAAAATTTTCCGGCCACATAAAATTGTTTATTTAAAATTTTCATAGAAGAGAATGCTGTAATTTCGAGCAGTAAAAATTAAAATTGTCATCACGCGCATATGGTTTGTAAGTAATGCAAGGACTTTAATTTTTGGTCAAAATCATCCTTTTAATTTAATAATTATTTTATTATGTATTGTTCCATATTAATACATTTAGTTGTACTTAGGGAAATTTAAGATTTTAAGGAAGATATTTTGTAGTTTTTTTTGTTATTTATAAGGTTTTTATAAATATAAATTTAAAGAGACGCTCTCTATGGCATAGAACATGTTGCTTCAACACTTTCAGAGTCTTGTGTAGTGTTGCTAGGCCTTCGAAAAATTTTCCTTGAATTTGAAAATAGATTAAAAAAAACTAAAACCTTGATTGCAATTTTGTTTCGTCATAGTAATGCTAATCATTATAAATATAATGAAGGCTCCATAGTTTTACGTTCAATGAAATGTTTTAATAGAAATACACTCCAAAATGTTGTTGGTAGAATCGTTCATCACATTTGTTAAACTAGAGTTCGTTCTTCTAGTTTGGTTATTTGAATTTTTTTTAATTATTTAGAATATATTGGTCAACATTTTGTTTGACAATCCAAAATCACAAAAGAAGAATTAGAACGGACATAGTTCATTTCAAACGTTCTTCTGCTATTTTCAATATTTTATGGAATATGAATAATTAAAAAGTAGCTAAGTTTATGCGGCAAGCTATCAACGTTGGCCTTTGTCGTTCCCATACAAGTTTGACATAAGTAACGTTAAGCGTTTACACAAAAAGTTGACATGTCAAGTCTATATGAGAATAGCATAAGCCAACAGTAACTGAAATAAAGAATTAACTAGAACAACAAACTAGTTTAATTAATAAGACTGAACTATACGGCCCAACTCTAGTAAAATCTAATGAAAATTAGAGTAGTTAAAAAAAATCGTTAACTACAGAAATTTTTTTGAAGTTCAAGTATACGATTTTTGTCGTTACTTTATAAAATTTCTAAGCAAATAAATTTCAAATTAGGAACTGTTGTCGGTATCTTATCTCAATAATTTCAAAAAATACAGAATAGCTTTTTCGGTAACTCAACCGACAATTATCGTTAGTTAACGAAATCGGTAAAATAGTTAAAAAAAAGTTAGAGAATTGCACTACGGATTAAGAAAAAAGTTTTAAAAATTTAGTGTAGAAACAAATAGAACAGTCACAACCATGTCGACAAACCACAGCCACACCCACCTCTATTTACAAATGTCAACTATGTATATACGTCTTTAAATTTCTCAAAATTTAGTCTTAACACCTATGCCCAACATCAGAGAATAATTCCAATTGTGTTAAAAGACCACAACCAAAATGAATTTAATGCCAGTGCGACACGTGATCTGCATGCCGACATTGTACATTCTAAAACTAATTGTGATTTTGGCCTTCTTGAAATTCTTAGATGTTGTAGGCAGATGCTTAAAATCGATTGTAGAGAAATTGTAGTTGTGATTTCTCAACACCCTTTTTGGTTCTTGTTTGTCGACATGGTTGTGATTAATGTTTTCAGCGCTTATTAAAGCAATTTTTGTCGGAGCGAATGTAGGATATTTTTCACAAGAATAGATTAACACTTTAGAGATAAATTGTAAGGATGACGACAAACCACAACCACATTCTTTTATTGACTACAAACGTTATTGAAGGGCTCAAAATTAAGCCCTAAAATCTGCATGTGCCATCAGAGAATTATTCCTCCATTTACTTCTGATAAATTTCATTAAAAATAAAATGTCGTTATATTCAAATTGTATAAAAAATATTTCGACAGAGTAGCTTAGCTAATAAAGTAATGTGGTTGTTAAATGTCGACACAATTGTGATTAAATCTTTAGCGTTGTCTTTAACGATTTTAGCAGCAGAATACTGATAAAATGGAGCTACTCAAACGAACTGCGCTTAGGCAATTTATAAAGATTTTGAATTAGGCATACTTTAAAGCAATATTTTATTTTATATATATATTTTCATTTGAGATAGTTTTTTGTATATCAGAGTTTTTTTGTTTTAATTAACTCTCATTATAAACATCTCAACATTTTGTTTTTTAATTATTATACTTTGTAATGTAAAAAAGCACCAGTAAAAAATCAATACTATTTTCAGTTTTATAATTTTTAGCTAAAATATAATTATAATAAAAACAAGAAGCAGTCGTATTCATTTTTGGAAATTTTATGTTAAAAAAACTTTAAGTTTAACATGTTTAATTTTAATTTAAGTTGGAATAATTTTATTATACTTTATTAAATTTTTAATAAGTTTGTAAAAAAAACTTTAATTTATTTTGATTTGTTCAATTTAATTTACTTTTGTTTTATTTTATTTTTTTTCAAGATCAATTTCTTTTAATTTTTATTTAATTTTTTGTTTAAATAAAAAAAAAACAGACTGATAATGCTTAAGTAAATCAAGTAAAAGCATTAAAAAATATTTTAAACAAATTATTATGAAATAAAAAAAAATTAGAAATTTATAAGACTGAAAATTTAAATTTAAGTATTTAAAAGAAAGTGTGATATTTACAAAAATTGTTAAACAATATATATATATATATATATATAGAATATTTTATATTTAAATTATAGCAAATAGTATACAATTAACAAAAAAAAAAAATGAAAAATAAATATTTGAAAAAATGACTTACCAATTTGGAGCTATATCATCTAATTGAGCGTGTTTCCAAAAATCTCTTAACTCTTCTAATAGGAATGCCACCGGCATACCATGGATATTACCCGAGGCCGTAGTGGAATGTAAATTAATATCAGCATGAGCATCAACCCAGACTAAAGATAAATTTGGTGTATGCATTAAATGGCCAGCAACGGAACCTATTTAAATTTTATTTTTAAAGTTTAATACTATTTTATTAATTTTATTTTAATTTTTTTTCTACTCTTACCAAATCCTATAGCATGATCTCCACCCAAACATAAAAATTGTTCATTTTCCTGTAAGATTTGTGGTATTTGTTTAATCAACGCTTTATTGCAACTCATAAAGGAACCATAATTTTTCATATTTTTATAGTGAGAAGATTCGGGTTCAGACAATGGATTAAATTTTAAATTTCCATAGTCGGTAATCAATAAATTTCCTTTAAAATAAAGAATAATACAAATATATATAATTTTGTTTTAATTTAGTTTGCCATTTAATTATTATAAGAGGTAAGTAAAGATTTAACCATTATTAAATATTACTAGGCTGAACTTACATTACGCTCGAAATTTAGTTTAAACTGAATTTTGAAATCTAGTTTATATGCTCGAAATCCAGCTAGATTTCGAGCACAATGTAAATGCAACCTTAGGTCAATTGTAGTATAAATTTTAATAATTAACAAAAAAAATATTAATTTTATGTAAAGTTAAATAAAAAAACCGAAGCTGTTTGGTCTAATTCTTAAATAACTTTGTTAACAAAATATGGCCAAAAGAAACTATATTTGTTATTCACTAAGCCTAACTTATCATTTAATTATAGTCTTTGTAGCACTTAACTAATTAGTTTTGGCTTTTGCTATTTTTAAAAAATAGAGTTTCAATCAGTATTGTCAATTTAGGGGATTTATCACCAAATTGGCGATTTCTAAAATGGGGATTAAAATTTCCATTTGCAGATCTTGGAATTTTTTGGGGATAAAATATTAACAATATATTCTTCTCATTTAATTTTTATTATTTCTTCAATCCTGATAATATTTTAGAATTGGTGGTAACAGTGCAGAGTTGTAGAATGTTCATATTTTTGAATATTCGATACTGTTCAATAATTTTTAGTATTAATTCGATACTACTCAATAGTTTTTACATTTAATCTAAAACGGTGTTATGTTTTCATACCAAAAACAGTGTTACATTTTCATAATGATTTTAATAATGTTTTTCAAATAATGCTTATATACAGAAAAATACAACTCTGGAAATATTGATTGAATTTTTTTATATAAATATTGAGAACTCAATACCCAAATGATCAATACTGTTCCAATTTTATAGCTGCGAAAAGTTTCAAGTTAGACAAATTTGTGTTATACAAATCGAGGGTTAACTATTGCAACCTCGTATCTCAAAAACAACTACTTTTCAGAGAGACGAAAAACGTTTTATAAAATTGTGTCATTTTTTTTTTTAAATTTAAAATTCATCAATTACTTTTCAAATTAAAAAAAAAATACCACGAGTTTATTATAAAACGATTTTTAACCCATTTTCAGTCAGTGATTTTTTTCACCAGATTTTGATTTGGGACTTCCCATTAACCTTTAAAATCTCCACCAATATTAAGTATGAGTTTCGAAAAAAATGTCCTGGCCGGTATTGTATTAAAATAATTCGTTCTATTTATCTTAAATTTGTCATAAGTAAAATTAAATTTTTTATTAAAAAATTTGTTATATTTTAAATTAATTTAAGAAAACATGAATTTTTGTTAAAAACATTATGGGGATTCTTGGGGATGGAGAATCAAAATTTGGGCATAAAGCCTTTAAAAAATTAATACCCCTGGTTTGAAAATAGTATATAAACCTCTGTTCTAAGATTAGATACTTTTTATTCATAATGGATTTATAAAAACACATTGAATTAAAATATTCAGAAATTTGCTGTTTTGAGATTCACATGTTTTTTTTTTGTATTCAAAACTTTTTTTTCGAAATGTCAAATGCACAAAAAATACATTTTAATTGTTTTTTAAGTCGTTGAACATAATAACTTTGGAAATACGTATTTAAAAAAATGCCTAGGGCATTCGTTTTGAGTTAACTTGATATTCGGCTTCAAAAAATTCGCCAAGAAAATATACGGAAACGATGTCTGATAATCCTATGACAATCCCCAATCTGCGTAAGTTAAATTTTTCGTTATTATTCTTATAAGTAATTTTTGTTTTGTCTTTAAGGTTCTGAAAGAAAATTTTAATAATTATAAACATTTTTTTAAAAAATTTATTTAAGTATTAAGGGTGGGTGCGAACCGGCCCTTTCTTTAAAATTTAAAATTATTTTTAAATATTTTTCAAAACAATTAAAACCCTTTTGTCAATTTGTATTTAGTTTAGAATTTATTTAGCCACCCCGCATAGGGCCTAAATGTTTTACAAATTCGAACATTTAAGTAAAAATGAGAAGAAAATATTTCAATTTTTTTTAAAGTTTTCGGCTTCAAGTTCCATACAAATTTTAAATCGAATAAATATATTAACGTAGTGTAATAGTTTAATAAATATAGGTGCATTCGTTTTACTTTCACTTTGCGAAATATTCCACAACATTTTTTTATGGATGTGAATCTCAAAACAGCAAAGAAAAAAAATCGGAATGTTTCACTTTAGTAATTTTTTTAGGTGGATTCAGAACAAAGAACAGCGCTAATAAATTTAAATAATCTTTACCTCTTGAAGTATCTTGCAATGTTTGTATCAAACCATGTTGTCTTAATAAATCGGGGGCTTGTTCAACACCAGCCTTAGATTGACCCTTAGAAAAGGGTACACCTATAATACCCAATTTATTTTTAATATTTTTTAAATTGGAAGCTGTGGAAAATCCTCGTACTTTCGGCACACAATTTTTAAACATAATTTGAGATTTTTTAAATTCTATATTACAAAATATTAAAATTTTTCTTAAATCCAAATATTTTTTATACTAAAATTTAACAATTTTCACTTTCTACTCAGTAATAAACAAAAACATCCGACTATTTACGTCTTCAAATGTATTCAAACTAAAATTATGAATAAATATTTATATTTTTGTTTAATATGTATTCTCAATTCCATGCTAATACTGATAAAGCTTTAGTTTTTTGATAACCTTTACTTAAATTTCTAGATGGTATTGAAAAAGAAATGATTCTCTATGATCCTACGTAAGTGTTTTTTTTTTATTGTTTTTTTATGGAATTTATATAATTTAAATTTATATATAGGGTACGGTGGGGTAAAGTGGAGAGACTGATCTGGCTCCAAAAAATTTATAAAAAATATTTGTAAAATGTTAAAAAAAATATAAATGACATACGGCTTTTTTCGATATTTTTGCAACTTCGGTTTTTTTCCATATTTTTGCAACTTCGTTTTTTTTCGATATTTTTGCAACTTCGGTTTTTCGGAAGCGCTATTTTGTCAACTCTGTATCCAAATCATAGGCAATATGGTTAATAAAAATTTTTCTTTTCTGGAGTACTTTTAATGTTGCACAATTTTAAATTTCTAATGTAAGCAATTCTACGAAAATCGCACAATAAATCACCAAAAGCAGATATGGAATTTCTGGAAAATTTGGGTAAAAATGTCATTATCTGCAGAAAGTTAGGCTAATAGGGTATTTGCATTGAGTATGTAATCTTACGGATTATGATTTTAATAATTTTTTATAATCATTTTAATAAAATGAGGCATGTGATAAAAATCGAAAACGATTGGATTTCAATGCATAATATTTTACAATCTATATTTTCAAAATTACTTGTTATTGCCTCCCAATAAACATTTGGAAGAAATATCGCCAAGAATATATTACGGAAATATGTATATCCCTTTGATCGCCATCAAAAAATCATCAAAGTATTATCAGCTGGAAGATATTTAGGCGTATTAGGAAAAATTTATTTGCGAAGATATTTTTTTAATAACCCTTGAAAGATAAAAAAAAAAATTAAATTGAATGTCATTTGAAAAAAATTTAAGTAACATTTGGAAATAATAGGAATTAGCGGCATTTTATCAACGGATAGATGGAAAATTAACATAAATAAATTATATAAGGAAAAGTAAACTAATTTTTACATAATAATTTAAAAAATTGCAAATAAAAAATATTTATTTTGCTTTGCAGAAAATAGAAGAGCAAATCCCACCAGAGGATGATGAAGTAGTAAATTGTTGTGCGAATTCCATAGTTAATAAAAAATAATATATAAAATAATTGCGTATTTATCTTCTGAGTGGTTATGGGAAATATAATGTTTTTATCTTCCAGATGATAACTCAACAATATTACTTACATATATTGCTATTTTATCTTCTAGAAGAATTATTTTCGTATCACGTGGAAGTATTGCCTGTTTCAGCTCAAATCCTTTGTATTCATCATACATAATTTTCATTGTAAGAGGTAAAATTCAAAATTTGTTTCAATAGCTTATAATAGTTCTAAATTCAAAAGAGTAGCTCATAGAGAAAAAATTTAGAATTTTTTAACTTTAAACAGATTTTTATAAGAAAAATTTAATAAAAACTTTAATTGGCCAATAACAGGGGTAATGTAGTTTTCATAGAGAAAATTAAACGAAATCATGAATAAAATGTTTATATGCATAAATTATATAAGAACTTCAAATGATCCATACTCGGAAAATTTAGCTGCTATTTTTGGTTTAACGGAGAATGTACATAATTAAAAATAACACGGATATTTCTCTTAATTAAAAAAATAGTTTAAACTTGGAATCACCTGTAAATTACAGTTTTTATTAATATAAAACTTACCGCAAAAAGTTAAGTATAAAGCCAATATATAAAATTAAATAAAAACTAAATAATAAATTAATAAATATGACTTCTAGAGGAAGAAGAGAACAACTTTGGAATCACTTATAAAATTGACCAAATATTATATAGGCAAAATCAACTGCAAATGACAGTTAAAAAGGTGTTCACTATATTTACATTAAAATCAACTGCAATATGTAGTTACCTATAAATAAAGTAATAAATGTAGCAGAAACAACCACAAATGCAGTAAAAATAACAAACATGAAAATTATTGTATTAAATTATTTATTAATTTATGGGGTTATTCCGTAACTATGTGAAAAGTTCTCACATTGAAATATGCAACTCCTATCTTATTTATGATAGGGAGAATCACATAATGTTAAATTTTCCTTAAGGTATATACAAAAATTTACCTAAATATAATTTGATACTAGTGACTCAACATGTGCTAAATATATCAAGAGTTACATATTAGAACGTGACAAATTTGCATGTAGTTACAGAATAACTCCATTAATAAAAATAAATTTTTTCAAATACTTTTAAGTAGATTTTATTATCAAATAAATTTCACATTTCAAAAACAATAGGTTTGTTTTTTCGAATTTTATATCTAAAGAAAACGATTATCCCTACTTGACTGACTTTTCTTTATTTTTTGAAAACAAATACAATTTGAGCATTTAGGGTCACCTTTGTTCGAAAGCTGTTTTCGTATATGGACTTCGCCGGAACGCGAAATAGAGCACTTATCTAACTCTACCTTTACTAACAAATACATAATTAGTTAGCTTTTGTTGTTTTTAATATTTTATCAAATTAAAAATACAAAAATTTCAAATATTTTTATGACAAATATTTTTGTTTGCATATAAAAGAGAAAAGCCAATAATTTTTAAGACTTGGCAGCATTTTTAAGTAGCTATATATACTATAACTACTTAGCAAGTCTACGTCTACTTAAATTTTGATGTAATATTTATATAAAATTCGTAGAAACAAACCTATAGTGTTATTTTTTTTACTAAAGAGATAAGAGAAAATATTTTCTCATAATCTTTCTTTTTGGATTTCAAAACAAGCGCTATATTGTTTTTTTGTGTGAAATATTTACAACATACTAAATTAAATGTAACCAAAATGCAGTAGTTTTTGTAGGCTGTTAAAAAAATCAAAGGTCAAAAACATTAAAAAATTTTTTCTAAGTAAAACAACTACAATTGCAGTTAAAATAACAACAGCGGCATTTTTACACAAAAAACCTGTCATGTAATTACTGCACTTAGGGAATTATGTAGGTTAAATATACAAGTTAAAAGAACCGCATTTTCAGTTGAAAAGTTGTACGGAAAATTTAGAGGTACCTTCACATTTTCCCGATTTTGCTCATTTTTAATACCAAACTTCTCGGGAGGATGTCCATTAATCTAGGTAAAAATGAGCTTGCGTCTTTACAATGTGATCGCCATTTCAACAGACGGACAGACAGACATCGATAAATCGACTTAAAATTACATAAGGTTCACGTACATATATAAACATACATTATGGGGTCTTAGACCTATATTTCGATATATTACAAACGAAATGACAGACTGATATATACAATCTATCATCATATATGGTGGAGGGTATAACAACAGATATAAAAAATTATAAAAACTACTATAAATGCAGTTTAAACAATTGATATGAAAAATATAGTATAATTGTAAGAACAACTACATAATATATTAAAAATAAATTTATGTAAATACTTGCCAGATGTCTATCAGCGAAGGATATTATATTGTTTGTTTTCTTTTTTTTTTAGCGTCTGCAAGTAGAATTTAAAGGAATATATTAAAGGGCTGAAAAGAATAGAAAAATAATATTTAATAATATTCAGATAAATAAATAAATATTTTCCATTATAAAACTAACCTTATAATTTTATTTATTAAATATAATTTATAACTGCAAAAAAATAAAACTTTTATGCGTTCTTTTTTAACTAGACATAAGCGAAAAAGTGTTTTCATATTCGTTCATTAGAAGTTTTCAAACAAGCGCCATATTTCTTGTAAGTGCGAAGTATTTGATTAAAAACACACACCCATACATGAAAAATTATTGTTTTTACAGTTATTTGACAAAACCCAATATATCATATAGCAATCAAACTGCAATACAACTTGAGAATAAGCTTATATAAATAGTGTTTTTTAAGCTTTTCTTAATTTCGCTTATTATAATGTTTATAAAATGTGAATTCACAAGCAGTATTTAACAATGCTTGAGAAAAGATTGTTATACATAACTTTTTCTAAAGTATGCTTATTAACAACATACACATATTGAACTACGCAATATGACAATTGAAATTGAAATATTTTTCAATACATTCTAGTCTTGTTGTTCTACGCTTATAATGCACACAACAAGTGCCGTTTCTTTTTTTTTAAATTTGTCAAACGTGTTTTGCGTGTACATTTGGTTGTAAATTTTTTAAAGTGAACGTGCAATTGATTACAAATTTAATTATTTTTATAATAATATTTCTTTATGGTTAAAATTAATTATTATTACTCATATTTAAAATGAATTATTATTTTTTATATTCAAAATGAATTATTATTATTTATATTTAAAATTAAAATAAAAAATAAATGAAATTAAAAAAAAATAATTATGATTTCTCTTTTTCAACTATTTATAATATATTATTTTTGTAAGCTTATTCTACAATTGCAAGAATAAGCTTAAAGTAATCATACACACATAATATTTTCACGAGGGTTCCCTTTTGATTTTTTTACAATTGTTACGATAGCCTTTTTCAATATATTCTCAAGTCTTTTTCAAGCTTAAGGCTTGTGTTTGTAAGCTTATAATAACATTTTTCTCAGGTCATTTGGTATGTTGGGAAAACATCGAAACTATTTCCTCAAGCCCATATCACACTTGCTATTATTGATTTTGTATTGACGTAAAATTGATGAATTTTCTTATGGTAAAATAATGAGTGTGAAGAGTTCAACTATAGAGAATAAATGAGCATCTGTCAAATGGATGTCGGTAACGCAACGCTCCCATTTGATTAACATTGCTGTCAATATCAATCCAATAAAAATAAATGTAATATCATACGGGCTTAAACAAAGTAACTGCAATTATATTGTCGTTCCCGCGATAGTCGGTTTGAATACCGATCAAGGATTATCACTTCTCAGCAGATATAAAACCATATCAGCCAATGCTGCTACGAAAACAGCAACAACAGTTAAAATAAATACTACCACTTTACTGCACAAATAGCTGTCATGTTATAACTGCGCTAATTTTCAAAGTGTACTTGTTTTTTTTTTTTTAAATAAATTTTTAAGTAAAAATTAATTAATTTTTGCTCTTACTAAAACATTATAAATATTCAACAGTGAGACCAAAAAAAAAACAAGATAATTTTTTTTAATAATATATAATTTATTAAATTGCTCTTAATATTCTATGGTACATATCAAAACATTATATGCTAAATACAATTAAGGCTAATTTAAAAAATCCTTTACAATATAAAAATTTAGCTAGCATCACATTTGAAAATAATATTCAAAAATTTAAGAACTTTTTATAAAAAAAAAAAACTTAGCTACTGCTTAAATTTTTATATTGTTTTAGATTAATATACTTTGTTGGTGTTAATTTATAAACAATTTATAAAATTAAAGGAGGTTTACAAAACAAATTTGTTACATAAATCTGCTTTAATTTTATAAAAATTTTATGAATTATATGTTATATAAATTTGTTTAAAAAATAAATTGATCAAAAATATATTAAGGAAATGATGGAATAATATTGCAGGAAATGTTTTACAAATTTTAAAATTTAGGCAGTTTACTATAAATTAAATAAATAACTATTTAAATAGTACAACCTTTATGGGCGGAAAATATTTATTAAGCACATGTTAAAAAGCTGCTGCATAAAGGAAATTTGTTAAAAATAATAATAAAGTTAAATAAATATTTATATAATTTTATTAAAATTATTTAAAAAAGTTTTAATTTGAAATTGTTTAATTTTTTTTTGGAACAAATTTATGTGTTTTCTTTTAAGAAATTTATAATTTTTGAAAATAAATGGAATGTTTTGAAATTTTTAAATAAAAAAATTTTTATGAGATTCAATTTATGTCTTTGTTTTTGTATGTTTTTAATTCATTGCTTAAAATTCTTTTATATATTATAGTACAAATAGAAAATTAAAGTTATTTTTCGCTTAACTTAATTTAAATATCTTTTTAATATTGCATATAGTTTGTTATATATAAATTTCGTTTTAAATTTATTAAAAAAAAAAAATTTTTTTTTGTAACGTTTCATGTGATGTAAAAGTTATAGAAAATATTCGACCCAGCCGAATTTATTTATATCAACACTATAGAAAATACGATTTTTAAAGCTGTACGATAAAAAATATATATGTAAATTTCAAATTGTTAAGTTTTTAAAATTAATTTTTGTTTAAATAGTAGTGTTGGGTTTTATATATTTCGTTTTTGAGCAGATCACAGTTTTTTTTATATTATTAATGTTGTCTTTTATCTAACATGATTATCTCTTCGCCACTATCATCATTATACAAAACATCCGGATCATCCATATCGTGGCGTTGTATACCATCTACACCATCATCATCGTCGTCGTCGTCCGATTGTACAATACGTTTTAAATCATCGTCATCATCATCATAATAAGGTTTTATAGTCATGCCCTCTAATGATTTTGTTTAAATTTATATTATTTATTACAAAAAAGAATATTTTCGTAAATTTAATTTTTTTTATTGGGTATACAAGTTAATAATGTCGATATTTTTGCTTGAAAATTGCATTTATTATAATAACAAAATGAATTGATACGTTATTCAAAGTATTGTCCATCGTTAGCCACTAATTTCTCCCATCTTTCTGGTAGCATATGGATTCCGCGTCAAAGGAACTGCTCCGTTTTTGAGGTTAAGCATGAATCATGCTTATTTCTGATACCCTGTTCTGAAGTGAATCGTATTCCAGTAAGGGCGTTCTGCATCGATCGAAGGGGCAAGGTCTGGGCTATAAGGCAGGTAAGTCAAAACTTCCCATCCATTGTTCTCCAATTAGTTTTTAACCGGTCTTGCAACATGTGGCCGAGCGTTGTCATGATGGAAGATTATGGCCTCGTGTCTGGTCAAATATTCTGGTCGATTTTCATTCAATGCTCTCTTAAAATGAATCAATTGTGTTCGTTACAGGTCCCCTGTGATCGTCTGATCCGATTTCAACAGCTCATAATACAAAACACCCTTCTGATCCAACATACAGTGCATTACCTTGGCGCCATGGATATTCGGCTTTGGCGTTGAATATCCATGCGTTCGAGTCTTCGTCGGATAATGCTTCCAATTCCTCATCTTCAAACTTTCTCGGCTGACCAGGCCTCTCCTTGTCTTTTGTGTCCAAATTACCACTTTTGAATCGCGCAAACCATCGTTCACAAGTTTTTTGAGTTGGTGCATGTTCTACCAACAATCGATAACTTTCAGCAGCCGTTTTCTTCAAATGAAAGAAGGTTATCGGACTTCCCCGCAAATCATCTTTTTAGGCACAAAATTCGACATTATTATAGCGATTGAAAAACTTTGGCGTCTATCGAATACTGAATTATAATAGCAGATGCTTAACCTCTAAAATACCATATTCGTTATTATTGACACAAACCATATGTGATAGTTATGCCATCTGTTGTCCAAATCGTCATTGTAAACTTGTATACCCAATAAATTTTTGAAGTTATAATACTTACTTTTAATAGGAGATCTAAATAATTCCGTTTCACCATCATCGCCATCATCTTCGAATAGTTCTTTACCTATCTGAGGTAGCAAAGAAAAATTATAATATGGTTTATCAGTTCTATGTCTATGAGCCAACACAAATTGAGCACATAATATACATAAAATCACTCCGGTAATTATAATCAAACTGGCCAATATAATAAATACTAATCTGGGCATACCCATAACATGTTCGTTACGATTTAAACGGAATACCACATTTTTAATTTCCGCTGATTGTAATCCAACATTAAGCAAACGTGTTGTCTCTAGGAAATAAGGAGCCTCCACTTTTAAAGTAATTTCTCCCGTGGGAACATTTTTCAAGATATATGAGCCCATACTATCGGTAAAATTACGTATATATTGTTTAATAATAGGTTTAACTATGGAAACCTTAGCATGTTTGACAGGATGATTAGACCAATCTAAAACAAAACCGGTTACAGTAGCTGTAGCATCACTGTGTAAACTGCCTATGTGACCCAAGGCCTGTACTTCACTATGGCCGGTTATTAAAGTAAACGGTGATAGTTTTATAATACCCAAATTTGAAATTTGTCCCTCTTTCACTTGTGCTTTAATGACATGAGATTCAAAATTTGGTGCACTAACTTCAAGAGCATACGTTCCCTCGGGTAATATCATTTGGAAGCGGGCGGCATTTTTACTAACATTATACACTGGATTATGATCTATAACTCTGATAAAAGCTTCTCTTATGGGTTGATTTTCCTGATTGTGTACAAAACCCCATACGCCAGTATCGACTAAATGTAAGAAATTTTTAAATTTCTCGATATTTTTACGCCAAATTGAAGCAATATCTGGTTGGGTTGGCATGCTGCAGCAGGATAAGCCCAAAGTGTACATGGGTATATTATACATTTTATAAAATAAATTAGTTAAACGTTCGGTAATGTCATGCCTCAAGGTGCGAGTAGATGTGCTGGAGCATTGAAGAGGTGAATAATTGAATTCGGTTTTTTCAATATTATGAGCAAATTTTTCAAATATTTGTTCGCCTTTGGGATAACTGAAAAGGAAATAAAATGTAAAACAAAATAAGTTAATAACTTGGAAAAACTTTTCTAAACGTTTGCCTAGAAAACTATTGGGTGATTTTTTTAAAAGCTTTTGGATTTGATTAAAAAAAACGTAAAATTTAGAGAAAGGTACACTCCAAAAAAAAAAGACATGAACTAAAATGTAATCAAAAATTTCCTTCAAAATAGTTTATAAATTGTCCTCAATTTAAAATTATCAAAACTTAGAAAAATTTTCTTAAAAAGAATAAAAATTCCAAGTTTAAGGAAAAACGAAATAGTTTATATACTCAGAAATAGTTCATATTTTTCCTAAATAATATTTCTTGATGTTAGGAAAAAAACAAGTCAGTTAAATAAAAATTTATTAATTTTAAGACAAAACATCTTAGTTTTAAGAAAATTTCATACTCAAACGTAGTAAAATTAAGTTTAGTTCAAAAAAAAAATTTAGGGCATAATTTACTTTCATTTAGTTCAAAAAATGTGTCTACTTGAACTTAATGTGTGTTCATTTTTTGTTCGCGCGTAGTTAAATTAACTAAATTTTAAAAAGCCATTTCCAAATACAGTTTTTAAGTATACTACTTTCTAATTTTGAAGAATTGTTTTCTAAAAATTAGTTCACGCAGTTAAAAACAAAAAGTAATAAATTTTTTCCTATGTAATAATAAAAATTTACTTGATTTTAGAAACTGATGAACTATTTCCTAGGAAAATTTTCATTCAAATTTTAATAAAATATTCTTTTTTTTCAAGTAAAAGTTTTCTAATTTTTAAAATATAATAAAATTTGGTATAGGATTTTTTTTGTAGGAAAACGTTTAAATTATTTTTAATATTCTATTAAAAAAAAAACAATCAATTAAAAACAAACCAGTTAGTTTTCCTGATTTTCAAGAAAATAAAACAAATTTAAAAAAACTATCGTGCATGATTGTAAGTTTTGGTTTGTGATCGTGCATGAGCGTGAGTCAAAAATCTCTTACGTGCCCATCTCTCATCTTAACAGTCTTAAATATTGATCTTAAAATAGCTTAAAATATATTTTAAAATTTTGTTAGCAAAGGGTAAAAAATTTCGAATTTGCGCTTTTATGTAATAAATTTGTTTGTTGACTACTATACAAAATATCGCAGGCACATTTTATACATTACGGCATAATGGCTTTCCTATAATTGACATAGCGCTTATTAAACTTTATATTTATCGAACTTAATAATAAAAAAGATAAGATTTGTATATGTCAATTAAAGTTTAAGCTAAAAATCCCAAAAAATGAACTTATGATATTTTCCCATTTTCCAATAATAACAAGAAATGTAACTGTGATACATATTTTGTATTTTTGCAACATTTTCCTTAAATTAGTTAATTTACGAAGACAAAGGACCCCCAGTGTTCCTTAGCCATAGATGTCGTGTGTCACGTAGGGCGTCCATTTTTGTAGGGATAATTTTCACTTAAAAGAATTGCTATTTAACTTGTTGTTAGAAATATTTTTTATTTTTAGGGAGTTAAATCCTAGTTTTTAGTAAAAAAAATTATCTAATGAACTTAAATAAAATAAAATTTTTCTTAAAACCAAGGAAACATTTCCTAACTAACAGTACAATTTTAGATGATGTATGAACTAATTAGGAGGAAATTCTACTGTTTTCTAATAAAAATTTACTTCTCAGTAGTAAAATTTTTCTATAATTTAGAAAGTTTTACCAAATTTTAAGTAAAATTTGTTTCTTAATTTCAAGGAAAATTTTTATTAAATATTGGTAAAAAGTGTGTGCGCCGTTTTCATTTAAATTTTTTCTCTAAATAAGTTAATTTTTCTAAATTCTAGTTCATTTTTTTTTTTTTTTTTGAGTGTATGAAATCTTTATTTGAGTCGATAGAACGGCCTCTATAATTTAATATTTAAAGATGATTTCATGTGAATGTTGACCGCGGCTGCGCCTCATACGCAAGGTACAATTTTGGCATACTCCCTCCACCTTGTCGGCCGGTATCTCACGAATAAATTCTTCAATATTGGCTTCCAGTGCGTCAACCGTTGCGGACATGAGCCTTAACATAGCCCCACAAAAAATAGTCTAAAGGCGTTAAATCGCACGATCTACGCGGCCAATTGATCGGCCCGAAACGTGAAATAAACTGTTCACCGAACTTGCCTCTCAATTGGGCCATTGTTTCGAGTGCTGTGTGGCATGTGGCACCGTCAGCCAAGTCCAGCTCTTCCATTTTGGGCAAAAAAAATTGTAATCATCGCACGGTAGCGCTCGCCATTCTTAGTAACGTTCCTGCCTTCGTAGTCTTTGAAAAAGTACGGTCCAATGATGCCACCGGCCCATAACCCACACCAAACAGTGCATTTTTTGGGATGCATTTACATTTTTTGCAATGCTTCAGGCTGCTCTTTACACCAAATACCGTAATTTTGTTTGTTGACGTACCCATTAAGCCAAAAATGAGCTTCGTCGCTGAAGATTATTTTCTACAAAATTTCCCAAATAACACGATTTTTTTATAAGGAAATTCAATGATTTGCAAGCGTTGTTCGTTTCTAAGTCGATTCACGATTAAATTATAAACCAAACTGAACATGTTTGACAGTTACACGAAAACAGCTGAGCTGCCAAAAAGAAAGTTGCTACCTAAAAATTAAGAATGTATAAAAATGCTGCCAAATCTTAGAAATTCTTGTCTTTTCCCTTTTAAATGTAAACAAAAATATTTGAATTATTTGTATTTTTAATTTGATAAAATATTAAAAACAACAAAAGCTAACAATTGAATTATGTGTTTGTAAGTAAAAGTAGAGCAGGGCAAAAAATATAATTGCTCCATTTTGAGTTCCCGCGAAGTCCATATACAAACATAGCTTTCGTATAAAGGCGGCCCCTTTTCTTTACAAGAAGTTATAGATATAAATATATAATTCGAAAAAAGACAAACCTAATGTTTCATAAAAATTTCCCCAACAAGCTTTCGAGAAATATTTTATGGAATCTAGTAGTTAATTTTCATATTATTAAAACCCACCTTAATTCAGAAGATCCAGCTGTAAATGTTAACATTAAATCAAATCTTTGATTGTCCAAAAATTGTACTAATAAATCTCTTCTTTTTTCAGATTCTGGACTTAAAATACGTTCTCCTAATTCATTACCCAGCACAGGATCACAAATTGAATTGCTGTAATTTATATTAAAATTAAAAATTTTAAATACATACGCATATCATATGAATACTCACTTGTTGTTATACATTTTGAATACACTTTCAAAATTTTCTGTTACAGGCAAAAAATATAAAATACTACTTTGTAGTAATTTAAGAATCAGAGGTTCCCTTAATTTATAGCCCTCGATTATATGACGTACCAAATTCATGGAGATTTCACGACTCAATGGGGAAACTGAATCAAAGAATGAACTTAAAACTAAAATTTTAAATTTATTTTCCTCAGGAGCACCAATCTGAAGAGAGAGTTTAATGATTAATGATTGATAGACTTATAGTATTCTTTTAAATTATTAAATAAAACTTACATCTGATGTTAACTTTATGGAATTATAGTAAAAACCAAATTCAGATTCGGCATAACCAAAAGTAGCTATTTGTCCATTACGCGCCTCAAATTCAGCTAAAGTAGATCTTAATTCTGAATTTGTATGATACCGGGTACGTACAACATTTTCAATAATACGATAATCATTAGCTGAAGCCCAATGCTGAGGATCATCACGCATCAGAGTAATATCTAAACGTATAGAACGTTTGCCGGCATCTAATTCAATTTCCTCACGTTGGGGAGTGAAGCTGCACTTAAAGAAAAACGAGAATTAGATCACTTATAATCAGAAAACATTCATATTTAAACCTACCCATCAGCCAAAACTGTTATATTATGTCTACCCGGTAAAGTTAATTTCCAATAATCACCATAAGTAGCTGTATACACTGGATGTTTGGCGCCATCTAATGTTATGGCAGCTCCCGTTATGGGAGTACCTATAGAACTACGCACAAAACCATGCACACCATTATGAACCTGTTCGATAAATAGCAGCAGTGGTTCACGATTATCTTGCCAATATTTTGGTAATTCATCGGCCATAGGAAATTTATCACAACCCAATTCCAGTGTCAATTCCATTACACCAGCCTTAACATAATTCCAATCTTGCATGCCACCCGTAACACTATACCATTGGGCGCCATTTGTTATGCCCTCCGGAAATACTTCACTTTTGAAAAATGGACAAGGATTACCCAAGTGCATAGTGGGATGTGCCGTAGAGTATATCTTAGCTAAATGCTGAAATAATTCATTATCTTCGGTAGGATTTAATTTTCTACCCACGCCCGACATTCTTAATCTAGTCATAGGATCATTAAAATCATTTTCATTATCATCAAACGGATAATTTGCTACCAATGAACCACCATGTAAATTGGCCGACAACACAAAGGGTATGGAAAGTGTCCAATTCATTAGGGCCAATACTTCCGGTTCTGTTATTTTATTATACTTATCGGTACCATATTGATCGGGAAAATTACGATTTAAATCCACATTATGAGCATTACCTCTTCCCAAACCACTTGTTTTATCACCTTCCTTAGATATTTCATAGCCATCGGGATTCATGGAAAACAAAAAATGCATCCGCGTATTATTCACCATTCTGGTTATGCGGTCATCAAACATATAACGTTCACATATGTATTTGGTGAGAAGCAACAGCATTTCTTTGCCCACCACTTCATTGCCATGCATATTGGCTACATATTTAAATTCTGGTACACTGGGTACATGTTGACCGGGTGTGGCGAAAATTTCCATTACCCATAGATCACGATTTTGTACAGATTTTCCTATGGAATATAGTCTTGTTATGGACGGATAAGAATCAGCAATATCACGTAAGACTCTGGATGTGGTAAGAAACAAAAAATGATATTTAAAAGAAATAATGGAAAAAAATTAAAATGGGTCAAAACTATCATTTGGATTAAGTTCCCTACAGTATATAGACTAGGTCTAAGCTCTTCTCAAGATCCAAAATGTTGCATTCTTTCTTTCAGTTTTAGGTAAGTTTTTTTAACACAACTACTTCCAAAAATGATCCAATCAAAAAATGCTTTTTTAAGTTCTGTTGCAAAAGTAAAAAACCTTCATCTGAATGAAGTATTTTATTGTTCTTATGTATTTAGACATATTTCTGTTTATTTCGCACACAGAAGTTGGAACTAACCTACAATTTTGTTGTACCAAATATGCGAGAGCTAACACTTTATTTGTAGAGGACTGATGTTTTTAGTATTTCTGGGAAAACCTTTTTATATATTGGGTCTATAACTTAAAAAGTGCGGGATACACAATAGATGGCGTATTTTGTACACAAGGTTTGTGTCTTTAATAACTTATATGATATTTTGTTGGGCAAGCATCTGTCATTTATTCTCACTAAATCATTGAACGAAAGAGTGTAAGCAATAAAGTTTTTTTTGCTTCAAAAATGAATGAATTTTGTGCCAACAAACCATCATTTGTGGGAAGTTTTTGCAGCTGAAACACATCGATTGCTCTCCGAAGCTTGTCCTGATGCCTGATGTGCCATCGATTTCAACGTGCAAGAGATGGATTGTGCCGTTCAGAAGTAGTGATTTTGACACGAAAGACAAAGACGGCTCAGGTTAACTAAAAAAAAATAAAAATTTTGAAGATGATGAATTCCCAGCATTACTCGATTAATATTGTTGTCAAATTCAAGAAGAACTTGTAAAGTCCTTCAAACAGCAATTTGAAAACGTTTATAAATAGTGGGATTCATAAAAAAAATAAGGAAATCGGATACCACACAAGTTGAAGCCGACAGACCTTGAAAGACGATTTCGCATGGTCCGAAATCCTACTTGAACATCATTAAAAAAGCCTTTTTGCATCGAATCATTACTGGGGATAAAAAATTTATCCATTATGACAGCCCGAAGCATAATAAATGCTTTGTAAAGCCCGGGCAACCGACCAAATCAACGCCAAAGCCGAATATCCGCGGTGCCAAGGTAATGGACCAGAAGGGTACTATCTTTAAAGAGCTCCTGAAATCGGGCCGGACGATCACAGGGGATCTGTACCGAACACAATTAATTCGTTTTAAGCGTGCATTGGCCAAAAAATGTTTGGAATATGCGACTAGATATGAAGCCGCAATATTCCATCATGACATCGCAACATCGGTTAGAAACTATTTAAAAAATAGTGGTTGGGAAGTTTTGCCTCAGCCGCCTTATAGTCCGGCTATGATTTGTTTCGATTGATGCGGAACGCTCTCCTGGAATACCCTTTACCTCAGAACAGGGTATCCAAAATTCGCTTGATTCGTTATTAGTCTCAAGAAAATGAGCAGCTCTTTTGGCGCGGAATCCATATGTTACCAGAAAAATGGGAAAAGATCATAGCTAACGATGGCCAATACTTTAAATAAATTTATATTCTATCATGCATCCACAAAAAGTTACTGTTTGATGCGGATTTTGCATTGGTCCGTACTTTTTTTAAAACGATATCAGTGAGGACATCACCGTCAAACGGCGAGCGCTACAGAACGGTGATACCTGATTTATTTATTTTCGCCCAAATTGAACGATATAGTAGACGTAGACGACATGTGGTTCCAGCAGGATGGCGCTAGGTGCCACATAGCGGACACAATGATAACATCTACCCGCCCTTATTAGAAAACCCTATATCAAATTTATAAGCAGAATTTCAACCCGGAACAGATTTATCAAGTTTCGGAACATTACTGCATAAAACAGGAATCTTTATTAAAAAATTCGTTTATTGTGGGGGTATCAAAATCTGCCAAACTCTTGCTTTTTAGAGAAATAGTTTAAGCAAACTTATTTCGACTTAACCGACTTACAGGCTTAAATATATGTCCTATCATGCGCCCGGTAGGCTAGTTGATAGCGTGCTAGCTTATCAGTGCGGGGGTCGTGGGTTCGATCCACACCAGAGGCTCTGGTCTGTTTTGGCTACAACGAGCCGATGGCCTTTGTTGCTAGTGCTCGGTTAGGGTATTAGGATATAATTTGTAATTATATGATTAATATAAAATAAAATAAAAAATATATGTCCTATTGTTGAAACAAGACGGTTGTAAAGAGTATCTTAACTTCCAACATCTCTTTTTTAAACATATTAAGTGGAGGTGGGTTAAATAATAAAATAAATTTTTACCCGAACTCCTATGTAAACTATCTAGAGAAATACTGTGACCTCAACAAAATGATTCTCTTTGAGAACCTTATAAATATGTATTCTATGTGTCAATGTATTATCCACAATAGGTTTTGGGTCTCATGTCGTTTTTTCTCGCACATTTTAAAGGTGGAATAGAATTTCCAGCCAGAACATGTCTTTCACGAAAGATTCAATAAACTTTAGTTTACAACTTGAGTCTTTTTGATAAAAGTTAATTTTTTAAGATCAAATTTGTTGTCCTGTCTTTGTGTCAGAATATTTTGCGTCTCAAATTTTATGTCAATCTAGCCATGTGTGTATTTTCTAGTGATAATTCTCATTTAGTTTACTTAATTAAATATATATAAAAACTTTTATACAAACTTTTCCATTGATGTATAATTATGATGTTCAAATTTGGTAGGCGTTAAAAATCCGCCATTTTTTTCAATATCCTCAGCTTTATCAGCACGTTCTACTTTCAATTTACGAAAATCACCTAAAATGATACATAAAATCCATGATGATATAAAAATATATTATGAATAGTAAAATGTTAATTATAAAATGATTCAACTAGAAAAATGAAAACAAAAAAACCCAAAACCGAAAAATATGAGAAATATTAAAAGCCAATTCCACTAAATGGTGCATTTTATTTCAAAATATACAAAATAAAAAATGATAACACTAAACCAGAAAAATTTAAGATAAAATTTAAGAACCTAAATACCAATGAAATTAAAAAATGTTTAATGGCACTCATTAATTTTTTTTTATTATTAGTCCAAAAACGAATTGTTTTTTGATTTTGCTTAATAAATTTTATTTATTAGCAACATTTTGTTTAATCGTTACACGTTACATACACAGAAATAGAGATTTAACAATAATTGCAATACATTTATATAATTTATTTGATATTTATTTGATTTTAGGATACAATATTAGTTTATTTCAAAAAATGGAAAAAATCGTATTTTTTTAATAACAATTTGTATAAATTTTGATATATATTATAATAATTTATATATTTAAAAAGTATTATATATGATATTTTTTTTATTTAATTAAAATTATTAAATTTATGTTTAAAAAATATTTTAAATTTATTTTTTTTTAAATTTAAAAAAAGTTATTTTTTTATAAATTTTTTTAATGTGTGTTAGTAAAAATCAATTTACACAAAAAATAAAAATAATAAATAAATAATTAGATAAAAGTATAAAATATAAATATTAAAACTTTGTATTTGTTAATTAAAACACTGATCTTGGTTGGTTAACCTATAAAATTGCCTAACTCTAGCTATTCATCACAACTATGACGACCAACTACAACGATTTTTGCTTTTGTATAAGCAGCAAAATGTCCCCATGCATGCAGAGAAAAAACATGGTTGAGGGCAATCATATTCGAAGAGCTTTATATATATTTGGGATTATGATTATGCCAACCATAGTCGTACTATGGTAATAATATTATGATAATAAAATTGCCATAATTTTACCCTAATATGGCCCCTACAATTATATTATGATTCGAAGTTCTTCAAATTTAAAAATAATTATTCAAGAAATGTTTTTCCTAAAGAAAAAAATTGATATTATGCAATTTTTCAAGAAAACTTCTTTAGACTTTTTAAAGAAAAATTCTTAAAAAAATTTAAATTCTAATGACTTATTTTATAAAAAAACATAGATTATATGGACTTTTTCTAATAGAAAAAATTCTTAGATTCTAAGGACATTTTTAAGATTATTTTTAGATAGTCCTTAGAGCAACGGTTCCCAAATGGGGGAGTCGCGACCCGTTGCTGCATTCAAAGGGGTCCGAGAAGACCCCTTTAAATAATCTTCCAGTGTCAGTGTTAATTGTATTAAAAAAATAAGATTATAGCGCGAAAATAAGAACTTAGAATCGCTTAAAAAGAAACTGACTCTTGACTGACTTTTCAGATTACGGCAATTTCTTTTTCAATTGAAAACACATTACACTTTCATCATAGATCAATTATCAGATTTTTAGAAGCTTTTTAAAAATTTTTATCTGGTAAATCTGGTTTTTCCATCTCTGTATTCATTACATTCTGAAAATCTTCAGACTTCAATGTTTTTATGCAAATATAAAAAAATTTAGGTGTCCGCCGCCTGTTTAAATGTCTCAAAGGGTCCGTGAAGAAAACGTTAGTGGGAAGCGCTGCCTTAGTCTCAGAATTTTTCTTTTACAAAAAGTCCTAAAATCTAAGAATATTTCTTTTAATTATATATATTTGAATTTTATCAGGCTCGAGATCATAATTTAATGTTACCTACGAACGAATAGTAGTAAACACTAATTTTTTTATTAAATGGAGAAAATTGTAAGGATCAGCGCTAGAGGGAGTTCACACTTTTGACCTGAGCGACCAGGTCATCGTCAGCCTCCTTATGAACCCACAAACACCTCATGCGCTGATCCTCACAAATTTTTCAAAAAAATAGTGTACTATTCGTTAGTAACATTAAATTATGATTTCGAGCCTGATAAAATTTAAAAAAATATAATTAAAACAGATATATCGAATAATATATACAAAATTTACAAATATTTCTTTTATTTATTTATTTATTTATCTGAATCTGAGAATTTTACTTTAAGGAAAAGTCCATAGAATCCTAAAATATTTCTATAAGAATAATTTCTAAAAATTTAGTATTTTGTACAAAACAACTTTCTGGGTTCGACAGACTTTTTCTTATAAAAAAAAAATTATTTATATTTTTCTACAAGAAATACGTTATTTTACATGATATTAATTAATAAACATATTTTTTTAAAATAAAATAAATATTATTGTTTTTATTGAAAAGAATTAAGAAATATAAAATCTATATATCGCCTATATAATCTTTTAAAAGTAAACCTTTTCTAATTGATTAGTGTAAATTATAAATGTTATATGTATAAGGCATTTTCAAAAATAACCCCCCCCGGTGAAAATGATCATATATTATAACTTTTACATGGTTGACTGAACTGATACAATTTTTTTTATGAAAACAAGACCGTATTATGACTCTTAATCTCAAAGCTATGTTTTATTTGTCAACATTTTATATTTCCATAATTATCATATTTTATTTATAGTCAGAGTTTTTCTTATCCTGTGGTTACAACCAATCATGTTATAAAATAGAAAGTGACATTCAGGAAATAATAAAGCAATAGAGATGGTAGCGATCATATTGATGGTGGATTTATAAACCAATAAATTTATTATGACAACCATAACCGATTGCAGCAAGCATAATATAGTATCAGTGACCATATTGTAATCTGAACAGTAATTGTTTTCAAATTATATTTACTATATTTCATTGCTGTCAATTTTTTTTGTAACATCTCTCTTTTCAGTGTGCCGCCTGTTTTTATAAAGCGATGAGAATAATGGCCAAATATGTACAATTATTTTAAAAAATTTTGAATTATCTTGTCACTTAATCCAATTGTAGTTGGGCTTTAATTCCTTCGAAGGATTAATTTTCCACTTCTCTCTCCTTGCAACACATTTTAGTTATCCTCTTATTATTTATGGAAACAGCATAAATTAGAGGCTTTAGAAATCAATAGTTTTTGCAAAAATCGATAGTACCTTTTTTTACAAAAAATTTATAGTAAAGTGCCATTTCGAAACTCCTAAAATTATAGACTATTGGCTATAATTAATATTGCAATTTGTTTTATAAAAAATATAGTTTGTTAATAATAACAGATGTATTAAACTAAAATATTTTTTTTGCCAATTTAGAATATAAATTTGTGGTACTAAGATACTTTTTATTTATTTTTAATGGATCACCCTTACGAAAAAAAGGTTTTATAAAAATGCTATTGTAATTTAAAAAACACAAAATGTAACTAAAGTTTTTAAGTTCAATAAACTATAATTTTGAAATAACTTAAAATTTTGGTCTGAAATTTTAGTATTAATATCTTTGTGGTACTATTGATTTATGCAAAAACAATTTTTCGATTTAAACTAAATTATACTGTTTTCTTAAACTCTTAATATTATATTTTTCTTTTTCAAAAAAAAAATTTTCTCTCTTTTTAACAACCGCTTTAAATAACATTTATTAATTCATAGCAAATATACAGCTTGAATTCTTTTTTTTAATAAACATTTAACATTCCTATAATTATTGCAACTATTTTGAAATTGCACATAAATTTTGTTAACACATAATACGTATAAATATTGTTGACATATAAATTACTAGTTTTTTTTTTTTATGTACAGCTGTGAAAAATTATAGCACATGTCAGGTATGGAAAGTTTAATTTTATTAAATGAGTACTTTTTGGTAGCCGATTCTACTTCACTTAACTTAAAAAGCTTTATTAATAAAGCTTAATGAATATTTATAAGGACTTTTAGCTAGAAGTTAATTTTTCTGCAGAAAACCTCACTTTTAAGAAATTTTTCCTTTTGAAAAGGATTGTTTCCTACTAAAAAAATAAATTAAAAAATCAGAATTTTTTTAATATCATATCTTTAGGTTCTACCCAGCTTCCAAAGCACCGGTTGTAAGTAACTTAATTTCCTTCATAACCCATTCTACTTTCGGTTCTAGCACCGAAGATTTTTTTTTAAAAAGCAACAGCTCCTGTAGCTCTATGTAAAGTTAAAC
The DNA here is from genome assembly GCA_949748255.1 of Eustalomyia histrio. Taxonomy (NCBI): domain Eukaryota; kingdom Metazoa; phylum Arthropoda; class Insecta; order Diptera; family Anthomyiidae; genus Eustalomyia; species Eustalomyia histrio. Next base: position 138,726,188 of record OX456525.1, read on the forward strand.
TGGTTCCTCTAAAACCAGTTCTAGAACTAATTCTTCACAGTTATACCTTACATTAAAGTTTCGTGAGACGGCTTCCGAAACTTGTTTTCGTGGAACCAATTGCATAATCGGTTTGATTTGGAGCCAATAGAAAACATTTTCCCTTTTCCTATCAAACCCCCTAAAATTATCAGTCGGAATATAATTTTATGAATTTTTTTATATTCATTTCGAAAATGAAGCAGTCGAAAGTTACTAGTTTCGATTTAAAAAATCGGTTACAGAATTTATTTTTCTTCATAACCCATTATACTGCCAGTTCTAACATTGGTCCCCTAAAACCAGTGCTGTAACTAATTCTATATTCTAAATTCTTAGTCGGAATAGAATTTTATGAACTTTTTTATATTAATTTTGAAAAAAAGTACTGAAGGAGATAAAGGTTACTGCAGTACTTTTGTGAGTAAAATATCATATTTTATTCATAGTAAAAGTACTGAATAAACTGCTTAAATACTAAATTTTCCATCTCTGAACTAACATTTTGATCATTGCGAAATTCTGATACTGATTTTATTATTAAACGTTTTTTGTTTAACCTGAAAATTTTGAGATAGGAGGTGAGGTGAGTAAGCCCACAATATGATGTAAAAAGAGACGAATATACCATGGTTGGCATTCAATACCTTTTCATAATAACGGTGGTAGTTGGCTACCACAGCCACTTTAAGAGTGATATGAAAATTTTACAATAGCGGTTCTATTAAAGGCATTTGTCTTTTTGTATAATCGGACTTATTGCGCTTTTTTACCGGCTTAATTTTGAAATACTTAAACTACCTTTGAAATAACGCTAAACTACCGAAACACCGATTTATAACGGTATTTTGCAGATATAACCCAATGTAACAGGTAATATTATGGAGTCGTAGTTTTAAAATTTTCGTATCGGTACGGATTAGAGCGTGGTAGACGACTACCGTTATAATGAAAAGGTAGTGCTTACCAACCATGGAATATACTTAAGGAAAGTACCCCAACCTAAACATTCGGATTTTGATAAAAATTTGGATGTAAATAAAAATCTGAGATCAACCACTTCGGGAATCTAGAAGGTGAAAGAAAAGGCAGCATTTCGTAAAATTTTGAAATTCAATATAAAAACTGTATTTAAATAATACAGGCTATGTTTTAGCATAGGATTGTCAAGGTGGTGTTTGAAAAAGTAGCGAAAAGAGCTTCGCGAAAAATTTGTAAAAAGCCATAATAGCACAAAAATACGTGTTCTCTAAAATTAAATATTGAACAAAACATGTGAATTTCACAATCTAGCAGTGTACTTTTTCAAATAAAGTGCCTAAAGATTTTTACAGCATCAAATTAAAAAAAGTACCAAAAAAGGGTACCATTTAAAAGCCCTCAAAAAATCTTTTACAACGATACGTTTAAAAGCTAAACAACGAAAAATATCCATTCTTGAACCCTTTAAAATTTCGAGGTGATCCAAACTGAGACGATATTAGATTTTTTGTTACATAATTGACAATTAATTAGAAAACAAATAAAGATAAAGTAAAATTTGGGAATACGTCCCGGGAGCCATCCGTTGCCAGGAGAAAAAAATTAATGCATTAATAAATAAAAATGTTTTAAAAAATGTTAAAAAAAGCAGACAGTATCGTATCGTTTTTTTAAGATACGAGTTGATTTTTTATAAAAAAAATCCTGAGAACAGGAAAGTAAATTTAGAGTGTTGTATTAAAACTGATTTCATATTCATTTCTAAATTAGGACCATAGTTTTTCATTCACCTCTAAATAAGGACTTTTTATAAAATCCGTACATATTTCAAGTTCGATAAAATGGTCACTTCGAAATACATTTAGTTCACATTTAGAGGGTTCTTATTAAAAAATCAAAAACATATTTTTGCCGATTCAATATAAATAAATATTTTTAACAAAAAAAAAAAAAAATGATTTAGAAATGACCCAGATAAGTAAATAAATTTTAAAAAAGTCCTTTGAAAAAATGGTCACTTCATAATAAATATAGTTGACATTTAGAGGGTTCTTATTAAAAAATCAAAAACATATTTTTGCCGATTCAATATAAATAAATATTTTTAACAAAAAAAATGATTTCGAAATCACCCAGATAAGTAAATAAATTTCAAAAAAGTCCTTCAAGAGTTTTCTGGCAAGAAAAGTTTTGCTGACCGGACCATCAGATCTTGGCAAAAAGCAAAAAAGCAAAATAAACGTGCTTGCTTTTTTCCTTATGTAAAATATATATTATATCCTAAATCCCTAACCGAGCACTAGCAACAAAGACTATCGGCTCGTTGTAGCGAAAACAAACCAAAGCCTCTGGTGGGAATCGAACCCACGACCCACGCACTGACAAGCTAGCACGCTACCAGCTAGCCTGCCGGGGCTCATAGCTTAGCTGATAGTTTGTCTCTTTTTTACTCGTTAACTTAGACTAAATCAGTCACGTTAGTTATAAGTAATAAATTTTTCAGTTAAAAATTTGTAATTATAAAAAAAAAAATAGGAATACGCGAAAATTCCTAAAAATAGGTATTTTTCCAATCACAAACTAAACAGTATCGACACTGGATTTTAAAGTCTAAAAACTCTGCCATGTTTTGTCCAAAACATTATCTTTGGCAACTCTTTCTTATTTCGAGTCAAAATGAATCAAACTTTTGCATTATTCAATTTATATCAACTCATTAGTCCCATAATAGAAAAACAAACCATATGGTTTTTAAAAACTTTTTTTTTGGAATCTGTCACTTGCGTCGTCACCCAATATTTTGTAAAATCCCTTTATACCTCTCATCCAAAATTCTTCCCCAAATCAAAGTTCAAATACCCATTTTAGCACCTAAACTGACAGCAAAAACTACAAATTTTCCATAAAATTTTATGCATTTCAGAGTTTTAAAGGCCGAATTCTGCGGATTATTGCCGCTTGAAAACAGCAGCACGCATGATCAGTGTTTTAGGTGTTTTATATTCTTAAATATATAACTTAATAAATAGTCTAGAGAAATTTTGTTTAGAAATTAAATAAATTTGAAAAAAAAGTTAATTTGAAAACAAATAACAATAATGGAGTATTCAAAAAAAAAAAAAAAAAAAACAAATAAAACAGACAATAACACATTTAACAAAAAGAAAGAAAATAAACACAGTGAGTAATTATAAATATTTTTATATAATTTTTTTTTAATAATAATTTTTATTATTCATTACTATTTTGAATATGAGTTGTATATGTGCGTTTTATTTAAGATTAATTATAGTATAATTTTTTGATCGCTATACAATTATGCATAAAAATTTAATACATATAAACATAAAAATATACAATATTTTACATATGCATAAAAATGAGAAGGAAAAAATTCACAAGGCAGTTATAAGGGTATTTACAACAAAAAATGACTGAAGTGAATACCCTTAAAAAAAAATTAGATTGAGCCAATTTTTTAAGAAAATAAAGTGTAAAAATCAAACCAAAAGATACCGATTTCAATATCGATATCAATACCGATATAAACATTTTAAAATCCCAATACCATTACACTTGTGACATTTTTGTTAGACCTACGCTCCTGTGTGCAAATTTTTCTTCATGGGAAATAATATTTAAATATTGTGTATTTAATTACAGTTATTGCGGAAGTAATTGCCTACAATAGCCTTGTTTTTTAAACACCGGATTTATTTTTGGATTCATTTTCTTTCATTAAGAATTCAACATTTGTCCATTTAATTCGAAACAAATTATATTTTTATCTAAATCTAAATACTTACTCGCTTATAATAAATTTTTGAAAAAAAATAAAATTTTGCGAAAATGTAACTGCTGGAAATAAATTATACAAAACGAATTTATTTATTTTTTAAATCCTTTTTAAATTAAGCTTAATTTTATTCCTAAGTTGCTCATTTGAAAAATTTTAATATGTGTTTGATTTAGATAGAAATTTTAAATTTAAAACTAAAATATGGACATTTTATAGAAATAAAATAAATTCCGAAATAGATCTGGATCTGATTAAAAAACAGGCCTGGTAATAAAAATATTACAAATTTTCTAAAAAAAAATCGTTTAAACCCACAAATGTGAGCGTAGGTCTGAAAGGATTAATTATATAAAAAAAATTACACAAGTAAAAATTATTGTAATTGTAAACTCCCAGGTCTGATTAGGAATAATAGTCTTCATATTTATTAAAAATTCCATTTGTATTATAATTTACAACGGTATTTTATAGGCATTTTACATACATTAAAAGACTGAACCAGTAAAATATCGAAATAATAATATTAAAACATGAGAACAACCACATTTAATGGTATTGGTGTTTAAAATGTTTATATTAAATTTTGTGGTGATTATTTTACAACTGAAACGATATCCAACCCTGGCAAAAATTAAAAAAAAAAAAAATAATAATTTAAGTGCATGATATGAAAAAATATTCAAGTGTAAAATCAAGCCAAACATGTATAATTTTGTGAAGAGAACATAACAAGTGAATGAGTTATAGAGTAGTATGCGAGCGAGAAAACAACTGAGTAAGTGAGAGGAAATAAATCAAATGTGTAAAATACAACAAGCTGTTAAAGTGTTGTGTACACTAATATGTATCAATTTAAAATATTCTGGCAATAATGAAATTATAAATTGTTGTTGTTGTTAATTGTGTTTTTAAAGAAAATAATAAAAATGTTTGATTTTATAAGAGAAAGTATGTATATTTAATAGCTCTTTATTGGTATGTCTTACTTTCTGTTCAGTTAATTATAAAAAGAGAAATGTTTTTAACAAACAATGATGAATTTTCATGCTCATTAATTTTAAAGTCTTATTTATTTACATAAAGACACATTTATAAGCGAGAATAAAACTGTTGGAATCATTCACAATAGAGTTGTTGTAAAGGTGTTTTTACTTTATCTCTAGCAGTTTTCTCTCGTGTGTAAATGTGCCTTAAAAGAAACACTCCCTTTAAGAGAGTACTATAGTAAGATCTATTCTCCTTAAGAGCACAAAATCATACATTTTTATTTTCTCTTTATAATAAATGTTATTTTGGTTGGGATTAATCATTGATTTTAGGAAACTTTTCAGTTTATTTTGTTCTTTGATAGGTGTTTAGAGTTAGAGGATGAATGATTTTCGTTTTAAAATCTATCAACAACAATTAAAAGAAAATTTATAAAATATAAAAAGACTAAAACCACTTTGGATAATTTAATGTCTAAAAAAGTATGGACTATAAAAACTGCTTATACCATCATAATTTGTTTCAATGGGTGACAAGGTAAAGTCCAAACGTTGAGCCACATTGTTGTCATTTTTAATATGGATTTGTTGTGCTGTACTAGACTGGTAACTGTAACAGAAATATTTAAAAAAAAAGTAAAGAAAAAAGACACAAAAATAAATAAACAAGTTTAATACATGATTATGCAACATTTAAAACTTAAAATTGATAAATGAAAAACAAAAGTTAATATAAAATATGTATTGTTGATATCCTACCCAAATGCCATTGCTTGTATGTTATAGATGCCGGGTGTAAGTAGACGCCAGTATTCTCCTCTGCGTGTAGTACGTATTGGTTTATCTTCCAAACCGGAAACCACAATGGTTGCATCATGTATAGGATAACCATTGACATCTTTAACAACACCTTTTACACCAATATGTGCCAGTTTTAGTAATTTAAGTAGACTGTGTTTATTGCGTTGCCATTCCGCTGGCAATGTATTGGCTGGCGGATATTTACAGCATGACAATTCAATTGTCAGTTCAAAACAATTACTAAAGGCATAATTAAAATCTTGCATGCCACCATTCAACTCATACCAATGTGCACCATTTGTGACGCCATTTGTAAATGTATCATTGCAATTAGTGCCCTTGCGCATTATTGGATTATTGTCGGCATAAGTATGAGCCATAAGTTTAAAGACACGATCATCGGGTGTTAAACTTTCTTCGCAGCATTCATGATGGGCACTAATGTATTGAAATATTTTTTGGTTTTATAGAAATCGTTTGACAAATATATCATGAAAAAAAGAAGAAAAGAAGGCCAAACAAAAGAGAAGTACAAACAACAAAAACTCTTAAGATTTTGTATGGATAAGATCGAACTGAATGATGTTAAAGTAAGTGTATAAAGAACTTTTCTTTTTTTATCAAAAAGCTAATTTATTAAATACAACCGTGGGATTTTGAAAGGTCACCAGTTCAACAGTGGAAGCTAACTGTATTGATAAGATCAAACTAAATGATGTTGAAGTGAATACAGATTTTTTTGTTATCAAAAAGCCAATTTATTGAATACAATCGTGAGATTTTGAAAGGTCAACAGTGGAAGCTAACCAACATATCCATTTGCAACAGCGATGTTTTGTCTCCGTGTAATAAGAAGGATAAAGTAAGACAGCTTAGATCATCGCAGCAAGGATTTAAATTTTACTATCGCAAGCGAATTACAATTTTTTTCAGCAAATTAAAAGGCTTTGAAGCGGACAAATAAATAATTTTATATGAAGAGAAGTTTTTATAGGAAACCCAAAATTGCTTGTTCTGTTTTCTCTTAATAGGAAAATATCTTAAAAAATTTAATTTTTAATGAATTTAATATCCAAAAATTTTTGGATTTCATAATAGAAAGAATGTCGTTACTTCTTAAGACTTAAGGTTTTAGAAATCTACAGGGTGTATACTACTTTGTTTGTTTATAATTTTTGATTAAATGAAAGAGAATGGATCTTATATTGATAAATGTTTTATTTAATGTCGGCAATTATGTATGGAATACAATGTCCGCCTCTGTTAGCCTCACAAATGCGAGCCCTTTTCAGCATATTTTTCATTACATTCTCACACATTTCACGCGGTATTTTATTAATTTAATCACGAATATTTTGTTTGAGTTGCTCAAGCGTTTCTGGTTTGTTAGCATAAACCTTGATTTTCAGATATCCCCACAAAAAGAAGGCCGAAGCAGTCAAATCAGGCGACCGTGGAGGCCAATCAATATCACCATTTCTTGAAATAACTTGTTGTAGAAAGAGGTCTCGCAGTAATTCCATTGTAATCCTGGCTGCATGCGATGTGGCACCGTCTTGTTGATACCACATGTTAATCAAGCCAAAAGCATGCAGTTGTGGCGTTAAAAAGTTCACATTTACCGTTACGCCGTTTTCATTTTCAAAGTAAGTAAGGTCCAATGATTCCTCCTGACCAAATTACACACCAGACTGTCACTTTTAATGGATGCAAAGGTGACTGATGAATAATTTGAAGGTTTTCCATTGCCCAGAACCGACTATTCTGTTAATTCACATATCCATTTAAATTAAAATGTGCCTCGTCACTCATTATGATTTTTTCATGAGAATCGGGGTTGTCATGGGCGAGCTGTAACATCCTATTGACACGTTGGTTTATCGAATATTTTTCCATAATAAATTTGCAACGAGTCTACTTCGCAACTGCCAAATATGAACTGTCAAGACTAATATTTACCAAAATGGCGGCAAAACAAAGTAGTATACCTTCCCGGCGGACACCCTGTATAACATTTTTGAAAGGTATAGCAACTCAAATGATTTAGGTAATAATAAAAAAGCTATATTTCACTTATACCCCATTCATACTGAGTCCCAAAAAATACGTCATTTTTAAGTTTTCGATTTAAAATTTGTATGGAATTTGAAAGTTGAAAACTTGAAAAAACGAAAATACGTATTTTGGCGGTTTTACAAAAAATGTTGGTTAATCTGAGAAGCTTTTCGAAATGAGAAATAATTTTCGCCTTTTCATATGAAAAAATGACTTACAAGGAAGCACTGTTCAAGAGTTACGATCAATTGCTAAAAAAAAATTGGATATTTTATAAAGGAGAAATAAAATAAGAAATTCGTATTTATTTTAGCGGCCCAATCCAAAATTTTTGGGCTAATTAATCCATTTTTTGTTTTTTTTTTTAAGAAAATATAGTTGAATTTTTATTATTTAACCCTCTAATGCTCTTTCTCCTGATATCGATAATATTTATACATTGCATTTGGAATTGAACACTAACTATGGCAAAAATAATAAATTTTTGATTTATCGCTTTAATTTAGGCGATATAAATATCACACTTTCAATAAAATAAAATTATATACCAAAAATTGTTATATAATTTCAATAAAATAAAATTATATACCAAAAATTGGTGATCTAGTTTTGTTATTTTAAAAGTTATGGCGATTGTCGCTTTTTGGAATTTGCGAAATTGAGCGAGATTGACACTAAACATTAATTGACAAAATTAAATTTGCTTACTACTAACTCCGAGCATACAAGCTGTGCTTAATTAAAAAAAAAACCCTTAGCTAGTTTTGAAGTTAAGAGAGATATTTGTAAAACGTGTCCTGACGGTAGCCTGTGTCTCCTGGAACAAAAATAATAACTCATTTTACAAGTTGGGACCCCAGACTAGGTTTGCTATTATTTAATATATTAACCAGAGCGTAAATATATTTTTTGACGATTTTTAAATATTTTTTTTCTGTTTTAAAAGTAAATTTTTCGAAATTTACGAAAGTTTGACTTAACATCCTTCTCGCTTTAAAGTCGCTCATTGCAGAAAAAATGTTTGAAGGCAAAGAAAGAAGTTTGTTATGTTTTCTTTCAATATAATACAATTTTTTTTAAATAAAATATTGTTATTTAATCAAAAAATACTTAAGATCCGAAGACCGCTTTTTAGCGGCCTTGGGCATTAGAGAATGTCTCTTACATTCTTCTCCACTATCATCATCTCAATTGGAGGGAACCTATTAACAGTGCTTCCTTGTTAAATTTTAAAGAGCTTCTAATAAAAAAATATTTCTTGAAGTATTATGGTCTTCCTGGAAAAACCTAATATTATAAATTAAGAATTTTTAAAAGAATAATTTGAAACACTTTATTTTAAAAAAAGAAGAATTCTTTTCAAATAAAGTGCTGAAATTTTAAAATTTCAAGGGATTGTCATTGTCAACAAATCTTTATAATCTAAGGCTTTTAAATAGTAAAAAGTCTTCCAAAAAGGAGTTTTTTGAAGGAAATTTCGTATAAACTGGATTCACATATACAGAAAAACCTTCAAGATTTCTGTCATTATAATTTTTTATATTATTAAGCTTTTTCTTATTTATTATCCACGTGTTTGGTTAAGCTTCAGTATCATTTCAAAAAATGTTTTACGAATCTCCATCCCTGCACCGAAGATACTCTAAGTAAAACTCTCTATACTCTATGTGGCATAAAAGTAAAAAATAGAGAAAATAAGAAAGCTTAGAAACGCAAAATAATCACTGGACACTGGAAGGTACTCAGAAAAAACAGATTCGTGCTGGCAACCGACTTTGTAGCCAATCGAATGTTTTGGTTGTGGTAAACTAATTTTTCGGTTGCGACAATTGAAAACCAATTGAGACATGAATAATTTGACTGTGACAACAGTATTTAGGTTGCCTCAATAACAATTCGGTAGTCACATCCAAAAAATTCGGTTGCTGCAACGGAACCATTCGATTTTCAATAAATTCGGTTGTCAGCACGAATCTGTTTTCTGGGTGTAGGAATGAAAATATCGGGGAACTCTTAGATTTCATCTGTAGCTTAAAAGTCGAAATAAGGGAAAGTAAAATTCTTTCTGATCTTCAAACTTGAAGTAAACTTCTCCTAATCATATGTAATTTACCTTAAGACAAGTTTTTGTTTGAATTCATTTGAACTTTCGGCAATTTGTTTTCTTTCAACTTACATTGAATTATCATAAGGATAACTGGCTACTACAGCACCACCATGGAAATTGGCAGACAAAACAAATGGTTTATTTACAATCCATTCAATTAAAGCTGCAGTTTCTGGTTGCCTTGTTTGAGAACGGAGTTGTATTTGTTGTTGTGTTTCCAAACGATCGGGAAAATCTCGATTTAAATCCACACCAGCAGCATTCGTGCGTCCGATATAATGAGGTAAAGATTCACAGTTACCTTCCTGAAATTAAAAAAAAAACAATTAACATGGGTTTATGTCTTAGTTTATGGTGGGAAATATAAGGTTAATTACACAGTCCAAAAAGTAGGACATCAAGCTTCGGAGTAAGGATAAAACGCAAGGTTGGCTGTCGATACTTTTATAATACCGGTATTGCTTTCAAAACAGATACCAATAGCAAAACTCTTGATTTCATAAATACCGGAATTTCAAAACCTTTTTTTTAAATAACGGGCATTAAATAGGGTAAAACCCGAAGAAAATCAATATTTTTCATCCTAGCAACAAATATATTTTTTAAATATCTAAATCCTAAATGAATTTAAAAAAAAGTATATATAATAAAAAAAATGTATATAAAATAAAAAATATTAAGAAAATCAATTATTTTGAGCTAGATTGATGCATCAGACAAAAGATCTCATCAAAACGCAAAGTTTTAGAAGATCTAGAGCCTTCTAATCGCACAGAGCAAAAACCTAAGAAAAAAGCATTTGTCGTTCCTAACAAGCAGTATTACGTTAATAATATTTGAAGACCAAAAATACTATATTTTTATAAGAAAAAATATTTTCTTTTTACTCTGGTCCAAGAAATATTTTTAAATTTTCTTTAAATTCTGCCCTCATATACATACAATATATATGTGGATTATTTTTTTTTTTTTTTGTTTTTTTTATAACGAGTTTTCAAACTCCAAAATTCTGCAAAAATAAAGCAAATTCAGCCAAAGATCTTATCAGAACCCGAAATGACTTAGTCCAATTTCACACAATTTTCTTTTAAAGTTGCCATTATGTTCACACAGTTATTTTTTTTCAGCAATTTTCGTCTACATTTGGTTTAAAATGAATGAAAAACAAAACGAATTGCCGAAAACAAACAACTCCGAACCAATTACCACTCTTCCTTCCCCTCTCTCCTACAAACTCAAGAGTTGGGCAACAAAAATTGCTCTGTGTGAAATAGGAATTAAAATTAATACTTTTTAATTTGCGTTGGCAACATTGTGTTTCTTAACATCACTTAACTTATTGTTAAAACTTAATATTTGATAATACCGGTACGTACCGGTATTGATATTTCGGTAACGGCACCGATCCGAATGAAGTACCGTTACCAATACCGAAACAAATAAAAATCGATAGTAATAAAGTTATTCGCTTTAGTTGCCAACCTTGGCACAGATTTCCGAGGGGGATTGTGCATATCCACCAAGGAATTGTAGCCTACTGCCACGAAGACTAGGACATCTCGCGTCCAATTTGCAGAAACTACAAGTATCCAAATCAGAGAGACCTCTAGCCCTTAAATGGTACCTGAGATTTCAGTGTCCAGAGAAAAATCATGTTATGGTTCTTAAGTCCTTCCCGTTCAGAGCAAGAAATCTCCTGTAGTTTTTACCAAAGATAGCGATGAATCTTAGCCTGGCGCTGGCCAATGGTAGCATTCGAGCACTCTTGGATTCCCTCCAAATTCTAAATTTTCCTCTGATGTATTCTGCATGTACATATATCACAGAAAGGTTCCGGGCCAAAGAAGTGACGACGGGCCCCGCAGTTGCCCAAACTTGTCGCCCGCATGCCCAAGAACCAAGCTTAGGATTAATTTGTTGCACTCACCGAGTATATTAAGAGACTCAATGCAGTCCAGGTCAAGTCTAGATGACACGTTATAGGACAATAATGCCATGATTGCCGCTTGAGTGTCTTAAAGACACTTCGATCCAGATACATATGTTAGATGGCGAAGATCTCCCCATTGAATATGGACGATATCATTCCCTACGGAAGGGCACGTTGAAAATTGGGACCATAGACGCCCGTATCCCCATTGATTTGTTTCAAGCAGTCATTGAACCACACCTGGAACCCCAATTCGGGTTCCCAAGATTTGTTGGTCCATATACATCGCGATTCCTGGTAAAAATCTGCCTTGGTATCCATTTGTCCGTGAACCTGGCCAATGGCTATCCCCATGTGGCCCCGTAGCACAGTGCTTTGTCCCATAGGCAAAAATCAAAAATTAAGCATGGGCTCAAATTGTTCTTTAAAGTACATTTTTTGAAAGACAAGAAGTTAACTGAATTAAATATGCAAAAAAAAAATTAGTCTGATTGCTTTCGCCGTCAGTAGAGGGCGCCAAAGTTTGAAAATATTAAGCAAAAATTACTGAACAAAAAATATTGTTTTCAGTTGTTTCACGAAAATAATTCTCAAAAATATATTTTTTTAAATACTGATTTAAAGTTTTATTTTTTGAATACTTAGATATATTTGTAGTAAACCTTTAATACACTATTTAATATATATTTGAAAACAAATATTTTTTACAACTCCAAAAAATAGGTTTTTTTTGGTGAAAATTCGAAAATTTCTTAAGTTTGATGGAGTATAAAAAAAAATTATATAAAATTAAATAATTTTTTATTTCGGTTTTTGTAAGTCTATAATATTATCTAACATATTATTAAAAAAAAAAGTGCCGGTTTTTCACAAAAAATCAAAATATTGGCTTTTGTAAAAATGGCTTAATTTGTGATTTTTACCGCATTTTTTTGACTTATATGATTGAATATTGACCAATTTTCAGCAAATTGGATATATGTACAAATATCAGTAAAAAGAATTAGTCACAATCATCATGTACCAAATTTCATTCGAATCGGATGAAAATTTTGAATAGTCTACTTACAAACTATTCTTTTTGCTCCCAATGAATTAGAAGAACATACTAGGAATATGGAAAAATTTCTTAAGTTTGATGGAGTATAAAAAAAAATTATATAAAATTAAATAATTTTTTATTTCGGTTTTTGTAAGTCTATAATATTATCTAACATATTATTAAAAAAAAAGTGCCGGTTTTTCACAAAAAATCAAAATATTGGCTTTTGTAAAAATGGCTAAATTTTTTATTTTTACCGCATTTGTTTGAAAAAATGTATTATCTTTGATTGAGTATAAAAAAAATTACATAAAATTAAATAATTTTTTATTTCGGTTTTTGTAAGTCTATAATATTATCTAACATATTATTAAAAAAAAAAGTGCCGGTTTTTCACAAAAAATCAAAATATTGGCTTTTGTAAAAATGGCTTAATTTGTGATTTTTACCGCATTTTTTTGACTTATATGATTGAATATTGACCAATTTTCAGCAAATTGGATATATGTACAAATATCAGTAAAAAGAATTAGTCACAATCATCATGTACCAAATTTCATTCGAATCGGATGAAAATTTTGAATAGTCTACTTACAAACTATTCTTTTTGCTCCCAATGAATTAGAAGAACATACTAGGAATATGGAAAAATTTCTTAAGTTTGATGGAGTATAAAAAAAAATTATATAAAATTAAATAATTTTTTATTTCGGTTTTTGTAAGTCTATAATATTATCTAACATATTATTAAAAAAAAAGTGCCGGTTTTTCACAAAAAATCAAAATATTGGCTTTTGTAAAAATGGCTAAATTTGTGCTTTTTACCGCATTTGTTTGAAAAAATGTATTATCTTTGATTGAGTATAAAAAAAAATTATATAAAATTAAATAATTTTTTATTTCGGTTTTTGTAAGTCTATAATATTATCTAACATATTATTAAAAAAAAAGTGCCGGTTTTTCACAAAAAATCAAAATATTGGCTTTTGTAAAAATGGCTAAATTTGTAATTTTTACCGCATTTGTTTGAAAAAATGTATTATCTTTGATTGAGTATAAAAAAAAATTATATAAAATTATACAACTTTTTATTTCGGCTTTTCTAAGTCTATAATTTGGAAATTTTTTCCGAATGTTGATCAAAAATATGAAATTTTTTAATTTATTTTAATTTTTAAATAGAAAATGGTCTATACTATTTTTTTTACAAAAATCAGCATAGGTAACCGCATTTATTAGTCGAATAACATGTTTTTAAAGCAAAGAATAGTTTTGACATTTTTTCACGCAATCGAAACTTGCAAACATTTTAAAAAAATGTATCAATTCGGACAATGCTTCATGTAGAGTGCATTTCCAAAAAATTATAAAATTGCATTGAAAACGATTGCTATCGTTCTTAAACAAATTTAACATTATTTTGAAGTTATTTTACAAAATTTGAAGGAATAAGGGTAGCCCTTTTTAAAATTATCAATTTTTGACATATTTTCTCTATACATATGTATATACATAATGAAGCCATTTTGTAAAATTTATTTTATAATTGTAAAGTTATATTTTTCGATAATTGTATTTAAAATTGTGTATAGTTGCTTTTTGGATATCTGTGTAAAAAAATAAAATCCCAGAAGTATATATTTGTATTAATAAATGGCAAAATTGGGAAAAACTTAGTTTTTGAGAAAAAGGACATGTGGGAGAAAGTCAAGTACTTGTACCGAATAAAAAAAAATCTCCAGAGATCTAAAAAGTATATTTTTAAAACTTATTATCTGTTTTTAGTGCATTCTGATCATTAATGTAGCTAAAATTCAGTTTTTGAGGAAAAGGATATATGGGAGGTAGTAATGTCCTTGCACCGAATGAAACGAAAATTGTCACAGAGCAAAAAAGTATAATTTCATAAACTATTCCGAATTCTTACTGTATTCTTATCATTAATGTAGCCAAAATGTAGATTTTAAGAAAAAGGATATATGGGAGGTTGTTATGTCCTTGCTCCGAATGAAACAAAATTAAGCACTAAGCTAAATGACATAATTTAACAGAGATTTACCAATTTTTGCTTCATTCTGCTCATAATAGTAGCTGGAATTAAACTTTTAAATTTAAGGATGTATCGGAAGTAGGCGTGTCCTTGGGCCGATTTTTTCGAAACTTCAAATTTTTCTTAATTTAGATATTCTGAGCCAGCATACCAAATTTCAAGTTTCTGCGACAACTCCTCTAATTTTGCCGATTCACTATATGGGGACAAAGCACTGTGCGTAGGTCACCTACCTTGATGTTACCAAACTCCCGAAAACGAAGAACATCCATACAGGCGTGCTCAATTACCGAGATATGTAGTGATGGTATATTGAGCATGACACCAATAGCGTTTGTAGGACACGTCTTGCGCGCACTAGTTATGCCTACATAGGCTAGGCGATAGATCCTATTAAGCGCCCATTTTGCCTGGGTTTGCTCCGTCCTGGGCCACTGCTGAAAGACCAGTAAACCATTCGAAACCCAGGTCATAACAGGAGTTAGTTCTTTACATAAAATAATGAAAATTGTCCTCCGCCAAAAAAAAAAAATGTGGTTGTCAAATCCAAATCTCCCTGAGGGCAAATGTAAAGATTTCTGTGCGAGATATCCATTGAAATCTCAAGATTTAAAGAAAAAAACGTAAATGACTCTAATTTTAGAAATGCAGATTTTTGATTTTCAAAAATTTTAAATTTTCGTTTCATACCACTTCCAAGTTTAAGCCACTTAAGCTTGTTATGTTTCTTCTTTTAGTTTGATTTTAAAGCTGTTTATATTTAATTTAATGTTGTTTCTGCTTGATTTTTTAATATGTTTACTATGTGGATTAACTTTTTATAGACACTGTATTTTTATAATATTTTTTTTTATTTTAGTTTTCGATAATTAAAACAGTTACATAAATTTTCAATTCCTCCTACAATAAACTTGATAACAAATTATGCAAAAAAAAATTAGCATATTGGCCTTTTTATTTATTGTATCAGTTTATTTTTTGCTAGCTTAGGCTGCTCTTTAAACACTTTAAATTACAAAAGACTACAAAATAAAAAAAACTTTAATTAAAAACATAAAATGTCAATTGATTGGCATAAATAATTTCGTATTGATACGCTAAATTATATTGCATTGCATTACAAGAACGTGTAAATAAGCACAATTTATTTAAATAAACAATTACATTAAAAAATATTTAAAATAGATTTAAAGTACCAAACGTGTTTAAAAGCTTTCGTGGTACAATTAAATACAACAGCATGAATAATTTATTTTCGAGCACAGAAACAAAACTAAAACAAAAATTATTTTAGATTAACTGAGAGAGAGTTATTATTGTATTTTTTTTGTTGTTAGAACGGTTGGGTTGTAATAAAATAAAATAACAATTGTTAAAATAAGTATAAATAGATAATAAAAAAAACGTCAGTGTATTAGTTGTCATTAACTGTTGTACATATAAAATAATATTAAGGGTATTCACTTTTTACTTTTGTAACCTTCTAAAAATTTTTTTATCATACAAGGGCGTAGTTATATGAAATACAACACTGCTCCCATCAGTACCACCTTTTAATAGACTACTGTCAAATTTTAAGCAAGTTCCGTCATTTACTTTGCGTTTAACAGCTGTTCAAAACATATAACCTCGTGGCTTTTTTTTTAAATGGAAAAAGTGAGTTTCGAGTGCTCTTTAACATTATTTTTTGCGAAAAAAAACCGCCAATCAAACCACTCTGCACCATCGATTTCAATGGTAAAAAGTGGTTTGCGGACTTTCGTTGTGGCGTTACAAGCACGGAAGATGCAGAACGTTCTAGACGCCCAGTCGAGGTCTCTACACCCAAAACAATTGAAAAAATTCACGATTTGGTGTTGGCCGATCGGAGATTGAATGTGCGATAGATTGTGGAAGACATAGGCATCTCACATGGCTCAGTGGTTTTAATTTTGAACGATCACTTGGGTATGAGAAAGCTTTCCGCAAGATGGCTGCCGCGTATGCTCACAATCGACCACCAACGGAATCGTGTGACAGCTTAGTTTCCATTTCAAATCCATGAAGTAGACTATGAATTGCCCTCTCATTCGCTTTATTTTCAGGATTTTACCCCTAGTGACTATTTCCTATTTCCAAACCTAAAGAAATGGCTGGAGATTAAGCTCCAACGATGAAATTATTGATCAAAAAATGACTATTTTATGGACCTCGAAAAATCTTGCTGTTAAACGCAAAGTATATGATGGAACTTGCTCAAAATTTGACAGTAGTCTATAACAGGTGGTACTTGATGGAAGCAGTGTTGCATTTTATATAACTACGAGGGAAGTTAGAAAAGTCACGGACTTATTGATCCGCCCTTGTCCCAAACAGATGCCCTATGTTGGGCGCCATATGTTAAATGTTACGAAAATTGGTTTTAGATGTCTTAAAATTATTTACAGATGCGTACATAAATAAAGATGTTCCATTTGTTCCAAATAGCCTAAACTGTCATATATGTATATTTTTAAACAAAATTTATTCTCCATCAAATTGATATTGAATTTTAATTTTATTTATTTATGAAAACAATCTACCATTATGGGCCATAAAAAAATTTTAATATGAAGTGAATACCTTTAATATTATGTAAATCCACACATGATGAATAATATTAAAAAATATCTGTATTATTTTACTATTTATTCACTTAATCTTAACAAAGAATTGCGTTTTCTCTTTACATTACATTCATGAATGAAAACTGTAAATTCTTTTAAAACCAGAATTTTCACTTTAAACTAAAGCATATTAACCCTTTAAAAATTAAGCAGGGCCTTAAAAGTTCAATGATCTCATCTTTACAATTTCTATTTGGATATACAAACTAATTTCAAATTGTAATCAATGTCACCCAAAAATAAATAATAAAAGCATGTGATCAAATATGTACACCAAAAAAGAAAAAATAAACTAAAATTTTAGCTAATTTTGAGTTAATGCACGATTTAAACATGCTTAAATATTTTACTCTATTATAAATAAAAAAATAACAAATTTCGCCATTTAACGCTTTTAGCCTTAGCAAATATACAGTCAATAGTCGTTGTCATAGTCGTCTTCAAAATAAAAATATATTATTTAACCATTTAAGTGCAATAAATGTTGTTTAAAAAAAAAAAGCTAAAAGTGAGAGTTATAAAGCTAAAGCCAGACTAAAAATACCTTAAAATTATATACAGAATTAAATGCCTACAATTATTTATGTATGCTTGTTTAACATCAAAAAAAAATTAAACAAGACCTTGAAAATGTTCAAAAAGTAACAACAAAAGATATTGAATGTAAGTAAATATTGTTCAACCGCAAAATATTAATGTTTTGAGATTGTTTAGTGATTTCTAATATGAGAAAAATCTTTAAACGAATTTGTCGCGTGTAATGGATGATTCCCTCAAAGAATATTAAATTTGTGAAGGTTTACAGGATCAGGCACAATATATTTTTCCTTACCGACTGCAAAATGGGCTGATATAATGAAAAATCAGTAGTCCTCTTTTTGGTTATATTTTCAATTAATTTAATGTATTTTAGATTATTTTTAACGAAATAATAACAGGTCAATTGAGAAGTCCCCGACCTGACACATAGATGGCGCTACTAGACTTAATTCGATATGATTTTTAGTTAGCCCTAACCTTCAAAAGACACGTGCATTATAGCATTTTGAGTGAAGCAGCTTTTGTTATTGTGAAAAAAAATGGATAAAAAGGAATTTCGCGTGTTGATAAAATATTGCTTTTTGAAGGGAAAAAATATAGTTGAAGCAAAAACTTGGCTTGATGACGAGCTTTCGGACACTGCCGCAGGAAAATCAACCATCAAGGATTGGTATGCTATGTTTAGAGGTGGTGAAATGAGCACCGAAGACGGTGAACGCAGTGGACGCCCAAAAAAGGTTGTTACGAACGAAAACATCAAAAAAGTCCACAAAATGATTTCGAATGACCGTAAATTTAAATTGAAGGAAATAACAGGTACTCTAAAGATATCAACTGAATGTGTACATCATATCATTCACGAATATTTGGGTATGAGAAAGCTCTGTGCAAAGTGGGTGCCGCGCGAGCTCACTTTTGACCAAAAACAAGTCAGTGACGAAAATCCATGAATTGGGCTTCGAATTGCTTCGGCATGCACCGTATTCTCCAGATCTGGCCCTCAGCGACTATTTCCTGTTCTCAGATCTCAAAATAATGATCGCTGGGAAGAAATTTTCGTCGAATGGAGAGGTGAACTGAGGCCTATTTTGAAGCAAAGGAAAAATCGTTCTACACAAATGGTATCGAAAAGTTGGAGGGTCGCTATAATCAGTGTATCACCCTTGAAGAGAACTATGTTGAATAAAAAAACGAATTTTGCCAAAAAAAAAAAATGTGTTTTAGTATGGTAGGCCGGGAAATTTTCAATTGACCTATTATTGTGAGTGATCCAAACGATTTTTTAAAATGTGATTTTACTAACGTAATCCCGTTATATCGGAAAATGATACGATTAATGCGCTTGAATAAAATTTAACCGAATCCATCTAATCATTTTACACGTCTATTTTTTGGTAAATCCCTCTTTGTTCTGGCGGTGATTGTTGTCAAAAGCTATTGTGCACAACTTCGCAACAATTCTACACAAGTGAAAATTATTTATTTGATTTATATCATATTCCAGTAAGTTTAAAATATCTTTTCCGATACGGCTGTTTCGAAAAACTTTTTTGTTATTTATTTATTTTTCTAACAACACGCGGTAGCTTTTATTTGTATTTAGTCAACAAATTTACAAATACCCACACCAAAATAAATATTTTTTTAAGATCTATCAGAAAAGACATTAAATTAAATATAAACAGCCTGGAAATCAATTTAAGTTTGTTTTCTTTTAAATTTAAATATGAGTATGCTTATTTTAAAAATACGAAAACAAAATCTTAAGTAAAAATCGAAATATATATGAACATACATGATCATACATGGGCTTGTATATGATCATAAATGATTATGCATGATCATATACGTTCATGCATAGTTCAATATATGACCATACATGATCTCATATAACCATATATCTTCGGATTTAAAATTTGGGGGTATATTTTTATAGGTGATAATATATGACCATATATTATTCATATATGCTCATATATGACTACATACAGCCTCAAGTGTCGGATCCAAAGATATATGGAAATTCAAGGAACATCGACTCGCCATCCATCTAAACAACTTGGTTACGGTTTCTCGGTTGGGGGCTTACAGAAGCTCCAAATGGACATCGAAAAATCATGTTTTCTGACAAGACGCATTTTCATCTCGACGGCTAAGTCAAGAAACAAAATTGCCACATCTGATTGCGGAGAAGCTAATGCATCCACAAAGGGTGATAGTTTGGGGTGAATTTTGGAGTGGTGGCATTATTGGCCCATTTTTTTCGAAAATGCTGCTGGAAACCCCATTTCAGTCAACGGCGAGGACTACACTCTTGTTTACTGCGCCACAACTAATTTTATTTAATTACAGAAAATATTTTTTTTTAATGTTTGTCTTTTGTGGGATTTGAACTCGGAAATCCGGAGTACTAAGCTACATCTCTGCCTACTACACCACAAACACTTATAAATTTTGATGACAAATTTTGAATTTAAATAATTTGTTAGAAAAAATAATTCGGTCGTTTCTACTGAAACCTGAATTTAATCGTATATTTGATCAGGATAACCGTATTTGTAGTTACCACTTGTGAATATCGACAATTTTTAATAAATTTGATAGATTTTACTAATTTTCTTGTAAATTCACTAAATAAATGGTTGATTCTACCGTACACAATTCCTAAACTAATTTCATTTTTAAAGTTGATTAAAAATACCAATAATTGGTAAAAAGGATTGTTTTTTAAGATCCTTTTACTTATTTTTAATTCCCAATGCAATATTTTTGCTATATTAATGGATTATAAATTATTTCAAACATTCTTACAAATGAATGGTAATGGTTTGGATCGAATTCCAACCAATCTTTTCTCTGGGTGTAAGAATTCGGATAATCTTTGGTTTCAGCAGAATGGCGCACCATGTCACACAGCTCATCAAAGAACCGATCTTTTGAGCACTAAGTTCGATTAGTCATCTTGGCGATGTAAATAGCCGCCTCGAAGCTGCGAGTTGACCCCTCCAGACTTTTTCTTGTGGGGAACCGTTAAAGACCGATGCTATGCGAATAATACAAAATGATCTACAGCCTCAAGACTAATATCGACCCAGCCTTTCGTGAGATAGAACTAGAAACTGTCAACAAAATCTTGAAAAATTCGACTGACAAGATGAGCTACTGCAAAGCCAGGCACGGCAGCCACATGCACGATAACGGGTTCCATAAATAATGGGAATATTTGTTATTTCTAATTAAGGCATAATATATAAAAATACATTAAGTTTAGTTCATTTTATTTAATATTTAAAATGATACTTGCACAGAGAAAACAGATACATCGTGACAACCGAATTTCTCTTGCCACTTGAATATTTTGGTTGCAGCAACCGAATAATTTAATGGTCCCAACGAAATGTTTTCCTGGTACAAGTAAAATATTTGGTTTTAACCGAAATTCTGTTGCATTAACCGAATTTCAAAAAACTTATATATTGGTGGCTCCAACCAAACCATTCGGTTGGCAATGAGTCTGTTTTCTCCGTGTGTATTCAATCTACTTTTTTTTTTTATACAGAAGCAACACTCAGGAAATTCTTCCTACTTAATACTCGTAATGTGTTGCTTTCTTTAGAAAGGGGATAGAGGAGAGATGAAAGTTGGTGAAAGATAAATGACTTCAAATATGGCAACACTGTAATTGCGCGAGATGATAAATCTTAGAACAGTTGTTGCTCGCCATCTGATAGGGACTTGACAAAAATTGTTGAAGCTTTTTAGTTAATATACCTGTTTTGTTATTTTACTTAAATTGATGTTGCAGTCGCAAGGAATCGAACCCGCATCCTTATGTGTAACAGTCCAACGCGCTAACCATTACACCACAAAATCTACTAAATTCAGTAGGTTTTTTTCGCAAAGGGTTTTTTAACTAATTTTTAGTAGATTTTTCTGATTTTTTACAGGTTTATTTTTTGATCCCTAATATTAAAATGAAGTTGGAAGAACCTAGCAAAAGTCCTAAATAAAGTTTAAGCGGCCAACGAAATCCTATTACATTTACGCACATTAAACCAGTTTTTGAATTAAAAAAACT
The DNA here is from genome assembly GCA_949748255.1 of Eustalomyia histrio. NCBI lineage: Eukaryota > Metazoa > Arthropoda > Insecta > Diptera > Anthomyiidae > Eustalomyia > Eustalomyia histrio. Next base: position 138,748,221 of record OX456525.1, read on the forward strand.
TGTTGATTTTTAGCTTGAAAAAAATATAACAAATTAGGATACACACATATTTCGCTATACTTTTTTGGTGTGTATATTAAACATTGCAAAATAAAAATGTATATTAAACACTATACGTCGTCACAGCTGTTATCAACTTTTAAAGTGATAATTGTGAATCATTTTTAACTGACCTTATCACCAAAAAATTTTATTTTAAACATTTAATAGGAAATTTGGGTTATTTTTAGTTTTCATATTTACCAGAGAACGTTCATAACCATCCGGATTCATGGTAGGCATTAAATAAATATCTGTCGTATTAATCAATTGGGCCACATCCAAATTACTGTGATAATTATACAATAGGTATTGAGCCAAATAGATTAACAGCTGGCGACCAATTGTCTCATCACCATGCATATTACCAACATATTTAACCATAGGTGTTAATATACTACGCTGACGCATATTTTGACCTATTTGCAATACAATAAGGGGTCGTCCCTCTAAGGAACGCCCTATAGTCTCTACACGAGCAATGTCTGGAAATTGTTTAGATAAACGAGCAAATACATCTTCCAAATCACCTTGGCTGGAATAGTAGGGACGTTGTAGGAAACTTTCATCTTCTTTGATAATATAACCTTGACATAAACTTGGTAAACAGGCGACGACAATGCCGATAATGAAGAAGCATAATGCAAATGATACAGTAGAAGAAGACATTAATTGTTGTTGTTGTTTAGCTTGAGGATGTGGGTGTTTCGAATACGTATTGAATGTCAACATTTTTGCCAACGACGACGACGAAATGTAAGTAAGTGTTGTAATGTGTATATATGCGAAAGTGATAGTAAGTGGTCTTTCGTTGGTAGTCGTCGTAGTACAACTGGTGTTTTTTTTTAAGGATAAGAGAATTGACGTAGTTCCAACTTTTTTAACTACCAAATGTTGATAATGAGGATAATTTTAGTTTCTTGTTGCTTTTTCAGTTACGATGATGATGATGATGATGCTGTTTAGGATAATGTTGCTTTTATTTACGTAGGTGTCAGCCAGATTTTTTTTTTATTAATATTTTTATCTGGAATTCTATATTTAGCTTTCTTTTGCAAGTTCAAAGAGTATTTGAAAAATGTTTAACTTTGAACTCAGTTACAAATCTTTGGTATACTTAAAAACTTAAATGCTTGCAACAAAGTCTTCTTTTTACAGCTTGGAAGTGTATATTTGATGTGTAAGTTATATTTCTTTAAATCTTCTTCTTTAGTTAGTGTTCCACTTTTTTTATATTTTGTCTTAAAATTAAATTAACACCTTAGTTATTAATGCTAATTTATTTTGGAAACCACGTAACGTTGAATTGTAATTTAAATATTCTTTTTTCATTTTTAGCTTCCTATCTGAAGTTCTTCAACACTTAGCTGTGGTTGACTTTGCTCAAGTTTTTAATATTGATTTTTTTTTGTTCGCTTCGCTTTTTCCGTTTTCATCCACTGCTGCTTCTCTCTACCATAAGTACGAAAGACTAACTGAAGCAATTTGTGGGTTTATAAATGTATGATATATTTGCTTTTTGGCATTTAAAGTATTCAAAAATGGTGCAAGCGCATTAAAAGAGTATTGTTTTTTCTGTTTTTTTGCGAGTGAGCACAAGAGTTTGATTTGAATTAATATAGTACTGTTTTGGTTTACTCTGGTTTAAGGGTAGCTTTTATTAACATTTATACATAGGTTGGGTGAGAAGTTTAAGGCGAGTATTATTAGGTATTGCTTTGTTTCATATTTGTATTGTCGTATAGCTGCGATAACATCATCAAAGGAACTAACCAGAAAAACCAAGGAAATTTTCTTGAACGAACTTAAATGACAATTTTTCGGCAAACCAATGAAATTTTATAGATCAGTTTCATTATTTATAAAAATTGTCTTTAATAAAACTTTTTTATTGATTGCATGAAATTATTAATAAATATTTTTCAAGAGCGATAATATCACTACAATGCCTTTCTACGAGGGCGGATCAATAAGTCCGTGACTTTTTGAATGAAACACAGTTTTTTTTTTTTGCAAAAAAAAAAAAATAATTTTCAACATAATCTCCTTTTAGCTCAATACACTTAATCCAATGTTTCTCCAATTTTTATATCCCTTCCATTATTTGTTTGATCAAAAATTTCATCGTTGGAGCTAAATCTGTTCCCACCGAGCCATTTACGGAAATAGGAAATAGTCACTGGGGGCTAAATCCGGAGAATATGGTGGATGAGGTACCAATTCGCAGCAAAATTCATGGAATTTTGCCATTGAGACTACACACGTGTGCACCCGCGCATTATCTTGATAAAAAAGAACTTTTTTCGGTTCAATAAGTTGGCATAATATTCGCCGTTTATTGTTTTTCCCTATTGAAGGTAATCGATGTGGATTATCCCGTGTGCATTCCAAAAAACTGTTGCCATCACCTTATTGGCCGACAAACTTACCTTGGCCTCCTTCGGAGCCGGTTCTCCCGGAAACACCCATTGTTTAGACTGCTGCTTGGTCTCCGCAGTGTTGTAATGGATCCATGTTTCATCCACAGTTACAAAACGCCGCAAAAACTCATTCGAATTTGCGGTTAAAAAACTCCAAACAATCCTTTGAAGTTGTCACACGATTACGTTTATGGTCAATTGATGGCAAACGCGGCACCCATCCTGCAGACAGCTTTCTTAAATCCAACTGATCGAAGCCACCCCAGCAAAAACATTGTATCAACTACTTACCAGGCTATTTACTCGCTTAATTACTTTTGTACGCGATGTCCAAAAAGTAATGGGTACTCATTATTTCTTAGCTGTTTGTAAGCGAGAGAGTAATGAATACCCATTACCTTGTGTTTTTTGTAAGTGAGAAGATAATGACCACTCATTACTTTTGGGACATCGCGAAAAAAAAATAATTAAGCGAGTAAATAGGCTGGTAAGTAGTTAAAACCCTGTTTTTGCTGGGACACTGCCATATGAAATGCCCATGGCATCAACAATCTCATGCACTTTTAATCTTCGATCGGCCATTGGCCTCAATTGGTCGATCGGGTGTATTGGCCGTCCAGAACGTTCAGCGTCATTTGTACTTGTGCGACCACAACGAAAATCAGTAAACCACTTTTTTACTATTGAAATCAATAGTGCAGAGTCCCCATAGTACGTGTATTTATCAACTTTTCCTTGGTTTGATTGACGGGTTTTTTTTGCAAAAAATAATATTTAATGAGCACTCGAAATTTACTTTCTTCCTTATTTAAAAAAAATCCACGAGGTTGGATGTTTTCAACGGCTGTTAAACGCAAAGTAAATGAAGGAACTTGCTCAAAATTTGACAGTAGTCTATTTACAGGTGGTATTTGATGAAAGCAGTGTTGCATTTCATATAACTACGAGGGCAGTTCGAAAAGTCACGGACTTATTGATACGCCCTTGTAACATTTCTATACTTTTTAATAGAATGATTTCAGACCTTGAACAAGTTAAATCTTTATTGAATTAATTCTTTTTGTAAATCAGTGGGTTGATTCAATATTTTATAAATCAAAAATCAGATTTGAAATCATTATTCATAAATTAATTTCATTTGAATCTTTTTTAATTCAATTGAATCAAATCATGTCAAACATAATATTTTTTTTTAATACGCGAATTAAAAAAAGATTGATTTGCGAATTAAAACCAAATAAAAAACATTAAAATTGACTTTCAAAGAAAAAACTTATGCTTGCAAAAATGGCCCGTATCTCGAAAACTAAGCGAGATAGGGCAAAATGGACAAAAATTTTGCTCTATTTTTATTTAATTTTGATTTTTAAATCTATTTTTATAAAACAGCCACAGGGTGAGTCATTTTTATAAGAACGAAATGAAAAGGGAAACGAAATTTGTATTATCGGAGTGTGTTAATTTATATTATCATATAAGTTGATAAAAAAAATAGTCACCCTGTGGCTGTTTTTTAAAAATTCCATGAAACCCTTCGGTTTTAAAATTAAATTTATCGGGATTTAAAAAAAAAAAAATATTTTAGTTCCCGAATCAAATAATATTATTTTTAATTCGAGACTCAAAAAAATCCAATCATATTATTTTTAATTCGAGACAAAAATAATTCTTTTTTTTTTTTTGATTGGCAAATCAAATCAAAATTTAATTCTTTGATTTTAAATTTCGTTTAATATATAAAGAGAATTAGTTAAATCAATCTAATTCTTCCAATAAGATAAAGATTGAATCATGGTAGTACATACAATAATCCAATCAGAAAAATGAATTCGCGAATTAATTCGTCAAAATCTAATCAGATTTGAAAAACGATTTAAAGGTCTGAATGATTTATCTTTGGCCTCAAAATAGACCTCTGTTTCGGCAATCACCTCTTCGAACCAAAACTATTTCCAGCGAGCATTTTCCTGAGGTCTGAAAATAGGTCAAAAGCACACTCAGAATATTATGTAGTTAACTGTTTGTAGTTTAATAAAAAAGTTTTCCGTTTCATTTAAAAATAAAGGAACATACATTTCATTTCAAAGAAATATCTATATTAACTTTTTTACTATCATTTAATGATCTTTTTCAGTTTCATTTATTTTTTTCATTTGTTTGAAATTTAATAAAAATTTACCCACAAAACGGAAACTTGTGGTTTATTTGTGTCCGTAACAGTTATTACAAATTTAAATTTTGTTTGCTGTCTGTTTCAAAAAAAATATTCCAAAAAATTTCAATTTGTTTTTTTATTTAAATTGGTTGTATATATACAAAATTTTTCAATAGAAATTACAAGAACTTCATAAACACACATACATACACAAAAACATTCACACAAAAAGTGTTTATAGCTTCATATGCATACATACATTTTGTATTGTACGAGTATATTAAAAAAAAAAATACAAAAACGGAAATAATTTCAAATAAATGAAAACAAACAGTTATTTTTTAAGGATTGGTAAATAAAATTTTGACATTTATTTTAACTGATTATATCATTTGTTTCTTACGGATGTGTCAGTTGATTAATCAACATTTAAAAATAAATAACAAAAGGCATTTAATTTAAATGAAATTTAAGTAGACCGGTTTTTAAATGAAATATCATTTCTTTTAAAGGATATTTTCAGTTATTTTAACTTACAAACTTTTGTAAGTGCACTAATCTGGCGAATACGGTGGGTGCGGGAGCAATAGAAAGTGTAATTCGTGCAATTTGGCCATCATTCGGAATCATCGACACGTTGTTGTTTTTGGCGCACTGTGAGCAACCATTTCGAAAACAGCTTTCTCATGGACAAATGTTCATGCAAAATAAAGCCGATACGTTCTTTTGATATATTTAAGGTATCAGCTATCTCCTGCAACTTCACTTTAAGGTCAGCCAAAACGATTTTGTGAACTTTTTGATGTTTTTCGGTATCACCTTCGCCACTCTTTTGGACGACCAGAGTGTTCGACGTCATCGGTGTTTGTACGACCACGTTTAAAGTCAGCAAACCATTTTTCTACTATTTGTCTAGATGGAGCAGAGTTCGAATAATACTTATCAAGCCAAGCTTTGGCTTGAACGGTGTTTTTCCCCAATGATAAATCAACTCACGAAATTGCCTTGAGTCCATTGTTTTCAAAATCGCAAAAGTAGCATCACTAAATAAGCTGTAACTTGTTCACTAATGAACGAATTGTTATTAAATTTTGACAGGTATCATCTGAAGGTTGGTAGTTCCAAAAAATCATATAGATTTTTTATTAGTGGCGCCACCTATGTGCCACCCCACGAATTTTTTACCTGATGTAATATTATTATCTGATCTTTTCTTCATCCGACAACTTGATGACCTTTTCTATAAGCCTCAAATTATTTTATCGTACTACGTGTACAATTTTAAAGCTTAAAAACTTTAACTCTCTCTCTCTCTCTCTCTGTCTCTCTTTTTATAACTCTCTGTTTACATTCTCAATAAATTGATTTTTGTTATTTTTTCTAATTTAACTTGTAACACAAGACAATTGTTGTTATAGGTTTTGTTTTGCAATTTTGCAAATAGCGCACTAAAACGGGTTTTGAACTCTTCTTTTGTGTCGTATACGTTTAAAAAGCTTATCACTTGAACATTCTATTATCTCAACTGGTAATCGACAAAAGGGCAGAGTTTTCACAACAATAAGGAACGCGTTATCAGCAGAAAAAAAAATTGTTACTATTAGAATTCAAATTAGTATTTATAATAAATATTATATAAAATAAATTTTATTAAATAAATCGACTTACATATCCACTATGAGAATTATGAAGTATAAACAAAATAGAGAAATAAGAAGAGCTTAATATGTGTGAAAAAAAACACAACTGTATTTGTTTGTAAAGCTTTCAAATATTTGCGGATCATATCTCAAAGTAACAAAAAAATTCAATTAATTTGTTGCAATTTTTTTTATGTTTTTGTTTTTCCACATGTACTCGTTTGTTTTGATTGCTTCACATTAACACACAACAAAAGAAATAGTAAACAACAGTGTTTTATAAAATGAAAGTAACAATGTTATATTCAGCTTTGGGAAATTAACTGTATATGCGACTCAACGATATAAAAATAACATCTTAAAGGTATGAAGTTTCTTTAACATGGGAGTAAAATAAGGATTGCTTTAAATTTAGAAATTCTTTAGGGAACAAGGACTTCTTAGGTATTTCGACAGACCGTATTAACACTGAATTGAGATTCGGTAGGAGATTCGGGGTTGTCATCTCAAGCAGGACGGAATGGGCAGTGGCTCGTCCAGTAGTGGACACCAGAGAACTGCAAAATCAACTTTTTTCTTGATTTAATCATACACAAAAATTCTTGTTCACTTTTAATAATTCAACAAAATTCACTGTAGAATAAAATCAGCATCATGTTACTGAACGCGTAATTGGAATCAGTGTGAATCATCTGTCGATTATGTTTTATGCAAATGTAATCACTTAACAGTGTTCAGTAACATGATGCTGATTTTATTCTACAGTGAATTTTGTTGAATTATTAAAAGTGAACAAGAATTTTTGTGTATGATTAAATCAAGAAAAAAGTTGATTTTGCAGTTCTCTGGTGGACACTCGCAGTCTAAACTTGTATTCTGACGGATCGAAAATGGACTCCGGTGTGGCAGCGGGGGTCTTTGGACCCCCGGAACCAATGGGCAAGTGGCCAACGGCATTCCAAGCTGAACTGCAGGCTATACTTATACGCGCTAGACTGAATATTGATAAGGGTCTAAAGGGCGCATATATGTCGATCTTTTCTGATAGCCGAGAAGCACTCCAGGCTTTGTCGTCTTGGGCATTCATTTCAGGAATAGCCCTGGAGTGTTTTGATACCCTTCAATAGTTGGCCGCTCGTAACAGTGTTACTCTTTACTGAATATCAGGTCATCATGGAAATGTTGGTAACGAGGTAGCAGATGAACTGGCTAGAAAGGGTTCTTCCACACCTTTGGTGGGATCGGAACCGGACAGTGGGGTGAATTGGTTCACCATAGCAGCCCTGGTTAAGGAGGGCGAACTACTAATGGTTAAGGACCTTTGGAACAATACTTTGGGGATGAAACAGGCGAAAGTATTGCTCAACCCCTTTAACAATGGGAAAATTTTTGACCTAGCTAGAAACGACATTAGGTTACTAACAGGGTTTCTTACCGGACACTTCGGATTGGACTACCATTTGTGGAAGATGAATCTATTGGAGTCGCCTCTGTGTCGGCATTGTCCTGAGGGAGACGAAACAACCAACCACATTTTGTGTTAGTGTGTTGTATTGCATAGGAACAGGAGGAAAGTTTTCAACAGAGAATTTTTAGGTCTAGAGGATCTTTTATATAAAAGTTCGTAGGAAATAGAATACAGAATTTTGTTTAGTTTTATAATCCTTGGTACAAAAGATCCATATTGGTCGCAGTGCCGGCCGTGGGGCCAGATCTTGACTTGATACATTTAGGAATTTGTCAAACATATGCCATATTAAAGAGATTTAAAAATATTAAAAATCTAGTAACAAACTAAACATACTCCCTATTATCATTATTGTGCTAAAAAAAATCCCCATCGAAAAAATGATAAGTAAAAAAAGTTGTATTTTACCATGTTTTTTTCAGAATATTTATTAATTTATTTCATATTATATAGCACAAACTCATACATCAATCATGGCGATAATAAAATTAGTTGTATTGAAGTCTCCCCTTTGTGTAAAAAATAGCAAATAAAAGTGAGAGACGGTATTTGGTTAATGGAAAAAAAATAACATCAAATAGTTTCACAAGTAATAAATCAAGAATCTATCACTTTGAAAATAAACCTAGCTTACATACATAACATGCATCCCACCCACACTCAGAGAAAAAGTTTCTTCATAAATCGTTTGTCATCAATTCTTCATACTTATGAAGTTTTCCTTAAAATGCCGAAACTTTTCTTAAAATTTAATAAAACATATTTCATAACTTCATCATTTCATAGGAAAATGTCATCAAAAATTGTTTTTGGCAAATTTCACATATCTTGAAAACTAAGAGAGATAGGGCGGACACATTTTTTTAGTCTAATGGAGTTACTAACAGACTGTGATAATGAAATAGGGTCAGGTACGAGTGAAATTTTGAAACAGATAATGTTAGGAATATTTTTATGACACAGCTTTATCATGTTTATGAAGTGTTACATGGGATGAAATTTCTAAAATTTTCGAAAAATCTGCTGGAAACGCCATATTAGTCAACGCCGAGCACAACAGAACAATTATTACGGACTTTTTATGGGCTGAGATAGAGCCAGAAGTGTTATTATCTTATACAAATAAATATTAAATATTATTTAACTTAAACAAAAAAAAAAAATATATTTTAGAAAAATTTGCAGAAATTCAAGTGTTTAGAACAAATTTAACTCTCAATGAAATTAAAAAAGTACATAAAAACTTTAAGTGTTCAGTATTTTGTGGCCTATCCATGATTTTTAATTAATTCAGGTCATCTTTTAGGCATTGAGGCAATGAGCTTTTCACTATAATCGTTAGAAATTGCATTCCACTTCATAAATTCGACGAAATTTTCATCATCATTTCGGCTTACTTTATTGTCTATACTACGTTTTGTTATCATCAACATGTTCTCAATCGGGTTGAGATCGGGAGGTGGGAGCGGGCACTGCATGACATTAATATTATTTTCCTCTAACCAAGCTTTCACAATTTTTGCCGTATCTTTGGGATCGTTATCGTGATGAAATGTCCATATAAGTGGCATTTCCCATTCAGCATAAGGGAAAGCATAACTGTGCTAAGAGACCTTTCATTGATTGTGGCTGTCAGTTATGCGGTGAATTGGACCAATTCCACTACCCGACCGCAACACCATAATACTTTCGCCTCCATGATTTACTGTGGCGGTGGTGTGCCAGGGATTACACATGTCACCTTGAGGTCGTCGAACATTAGTTCTTCCATGTGATCTCCAGAGGTTAAACGTAATCGACGAAAGTGCACATTTAAGAATGTATGGAGGTATGAATTCCACAACATGAACTCCACACTATAGCTGCATACTCAAATTTCGGGATCAAAAAAATCTAAACAACTTCCCCTAATAAATGGTGGTTGGGGTAGAACTTTCCATTACAGCGTTTCCAAAAAGGTCTTGCAACATGTGGCCGAGCGTTGTCATGCCGTTTTTGCATCAGTGCGCGGCTCAAACACATGAGTCGAGTCCAATAGCGTACCCCCATGATCATTTCATTCGGTTTGAGCAGCTCGTAGTAGTTTACGCCGAGCTGGTCTCACCAAATACAAAGCAGAAGCTGTATGCCAAGAATTTTTGGCTTTGCAAAGGATTTTAACGGCTATCAGGACAATACATATGACTTTTTGCGTTTGAGGTTGTCGATGCAAAAAACCCTTCCTTCTTTGGCGTCGAGTTCACAAGCGAAATTTTGCCTCGTATTGCATCCAGTATGTTTGCTTTTAAATCAATCCACTCCCAATGATTTTAGCAATTCGTGCACATAGAACAATCATTCCAATTCCTCAATCTTTTTGGGTTAACCCGGATGTTTCTTGTTTCGGCCGAGTTTCTGAGCTCAACTCGATTTTTCAGATAGAGCATGTCGCCGAAAACTTCCACTAAGATTCGATGACCCACGACCGCACTTTTCTTCATATTAATGTAATGAATGCAAAAACACATTATCTGGTGCGAAATTCGACATGTTCAAGGCAATATTTAGTATTGTTGTGTATCTTTCAACCAAATGACACAAGCTGCCAAATACTCTCATTCACAATAGGTTTTAGCGGCAAGACATTAAAAACTGTAATATTGATTCTCTGTACAGACAATTAAAAAAATTCCCTTTCAATATTTTTGTCCAAATCAAATCCAAATTTTATTTTCAATTAATTTTTGCATATAATTTTAGTAGAAACCATCACTATTTAAGGTTTGTCTGTTTGAATATTGTATTTAAATATGTATTCAAAAAGAGTATTTTTCTAATTTATTCATAATACTATAAATATTTATGAGCCAGAAACAGATTGTCCTAAAATAGACACAATAAACTTACAAACAAATTTATCTAATAAAAAATCCTTTTTGTGTTTAAGACGTCAGAACAAATTACATGATAATAATAAATGTTTGACGTCATGAATGGGTTATTTACAGCAAACAAATATAATATTTTAATAATAATGTTTAGTTAATAATGAAAAAGGATAAGATAGCAAAAGCAAACGTGGGAGTAACAATTGTCTGAGAACGACATAACAAGTTTGGGGGAAAAATTACATATGAATAAAAAGTTAAAGGTACATATTAATATTTTTTTATCAGCAACTAGAGATGACACGATAAAAAAATTACTCACACGAAAATTTTATTCTAATATCACATCACTCACTCACATGAGTGAATTCATTACTTGCTTACTTTAAGACTTGCTTGATACTTAAGTAAGCCCAAGGTTTAATTGAGAAATCTTTCTGGATTGCCGGTCGCAAGCTTTCTAAAAAGCAATCGTAAACATATGTGTACGTTGGGAATTAGTGGACCCAAAAAAAGCCAATTAACCGCTAAACACCAAAACTATAAAAAACCGCTAAACACCAAAACTATAAAAAATTATTTTCTATCAAGAAGAAATAATATCACAAAATTTGTCATAAATAAAAAAAAGAGAAAAATAAAAGGGGGAACATTTGTAAATAGTACCAAATGAGTCAAATGAATACCATTGTACCCTTAAGGTTCTAATAAAAAGTACTCAGATTAGATTCAAATGGCACTACGTACCGCGACCAGCATAGATATTTTTAACTGCCTAGAGCACCCCTATAGGTCCGATAAAGCTAAGAATCCTACCAGGTGAATTAATCCAAATATCGGAAGGCGACACGAGATATTCACCCAGATACATGAGTCTCTTAGCACAAAGCTTAAGGCATTCGCTGAGAACATGCTCCGACGTCTTCCATTCCAATTCGCAAAATCTACAAATATCAGTGTGCCATTGACCCTTCTTGTACCGTTGGTACCTGAGATCGCAGTGCCCAGTAAAGTACTCCGTCAAGGTCCCTAAGTCCTTCATACCAAGGGCTAGTGCTCGTCCCGATCCCCCACTGGATAGATAAATAAATCTCCTAGCCTGTCGTTGGCCGCGAGCCTTGCTCCTTTAGTCAGAAAATTCCTACTCTCTCCACAACCTGATCCTCCTCCCAATATAGCTCATGGGCACCCCAAAGAAAGTTTCAGGACCAAGGAAGGGCTGACAGGCCAGACAGTCCACACTTTCGTTGCCCTCATGTCCGTCATGGCCTTCCTGGCCAGGGAAACAGAGTTGTTTCTACCAAGCTGAGCGAGAGCCTGAATTCACTCCATCACCAGTCCAGAAGACACCTCGTAGGCCATAAGAGCCATGAGTGCCGCTTGACTGTCAGAAATAATTTAGATGCGAGATCTAACTGTACGCCTCCGAAGGCACTCCGCCGCACAAACACATATGGCGAAGATTTCAGAATGAAAAATGGACGGATATTTGTCCATGGGAAGAACACGCTGAAACGCGGGCCCGAAAACGCCCGCACTCGTGTCTATGTTGCCCTGTTTCGAGCCATCCGTGTACCATACCTGGGCTCCAAGTTCAGGCTCCCAAGACCAATCGGTCCACATGCTCCTATCAAACAACATCATGTCAAAATTCCTGACGAGAACCTGTTCCGATAACAAATTGTACGCGACCCTTGAGATCGGGTCGTCAATAAAGATCTCGGCGATTCTTATGTGACCCCTTAGGTCGCCACATTTCATGCAACCGAATTCCCTAATTCTGGTCGAGCCCATAATTGCAGCCTCCATTAGGGAAATAAGCAACGGTGAGATACAAGCATAGCCCCGATGGCCCCCTTAATACTTATACACGCCTCCAAGAGATCCTCTTGAAAGTATTGCTCGCCTTTGTTCCACCTTTCACATAGGTGATCACAGGTTTAACAATAGTATTGATTTACCAGTATACCATACGCGGTCTCAGACGCCACGTTCTTCCAAAGAGCCTCTGACAGGCATAGAATGCCCTGGTGGCCTTTTTGGACGAGTCAAAATGATCATTCCACATGAGAGATTTGTCAAGGTAACCCCTAGGTACTTCATCCTATCCGAGTAGTCCATTGTCGTACAACAAGCTCACAACAGGAGTTGAAAAATTGACCTTCCTTCTGTTCGTAAATGATAAAGTGCTTAAGTATAAACTTTATCATCCCTGTCCTCCACAGTGCGTGTGTTACAAATAATGCAAAAAATGGCACTAAAAAATTTGCAAATTTTCCCATAAATGCGAGTGTAGGTCTGATAGGATTATTAATACAAACAAATTACACAAGTGAATAATTGCAAAATGTAATGGAGATCGCCCAGATCTGTTATTGTAGCTAACTTGCTTTAAATTTTCGTTTCTGATTCTTAATTGTTTATTCACGTATGAACCCATCATCTTTTTTTTAACATATTTTAACATATTTTTTCACATATTACCTCTTAAGTCACGAAATCAATTTTCAATATTTATTAAAAGCATACTTGAAATAAGATAGGGGGTAAAATACTTTAGAATTCTACACATGTTATATCATAATAAGTGGCAAGAACTGCCACAACCAAAGGCGACAACCACAAATGTTGAATTCCATAAAGTAGTCACATACAACAGCTGTAGGTAGATGTTCAAATGTCTCAAGTATACTTGGACTTGACCAATATAATATGATACCAAAATGTATACAATAAAAGTATTTATAATAGAAAAATCTCATACACTCATAAAAAAAAGTTAGCCCAAAAGTCTGTTAGACATTTTTTAGTTCAGTTGAACTAATTTTCTCTGATGTTTTTGTTTAAATCATTTATTTAGCTTTATTAGTTATACCATTTTACCACAAAAACATATATGAATAGGACTTGTACAAATTTTGCATTCTAATACGAGGGTGGGTCAACAAGTCCGTGACTTTTTGAATGACACAGTTTTTTTTTTTTTGCAAAAAAAAAAATTATTTTTTAACATAATCTCCTTTTAGCTCAATACACTTAGTCCAACGTTTCTCCATTTTTTGTATCCCCTCCGAAAAAATAGTATTTTCCAGGTCCATAAAAGGCGAATGAGGGGGCAATTCGTAGTCTTATTCATGGATTTTTGCCATGGAAACTAAGCTGTCACACGATTCCGTTGGTGGTCGATTGTGAGCAAGCGCGGCTGCCATCTTGCGGAAAGCTTTCTCATACCCAAGTGATCGTTCAAAATTGAAACCACTGAGCCATGTGAGATGCCTATGTCTTCCACAATCTATCGCACATTCAATCTCCGATCGGCCAACACCATATTGTAAATTTGTTCAATTGTTTTGGGTGTAGAGACCTCCAGAACGTTCAGCATCTTCCGTACCGAAAGTCAGTAAACCACTCTTTTACCTTTGATATCGATGGCGCAGAGTCCCAATAGTATTTATCAAGCTTTTCATTGGTTTATTTAACGGGTTTTTTTCGCAAAAAATAATGTTTAATGAGCAATCGAAATTCACTTTTTTCCATTTTGTAAAAAAGGCACGAGGTTGTACAGCTGTTAAACGCAAATTAAATAACGGAACTTGCTCAAAATTGTACAGTAGTCTATTAACAGGTGGTACTTGATGGGAGTAGTATTGCATTTCATGTAACTACGAGACAAGTTCGAAAAGTCACTGACTTATTGATCCGCCCTCGTATTCAGTAATTTTTAATTTGAGTTAATTTGAGTCATCATTTTTTTGTAATCATCATTATATATTTGTGTCTCCACTTCTTCTTCAATATCTTGGAAACTTATCGAAATAGAGTAAAAGCACCTATTCTCCCAAATATAAATATGGGTCTGCCTCGAATCAAATCCGTAGAAATCAAAAATACAGATTTTAGAAAAAATTTCACCAAAAATTTTTAGTTAAATCAGTAAAAATTTATATTTAAATTACTAAAATCATTACCGATTAACCAGATCATATATATATAAACTTCATTAATTTCTATTTAATTTAGTTTACTAATTGTATATTTAAAAATTCGCATATAAAGGTACTATTTTATGTTATATTAGCAGATTTACAACTACTTGTACGGTCTTTTTTATGAGTGTACGTGTTAAGTAAACAACAACAAGCTTACACACGCACATAATTTTTTAAATAAAGAAACGGAAGTTATTACAACAAAACATTAAAAAAATGTTAAAGCCATTGAACTACTCCATGTTTGGTATTTGGTGATGCCAGACTAATTTTATGGTTTGTGACTCTATATTTCAAAAATTTTAATGCCCAAAATTCCCTTAAAAGATCATACAACTTCGTGTGGCTGTGTGTGGTGTGGTTGCTAAAGCGTGAGATAGCAACAATTTAACGAAATTGATTCCTGTCTCCAGCGTCTTCAGCTTTCAAACTTCTTGTCGTCTTGAAAATTAAATTCAACAAATCAGTACTTCTTATATATCTAAGAAATCTTGGAATTTCGACATCATATCGAAAAGATGTTAGCAAAAAAACATGTACTTCGCGTCGGACATAGCAATTTTAATTTGCCTCTAACGGAAAAAATTTTCTTTTCGCCAAAAATCAGATGTAATTTAATTTACTTTAAAATACACAAATTGATATTTTTTAAATACCTTTCGAAAAAAATGTGTATTTTTTACATCTTAAAACATACATGATCATACAACACAATAATATTCTATATTAGGACCTTGAATTAACAATGAGCGTTTCATACAAGAGGCCATCGCTAGTATATGAACCAATATTTCAGTTTTCAATGTCATGCCGCTAAAACCTATTGTGAGTGAGCGTCTTTGGCAGCTTGTGTTATTTGGTTGAAACGTAAACAACAATTTCTCGAACATGTCAAATTTCGTACCAGATAATGTGTTTTTGTGACTAGCTATTGTTTATTACTTTAATATGAAAAAAAGTGCGGACGAGGATCCTCAAATTTTAGTGAAAGTCTACAGCGAACCAGCTCTATCTCAACGATGTCGAAGGTGGTTTGGTCGCTTTAAAAGTGGTGATTTTGAGCTCGAAGACAAGGAACGGCCAGTTTAACTTAAAAAGTTTAAAGACAAAAAATTGGAATCATTGCTCTATGTGGACGAATGCTAAATGCTTCAGGAGTTGTCAAAAACATTCGAAGTGGACGAGACGACCGTCAGCAAACGCCTAAAAGCCATTGGATTAATTTAAACGAAAGAAACTAAGTGCCATACCAGTTGAAGTTGGGCGACTTCAAAAGGTAATTTTTTGCCTGTAAACATCGAACGCCAAAAAATGTTTTTTCCATCGCGTTGTGACTTGCGATGAAAAGTGGATCCATTACAACTCATGGGTTTAAGCCGTCCACTGAGGCAAAAACAGCCAGAATACGAAGAAATGCACGACAAAGTGATTTGCAAGCATGACAACGCACATGCTGCAAGAACGTTAAAGACCTACTTGGAAACACTGAAATGGGAAGTCCTTCATCACCCACTGTATTCTCCAGACATTGCCCCTTCCGACTATACAGAAGTTCATTACAAATGAAGAATGCAAAAACGTTTCGATGATTGGATTGTTTCAAAAGACAGGTCGTTCTTCGAACTGGTATCCGAAAATTGTCAGAAAGATGGAAAAAAAATTGTGGCCAGCAATGGAGAATACTTTGAATAATATATTTGTAGTAATTTTTGCACAATAATATTTCTATATCTCGCCTTCAATCTTAATTTGAAAACCAAAATCTGATTAAAAATTGTTAATGAATAAGGTTTATTTTTATATTTTCAATAAAAATCTCGAATCCCACAATCTGGCAACTTTTCTATTGATTTATATCAAATTTTTTGTTAACAAAAAGCCGGTAAATGAAAATTTTAATGAGATATTCTTTGTCAACCGTGCCAAAAATTGGTGTTGATTGAAATTATCGATTATAAAATAAAAATATATTTTTTAATACTGACTGAGGATCCAATACAGCAGACAATTTTTTTATAAGTGATCGGATCAAAGTAAATAAAAATAACGGCTCAAATAAAGCGAACGATTTTTTTAAATTAAATGATTTACCATTTTTAAAATCAAACTTCAGATTCTTATTTAGCAACCACAAGGTTTATATAAATCCGTTCACTTTTAAATAAATTTGTCCGCCATCGTAAATTTACCATATTAAATCTTAAAATAAATGAATTTTAAAATAATAATAGATAAGTCACTTTTTCTTCAAAAAAAATTTAAGTGATTGCATTTACTTTAAACTCTTCAAATACCAGTTTTTGGGTTGGTTAATACAAATCTAAAGCTGAATTTTCAAATTTTAAAAAGGCGATTCTTAGTTTTAAAAAATCGGTCACTAAAATAAAGCCGTTATTTTTATACCTGAATCCCCAACTTTAAATTCTTATTGACCTATCGGATTCACAGGAAACTTTTCACGAAGGGTTTTTTGTGAATAGTTAACAAGAATATGAAGTTTGAAATCCAAATTCCAAATATATAATATTATTTTAGAAAAAATCACTAATTTTGAAATTTGAAAATCAAGCCGAAATGAAGGCTTTCTAGACAATCTGAACACTTTCAAGAAATGTGTTCGCTATATTGGATCCCTCATATTGAATTTCAAAAACAACATTTATGTAGTTGTTTTTTTAATTAGATAGATAGATAGGATTCTTTATTTTCATATTTTTAAGTAACGTTACAAAAATTCTTAACTTATTTATACATAAAGAATATACAGCATGGTTTAAAACCGTCCGCTGGAAAATTGGTTTATACAATTATTATTTACAATTTTAAAAAATTAGTTTCAAAAATTAAATTCATTTACTAACATATTTCTATATTTTAAAGCATTTTTTACATAATTAAACAGGCTTTGCCAACAAGTATCATCACCACCATTTAATATGTGAACTATCTCAAGATCTGTTAATATTATACGCTGAAAATATCTTAACCTTATGAACTTAAGTACTGGGCATATACCAATGAAGTGATATGTAGTTTCGACCTCATTTAAATTACACAATGAGCAAGTTCGGGCCCCTCCTTCTCTATATTGGTTTCCGTTTAGCCATAAAAGATCTCCCCTTGCTTTCATTATGTAGGTTATTTGTTCTCGATTGTACCTTTCATTACAATATGTTTGCCCTTTCGAGTGATCTAAGTGCTTGTAAAATCTTTGCTGACTAAGTTTCGCATTTACTGTATGCTGTTGATATATTCTTATCTTCATCGACTCCAACAAATTTTTACAAGCATCATTCCAATTTAGTTTGTTGTGTTCCATAGTATTGTGCTCTATGTTAAACTCTTGCAATTTACATTTAAAGTCTTTGTACCAATATATGTCCTTAGCTATAATTAACTTCGATAATATATTCGGCAATCTTCTATTTCCGTAATCAAAGATAGTTTTCGAAATATACTGAAGATGTAAACTATATGAAAAAAAGTGACCTTCTTCTTGTTGAGTTTCTAAAGCTATCACATAATTGGGAGTATTATCAGGAAGTTTCAAAATACGTTTGGTGAAAAAACGCTGCAACTTATCGATTTCATCAAACCACGAGTAACCCCATATTTGTGCACCATAGCACTGTATTGATCTGCACACTGCGAGAAACATTTTCCATTTTGCCTTTAGTGAAACTTCTTTCCTACCTATAAACCCTTTCCACGTAGCGTTTATGCTGGATTTAGCGGCATCATTTTTGGCTTTTATATGTTCGGCATATAACATTTTTGGCGTTAATAGTATTCCTAGGTATTTATACTTATTGACAACTCTTACGACATCACCGTTAAATGACCACCTTTCATTTAATGCGAGTCTACCACCTTTTCTAAATATCATAATTTCAGATTTAGTTAGGTTAACCTCCATTCCCCACATTCGACAGTATGTTTCTAGATTTTTTATCATAGCTTGTAGCGTATGTGCATCATCAGCTAAGATAACGATGTCGTCAGCGTACATTAAAACGCGCACGTTAATATCATCAATAAACAGACCACCATTCAAATGATCATGAATATCATTTAAATACAATGCAAATAATAGAGGCGACAACAAACATCCTTGTTTTACTCCCGTGCATGTATCAAAATAGTCAGACAGCTCACTACCTGTCCACACAGCTGATTTTGTATTTTCGTAAGCTCGTTCTATAAATTTTACAATTTTCGATGATATTCCTAACTGATGAAGTTTGTAGTATAACAGTTTACGTGGTACTCGATCAAAAGCCGCCCTAAAATCAACAAAGAATGCGTATACTTTCCGTTTTTCTGAGAATTTAATATTTACAATAGATGACAAGTTATAAATATTATCGATCGTGGAATACCCCTTACGAAAACCTGCTTGATATTCGTTCATTATCTGGTTTCGATTTGACCACTCTGATAATCTTTCCTGTAATATACCCATCATTATCTTACCAGCACAATTCATAAAAGATATCCCCCTGTAGTTGCTGGGTTGATTTACGTCACCTTTCTTATGAATTGGGAATATAATACTTTTTTGGAAATTATCAAAACTATCACGACCATTTAATAATCGAGTGAATGCGTTTGCAAGAGCCTCTAAATAATGATCACCAGCGTTCATGAAAAATTCGTAAGGAACTCGATCTTCCCCTGGTGCCTTATTGGGTTTAGCTTTTGAAAGCTGACATTTTACTTCTTGTAGTGAAATAGGTGCATCAAGATGATCATCTTCTACTAGATTTGTTGCGTAAAATATCTCTACCGCACTCACTATAGGGTTAAGTAGAGTTTTAAAATAATCTTGTAGTCTTTCAACATTTACTTCACAACCAATGTAATTTTCTTGTTGCCTTATTTCTCGGGCCAGAGCCCACCATCGTTTACTGTCTGTTACTGTGTTTAGCTTTTGTTCAATCTGCTTATAATACTCCTTTCTTTTATTGTTACATAAGTTTTGAAAATTTCTTTTATTTTCTGTATATTTTCTCTTATCGGTAATATTTTGAAATTTTCGAAAGGTTTTTAAAGCTTTCATCGTTTTCTCCCTGGCATTTTTACATTCATTATCGAACCATTTATTTTTAGACACGTTTTGTTTGGGATTAACATTCGGTGATGTATAGGAAACTAAAATCAAATTATTAAGATCGTGTAAATCAAATTCAGGTTTCTGTTCTTTTAACAATTTTAAATTATTATCTAATTTATGGTTAAAAGTATTGGCATAACGAGTATTCCATTTTAATTTCGGTATCAAATTCATTTTTTTCGAGTTATTTTGGTTACTATTTGCTGAAATATTGATTTTTATCGGTAGATGATCAGACCATATATGGCTTTCAATCTCAAAACTCTCTATCAGACCTAGTATTTCCATTGATACTGCACATAAATCATTAACCGAGCTGCCAATGTTGCTAACAAAAGTAAATTCGCCTTCCTCGTCGCCCATCGTTCTTCCATTAAGTATAACTAAACCATAGTTGTTACAAAACTCCAAAAACTGTTTGCCGTGGGCATTTATTATTTTGTCTTTCGATCTTCTCGTTTTCAAGCCAGATGAGAATGTTGTTTCAATATTTCTATCTATTAATTGTTCCTCTTCACCTATTCTCACATTTATGTCACCAATGACTATTGGATTCACCGTTTCAACTGATCTCATACACTGTTTAAAGGCATTGAATTCCTGCTCCCAATTTGAGCCTCTCATGTATAGTGGAATTATTGTAACCTCAAAAGAATTGTTTGTTAAAAATATCATATCTAAATCGCCGTAATTTTTGAACTCAAACCTCACTCCAACATCTAACAAATCTTTTTTGACTCCACAAACATATCCACCTATACCTCTTCCAAATCTGTTGTTTCGTGTAGCTGGTTTCCAGATAGTTTCAAATTTTTTAAATTTATTTTCAAATTTTTTAATATTTTTCTCCTCTACATGGGTCTCCAATAGCATAAAAATGTCTAGTTGATCTATATACTTGAAAAAATCGAGGTAAAGATACTTGTTTTCGAGCCCATGAACATTATAAGCAACTATTTTAAATTTTATTTTCTTATTTATATTTTCTATCTCTAGATTAACGTTTTTTTGTGATGTACATTTTATTTTATCTTTAAGAGTTTCTTTTAATAGTTTTTTGAATTTATTTTAGTAAAAATATTATTATAATCTAATGTAATACTTAACACTTTCTCGCCATACAAATGTTTTAAAACTTCTTCGCCAGTACTTTGCCCACACATGAGAACGTTATCTTTGTTCCAGACAAACCTCTTACCATCCACCACTAGCGTATCATCTCTAACTAGAACACGCTTGCTTTTATCAATATTCAAGATATTCTTCTTCAACTGAAGCATTGCCTTCTTATTCTTCTGACGTTCATTACTAAGATCCCGTTCAACATATATAGAAGTCCGAGCTAGATTTTTCGTATATTTGAAAATCTCTGATACCATATCTACTGACCTCAATTCAACCATAACAGTCATTTTCTCATCTTTTTCGAAAATTTTCCTCGTTTGTTCTATATCAATTCTCTGTTTGATTTTGAGCTTATTTTTAAACACATTTACCACTGCATCATGTGAAGATCTTTGACTATCCAGGCCTCTAATTATAATTTTCTTCCTACCCAGGTCCTCTTCCAGATGCCTCATTCTCTTTTGATCACTTTCTCTGGCTTCTTTCAACTTTCGCACTTCCTCCTGTAATATTTTGTTTTCATCTGCCAATTTTCTTACATCAGACTTTACTTCTTTAATATCTTCTTTTACTTCTATCAAATCGGTTTTTGTGGGCATATTTTTTAGTTTCTCGTCTAATATTGTTGACATCAGATTTACCAGTTCAGTTGTGGACATCTTACCAACCTCATCCGGTTTTACGATATTTTCAGGCGAAATTTCATTGAGTCTACGTTTTGGATTTTGTCTATCTGTGTTCCCTGTAAAGGTCGGTGTAGCAGTTGGGTTATTTAAACGATCCATTCTTCTGTGTTAAAAAAATTAAGTTCAATATAACAAACGATAACGGCAACGGTTACGATCAAAGTAAATTTACGATCTGGCAGCACCGTTAACTTCATAAACAAAAACAGTATTTTGGTAGAGTGAGATCAGCTGATGTAACTTTTATTTACTTTCGGCAATTTGAGTGTTTTTAATAAATTTGTAATTCCAGTGAAATTTATAAAATTTAAATAACTTTAATTTGTAAAAAATACTAAATATTCTTCACAGTGCGACCCGAGATCTATTACACAGATCCCAAAACTGATTTATCTTCTCTTAGTGACCACTTCAGTGCAAAATGCTTTGTTTTACCGGCTTTTATTAACAAAATTTGGAGCGTATGTACAAAAGCGTCTATATAACACAAAGCTCAAACCAATCCTGTTTTTTTAATTATAACATATCATTAAAACCTTCATAAATATTGCGGAAGGGTGGCGCGGTTGACAAAGAATACCTTAAAAACATACATATGTACAGTGGCCGACAAAAGTCTACATACGACCTGCATTTGTTATTGAATATTAAACAAAAAAAAAGTTATTTAAATCTAATGCAAAAGAGCCGTTGTATATTTATTACTTGGTGTGGTATGGATTTGCTTAAAACAGTATTCAGTTGAAGTTTATGCAAAAGTAAATGCCACAAATTTGTCCCAAGACCTCGCAAAAAGACCGGAAATAATTGTACATTCAAGAACCATATGTTATAAAGAAATTTAAATAACAATGGTTGCCATAGTAGAACCCCTCGCAAAAAGTCTCAAATTAGCAAAAAAAAATCGGAAACTTTGTTTGGAATTCGCCAAAAATCATATTGAAAAGGACATGAATTTCTTTTTTTTAAATTATTTTTTATTTTACAAAAAGTTATCAAATCTTTCATCTTATATTCTCTTGGTTTGTTTCCAGTGCAACAAATCCAATTTTGGCGAGCCTGGGTCTTCAACGATAGTTTTAAACGGGGTCCAAGGTATACAATTTCTTTAGACGCCTATGACCGGAAAATGTCTGCAAATTTTGAGCAAAGGGATTTCTGGAACAGAGTTTGGAATATTTGAAAGTGATGGTAGAGATAGAGTATGGCGAAAAAAAAATACAGCAATGGATCCGAAGATCTTAGTCGCTACTGTTAAGCATGATGGAGGCAGCGAGATGGTTTGGGGTGCTGTCGCTACTTCTGGAGTAGGAAAGTTAGTGTTTATTCAGGGTAATATGGATAGTTATTTTTACAAATCCATTTGGAATAAAATTTTAAACAATCCGTTAACATTTTAAATCTTGGTCAGAGTTGGATTTATCATCAAGATGACGATCCGAAGCACACTGCTCAAGTTGTCAAAGATTGGCTGCTCTATCATGCCCCACAACAGCTGTACACATCACCTCGAATAACGAAAAATCCAAAAAAAATATATTTGTAGTACATCAATGCTGAAAGAAAAGCTTCAAGAAGAATGGCAAAATATTACATCCGCAGATCTGGAAAATTTAGTGGCTTCGATGCCCAGACTATAAAAGGTTTAGATGCCCGTAGTGTCCCAACGAAATATTAATTTCAATAAAAACTAATAAATTTTAATACTGGAACAAAGTTTTTTTATGTTAGTGCACATATTGTATGCAGACTTATGTCAAACAATTTTTTTAGTTTTAGTGAATAAATGTTTAAGTTTAGAATAAATTTGTTTTTTTGTATTATTTTAATAAAAATACATTTGAAACAGAAGTGTATCATTACTTTTTTTCATATGGTTTCAAAATGTCCAAGTTCTAAAAATAGGGGTCGTACGTAGACTTTTGTCGGTCACTGTATATATTTTTTTCTAGCAATGGAAATAACACTTAACACATGTTTTTATTTATAATTTTTATAAATTTACAGCCGTATGCATAGACATTTAGTTGGTTCTTATAACAGTATTATAAAGAAAATGTGTTGTTCTGCATGTTAATTTGATTTATGTTATAAAAATTAAAAAAAAAATTCTATGCATATGGCTTTAAAACTATAAATATATATTCTACAAAAGTTTACGCTTTTTATTGTTCATTAGAGCTGCTGTTTTTAAAATTAAATTGAGAGAGAAAAAAATAACAATAAAACCATGTGATTGAGTGAAACATTCATTTTGTGGGGAATTTATTTTTTCTTTTCTACTGAGTCATACAAACAAAGACTTTTTAAAAAAAAATTAAGTATTTCAGAAATAAAGGTAATTGTCTTTTAAGTAGTTCACAAAAATTTAGCATTTATAAAAACCTTTCATTTTTTTTTTTTTTTTGTTAGAGCATAGGTCTTTTGTTGGTATTTAATATGGAGTTCATAAAGCATGCAGTGATCTACATATTTCTTTAAAAATAATAACACCAAATTAATGGAAATTATGATTATGCTACTTTCTATTTTAATCAAATTTCAAATTTGGGTGTTAAATTATACATGTATTCAATAAAATCAACATTAATATTTGAAAGAAAGTAGTTATGAGACCCATAGATTATATTAAAAGTATCGTAAATTTTTTCGCATATTGTTGGGGATTTTTAAATTGCAAAATTTATTAGTTAAGTGACATGGTTGTGTTAAATTCAACAATTTGTTTTTTTTTCTTATTTTCTTATTTTTTAACTGAAAAATATCAGCTAAGAACTTTATATAATTTTTTTATTTGAAATTTATATAAACTCTACCCTGTAGGAAGTCGGGGGTCAAGTGTCTACCACTTTTGTCGACTATTTTATGTGATTTTTTGGTGACATGTTCGCAAAGCTGTGCTTGTTCTTGATTTTTTTATTGTTTAATAATTAATAAAAATAACAAGAAAGAAGCAACAATTTTTAGTGAAAGTTGCAACTCTAGAGATTTTGTGGAGCCTGATAAAGGGCCTATGGATGATTTTATGCAGTCTTTTGGAATTTGTCTACTCCAAAATTAAATTTGCACGAACATTTCTTTTATTTTAATGAAATTTATAAAAAAAATTTTATAAATAAAATATCTAACTTAACAAAATAAATGCACCTGTTTAAACTTATTTCCTTCCTAGTGTGGAAATCTAGTAAAAAGTTCCAAAAGTGTAGACTAGAATTACTAAAATGTTTTAGTGAATCTCTAGTTCCAATGTCATTACCTAGTCAATAGTTGTGTAGATTCGCAATGACACGCCCATGTTAAATGTCTACAGCAGAGAGCGTTGGCTGGGGCATAATTAGTCAGAAGTACTGGTAACAAAGTCAATAGTGAATCAGTACAGTTTCACTATCGGCATTTCCTAAAGGGTACACTCAAAAAAAGGCGCATATAATTAAAAAAAAAATTTTTTATTTTTTAAATGGGCATTTAAAAAATATCAATATTCTCTCCTCTATCACATATCCTAATTTCATTAAGATCGAAGGGAACTTCATTCGTAGAACAGATTTGTAAATTGTTACAGCATTTTGTAAATTGTTACAGCATTTTGTAAAACTACAGTTTTATTTGTAATTTTACAAAGTACAATCATTTTATTCGGACCTGGGTCTTGTTTCTGTATTTCTTGTATCGATAAAGTTTTTGCAAAATTCATGTAAAATGCAACATTGTTTTGCTTTCTATAGGATGAGTCACTGGCAATTAAAAATATATTAATCTAAAGAAGATAATATTACGGTTTATTTATGTTACTTCTCTCTCTAATAAGAAATTTTACAAAATTAAATTTGTCCACAGCTTTAGAAATTAAAAGCTCTAAAAAAAATTCCAGTAAAAATGCAAACAACTTTATCATCCTCTAAGCTACCCTGTATAAAGTAGGGTGCACATGAATTCTTTTATTTGTTTATTTATTTACTTATTTATTTTTATTTATTTATTTATTTTCAATACAATAAGCCTTTTAGGCCAAAAAACGTATTGCTTATGCGAAAACTTCTCGCATCAGATACAGAAACGGGGTGCTGGCTTTTCAAACAACATAAATATAATATTATTTATTTAATTTTAAGTAATTTTATCCTCAGCAGGAAACAGAGGTAATTTTCAGAATAAAAATAAAACAAATTTATGATAAAGAAAATTTTATAGAAAAAGTTTTCAGAGTATAAGAGTTCATCTATAAAAAAATCCCTAGATTTTAAAAAAAAATATGCGCAGAACTTGAGGAGTTTTAATATGATTCAATTTTTAACGAATTTATTTGCAAAATTTATTGATTAAAATTTTTTATTTAATTCTATCAAAATCAAATTCAAAGAATCAATTTTGAATTTTTTTAATTCTCTTAATAAAATCAAACGAATTAAATAAATTTTAACAAAATCATTTCAAATTAAAGTGGTTCATTTGATTTATACATTTGATTCAAAATTAAATTAAAATAAATCTCACTTAAGACCTGCTAACTTATTTCAGAACAACGAATAGTTCTTTGGCTTGGAGCTAAAAGGGCCAATGGCAAAATATTCACTTATGAGAAAATTGCAATTAAAGGTTTTGCAAAAAATTTTTTTAATTACAGCTAAAGAAAATTTCAAGTTTCACTTATTAAACTTTTGCTCAGACATATAATATGTTTGAATAGAATACGATAGCAAAATGTTGTTTTTGGCCCTTTTTAGCTCTAAGCCACAGAGTTATGAATTTCAAATTTATATGGAAATATCTGTGATTAGTGTCTTACACGGGTTATTTATTAGATAAGTTACCCGGCCTTAATGAGATCATAAATTTTTCAGTGATTCATAAAAATTAATAAATATTCAGTTTCTAATTTACAAAGGAATTATGTATTTTAAGCTCTGAGGATAAAGTGTTAACAATCAAAATTTTCTTATAAGAATATACCAAAAATAACTTTGGGATATAAGAAGATGCCTAACCCGAAAAGTGCCCACAATCCGATGGCATTTCCATAGGAAAATATGCTTAGAATAGAAGTGTTTTTCTATAGGAAAAGGTCTTTTATATCTGAGGGGTTTTCTATGACAAAGACTCCTCACATTAACATTATGTTGGCAAAATTTCCTTTGATTTTAAGATTTTTTCTCATTAAGTTCTCATAGTCCGAGAATGTTTCTATAGGAAAAAGCTTTCAGAGACTGATGATGTTCCCATAGGAACAAAGCATTCACAGTCTTAGAATGTTCCTATGGGATAAAGTCTTCAAAATCTGGGAACTTTCTATAGGAGAATTTTCTCATTCAGAGAATATATAGGAAGCACTCAACAGTTTCAGAGTTTCTGTTTTTTTTCATAGGAAGAAATACAACAGAGTCTAAGAATTTACCTAAAGGTGAAAGTCTTTATAGCAAATCCTTATGCAAGAGGTATCCGCTAGAAAAAATTACCAAAAACCTTAGTTTTCTAAAAAAAATAATAACAAGCTAACTTACCTTAGCTGCAGCAAAACCATCTGGATTACAACTAGGTAAAAAATGAATCTCTGTGGTATTTAAAAGTTCTTGTATTTCAGGTATCTTAGCATAATTTAATGCTAAATACTGGGCCATATATAAAACTATTTGTCTACCCAATGTCTCATCTCCATGTATGTTAGCCGTCATTTTTACAACCGGTTTAAGTAAATCACCAACGGAAACATCATCACCGGGAGCACTGAGAGCTAAAACATTCATATCACGATTTTGTAAACTTTTACCGATCGAGTAGGCGTGGGCCAAGTTAGGATATTGACGTTGTAAGTCGGCGAATAACGAACTGATCGCGGCGTTATCAAGATATTTTGGATTATTAATAAACGATTCATTTTCTACAAGAGTTTGCGCATGCGCATTTGAAATAACAAATAAAATAGCGGAGGCGTATATTACATATTTAATGAATTTAAATGTGGCACTTTGTGGAGACGGCCACAAGAACCCTTTAGAATGCAGCGCATCTGCGCGCATTTTGTTATAATTTTTTATTTTATAATTGATGACAAATATAATTTATGAAAAACACTTTTTCTCTATTTAATTTATATTTTAATTTCTTTTTATAACACTTTTTTAAATTATTACTTTTTCCTATATATTTTAATCTTATTTTTTTCTTGGTATTAACTTTGATGACGTTTTGTTATGAACTTTTTTTGCCTTTATTTGTATTATTTCTTTTGTTTTAAATTTTCTTTGTTATTTTATGTTACACTTTTGGTGGTAATTTTATTAATATTTGTGAAAGGCACTATTTATTTGCTTAATTATTTATGAAATATTATTTAATTTATCAAAAAAATTAATTAAATTTCACACTCACTACACAAATCTACCGATTTCTTGTTGTTTCTCATACGACAACTTTCTTTCGACAAGAAACCGGTGTTACCAATTTGGGGCTTTCCAGCTAGATTCGGTGTTTGTCATGAAATCCAACGATTTTTTTGTCAGTTTTTTTTATTATTTACATATTTTGAAAAAAATTTGACAAAAGTATTCTTTTATTTCTGAAAGAAACAAAAAAAGTATTACCACGTTACTAAAACTGATGACAAATTTTTGCTTTTACACTTTACGCTTTTTATTATGAAATTTGTATGGGAATGACAGAAGCCAACTTTGATTACCGCATAAAGCCATTATTTGCAATTTCTAACGATTTTTTTTGGTTAAAGTGTTATTTTTCTTGAAAAAAGTTGTCAACACAAAACGTACATAGGTTCTTACAAATGCTGCCAGATTAAAGGAAAATAAAAAAAACAAAGAATTTGAGCCTTTTACTTCTTATTATTTGTACCATGTTATCTATAATTTAATACACTCTACTTAGCAGCGTTGAGTCCTTCAACATTGTAAATTCAGCTTTAGGAACATCCAAGACTTGGAATCATTATTACAGAAAAACTTTGAATCTAAAGACTTTTTCCTATGTAAAAAACCCAATTTTCCCATTTTATTAAGCTAGTTTCATGTTTAATAATCCTAGTTAGAAGAGAGGTCAAACCAAATTATGAGAATAATAACGAACATAAAGAGTTCAACCACATAGAATAAATATCAATCTGTCAAATTAAAGTCGGTAAGGCAGTGTCCTTGATATGATTTGCATTGATGGTCAAAAAACTAGAATCTAGAAAATAGGAAGTATCATATAGGCTTTACTGTTATTCAAAATTTTCTATGACTATTTATTTTTCAATATCAATATAAGAAAGCCTTCATGACCTTTCGAGTGTCTTTTTTGTAGATCTGGCAGCCTATTGACTTATTTTGTTATTGTGCTACCCAAACTGTAAAAAATTTCCCCTAGAAGGTAATTATTTTGTTGTCAAAAACACATGGAAAATTCCCATAATTGACAGTTCAAAGCTAATAGAAAGAGATTTTTATTTGAAAAAAGTGAGCATTTAGCTAAAGAACCGACAATTTTTATTAACAATAACGCTACAAATTCTACAAAATTAATAAACAATAAATTAATTTAAATGTGTGTGGCTAAGAATTATCTACAAAGTAATGCTCAAATTAAGAGCTTAAATGAAAAATAGCTGCTAAAAAAGAAAAGTTAAACGAGTGACTAAAACTTAGAACAAAAAAATACGACGACATTAAGAAAACGGGAAGAAATTTCACGAGAAACACCCAAAGAAGGGAATTTTACATCATCAATATAAATAAAATAAGGAAATAGAAAAAAAAACCTTGAATTTGAAAAATTTTGTACAAAATGCCTACTTCTAGATCTGCATCCGCATCAGATGTGGTTCACACTGCCGGACCGCAACCTTTGGTAAAAATAGGTCATTACTTGTTGGGAGCCACTTTGGGTACTGGTACTTTTGGCAAGGTCAAGATAGGAGAACATCAAATGACCAAACACAAGGTGGCAGTAAAGATATTAAATCGACAAAAGATTAAATCATTGGATGTGGTGGGTAAAATACGTCGTGAAATCCAGAACTTGAAGCTGTTCCGTCATCCCCATATTATTAAGCTGTATCAGGTTATTTCTACTCCCACTGATATTTTTATGATTATGGAATATGTAAGTGGTGGCGAGTTGTTTGATTATATTGTAAAACATGGCAAATTACAAGAACACGAGGCCAGAAGATTTTTCCAACAAATTATTTCTGGCGTTGATTATTGTCATCGTCATATGATTGTTCATCGTGATTTAAAACCGGAAAATCTACTATTGGATCATAATAGACATGTGAAAATTGCCGATTTTGGTTTGTCCAATATGATGTTAGATGGTGAGTTCTTAAGAACTTCTTGTGGTTCACCTAATTATGCAGCTCCCGAGGTAATATCGGGGAAATTATATGCTGGACCCGAGGTAGATATATGGTCTTGTGGTGTAATTTTGTATGCTTTACTTTGTGGTACTTTGCCTTTTGATGATGAACATGTTCCTACTTTGTTTCGTAAGATTAAGTCGGGTATCTTTCCCATACCAGAGTATTTGAATAAACAGGTGGTCAATTTGGTATGTCAAATGTTACAAGTAGATCCTTTAAAACGGGCCAATATTGAAGAAATCAAAAAACATGAATGGTTCCAAAAGGATTTACCCTCCTACTTGTTCCCCTCTTCCATAGAACAAGATTCCAATGTTATTGATACTTATGCCGTGGCTGAAGTATGCGCCAAGTTTGGTGTTAAGGAGCAGGAGGTTCACAATGCACTGTTGAGCGGTGATCCGCATGATCAATTGGCCATAGCCTATCATTTGATAATAGATAACAAAAGATTCGCTGATGAAGCTGCCAAAACGGAAATCAATAATTTCTTTGTAGCTGGTTCTCCACCTCCAGTGGCTCATTCTCCAAACGATTTAACAGAAATAGCACCAGGAGGTTCCTCTTCTGGCACCTCTACACCCGGAAGAACTTCTATAACGCCTTCCCTAAAGCCTCATCCAGAACGCATAGCTCCTTTACGCGAACGCCAAATGGCCATGTCTATGGTCCAGTCTCAGGGTGGTGCTGCCTTTCCGGAAAAGGCTGCTAGAGGCACTCCCATCAAGCGTGCTAAATGGCATTTGGGTATACGTTCTCAGTCAAAACCCAACGATATCATGCTGGAAGTCTATCGTGCCATGAAAGCTTTAGACTATGAATGGAAGATTATCAATCCCTATCACGTACGTGTACGCCGGCAAAATACAAAAAATGGCAAATATTCTAAAATGTCCTTGCAACTGTATCAAGTAGATGCCAAATCATATTTGTTAGATTTTAAATCTCTCACTAATGATGAGGTCGAACAGGGGGATGATGTTATATTGGAGAGTTTAACTCCACCGCCTTTGAGCAATACGGGCATAATGCCTACACAGCCTACGGGTCATCATACTATGGAATTTTTTGAAATGTGTGCTGCTTTAATTATACAATTGGCACGTTAAAAAGTAATAAACAATAATATTGCTAAACATATTTCTATAAAGCTAAGAGGGTTTAACCATAACTTTAAGAGAATCAAGCTAAGATGAAGAGAGTAATTGTTATCACGGGAATAAGCAATTGAAGAGTAAAAACATTGATCAATCAAACTTCTGATTAATAAATTAATTGACCATTTTAATTTCGTTTATATTATCAGTGTTATGATTTATTTTACTTTAAGATCGGATGACTATAATCAAATGATTCTATATTATAAACGTCTCTTAAGTAAATTATGGTTAAACCAAAAATATATTGTTAAAAATTATTAGTTTTAAATGTCATAAAATCACTTTTGATATAATTTAAAAATTTAGATTTTTCTTAAAAGGTATGCAGTTTTTAAAACTATAACACAAAGGCCCACACCTTTAAAAATGAAATGTAAAAGAATTTTAAACATTTTTATTAGTTTCGTGTTAAAAAAATTTTGGGTCTATATTTTTATTATTGTAGTCTTTATTTAAATAATGTTGAGGGGGAAGGGTAATTTACCAAATTGTTGGTTGATTACTGTATTAATTAAAAATTTGATTAAACATTTAATCGAATATTGAATTACAATTATAATTTATAAAACTTTTGTTTATTAAATAAATCATAATTTTTTTAATAACCCCATTAATATTATAAACGTTTAACTTATTATTTGCTCAATAGCAAATTATAATCCAGGGTATATAAAATCATGATTGTTATTTTATTTTTCAATACTATCCCCTCTAAATTTTTTAAGTTTTTAAAACTTTTCTAAAACTATACCTTTCTGTATTTCTTTTTTTTTATAAATATTTTATATGTTTTAAGTTAATTATGTATGGCTTAATATCAACAAATGCTTACGATAAATGCAAATGAAAATATACAATCATGCATGTTTATATATTCGGCGGTGTGTTGGCATACAACTCCACATAAAATCATGCGATTTTGTACAACAACAACATGTAATTTTATATGAATATAAAATATTTTCTGTGGATTCGTTTTCCAGAACACACCCGATAATAATAGTTGGTCGCAATATAAAAATTTTTTTTATTAGTTTTTAAGCATAATTTTTTGTTAATAAAATAAAAAGTATTAAAAATAAATATAAACAAAATTGTTTTATGTATAAAATAAATGACAGCTAGAAGTGGGGTTAAGGGTTCACCAAAATGTAACTAGGTGTGTTGTTGATATTAAGTATGTTCGTTTACCCAATAATTTGTGCAAATTTTTACTGGATGTCGTTCGTTTACACAAATACTCAGTAAACATAATAAAAAAGAGAGAATAAAGTGACAGTTTGATGTTGAGAGTTCTTCTTTCTGCAAATTTTTACTGGACAAATTATTGCCAGCAAGAATTTACAAGCAGAAAAAACATATGATTGAAAAAAAATGTGTTTAAATTTTTGTAAATACAAAAAAAAATATTTTACATCTACGTTGTTTTATGCAAATACAAAGCAACAAATATTGTTACATGAATTATAGAAAATATAAGAAAACCTTCTAAAATGTTTCTGCTCAAGATTTTACAACAATCATACTTTTTTTGATATTGACCAGTTATATTTATTTTTGCATTTGGTTATACAATCAGCTGTTTAACAAACTTGTAAATTATTGCAAATTTTCTGTTCGCGTACTTTTTTAGAAAATTTTTATTTTGAGAGTAAATTTGTCTTACTCTCTGTAAATTTGTTACTGAGTAATTCTTACTGGACTTGACTGAGAAAAGTAAACGAATGAACCTATTGTACTGGAATACATTGGCTCTGTCATGTTTGATATTTTTTCCCATCTCTTAATGTCCGGCAACTTCATAGATGCTGACTTTTCTAGAAAAATTATTGTTGATTACCACGATCTTGAGCCTTCTGCGTCAAAGAATGTTATCTCATTTTCACATTTTTCACAGGACTATCTGTAACGGTATCCAGTAAATAGTTAAGATTTTTGCCAGTTTTTTATTCTTTTCTATTCAACGTTTGTATAATTCATGCGAAAAAATTTATTAATTACATGCTAACGATTTGTGGGAAACAAAATGCAACTCTGGTACTTAACCCTAGTGAAC
This sequence comes from Eustalomyia histrio, assembly GCA_949748255.1. Lineage (NCBI taxonomy): Eukaryota > Metazoa > Arthropoda > Insecta > Diptera > Anthomyiidae > Eustalomyia > Eustalomyia histrio. The sequence continues at coordinate 138,781,289 of OX456525.1, forward strand.
ATGCCAAAAAATAACTATACCGTTAACATTTCTAAAGAATTAGCGAAAATTCCATCACAAAAGTAAGTATGCAGTTTTTAAAGTTTTGACCTTCATTTCAACTAAACGCATTTAAATCGCGGAAAAAGTAAACGATTGTGATTATAATTTTTATTGCAAATTTTTTTAAATTCAAATTATGGCTCCTCGTGGAAAAGAACTTTCACAAGATTTAAGAAGTGTTATTGTTTAACTTTATAAAGTGAAGAAAAGCCAACGTGAAATTGTCAAAGTTATCAACAAAAGTAGTTCCACAGTACAGAAAAATATGATTCGGAGGGAAATACCAATAAAAAGACTCGAACTGGGCGTCCGAAAACCCTCAAAGACAGGGAGAAACGAATTATCACAAGAAAAATATAACCAAATCCCAAGAAAAGCGCTCTAAAAGTACTGGCAGAAATAGAAAGAGACTGGAAAAACCTGTAACCCACAAACCATTCGTCGGGGCTGCATTCTTCCGGTTACCATGGCCGTAACATCCGCAAAAAACCATTTGCCAACAGCACCAATAGAAGAAAACGTTTGGACTTCGTAAAGGAGGGGGTGTATGACAGCATCTTGTGCTGGCACTCTGGTGATGATCGAAGGAAGCTATTTTAAAAAATAGCTTACATCAAAGTGCAGCTAAATTGGGACTAACAGGATCATTTGTATTCCAACAAGACAATAATCCTAAACATACAGCCCGTATTGTTAGAGAATGGCTTTTGTATAGATCGTCACAATTAAAAACTATCCCTAATCACCTGACTTAAACATCTGTGGGATTATCTCAAAAAAAAAAATCTGAACTTATAACATTAAAAGCAAAGATACCCTCAAAACTGCACTATTGAGAAGTGGAATAAAATTCTACCATCGGTTACCCAAAATCTTATCGCGTCTATGCCATCAAGGCATAGTCAGTTAAAAAGGCCAAGGGCTATCCAATAAACTATTAAATGTCCGCCTGTCTTTATATATTCAATCATAGTGCCGATTTTTGTGAACTGTATACTTACTTTTGTGACATGAATTCGAACCATTTTTTTAATTCAATTATTATTACCAAGTAATGAATTAAAAACTTTTTTGTTTTTTTATTATTTTTCTTACGTTAACATATAAAATAAATAAAAAATATAATTTTTGTGTTTTTATTTCAAATCTTAAGCCAATTTTTCAACTTGAAATATTGCTGAATACTTACTTTTGTGATACACTGTACATTGGTAGAAACATGGGCATTGGGGTTATAACTTTTTGCAAATATCAAATTCTTCATCGCATAGCCGTAGAGTCCATGAAAAATATTAAGAAATGATATACATACTAATATTTCACAATCGTTAAAAAACATAAGTTACCTGGCATCTAGCTGAGCAAATTGAGGTTATGTGCACGTTCTTCTTTTTTCCAATTTTTTTTTTAAAGCTCTGTATCGGGGATTTTACATTTTTTTAATGATTCTGAATGGTCTCCCAAAGACCTTTTCAACAAGCCCAAAAAATCCGACCACTAGTACAGAAGTAGCAATTTTACCCTACTACTCTTCCACCCACCACCAATCCGAAAATTTTTAAACCGCTGCCATTTCGCACACTTGTATTTTCGGGGATGGTCGTAGTGATATTTCATGAAATGAGCCAAGAAATTCGGCGGGTCATGACTGAATCACCCTGTATATTAAACTCAAAATACCGTGAAACCATCGCGATATAGATATTCAAATCTTAAACAATGAGATTATAAACTATGTAAATACTAGTGTTACCAATTGTTCGTTCCTGCCGGTTAATCGGTTAGGTCATTATTCGAACAATGAAGAAGATTGAACAATCGGTTATTCGGAAAAATTGGCGATTAATCGTTTAATGCAAAATAAATGTTTTTCTTTTATCAATAATAATATATGACACTGTTTAAAATAAAAAACAAAAAGGGTGTAAATAAACAAGAGCTGCCTTCTAGTAAATTCAATAACAAATTGTTAAAAATATGGTATGAATAGTTTTTGTGAAATTCACAAACAAAGTTTGATAGAACTGCCACTGTTCCCTGACTCTTTCACTACTTGGTTTAAGCCCACCAATTTTTCTGTGTTTGTGCAATTAAAAATTCGAATAAGCGAATTCTTAAATATGTTTGACTAAACAACTTAATTCTACTGAAGTTCCTACTTCATCAAAATTTGTTTATAAATCAAATTAAAAACGTAATTCCATTTTATTTTTAGTTTTTATAAATTTTTTAATAGAATTTTAAATAAAACTGTTTTTTTTTTAGAAAATACAGTTTTCGAATTTAAAACAATTTTATATTATTATTGTATAACATAAGTAACGTCATAGTGCTTGTTAGAAATATACTTAGTCATGTGTTCCATTGCTAAGGAGAAAAATATACATTTTAATAGGTTTTTTGTTAAAGCTCTGCTTAGACGCTCTAGCTTTTCTAAAACATCGCGTTCTGATGAGATCCATTGTCAGCTAGAAATGCATGTATACGGAGGTTGAAAGCTCTAATTAAATTTTTTGACATGAAATTATAATTTTATATTATTTAAAATTTATTTGTTAAAGGAATTGAACCAAAAATAAAAATTTGCTTTGATTCAGTCTATTTGATTGTACTTTAGTTGATGTTTTTTTTTCTACGATTTTCTTGAAAAAGTTAAGAAAATTAGGAAGTTTTAAGAAAAATTCATGTTAAAAATTTAACCGATTAATCGACCTATTTTAATCGAATAATTATTTGAGTTTTAAATTATTTGTTTGACAATAACCTAAATAGAGGCGATTAAACGAGGAATCGATTAACCGAATTGAAAACACTAGTAAATACCCTATTATGGTACAAAACTCGCCAGATTCGTAGCATTTTTGGGGCTGTTTACTTTTAAAATTTATAAAAAGAACCGTGGTCATCTGTACTTTAATTAAACTTAATTTTTTTTTTTAATATCGGTTACCTTTTTCTTTTATTACATTTTTTTTTATAAAACTTACTAAATCTACTAAATTATTAGAATAGAAAAAAACACACAAAATTTTGTTACAAAATTTATACACTTGGTAACAAAATAAAAAAAAAAAATCTCACAGAAAACCTTTTTTGTTAGTTTGAAAAATTCAATTTTTAACAAAAAAAAATTCAACTAAAATTCCAAAAAAATATTATTTCATCATTTTTTATTAGCCGCTTCTTCATCGTGTGCCGCCTGGCGATTTTTACGTTTTAATTTTTCTATAATTGAGTCTATACTGTTAGCATCAACGAGACCAATAAATTTATCCACCACCACACCATTACGGAAAGCCAAAACAGCGGGAACAGCTTTAACTTCAAATGTTTCCACAAGATCTGTATTGTTTTCTACATCAACAATAGCTAAATCAATTTCTTTCGAGTGTTCCAAAAGTTCTTCCATTTTGGGTGTTAAAATTTTGCATGGATCACACCATTCAGCATGAAAGTTAACAATAACGGGAACATCACTGTTGATGACCTTGAAAGACACAAAAAAAAAATGTTAAAAAAGTTTTACAAAATAAGTTGATATTTTAATTTTTTTTTAATATAAATTAACTCAATACACAAATTACGAAACTAGTCTGAAGTTGTTATGACTACTTTTGATAATAAGCTGTTTTTATCATGTTTAGTGATTTACGATAAAAAATTTTCTTTAATTTATTAAAATTTACAAGCTGATTTTATGTTTTTGTTCGAGGGTAAAACTGAATTTTTACTAAGGTTCCCGTTATTTCAAAAATATTTGGTTAAAAATTTTGACCTATTGTTTTAATATTTATATTTCTTGAAGTAAGAATATAATTTTAATGTGTCCAAATTCAAGTTTAAAAAGATAATAGAAAATATGCAATTCCGAGATCCTTGATATGCTCAAATGAAAGGTAATTTTATGAGGAATTCAAATCCACAAACAAACATAAAACATTTTGAACAACTTTTCCACAATATGGACTCGTCAAGTATATTTCCATGTGTCGGAGTTTGAGAAGAGAAAGACCAACAACTCGTCAAGAGAATCATATAAAACTTTTTTACTTCAGATTTGGGTTTAAGAGACCAAAATAATTTAGAGTTTAAAAAACGGCTTAGGAAAATGCCGTTACTTTTTGACTAGTGTAATTAACCGAAGATTTGTTTAATGAAAAAGAAAACCAACAAAAAAAGCGTGTCCAAACTAAGCAGTTGTGCATGTTTTTTAGTAATTTTAGTTTAATTCTTTACTTACTTTTTGATCAAATTCATAGTGATCTTTTACAGTGAATTTTTTGAGAGTAGTTTGAGATTGTGATAAACATTTTTGTGTTGCAGTGACAGCCACTGGGGCCAAACGTTGGCAAGCATTTTGTGCACTGCTTGTAGATTGTATGCAGGCCACCAAACGTGGCATAACACCTTCAGCAGCAATTTTTAACATAGTTTATGTCCTTGAGAAACTTTCTTTTTAGAATCGAACAGAAAACTGGAATTTTAGTTAAGAATAATAATATCTCTGTTATCACTTAAATATATATATATTAATTAAATAATCGTTATGTTGCGTTTAAGAACAAAAAAGAACATGATAAGATTACTATGTATATAGATATATATTTATTAATTTCTTAAACAAAAACAATTTGCAAATGTTTTGTTATCAATCAAAATAGTTTTTACAGAAAATTTTGCAAAATTTATCTAAATTTATCAATATTTTTAACAAAGCAAAAATTATTCCTTTTCTCCGTCTACTATAAAATTTCCCTTTTTTTATAAAAAGAAAATTATGGGTGTCATGTTTTGTTTTCCGTGATGAGGTAATATTGTTGATTTTTATCAACTTATAGCTTTTAAGCACCTAAAATTGTTACTTACTTTGTAGATTTTATTACTCTATTGTTTTTTTAATGATTTATTTTATTAAAAAATTGTATAAACTTCGTTTAATTTACTTTGTATAAAAACAAAGTTGAAATAAAAATCTAAATGTCAAACTAAAGGGAAATTATTTTCTCTTTTGAACTTTGCAACCACTGCTGCCAATTGGTCGCTTTTCACGCCAATATAGCGCTTTTTATTGGTCGTAGAGGGAGAAAGTGTTTTCGGTAGAGTATCCAAAAAACCGGCCTTTTGGAAAAACCGGTTTTAGAGATCATTAAGTTTGTAAATTGGGTAAAATTAGGTACGTTAGTAATTTGAACGTTTATAACGTTTTGTTAATATTATATTTTAAATATGTTAAAAGAAAATCTATTTTTCTGTTCTAAAATAATATTTTAGAAATAATATGCAATTTAAGATGATTTTAAGACGATTTTTTTGTTTGCTTTTGATAAAGCTAGAAGTGGAAAATAATCTTTCACTAATATTAGATGTTGGACAAATAGTCAAAAGACAATTATATAAATTTTCCAACTTTTCAGTTCTTTTGTCGCATTTATCAAGATATATGAAATCATCATATAATGATGAATGATTTTGTACAGTCTCTTTTTTAGGATTTTGAATACTGTTTATTGTGTTATTTAAATCAGAAATTAAACTATTTGAATTTGGAATATCCAAAGTTAAGTCTTCATCGGAATCTATCAGACTTACATTTAAATCTTCATAACCAAACGATTAGAGTATTCAAAAACCGAAACCGAAAACCGGTCAACCGGTTTTTTTATTTTTAAAAACCGATCGGTTTCGAATATTTTGTAAATTCGAAGAAAACCGAAAACTGGTCTTTTTTGTTCGGTTAACCGGTTTTTCTTAATTACATCACCAACTGGTTTACTTGGTCTCTTTTATTTTTTCCGCACACGTAATCGTTTGTTTGGTTATGAAGATTTAGATGTAAGTCTGATAGATTCCGATGAAGACTTAACTTTGGATATTCCAAATTCAAATAGTTTAATTTCTGATCTAATAACACAATAAACAGTATTCAAAATCCTAAAAAAGAGACTACAAAATCATTCATCATTATATGATGATTTCGTCTTAAAACGAAACATTTAAATTGCATATTATTTCTAAAATATTATTTTAGACGTAAAAAATAGATTTTCTTTTTACATATTTAAAATGTAATTTCAAAAAAAAACTTATTTAATGCCAAAAGTTTTAAACGCTCAAAATACTAACGTACCTAATTTTACCAATTTACAAACTTAATGATCTCTTTTTATTTGATATGAATATAGTTTAATAATATTAATTTTTAAGATATTATATTAAAAAATATTAAAACCAATAAATAAAATGTTGAAATGAAATACAATACAAAAATATTATAAAATATTTTTTTTTCAAAGAATGTATTTTTTTATTTTTATTTCTTTGTATTAAAACAATTAACAAATTATATAAGCTTTTTATTCAAATAAAAAAAAAACCGAAAAAAACGGTTGACCGGTTTCTTTTTTAAAAAAAAGAAACCGGTCGACCGGTTTCGGTTTTTAAATACTCTAGTTTTAGGGAATTATTACGGTTATTTTAACATGAAAAATGTTTAAATTAATGTCCTCAAATTGGAGAAATGAATCTTGTTTTTGTGACTGAAAAGACTGTCATATTTATTTTAGTGAAAAAAAGCACCGTAGAGATTCCTAACTCTCCAGTGTCTGCATTCCTTACTTACGATACCATTTTGTTTTGTTTTGAATATAAATTTTCTAAAAAAAAAACAAAATATTTTAATTCAAAACTTAGAAGGTTGTTCATTCTGCAGTAGACAACGAGAATATGATGAACTGATCATGTTTTTTCTGTGTTAAGGGAGTTAGAAGCAATAAACAAGAGAATAAGAAAATATGTCTTAAAAATAAAATAGTCTCCATTTGCCAACTGCAACGCTCGACTAGTTTCAATTGACAGTTTGTAAGGTCAAATACGGCAAGTTGTTGTTCTGGGCCGTCACAAATGCATAAAATTCCTATAAATTAATTTGAAAGTAATAAATTTAAAAATTATCGGCAAATTATTTAAAGCCGAACAATCTTTGGCGGCGGCGGGCACTATACATTTACGGCGATTAAGCTCGTCCGATCGGCACAGGTTTCTGGTGCTCGGTTTAATTCACAAACGTTTTAATATTTAGCTCGTCTATAATTATAAAGTTTTGTTGGTTTTAAATAAATAGTTTTTTTTTATAAAAAGTGCATAATTTTATTAAAAAGTAATTCTATTTTCTGTGTATGTAATTAGTTTTTTGCGAAATCTTGAAATAAATATTTTAATTGTGTGTAAAGTTGGCCAAAAAAAAAAGTTTTTATACCTTCCTAATGTTTTTAGTGGTGTGAATTTATATGTAGAGATGTGTTAAATGAAATGTTATCGACTTGATTTAAATATAAAATTCTGTTGCATTTAAATGAAAAATGCACATGGTTAAGGAGTATTTAAGCAAGGTGAGTTTAAAAATTATGAATTTGTAATGATCTTTAGCTTATATTTCACTGAAAGAATATTTTTATTATACAAAAATTCTGATTGGTTATCCCATAAAAATCACTTATATTCTAACAGAAAAACTCATTGCATATAAATTTGTATATTATACATAAATTCGAAAATTCTGCTTATTTAAGTTTTTGTCCCAGTTTTCATTTTAAATAATTAATATAAACTTTTCTTTCTTTTCAGGTAAGTTTGAAATATTTTTAAAACGAAATTTTGAGATAAGTATTTATATAGTTCGTTTTTATACATGTACATTTTTTGAAAATGTAAATATTTACCTTTTTGGTTTTTGACAGCGACATAAGTATTTTAAGTAAAAATTATTTATACATATATTTGTAATTTCGATCTTAGCTTAATTTGTGTGAAACTTTAATAACACTATGTGACACTAAAAAAAAACACAAGTGAAAACAACTGATTAGTTTAAGTTTAAGAAAAATCGGAAGTGACAATACTTTTCACATAACAATATAACATACACTTAATAGTCAGAAAGTCGGTTTGTTGTGCGCTCTCCTATAGGTTCCAATTTTTCTGAGGATCGGATCACTCCTTGTTTACAAAATAAATCGATCTAAACATTTTTAAATAAATTTCATATAAAATTAAATTTTTGTTTGAAAATATAGATGATTTTAAATTAAGTTCATTTCCGCTCTAGTAAAATTTTTTTAATTTTATAAAATTTTTAATATTCGTTTCATACATAGCTTAAGTCACTTAATTTTGTCTACAATAAAAATCTTTTTTTTTGTAAAATTTCATATAATTTTCTATTTTTGGTTGAAATTAAGCCCTTTTTCCCCCTAAAAGGCTAGTTTACGAGATACATCTGTAGTTTACTTCGCAAGCAAATGGTAGAATTTAACTTAGAGATGTCATAGCAATTGTCCTAGAACTCCCACTGTTAAACTAGTTTGAAAATTTTAGTTTAAGTACAAAAAATGCAGAGCAAAACTGGTATTAATGTGAAACTCGTGGAACTATTTTCTAAGTGATTATTTGGCAATAGCACTCCATCAGTTGCTAAGCTCTGAATTATATGATGTAGATAAAAAAACAAAGGCTTTCATTGATGAAAAGTAAATTGGACCTGTAGTTTTCTCTTATTTTCTGTTTATGATTTATAGTCACAATAAAAAAAAATTTGGCTAAATTGCCCTTCATCAGTCGTTCCTCAAAAAAATTAAAAATATTTGTGACCCCCTCTAGAGTTAAAAAAAAATATATATCGGTTGAGTAATCGCTGTCCCCCCATATTACCATATAAGTGTCGGTACTTAAAAATAAATTTTCTTAGTATTTTAAAAATGCATTTTGTTTTATGATTCTATTAAAACCCTCCCAGGGTTCCATAGTAGCTAGTTCATTGACCAACTATTTAGTGTGATTTCACAAAACGGCGGAAATTCGCTCTTGGTAACAGAAACACACTTCGATTTCAAATACAGAAATACATTGAAAAGGGGACGAATTTCCAAAAAATAAAAAAAAAATTGAAAATGATTGAAAATTTAATTGAAAAATTTTCCCTGCGGCCTAAATGGACATCATACCCATTATTTATACTAAAATCCAAAATCCAAAATTTTACATTTTTAAGATAAAATCGTTCAATTTTTCTACAACATTTTTTCCTGCGGCGCTAAGTACAGGAACAAACATAAATGGCGTTTACGTCTATTAAGACAAAAAATATGTGCTGAAGAAAGTTAATATACACAAAAATTTTAAATATTTTTTTGTGAGATAAAAAATGTAATTTAAATTTTAATAATTTTGTAAGAGCCTCACGTTAATAATTCATCTGGGGGTATTAACTTTCTACCATCACCTTCATGCGGTAATCCCTAAGTAGTACCAACGTTAGCAACTAAAAAGTATTTTTACACCATTTTTGCGGTGCTTCCCAGGTAAAAAAGACCTTAACAAATAACGGGTTTTAGAACGAGCAGAAACTGTTTGAAGGTTACCTGATAAGATCATTAACACAGGGATGTCATTGGAGGTAGCTAGTTGCCTCTAAGCTTACACTAGTTAATAACATGTTAGAAATAATAACTGGTTACAATTTATAAAATAAAAACTGATTTTTGGTAACAATTTAAAAACAAGTAAAACAAGTAAAAAAGGGCTTAAATTCGGCTGTGCCGCTAATGTCCTAAAAAAATGTTCTCTACTGTTTTTGATGATACAAATAATGTAACAAACTTTTGAAGTAAAATTATGGAGGTAAAATTATATGTGAAAAACTTTTTTGGATGCGAAAACAAATTTTGAGGTGAAATAAAATTTTTGTGGTGAAAAATTTTTTTTGTGGTGAAAAATATTTTTTGAGGTGAATACAAAATATTAGAAAGTTTATTATGTACCAGTCGCTACTATGAAATTGTACTAAAATAAACCAATTTGTATGGAAAATTTAGACGTTATCTTCACATTTTCACTCATAACTTTTTAACCGTTGGACAGATTTTGCTTATATTCAATACCAAACTGCTCGGGAGGATGTCCAATAATCTGGGTAAAAATGGGCAGCCCCGTTTTCGCGTCGTGATCGCCATTTCAACAGACAGACAGACGGACATCGCGACTTAAAATTGCATAAGTATCATGAATATATATACTTTATGGGGAGACCTATATTTCGATATGTTACAAACGGAATGACAAATTGATATATACCCTCACCATATATGGTGGAGGGTATGAAATATCAAAACTAAAAATAGATTTTAAAGCAGGTTAAACACATTACTAGTAACTCATAATTTGCACTTTGAAAATAATGCCGAATGTAATGAGCTGTATAACAGCATTATTGGTAATGCAAAAATTTTTCCTGGGTTATAACGAAAAAATCATAAATTTTCCAGCAAATCCCATAAAAGCAAACCAAAAAACACCAAAAAGGGCTTACTTTCAAAAATGTCGCACGATTACGGAAACTTACACCATTTTGTATCTGAAATATACTTAAAATGTATCTAGAGATAGCCACATATCATGAAACAAAATGCATTTTTGATATTCTAAAGAAATTAAATCTCATAAATTCCTAAACACGCGTTAACCATCTATGTTTCGCATACACTCAGAAAAAAAGTTAGTAGAAAAATTTGTAAACGGTTTTCAATAACACTTTACTATTTTTGTACTGATTTTTAGTAAAAAAAATATTATTTAGCAAATCTTTTTGCTATTTACATTAACAAATTACAGAGTTTTTACAGAATATTTACAAATTTTTTTTTGCTAATTTTAAAAATCATTTTACAAATTTTTTTAAACCGATTTGCTAAAATTAGCAAAAACAAGTAAGAGCGGCTAAATTCGGCTATGCCGAATCTTATATACCCTTCACCATGGTTGGGAAAAAACTGAAGTTTATATATGGACATATATGAAATGGACAGATTTATATACGGACGCCTTTAAGAGGAAATTAACCATTTAGTTTGGAGATAAAACTTGGACTCGGGAAGATTTATGGTTCCAGAAAATAGGTATTTTAAAAAAATTTATGTTTCGGGCATAACTTTTTTGTATCTGAACCGATATTTCCGAGTTTTTCAGCAAATATGTTATACTAAAGATTTTCGATCTTTTGCTATATAAGACGTATCCATAGGTCATAATACAGCTCTAGAATAGTGTTTGTTGTTTGTGTATAAAAGGTGAAGAGGTGAAAGAAAAGAATTTCAACAAATCGTTAAAAGAAATCACTAGAACTGCATGTGTTTTATTTCTACAAAATAGTTTGATTTAGCTGGCAAATTTGCATTTGGGATTTTATTTCGCTTTTTTATTAGAAATATTTGTAATTTCTTTAGCTTAATTTTAAAAATTTGAAGGAAAATAGTTTATAATTTTTTTTATAAATTATTATAAGTTATGACCTAAAATAGTTGCACTCAAAGGTAAATTATGTATAAAATTTTCTTAACATGTGAGAAATAAAATGGTTTAAAATAGAAATAAAACTGTTTGTATTTTGTTTGTATCAGAGGGTTTTTATACAAATTTTGATGTTTTTAGCCTATTTATGGATTATTTAATTATTAGTATAAAATTTTATTTAAATTAATTATTAAATGTAAAAAAAACAAAAAATAAACAAAAAAAAAAATCTTAACGAACCCGCGACCCTTCCACCTGTGGTGAAAGGTATAAAAACGTTTGTATTTTGTTTGTATCAGAGGGTTTTTATAAAAATGTTGATGTTTTTAGCCTATTTATGGATTATTTAATTATTAATATAAAATTTTATATAAATTAATTATTAAATGTTAAAAAAAAACCAAAAATAAGCAAAAAAAAAAAGTCTTAAGAAAATAATAAAAAAAAAAAATGTACAAAAAAAAAGTGAATTGACCTGACCGAGATTCGAACCCCGCGGCCTTAGAAAAAAAAGTATTTGTGACACAGCGTCTAGACAACTGAGCTATTGAAGCTCACACAAAATCATCGTCAATAGAGGTACATATATAAAAGTCTTCGTTCATTAGAGATTTGTTTAGTTTTTATTTAAATGACAAATCTTTATATGTGTGTTGTTTGTGTATAAAAGGTGGAGATGAAAGAAAAGAATTTTAATTATTAATATAAAATTTTATATAAATTAATTATTAAATGTTAAAAAAAAACAAAAATAAACAAAAAAAAAAAGTCTTAAGAAAATAATAAAAAAAAATGTACAAAAAAAAAGTGAATTGACCTGACCGAGATTTGAACCTCGAACCCCGCGGCCTTAGAGAAAAAAAAAAGTATTTGTGACACAGCGTCTAGACAACTGAGCTATTAAAGCTCACACAAAATCATCGTCAATAGAGGTACATATATAAAAGTCTTCGTTCATTAGAGATTTGTTTAGTTTTTATTTAAATGACAAATCTTTATATGTGTGTTGTTTGTGTATAAAAGGTGGAGATGAAAGAAAAGAATTTTAATTATTAATATAAAATTTTATATAAATTAATTATTAAATGTTAAAAAAAAACAAAAATAAACAAAAAAAAAAAAGTCTTAAGAAAATAATAAAAAAAAATGTACAAAAAAAAAGTGAATTGACCTGACCGAGATTTGAACCTCGAACCCCGCGGCCTTAGAGAAAAAAAAAAGTATTTGTGACACAGCGTCTAGACAACTGAGCTATTGAAGCTCACACAAAATCATCGTCAATAGAGGTACATATATAAAAGTCTTCGTTAATTAGAGATTTGTTTGGTTTTTATTTAAATGACAAATCTTTGTATGTGTGTTGTTTGTGTATAAAAAGTGGAGATGAAAGAAAAGAATTTTAACACATGGATGTGTTGTTATGCTCAAAATTCTACATACATATTAAACAAAGGGATTTTACTGGAAAAATTAGAGGTAGTCCTGGTTTTTTGCTAATATCTCAGCCATTTATTAACCGATCTGTCTGATTTTTAATAGCAAACAGAAATGGATCACATGTAACAGAAATAAAAAAGAATCAAGTCCTCATCATGTCTGGGTTCTTCGGAAAACCCATTTCAACACACAGACGGACAGACGGACATCGTTAAATCAACTTCGCTCTTCATAAGGACCCAGAATATATATACTTTATAGGGTCTAAGATCAATATTGTAGAAATTACAAACGGAATGACAAACTTATATATACCCTTCCACCTATGGTGAAGGGTATAAAAATTACTAATTTTAAAAAAGTGGATATTGAAGGAAATGTTGTTTCTAATTAAAACTTACACCTACAAACTTAAATTGCCTTAAAATGTTACATAGATTAAAAAAGGAATCGGAAGTGAATATACCGACTCATGTCAGGACATCAATTTAAAATAGCACTAAAAAGTTTTTTTTAGTTCTAAAAATCAGCCCTAAAAACAATTAAATTTTGACCTTAAAAGTAAAAAATATTGACTAAAATATTTTTCAAGACTGGAATTAACAAATAAAAATAAAATGATTAATTCGTTTATGTTTTAACAATTTTTAACCCTTTGATTTCGTTTTTAATTTTGTATAAAATATTTTTTGAAAAAAAATAAATAAAATAAAACAAATTTGATCAATAAAAAAAAATAAATTTAAAATTTTGTACTTATATTAATAATATTTAGTATTTTTTTTGCTGGACAAAGTCCACTTTACAAAAAGTATACTAAAATTTAGTAGCTGCTACTAATTTTTTTTACTAATTTCATTGTACAAATAAAAAATACCGTTGGACTCAAATTAGCAAAACTTCCCGTAATAACAGCAAAATTTTCAGTTGCCCTTAAAGACTTTTTTTGGTGAGTGTATGTATTATTTCCTTCCGATTTTAACAAAATGTTATTTAAATGTTATGCGGATCCGTGTGGTGCCATTATTGCTTTATCACATTTGTGTCAAAAATATATTTCCAGCTCTGCAAAATTTATTCTACAATTTCTTTTGTAATTCAATTATAATAAAATAATTCTATTTTTTAAATCAAAGAATTCTTCATGAAAAATGCGCCAAAAATTGTACGAGTTGTAAATTTCTACAAGATCATTACTGAATCCCCGAAATGTTTTCAAAATTAAATTTCTTTTTATTAAAAAAAAAAATACAGTGTATTTTCCTTCTGAGTATTACGTGTTTTTTAATTCATAAATATTTTACAATAATACTTTTTTTTTTATCTACCTTATAAATATTTATATTTATATCAAAATAAGTTTTGAAATAACAAATCTGGATGTGATAAAGTTTTCTTCAAATTCCTTACACTGATACGATTTCTATGATGTTTACGTTCCGAGGTACATCTAAAAGATGAATAGGATGACTTGAAATCAGAAAAACAATCAAAAGGAGAGAAATCAGGAATTATTTTGGATAAAGAAACAAGGTGTTGGTGTATTGGAATTTGGAATATTTATAAGATTTTTGCAATAGCTTTCAAGTGAAAATATATTAAAAAAAATTAAAATTGTTTTATAGTCATTTGTATATTATACACTTACTCAAATATTTTCTGATGGTATTCTATCATTATTTTAACACAATCCGCTAGAATTTCACTTTCTTTTAAAAGCACATGCATGTCTTGTATACGGGCACCTTGTTGTATGGTATGAAATATGGAAGGTGTTACAGATAGTGACAAAGTTTCGGCACTTATGTGTTGTAAAGGTACTTTAGTTAATCTGAAAAAAAAAAAACGATAAGAAACGTCCATTAAATTTGAAATATAGGTCTTAAGATAAGTTTTTTTTTTACAATCTGTGTGTAACCAGGTTGATGCCTTGGCTAATATTTTTCATTTACATGGTTTTGATTATTTGTTTGACTTACTTATTAAAATGTGCAAATAAATATTCCATTGTATCACGATTAATTTCCGGTAATGAACGTATCAGTCTTTTTAATATTTCCAATTTGCTGGGTAAATCAGTCAACACTAGAACAGATTGCAAATAGTTTTTTTCTTTACATATTTTTTTATATTTACTTGATGTAAAAATTTCAACTTACACCACTGATTTGGTTTGCCTATAAAAGTTTTAGCTTCATTGGAGGACACTAGGGGACTTTTGATTTCTCTTAAAAATAATTTCAATACTCCCGCCAAAGTGTGTATATCCACATTGGGTTGGCGTAAGGCCATATAATCATTTGCGTCAATGCTAAATCGTAGTGCTTGCATTTTATTATAGTCCCCACATTGTCGATATATGCCTTCTATGGGTTCCGCCGACTTACGGTATTTTTCTTCTATCAGCTGACAACAATCTACCACAATCTTTGGCACAGTTTTGTGAACTTCATCTTTTAAAACCATTTCAATTTCGGTATCAAAACAGGGTTCATCTGAAATAAAGCATTTTTTTAATTATTTTTGTTTTTTATAAAAAATAATTCAGAATCTGAATATTTTTTCTATTCCTAATCTATGGGTTTATTTTCTAAAGTTTTACAAATAAAGTCTCAGCAACTGACAATTTTCTGTAAAAAAAAGTTTTCTATAAAACTGGAAAGAGCCAGATTTCTTTTCCCTAAGTTCTGAGGAATTTTGAATGAGAACAATTTCTAGAATTTTAGGTTTAAAGTACTTATAGAATGGATTTTCAAAAATTGTGTTTTGTTTAGAAATTAGTACAGGGTGGCGCAAAAATAACCTTCCGATGTTTTTTGGCTGTAATTAAAAAAAAAAAAATGAAAAACTTTGATTCTTCTTGTGGATTATTTTTATTTGGTCTTTTAATTTTTTTTACATCAAGTCGAGGATATGATGTCATGTAAATGGCCGCCGCCACAGTTGATTGTCATTTGAGCCCTTTTTATGGCATTTTCCATCACTTTGGCCAAAACTTCCGGCCATAGGTCCTCACATTCTTGACGGATATTGTCTTTAAGAGCTGCAAGAGTCTGAGGCTTGTTGACATAAACCCGCGACTTCAAAAAGCCCCACAAAAAGAAGTCTGGAGGGGTCAAATCAGGCGATCTTGCTGGCCAGTGCAAATCGCCAAAACGGGAGATTAGGCGCCCTGGAAATGCATCCTTCAGCATATCGGTTGTGGCACTTGCAGTGTGTAGCGTTGCACCGTCCTGTTGGAACCACATGTTTTCCAATCCCAATTCATCAAGTTGCGGCAAAAAGAACTCGTTGATCATTGCTCTGTAGCGCTCACCATTCACAGTAACCGTTTGACCGTTTGGAAAAAAGGTCCGATGACTCCTCCAGCGAAAACAGCACACCATACAGTGACTTTGAGCGGGTGTAATGGCTCTTCGTGGGTTACACGCGGATTTTCAGTGCCCTAGCAGTGTAAATTTTGTTTATTTACGTACCCCCTAAGATGGAAATCATTATTGCTCAAATAAATAGTCACCAATATTCCGCGTTCTGGAGCAATGTAGCGTAACATTGTTTATTAACGTGTATTTCGCATGAGTTTACTACACAAATGTCAAAACAGAACTGACATTAGGGGCCAATCGCAAAATTTATTGCATTTTCTGATAGGAGGATTACTTTTGCGCCACCTTGTAGAAGGAACTGAGAGATTTTGTGTAAAAGGTCTTTAGATTTTAAAAATCTGTTCCAAAGGTAAAAGTGTTAAAAATAAATGAGGTTTTCAAAATGAGACCCTCAATAATGTCAGACAGCTATGTCGGTAAAATTAAATGCCTTTTTTCTGTTGGGGGCAAGGCAATAAGGGAAGTGTCTGTGTCGGCAATAACTCAACACACCTACAGCAATAAGGCCAGGCTTAATTGGTTGGTTGGCTTAATTGGCTGAAATGTTCCTGCGCTCACCCCGAGAGGGCACTGCTAGCTCCAAACTTTTTTTTCTAAAGTTGGTATAACTGTCCTGAGAACACATGCAAAGTTGCAAGTCATTCTGTTAATTCTTTCTTTGTTTACAAGCCATTTGAAGTTGACGTGTCATTGATTTTTTTTTAAATATGGAAAAAATTGAATATCGTGCAGTCATTAGATTCTTTGTTTTGAAGCAAAGGAAATTTATGAACAATTGTTAGAAGTGTATAAGGAGTCCTCACCTTCAAAACGCAACGTTGAATTTTGGGCTGGTGAATTTAAACGTGGTCGTACCAGCTTTAAAGACGATCCACGCGAAGGACGACCAAAAACTGCAACCACAGCAGAAATCATTGAGCAGGTACATAATATGGTAAGTGAAGATCCAAGTTTGACTAAGCGTGAAATTGTTAATGCCATAGGCATCTCAGATGAACGAGTACTCCATATTTTACATGAAGAATTACGTATGAAATAACTGTTTGGAAAGTTAGTGCCGCACACATTAACAATTCAACAAAAACTGGATCGAAAACAAATTTCTCAGCGTAATTTGGAGCGTTTCAAGCCGAATAAAACCGACTTATTGCGTCGTTTTATAACTATGGATGAGACTTGGATCTACCACCATGATCCTAAATTGAAACAAGAACGTTTACAGTGGACTGAAGCTGGTTGTTCAGCTCCAAAGCTGGTGAAGTCACAACGATCAGCAAAGAAGGTTATGGCATCAGTTTTTTGGGATGCAAAAGGAATTTTGTTGATTTATTATCTTCAGAAAGGTAAAACAATCAACTCTGAATATTATTGCAGCCTTTTGAATCAGCTGGATGAAAAAATTCGTGAGAAAAGACCTGGTTTAAAGAAGAAAAAAATCATTTTTCATCAAGACAATGCACCTGCTCACAAAAGTGTTTTGACGATGGCTAAATTCAAAGAATTAAAGTAAGAATTGCTTGAACATCCACCGTATTCACCAGATTTGGCTCCCAGTGACTACTATCTCTTCAGAAATCTCAAACAATTTTCGTCGAATGAAGAGGCCATAGCATACGTAGACGGTTATTTTGAAGAGCTTCCGGAAAACCATTATAAGGAACAAGTGTATTGAGCTTCTAGGAGATTATATTGAATAAAAAAATATATTTCGTAACAAAAACAGTATTCTTTCATTTCCAGCGCAGGAACTTTTCAACCAACCTATATGTAACATTTCGGCACATTTTCTTTCCTCAACTTATTCTTTTTTATTTTACAAATTTTTTTCTCACCTTTAAGTTAATTATTTTTTCGTTGTTTCCCAATCTTTATATATATAATTCTCCTGTACGTGTGTTAGTGACTGCACTCCTCCTTAACGGCTGGGCCGATTTCGATGAAATTTGTTGTGTCTGTTTTATTTGATCCCTGAATGGTTTAGATTCACAATTGACCTATATGGGTACAATGGGCGTGGCACCTCCCATACGAAGTAAAAATGTATTTTTGTATATCTGGAGTACTGTTACAGTGGGAGTCTTCAAACTTTGTGTGAGCTTTTTTTATAATAATACTCATAATCTCCCAAAAAAATGAGTGCCATCCAAGCAATGGGCGTGGCACCTCCCATACGAAGAAAACATTCATTATTGCATATCTGGGGTACTATTAAAGTGGGAGTCTTCAAACTTTGTGTGAGCTTCTTTGATAATAATATTCATAATCTTCCAAAAAATATGGGGGATCCAAGCAATGGGCGTGGCACCTCCCATACGAAGTACAAATTTATTATTGCATATCTGGGGTACTATTATTGTGAGAATATTCAAACTTTGTGCGAGCTACCTAGATAATAATGTAATCCTATTCCTAGGCAGAACAACGTTTGCCGGGTCAGCTAGTTTAAGTATAAGTTTTTGATAACAAAACGAATCCAAAAGCAACGGAAGAAAAACTGATGAAAATCGGTGAACTCCGTATTTGACGGTACAGAAACGGATACACCAAAACGGAGTCAAAACGTATTGTTTTCGAAAATTCAAATATACGGTCCGTAAATGTTCCGTTTACGTACAAGCACTGACGGATACGTATTTTCGGACTGTAAACGTACAGTAGACTGTAAACGTACAGTATTTAGTTTAAAATTTATTTATCCACCTCGCACATGACATGAATTTTCTGTTTTTTAATTTTTTTTTTATATATTAATATATTTTTTAATATCTAAGACATTTTCTTTAAAAAATATCAAAATGTTATGGCTGTTCTATAGAAAAAAGAATCCGAAGGATTTTAAATAGAAAAATTTTTCCCAAATCTAATAAAAAACTTGAGAATAAACGACTCTTCCTTCAAGAGAGAGTCCATAGAATCCTGATCATTCTATATATAGGAAACAATTTAGAATTTAATAAATTTTCTATAGAAAAAATTATTTGTAATTATTACCTTTTCTTTAAAAGATTTTATATAGAAAAAATTTAAAAAATTAATCATAAGAAAACATCCTAAGAATTCAAGTGAGTTTTAATAGGAAAAATGGTTTCTCTCGCATGTGAATGTGCCTTTATAAGCAGAATCAGAAGGTTTTCTATTAGAAAAGGGGTTCAGTAGCAAAGGAAAGTTCCCAAATCCTATGTATTGAATAATTATTCAAAGGAATTTTAGCAATTGAGAAAATTTTTAAAGTAGATTTGTCGATATATCAGGTGTTTTTATACCCTTCACCATAGGTGGAAGGGTATATATAAGTTTGTCATTCCGTTTGTAATTTCTACAATATTGATCTTAGACCCTATAAAGTATATATATTCTGGGTCCATATGAAGAGCGAAGTTGATTTAACGATGTCCGTCTGTCCGTCTGTCCGTCTGTCCGTCTGTGTGTTGAAATGGGTTTTCCGAAGAACCCAGACATGATGAGGACTTGATTCTTTTTTATTTCTGTTACATGTGATCCATTTCTGTTTGCTATTAAAAATCAGACAGATCGGTTAATAAATGGCTGAGATATTAGCAAAAAACCAGGACTACCTGTAATTTTTCCAGTAAAATCCCTTTGTTTAATAAGAGTGTGAAGATAAATACGTAGGTTAAATACGTTTCACAACTATTGTGAATGATATAAATAAAAAATAAATAGTAGTGTCGCCAACTTTTTTTTGCCTAGAAAATGCCAAATTTGACAAGAAAAGCGCTGAAACATATGGAAAAATATAAATTTGAGATTTTACATGACATATTATTTTGGATTAAAATTTTTGGACATTTAAGAAAAAATAAATGGGGATACCGCTTGTTTGTGGAGAGCTATGAGGTAGTAGATTCCAACGATGTATTCATCTCCTTCAGAATACCATGGTGAAGGGTATATAAGATTCGGCATAGCCGAATTTAGCCGCTCTTACTTGTTTTTATTGAATTTGTTATATGAAAGAGACTTCAAAGTTCAAAGGATTTTTCATTGGGGAAAACCCAAAAATCTAAAGAAAAACTCTCCAAAATTTTCGCTAATTTAGAACCATCTTCATCATCGAGTTTGCTCATTTTCAAAGCATTTAACTAAATAGCAGATATTTTCATTACATATTTAAATCAATTTTATGTAAAGATATCGCCGAGAATTTTAAAAATATAGATTATATAGTGTAGCTTTTTCGATGAGTGGATGGTATAAAAATATCTGAGTCTTACTGATATTTTTTAGAGAAAAGAAAAATGTCTGAATCTAACTGATTTTTTAGGTATACATTTTTTTTTTTAGTTTTTAGTTTGAAAATTTTTCCAGTTTTTGACATATTTTTCATAACTTTAATTTATCTTTCATACATAAAAATTATAAAATATTTAAAACACTGTTGTTTTTCTACTCACCGTTGTATATATTTTGCTCTTTTAGCGTCTGTATACTGGGTCTTTGTTTCCATAAATTTGATAATTTCATCCAAGCTACTAATTTTGAAGGTTGTACTACTCCAGTTTGATTTGCACCGGGTATTAATTCCTTTTTAGTTTGCCTTAAACTGGAGGATTTTTTACGTTTATTTTGTAAATCTGTCTCTGTAAGCAATTGTTCAAATTTTTTATTTAATTCCTCCAAATGTGTTGACATTCTTTTGGATTCTTTAGTTTGTGCTTCCAAAATTTTTTCTAAATCTTCAATTCTTTGTTCCAATTTTTGTATATATTTCAAACAAGAATTGGAACAATTTGTAGCCGAAGAGGAGCATGAAGATGAAGTCATTTTATTCAAATCCGATGATGAATGTGATGATAAAGGTGTGATGGGAGTTGTTTCTAGTTCTAAAAGTCTTGTTAAATCACGTGTACTAGAACTTTTAAGTAGAGTTAATTTTATGGGTCTGGAACGTGATTCTTTTAATAACACTAAACCATCCGGTTTTGTTGGAGGTGTTTTTGGTATTATAGCATTTCCATGAGCTATATTACTTGTTGATCGCTTATAACTAGGCGTACGATCGCGAAAACAATTCATTATGGTTTTTTGGCCTCTACGTTCGTTGGCAGCCGAGCCTGCAGTGGCGATAAGAATGCCCGCAGAGTCTGGTGTTTGTGGCAAATGTTGTGATGAATTATAAAACGATGGCTGTTGTTGCATGATGTAGTTTAAGTAAATTTTCTTTCATATGAAAAAAAAGCCTCTAAAGTGTTAATAAAGGAACGGTTGTGGGGGGGAGGGTATGTGTTATAAAAACAGAGAACGACTATATAATTTGCGGTCAGTTTTTCTTATTTTTGTAAAATATTTTTATTTTTTTTCTTCTGCATTTATTGCGAATGCAGTATTAGTTTGTTAATCACCCAAGCACATCGTTCTAAGTAGTATATTAAATATTTTTTTAAATATTGTATATTTTTTTCCAATTGTTCTTTAAGCAAACTCTTCTCTTAGTATGACAAACCTGTGGATTTGTGTTTATTGTGGGAGCTTATTAAAAATTGATTCCCATATTGTATCTTATCGCTTAAATGAAAACGTATTAAATTTCATTCTTTATCAGTATAAAGAGTTTCTCTCAATTTGAAATTAGTACGTTATTTATAACAGTTATAGCCAGTAAAACTCTTTTTTTTTTCAAAGAATACTCATTTTAATGAGAATTAAATTTTTTTTTTGGGGGGGGGGGGGGATTAATTTAAAATGTTCATTGCATTCAATCATTTTGAGTTTATATGTTGATTACTCATCTGTTTGTATATACAGAGGGTTAAATTGTTTAAATAAATACCGCAACTGATATTAGTATGTATAATTTAAATAGAATTTAATCATTAAAACTAGTACATACTAAAAGATCGTAACATATTTTATGATAATTTGTATTTATTAAACATTTTTTTTTTTTTTAATCTGTTTTGAATAAAAAATTTTATATTTCCTATTTTTTGTAGACATTTTAAAACTGTTGCCATTTTATTAATCAAATATGTACATTTAAAATATTTAAGTGATTTTAAGCAGCTTTCTAAAGATTATGCGAGATATGCTTAAAAATTTCTTAATTTTGTGTTAATGTATACATTTGTTAGAATACACATTTTCCCTATTAAACCTTTAATATAAAATGTCATGCATAATCGTAAAATAACAGTTTGTTAATTTTTCGTTTTATTCTGGCAACACTCTTATTAAACTTCTCTTCGCTCTCAACAAAAAATGTTATTGATTCTTAATGTTAGTAAACGATTGACTCGTTAATCGTAAGAAATTAAATTTTTAATATCAAAACATGATTGAAAAAATGAACAATTTTTAAATATAATTCCCCGTTGTCACATGCAAGTAATTATTTGCAAGTATTGTATAAATGAAAAACAACACAATTTTTTGAGTGGCTACACTGTACAGTGCAAGTTCATTTGTAAAATGTCGTCAACAGGAGAAGTTCTATCCAAAATGCCTGTTTTAAATTAATTACAGTATTGCCAAGTTCTTAATACTCTGTTATTATATTTATTTTATAAAAATGTAAATTTTGTTATTTGAACTTAGGGTATTCCATTGTGACGGGTGTGACCATGATACTCACATTTTTGATTATAATTCAAGAATATAAAATTTAAAATTTATAAAACGGTGCGATTCCCAAGGATGTTAATCCTAATAACGTTTTATAACAGCCTGACACTGAAAATCCACGTTTTCTGCTCAGAATGACCATTAAAAGACTGTGACGGGTGTGACCTTACAAATTTGAGCTCTTAAAAAATTATTCCTTTCAGGTAATATTAATTATTTTGATGTAGTTATTTCATTAGAGTGTTTTTGATTGTATTAGATACTTACAGGTTGGTTGAAAAGTTCCTGCTCTAACCAAGAGATGGCACTGCTAGCTCCAATCTTTTTTTTTCTCAAGTTGGTATACTGTCCTGAGAACACATGCAAAGTTGCAAGTCATTCTGTCAATTCTTTCTTTGTTTACAAGCCATTTGAAGTTGACGTGTCATTGATTTTTTTTAATATGGAAAAAATTGAATATCGTGCAGTCATTAGATTCTTTGTTTTGAAGGGTTTAAATGCAAAGGAAATTTATGAACAATTGTTAGAAGTGTATAAGGATTCCTCACTTTCAAAACGCACCGTTGAATTTGTACCAGCCTTAAAGACGATCCACGCGAAGGACGAGCAAAAACTGCAACCACAGCAGAAATCATTGAGCAGGTACATAATATGGTTAGTGAGGATCCAAGCTTGACTAAGCGCGAAATTGCTAATACCATAGGCATCTCACTGTTTGAAAAGTTAGTGCCGCACACATTAACAATTCAACAAAAACTGGATCGAAAACAAATTTCTCAGCGTAATTTTGAGCGATTTAAGCCGAATAAAACCGACGTCTTGCGTCGTTTTATAACTATGGATGAGATTTGGATCTACCACCATGATCCTAAATTGAAATAAGAACGTTTACAGTGGACTGAAGCTGGTTGTTCAGCTCCAAAGCAGGTGAAGTCACAACGATCAGCAAAGAAGGTTATAGAATCAGTTTTTTGGGATGCAAAAGGAATTTTGTTGATTGATTATCTTCAGAAAGGTAAAACAATCAACTCTGAATATTATTGCAGCCTTTTGGATCAGCTGGATGAAAAAATTCGTGAGAAAAGACCTGGTTTAAAGAAGAAAAAAATCATTTTTCATCAAGACAATGCACCTGCTCACAAAAGTGTTTTGACAATGGCTAAATTCAAAGAATTAAAGTACGAATTGCTTGAACATCCACCGTATTCACCAGATTTGACTCCCAGTGACTACTATCACTTCAGAAATCTCAAACAATTCCTTCATGGAAAGCATTTTTCGTCGAATGAAGAGGCCATAGCAGCCGTAGACGGTTATTTTGCAGAGCTTCCGGAAAACCATTATAAGGATGGGATAAAATTATTGGAAGATCATTGGAACAAGTGTATTGAGCTTCTAGGAGACTATATTGAATAAAAAAATATATTTCGTAACAAAAACAGTATTCTTTCATTTCGAGCGCAGGAACTTTTCAACCAACCTGTACTATCTGCAAAACAAAATTTTTTCTTAAAAAAAAACGTTTTAGAAAATGTGACGGGTGTGACATCTTAATGTGACAAATGTGACATAGTACGAAAATTCGAAAAGTTTGGAGAAATGAAACTTTTTATTGACTTCAATTACATAAGCAGTTTAAAGATAATCACATAAGAAAATAATAACACATATTATATTATTATAAAGATTTATTCAGGCGAGTATGTTTTAAGGTATTTTTTTTTAAATTCAAATAAATATGTAGTGCAAACATACACAGAGACTGCATCTGCTCTTTTATTATGAATTTTTTGAATATTAGTTATTGATTTGACGCCGTCCCACCTTTTGTTTAACAAAGAACTTCTCTGCACTACGTCGTCTATATGCACATTTTAAAGTGTTGCCAAATTGATACAATTTTTTTTTTGTAATTTTTATTCATATGTCCATAATTATCATTCTTTGGAGGACAACAATTAACCGATTTTTATTAAAAACTAGTAAAATAATTTTTTCCTATG
Organism: Eustalomyia histrio; assembly: GCA_949748255.1. Lineage (NCBI taxonomy): Eukaryota > Metazoa > Arthropoda > Insecta > Diptera > Anthomyiidae > Eustalomyia > Eustalomyia histrio. The sequence continues at coordinate 138,806,082 of OX456525.1, forward strand.
TAAGGCGCCTTTGTATTCTTTCTCATTACCCTTCTTATATATGTGCACAAAATCAACTATAATATTAACTCCTATGGCAACAAATAAATAAATTAATATAAAACTCAGTACTCGGCAACTCTGTTTTTCGTTTTGTCATTATACTTGCATCAACTGTCAAAAATTCACTTCCATCAATATTTCATTGCAAGCTGAGTCGCAAGTAGCATAAGTGTGCACTTCCCAATAAATTAATTGTTATTATTTATATTTAAAATGAATAAATATTTTTAATATTTAAAATTAATAATAATTACATCTATATTTAAAATTAAAATAAAAAATAATATATTATATGTGAAGCTTATTCTACAATTATTAAAAAAGCTTATAAATATATTGAGTCAAATAAGCATTTCTATACCGAAGTTAATACAATATTATTTTTGTAAGCTTATTCTACAATTGCGAGAATAATATTTTCACGAGGGTTCTGTTTTGATTTTTCTACAATTGTTACGATAGCTTTTTTCAATATATTCTCAAGTCTTTTTTAAGCCTAAGGCTTGTGTTTGTAAGCTTATACTATTTTTCTCAAGTCATTTGGTATGTTGGGTTGCATGTGGCAACGGGGTGTTACTAAGAAGCATTGGTGGAAATGTAATATTTTAAACACTTTATTACGATTATGTTTTGATTAAATCAACATCACTATTCTGTATGTGTAATTTATTATACCCTCCACCATATATTGTGAGGATATATATCAGTTTGTCATTCCGTTTGTAACATGTCGAAATTTTGGTCTAAGACCCCATAAAGCATATATATTTGTGATCCTTATAGGATTTCAAGTCGATTAAGCGATGTCCGCCTGTCTGTTAAAATGGCGATCATGGCGCGAAGACGCACATGGGGGTCTTAATTTTTACCGAGATTATTGGACATCCTCCCGAGCAGTTTGCTACACTCACCAAAAAAAGTCTGTAATGGCAACTAAAAATTTTGCTATTACTGGAAATTTTGCTAATTTGAACTCAGCGATATTTTTTGCTAATCTTAGCAACACATGTCTTCTAACGTGTAGTACAATGTAATTAGTAGAAAAATTAGTAGCCGCTACTTAATTTTGGTAAACTTTTTGTAAGGCGGAATTTAAAACTGGTTTGCTAAAATCAGCAAAATAAAAAAATACTAAATATTGTCAATATTAGTAAAAAATTTTAAATTTATGTTTTTATCGAGCATCAATTTTTTTTATTTTAATTATTTTTTCAAAAAATATTTTATACAAAATTAAAAACAAAATCAAAGGCTTAAAAATCTTAAAAATTGTTAAAACATAAACGAATTAATCATTTTGTTTTTATTTGGTAATTTCTATTTTGAAAAATGTTTTAGTCTATTTTTTTTACTTTTAAGGTCAAATTTCAATTGTGTTTAGGGCTGATTTTTAGAACTAAAAAAACTTTTTAGTGCTATTTTAAGTGGATGTCCTATTTTCAGACATGAGTCGGTATATTCACTTCCGTTCCTTTTTTAATCTTTGTAACATTTTAAGGCAATTTAAGTTTGTAGGTGTAAGTTTTAATTAGAAATAACATTTTCTTCAATATCCACTTTTTTTAAAATTAGTAATTTTTTGTGTGCTAATTTTAGCAAATCGGTTCTCAAAAATTTTTAAAATGATTTCTGAAATTAGCAACAAAAATTTGTAAATATTCTGTAAAAACTCTGTAATTTGTAAAATGTAAATAGCAAAAAGATTTGCTAAACAATAATTTTTTTACTAAAAATCAGTACAAAAATAGTAAAGTGTGACTGTTTAAACAAGAGGTCTGTTCGAGGTAATTTTGGGTAAAGTCTGGTAAAATGAGAGTAAGCAGAAAATTCTCTCATAAAACTATAAAAATGCCCAAAATACTGCGAACGCACAAAACCACATTTCATAGCCAAAAATAAACTTCAAATTTATTCATATTCAAAAACAGCTTAATTAATAAATATATTTGAACTGGCAAATATCTATTTACATTTTTAAATCTATTTTTTATTATTAAGAAGGAAAAGTTGTTTATAGTAAACTTTTATTTAACTTAATTTTTTTTTTTCAAAAATGCAAAACAGTTAATTTATTAGCAGCAGCTGATGATTTGACAATAATTCTGTTCCCGTACGTTACCGCGGGTTCCCAAACTTACCCAAATTTACCCAAAAGCGTTCCCGTACTCGAAAATTGTGTAAATGAGAGCGTTTATGAGAGTGTATTAGTGTTTCTCTTTTTACCGAAAATTACCCAAACTTTTTCTTTGTGTAAATTGTCAAAAGAACAGTTGATAAACAAAAACAGCTGTTTTATAATTGTAAAAAATAAAACTAAGGAACTTCAGCGATGCTAATTTAGGCCTTTTCGTGTTACAATAAGCAGTTTTTTACTTTCTAAAAACTGCAAATATTTTCTGTTTATAAAACAGGCACAGATCGGCACCTTTTAATTTTTCTTACCGCTTTTTTTTTGAAAATTGTAACCCCCTCTTTTACATTGGCACGAAATCACGAGATTTAGAAATAACCATGTGTGTTTTTTCAAAGAGGAAAATATCAAAATCTCGAAATTTCGTGCCACTGTAAACGGTGGGCAATTTTAATATATTTTTTTTTAGTCTTATATCAATTTTCGCATTTCTACATTAGCGCGTTTTCACTTGCCGTGTTACACTTATTGCACCTAAAAATTTGGCATCACTAATGCATTTTGACTTTTTTTTTGGGCTAAGAAAGTGGTTTTTTGCGTTCCCGTACTTTTGGGTAATTTTGTCATTTTATGAGAGTATTTTGTGCTTACTCTCATTTTACCGAACTTTACCCAGAAAGTAAGGGAACAGAGCTAATTTTACCTGGTTCTGGTAAAAAGAGAAACACAATCACTCTCTCATGAACGCTCTTATTTACCCAATTTTTGTTACAAGAAACGCTTTCTGGTAAGATTGGGTTCCCGCGGGCACCTGCGGTAAAGTACCCAAGTATCCCTTTCTGTAAATCACTGCAATTTGGATATTTCCTTTTACAAAATTTCTAGTCGCCATTTTGATTTAATCAGCTAGTTCCTGTCTGGGTAGTCTGTGAATTTATACTGTTTTTGTCAAATTAGCTTAAAAACGTTTTATTGAATTGTTTAAAAACTTATGCATTCCAACCTAATTTTTTGAGTCTCGTAAATGTTTACAGTTTCCACTTAATAAGATAATTCTTTTTATGTTTTCGAAGTAATTTTCCAAATCCAAGTGAAATTGTTGCCTCTTTTAAAAACGGTTCCAAGCTGAATTAATTAATATTTTTTAATGATTTTTAAGCAAATATTTTAATAATGATATTTTAAGAATGTAAAAATAAATGTTCCTTATTTCTTAAACAATTTTTTTCCAATGGTTTGCTGAAATTTTAATTGTTTCCATTTAACATAATTTGTATTTTTTTCGTGATTTTAAACCATTTTCTTAATGGTTTCGAATATCTGGATGAAAATTACAATAATTTATAAATTATATAAATAATTTTGCTTAAAATTTTCCTATTAGTCTGTTGGAAATATTTTTAGAACCCTTAGAATCTTGGAAACCGTTCCAAACTGCAGTAGTCTCCAATTACTTACCTTAAACAATTTCTTTACTCAATAGAAAAAAAAAACTCTTCAAACATTAAGGTGTGGTAGTATTTTTAAAGTGCAAGTTTATTGAAAAATTTTTGAAAATATGTAAATGTTTGAAAAAAATTTAAAAAAAGCTGCCAACATAAATATTATAACATATTGTAAATTTAAAAAAATATATAATGTTTTAAAATTAAAAACAAAATTAGTTAAAAAATTCCCTAATTACAGTTTACATTAAGGCCATAAGTTACCGTCATTGGGGAAGTGTAATTATTCATTAATACATTTATAAGATGTTAAAAGTTTGATAACACTATCAAAGTGTTTCAAGGTAAATAAAAAATAGCTGAGTGCTGATGGTCAACCATTTTATATCGATATTGATTTTTGAGTCCTTTTATAAAATATTATTTTTGTTTACTGTTGTTGTTGTTTTTTGTTGATTAATAAGGAAGTATATATATAGTATAACATTTTTGTTAAATAAAGACAACACAAATTTAACAAACAATATTAAAGCTTAAAACGAGGCATACGTAATTTATGTTATAGTTTTACTATTTAATACATGCATCAAGGTTAATTTAAAGTTTTGCTAACACGTTTGGAATTACAATTAATTATATATTCGTTTATATTAAGAGTGCAATGCGCTAATATTTAACAACAATTATAATTATATTCTGTTTTGTATTAATAATGAGATTTGACCAGATTCCTTTAATTACACAAAGAGATTCTAAAATAATTTAAAAAATATATATTTTTTGTTCGCTTTTGGCTATTTGTTTTAATAAGCTTCTTTTTTGTTTGTTTACATTTGCAATGATTTTTTTTTTAATTAGCAATGAAATATGTTAATAAAAAACAGGTTATTATAGCTAAAGAGCCGGATTCCTTAAATCCAGCACTATCGGCTGATTTTATGGATTGATCACCTACCATAGTAGAATGTTGTTGCAATTGTTGGGATGATGAACCAGCTGTTATGGGTTGCATGGGTGCCAAAGGTGCTGAACCATCAGCTGGAGCTGCGGGTTGAGCTTGTGGATTAGTTGGATCCATATTTGGTTCTGCTGGTGGTGGGGGTGGAGCAGGATAACAAGCAATTTTTTCAACTTCTACCATTTTAGTAGCATCATTTGGATCGGTATCATTAACACGTATGGGCACGCATATAATGCCACCAGCTGGTGGTTGTTCAGGATTAGGGGGAGCAGCGGAATTACCATCGACCATAGCGGGTGGTGGCATAGGTGCAGCTGGATTTTCAGCTGGATTAGTAGCATTTTGTGGCACATTTATATCGGGTGTTGCAGGTGGCATTGGTGCCATAGGGGCCAATTGCGCTGGTGATTCACCATTAACAGCTGCTGGTGCTCCAGTATTAATAACTGTTGCACCATTAGCATCAGTTGTAGCATTAACAGGTTGTCCGTTATTAATAATAATAATACGATCATGACCACTATCTCCACCTCCAGCAGCAGCAGGAGCTTGTTCCACAACTCTAGTGTGAGAAGGTGTTAAAACATGTCCCAAAATGGCACCACCTAAAGCACCGGCAGCTAAACCAGAACCTATATACAAAAATTAAAAGAAGTTAATAAAAATCGTATTACCAAAAAAAAAAAAAAATACTTTAAGGAAAACATTTTTTAGAATCTGCTAAGTTTAAAATTTTTTTATTTTTTAGAAAACTGCTTTTGAATTTTTTTAGTTAGATATTATTATTTTTTAAGTGTACTAAACAGTGCTCTTCAAAAGTCTAAGAACTTTTTCATATTCACCAAAAATTTTTACATTCTGCTGAATGTGTACTAAAATTTGATGATTTTTCTCAAAGATGTTTTAAAATAAATATATCTTCTATAAGCAATTTACCAAAACCTTTTTAAAATGTTATACTAAAGTTATCAACTATTCAAAATTACATTGTTATAAAAATTTTAACATTTCACTTACCAAATCCTAATCCTGAAGATTGCTGAGGTGGTGATGACATGAAGACGGCACCAGGGGGCAAAGCATTTCCAGCAGGCACATAAGTAGCTCCAACTGGCATAGCTTGTTGAGGATATGAACCACCACCAGGATGATAACTACCACCGGGATGATAACCACCACCTCCATAACCTCCCGAGGGATAACCACCTGCAGCTGGATAACCTCCGGGGACATGAGAAGGATTACTATAAAGAGTGGCTCCAGGTGGTAGATTATTGGGGTTATGATAGGTAGCTCCGACTGGTGCTGCACCAGGATGATATGTTTGACCATAATTGGTTCCAGTAGCCTGATTGTAACTAGGAGGAGCAGCTCCATAATTAGGCTTTTGATATACCGGTGGTGGTTCATGCATATTAGTTTTCGCTCCACCCGGAACATTCGACGCCGAATAGACGGGTGGTGGTCCTGCATTACCTGCTTGATTATTGGGTACATTCCATCCTATAGGTTGAGTATTGGATCCAGGAGCTGGTGCACTAGCTGGACGATTAGGTTGCGAGTTATAGTTGGGGTAACTTAGTTTGGCTTGATCGGCATGAGAATTACCACTGCTACTACCACTATTGGTATTATAAGTTGGTTTTGTAACACTAGTGGGTTGTCTGCGGGTAGTATAACCTCCTCCGGAAGAGGATTTACGGTTACTTCCACCTAAAGACCGCTTTGCTTCACATATTGGTGCAACTATCAATAATGTGGTGATTAGTAAAGCTACCACTAATCTACGTGGTGCCTTTTCCATTTTTTTTACAAAATTCAATTGAACGTAATTTGCTCTGTAAGTTTTTTTTTCTATAGTGTCTGTCTACTATACTCGAAAATTACAATGGACTGATGAAGCGATTGTAATAAAACCAAATAATAATGTCAATGCTTGTGACCAAATGAAATTTATTAAATATTTATTGTTAATTTAATAACCTGTTTACCTTCTTTCACCCCTTCTAACGTCGGATTTTAGGGTTTAAATTAACAATTTTATTATATTTGTTTGCGTTTTTACTTATGAATTTCACAAAACACATATGACGCATACTACGAAGCTATTAGCTGAAAAAAATATGGCAGCACACTAAAATTAACAGCTGATTATCAAAATTTAGGTGGCATCTTCAAGTAATAAATGCACAAAGGTGGCATGGCATCATTTTAAGTTTTGTTGTTATTTTCATTGGAAACTCCTCGTGCCACAACTTTTTTTTTGTTTATTTTTAATAAAAACTGAATTATTTTAGTTAAAAAATGTCTACAAATGTTAATATACGACTGGCCTTAGACCGTGTCAATATGGGTTTATTGGCTCAAAACCAAACAAATGCTCCACGTTTGTATACACCCGGCGAAGTAGTTACTGCTCAACATGGATTTATGAAAGGTCATGGAACCTATGTAGAGGGAGATGATATTAAAGCCTCTGTGGCCGGTGTTATCGAACAAGTTAATAAATTAGTATCTATAAAACCTTTAAAAAGTCGTTATGTGGGAGAAATTGGTGATGTCGTTGTGGCTCGTATAACAGAAGTACAACAAAAAAGATGGAAGGTTGATACTAATTCCAGATTAGATTCTATTTTACTGTTATCATCTGTTAACTTACCTGGTGGTGAATTGAGAAGACGTGTGGCGGAAGATGAGCAAGCAATGCGAAAATATCTTCAAGAAGGTGACCTTATATCTGCAGAAGTACAAAATATTTACGATGAAGGCACATTGTCTTTATATACCAGATCATTGAAATATGGTAAACTATCACAAGGAATTTTAGTTAAGGTATTTCCTTCTCTAGTTAAACGGCGTAAAACACATTTTCATAATTTACCCTGTGGTGCCAGTATTATATTGGGTAACAATGGTTTTATATGGATTTCACCTTTAGCCGTTGACCAGGAGGGCGGCGATGGTGGGTTTTTACAAAATCTTTCTGAAGTTATACCCCGTGGAGATCGTGAAGTTATAAGTCGCTTAAGGAATTGTATATTAGCCTTGTCTCATTGTAAAATGATGCTGTATGATACTAGCATTTTATATGCTTATGAAGAATCTATGAAATATGAAGTCCATGAGTTGTTGCAACAGGAAGCCATATTTGATGTTGCATTTTTAACGCAACATCGTTTAAGATTACAGGAAGAATAAGAGATGGGTATTTCATTAGTAAATAAGTTGATTTTTTGTAATAAATGAAAAAGATCTTTAATTTTTCTTTTATTAATATGTTAATCGGCATTTTTCTGAGCTCCCAACTTTTTGCTGTTCTTTGAGCCATATCCGAATATTTTTCGTTTTATTTTGTGTTGAAAAAGCTTGTGAAATGTAAAACAAATGCATTTGTTTTAAAAATTGTCTACAATTTTCGAAATTTTTATTTCCGTGTGATTTTACACATCTTTACTAATAAAAAAAGTTTCTGAACTCTTAACAGGGAAGAATTGCTGGATTTTCCTTTATCCTCTTATAAAGCAAAAGTTTCTGAACTCATAACAGGGATGAATTGTTTGATTTTCCTTTATTCTCTTATAATAAGATAAACCTATTTATTGCACACGATAACATCAATTTTTGTTTCAATAAATTTCTATAAAAAAATAAAAATTAATTATTGGAACAGAAAATATATACAAATTTTATACTTTTTTGAGTGGAAAAAATAATTGTTAATAAATTCTTTCCAATAATTATATATTTTTTACTTCAATCTTTTGAACAGCATAACCAATTTAAGTCAATTTTAACACCAAACTTTATTCTATATTCTCTTTGGTTTCACTTAATTTTTTTTCACGACAAAAACATATTAACCCGATGTTTAGTTAGCTATTAACTGCTACTTTAACTGACACATTTGTTGTTGTTTACCATATAAAATTTTAACGGAACATTGTGTTATCGGGCCTTAATTTTGCATAATAAAATTTTGTTTAGGTTACTATTTTGTTCAACAAACCGCTTAATTTTTCTTCTAATTTTGAGCATTATTTTAAAAAATCTGTACTTGATTAAAAACTTTTTTCTAAAAAAGTAAGCTATTTTTAATAGCACTATCTAGAGCAGTGCTTCCCACTAACTTTCACTTAACGGACCCTTTTTACTGGCTGATGGACCTTCAAATTTTAATTTTTTTTATATTTTAATAAAAACATTTAAATCCAAAGATTTTCAGAAAAAATAGTAGTAGTAAAAAATACGCCAGAAGAATCTTTCAATTAAATTACCCCAGAAAAACTTAAAAACTCTAGGGTTTTGAGGTGTTTTCTATATAAAAACTTCTTAGCAGGGACATAACTGTTATAACAAAAATTTGAAAAAATCCTGAAATAATAATTTATCACGAATTTTTAAAACCTGCTCTCTGAATAATAGTTACAAATAACCAATATTTTTTGGTCTTTGATAACCATTATAGTTTGTTTTTTTGGGCACCCCATAACCTTTACAAAAGACTTTTATTTATTTTTTTGTCTTCTATAACCATTATAAAAGATTTTAAATTTTTTGTGGTTTTCTGTAAAGATTTTTCTTTTTTCGGTCTTCCTGTATTCAAAGAACTTTTCATTATAAGTAACTAACTGTAGCGTGGTTATAGAAGACAGAAAAAATAAAAATCTTTAAAAATGGTTATAGAAGACCAATAAGAATAAATATATTTAATAATGGTTACCAAAGACCAAAAAAAAAAAAAAATAATAATTCATAATGTTTATGGCAGGACTACAATTTTCAGGGTAATTTATAATTTTTATTAAAGGACCAATTTTTTCCATAACCTATTGCATATTTAAAAAATACTGACAGTTATTTCGGGTCCCTGCTTCTTAGTATCTTTGATTTTTTAATAGGAAAAAAATAATTCTTAATCACATTCTGATGATTTTTTTTTAGCATCTTAGAACGTGTTCTATAGACAAAAATAATGTGTATTCAATTAAATAAAAAAACAAATGCCGGAGTCTAAGAATTGGAATACCACAACTTTTTATCAGTTTTCTTTTTTTGATTTTTTAAATACAATTATGGAAGATTATTTATTATTACCTTCTTATTTTTAAAGAATTTTTCCCAAACTCTTCGCGGTCACCCTTGGATACAGCTACGGACCCCCAGGTGGTCGCGACCCCCCATTTGGGAACCTTTGATCTAGAGAAAGTTTTAATAATTTTTTTACATTTTTCAGAACAACCATTTGTTATTTACCTCATTTTAGCAGTATGTCTCCTTCCTTATTTAAACAGCCTAAAAGTATGCTTTAATGCTTAACAATCAACTTATTTGGGTTTCCCTGTAAATACTTTATTAATATTCAAACCCCGATCGATGTAATGAATACCAAAAGCATTACAAAAAATTACTGCCCTAAAATGCAATGGTAGAAATTCCACATTAATAAAGGAATGAACGAACAAACGAGCAACACCACACCAACACCGCAAACAAGGCGAATTTATAGAAATTTAGACTTGGACTAACAAGGGAGGTCTCTAAGGGCGGACCCACAGATGTAAATTAACTTTGAATCTGCTGTAAAAGAGACAAATCTAAGGAAAACGTGTTTTTTAGCTCACCAATTAAATTGTCGTCTGTATGATAAAAACGAGACATATTTTTCCGCCTAATTATTTAGTAGAAGAGAAACCCGCGGCATTTTAAGACATTTAGAACAAATTTTTTTGTCGCCAAATTATTGTCTGGATCATATGATACGCGACATTATCATATGGAAAATAAATCCTCTATATTTGAAGACATTTATCGAAAACTTTATTATCGCCAAACTATCATTTGGAAGAAAAAAATAACCAATATATTCCAAACCTCAATTCGATCGTTCCTCGTATTATAATAATTTTTCAGGAATTTTTGGCAAATGTCTTGCTGTGTGGAAGAATTTTATTATTTTTTTTTTCAACTACAAAATAATTCAAACAATTTGTCTATATCTTCTAGATGTTAGAAAGGTGATATTTTAGCAATATTTCCTTAAAAAATTATGAGAAAAATATAATATTTTAATTTTTTTTTCCAAGTATCGCCGATATATTTTCTAAATATTTCAAAATACTACGTGTTATTATATAATTATATAAATTATTATATAATTATTATACACTCCACCATATATGGTGAGGGTATATATCAGTTTGTCATTCATGCACATCCTCCTGAGCAATAAGCAAAATCGGTCCAGCAGTTAAAAAGTTATCAGTGAAAATGTGAAGGTACCTCTAAATTTTTCATACAAATTTGTGTATTTTAGTACAATTTCATAGTAACGACTAAATTTTCTTTTGTTTTTTCAACAGTCTTTTCGAATTAAATAATATTTTATATTCACCTCAAACATTTTTTTCACCACTTAAATTTTTTTTCTCAACAAAGTTTTTTTTGGAAATCTAAATATTAAAATATATTATGCTGCTAAAGATTTTTCAAATCTAAAACATATACAAACGTTATTAAGAGTCCGCCCTAGAAGACCTCCCGTGTAAGCAGAAAACAATGAAGCTTAAACAGAAACAAAAAAGGTTCTTTTTCATATTGATAACAATGTAACACGTGGGGTAAAGGAATTAAAACCGAACATAAAAAACGCAAGTGAAGAAACAAAAGAAAAATACATATACACAAACGACTGTCTGGAATGTCACGCAATTTTGCACTTCTATGTATGTAATAAAATTAATGTATTGGTGTGAGTGTGCTTATACGGAAAGCCAGACAACTGTATAGGACTATATTAAAAAAAATATACAGTTATTTGATACATATGTAGTTAAAAAAATGAGAAAGAGAAATAGCTTATATGGACAGTAGAGTTGCCAGTGTACTTTTAATAAAAAATGTTTAAAAAAAAATTTTTAATAATACGTATGATTAATATTTATTAAAAATTTTATTGATCATACGCACTGTACAAAACAATTTTAATATTTAAATGTTTGAAGAACAACTTTTCCAATCAAAACAAAATGTATTAAACGATTGTGCGGAAGACGTTAAGCTTTCTAAATATTGTATTTAGAGACTCCCTGTTTTAAAATAGGAAGAGAAAGACAAAGTAAAGATTGATTCACAAGCTAACCAGCTATGTGCAATAATATTTCAGTATAAAAAATGTAAAATTCTATTTTAAAAAGAAAATTGATAAAAATTTGACCATTTTCTTAAAAAAATACTTTTTTATACAGGGTGGTCCAAATACATTTATCTATTTAAATCGTGTGTTATTTTGACACTAATAGACTTTTTCTACCTCCGCGTACAAAAATGAGTCACTTTACGTTGAAAACAACCTTGCAAACTTATTTCCAAACTGTGCTTTTGCTGAAAATAAGTTTTATCGAAAATGAAGCACCCACTGCACGTGCTGCATGCAAGTTTGTGCAAAAAATTTGTGAGACTGGCAACACCATCATCGTCATACGGTGCGTACCGATGAGAAGTTGGCTGCTGTGGTCAAAAGTGTGCAACTCAATCCAAGAACATTGACTCGCCACCGATCTCAACAACTCGGCATTTCACAAACCAGCATGATGAGAATTTTGCATAAAGATCTCAGATTTTTCTCTTACAAGGTCCTATTGACCCATTGCGTTACGGCTTTTTGGTTTGGGCATTACAGAAACTCCAATCGGATATCGAATTTGGCCGAAAAATTATCTTTTCTGACTAGGTGCATTTTCATCTCGGCTGCAATGTCAACAAACCAAATAGCCGCACGTCATCGTCGAGAAGCATTCACAGAGAGTGACAGTTTGGTGTGGATTTTGGAGTCGACTTTTTTTTTAAATGCTGCTGAAAATGCCATTTCAGTCAACGGCGAGTGCTACAGAGCCATAATAACGGCGTTTTTATGGGCTGCAGTGGAAAATATGAACTTGGATAATCTCTGGTTTCAACAGGATGGCGCACCATGTCACACAGCTCATCAAACAATCGATCTTTTGTGCACTAAGTTTTGTAATTGTATTATCAGCCGCCTTGGCGATGTCAATAGGCCGCCTCAGAGCTGTGATTCGACATCTTAAGGTTTTTTCTTGTGGTCTGCCATTAAAGGTCGATGCTATGCGAATAATGAACCACATCCTTAAGGCTAATATCGTGCGAGCCTTTCGTGAGTTAGAATCAGAAACCGTCAACAAAGTCGTGGAAAATTGGACTGAGAGGATAAGCTTCTGAGAAGGCACATGACTGAAATCGTGTTCCATTGAAAATTTAAAAAAAAAAATCTGCAAGTATTCTTTTAAAAATTAAGTTTAATGAACTAAACTTAATTTCTTTTGGTAGATTATGGCTTTATTAGAAATAACAAATATTTCCATTATTTATGGAACACGATTTCATTCATGCGGCTGCCGCATGAATGTTCTCCCAGACCTTTCCCCTTCTGACTACCATTTGTTTCTATCGATGCAGAACGCCCTTACTGGAACAGGGTATCAGAAATTGTCTTGATTTATTCTTTACCTTAAAACCGAAGCAGTTCTTTTGGCGCGGAATCCATTTGCTACCAGAAAGATGGGAAAAAGTAGTGGCTAACGATGGACAAAACTTTGGATAATGTATCCATTCATTTCGTTATTATAATAGATGCATTTTTCAAGAAAAAATCGACATTATTCCCAATAGACTTTTTTTTAATTTTCAATTGTAAAGGAAAAAAATTCTTTAAATTTAAATATTTTGAAACCAAGTAAAAAAGGGCTAAATTCGGCTGTGCCGAATCTTTGAATACCCTCCACCATAGGGGCTGAAGATGATATACGTATATACTAAATTTTGCATGAACTGTAATATGAATATGTTTTGTCAATTTATGTAACGAACTTTTGTTATTTAGTTTTAGTAATTTTATTTACAGATGTCTGCTCTGTTAGCGACTTTAACATTGTTGCTTTTAACGTTAACTTAGTTATTAAGAGTAACACCCATATAGCTCTAAAATGAAATTATTGTCATAGTATGTAAGACAATAAATGTAATCGAACAAGAAGAAGACTTAATAACATTTTTACTTACTTAACAGAAAACAAAAATAGATACATAAAAATTGTACAAATTTGTATGGAAAATTTAGAGGTACCTTCACATTTTCACTCATAACTTTGAACCGCTTAACCGATTTTGCTCATTTTAAATACCAAACTTTTGGGGAGGATGTTCAATAATCTGGGTAAAAATAGGCACCCCCGCTTGCGTCTTCGCGTCGTGATCGCCATTTCAACAGACAGACAGACGGACAGACAGACGGACATCGCTAAATCGACTTACAATTGCATAAGGATCACGAATATATATACTTTATGGGGTCTTAAACCTATATTTCGACATATTACAAACGGAATGACAAACTGATATATACCCTCACCATATATGGTGGAGGGTATAAAAATAAAACAGTAAAATTTTAGAATTATAAAAAAGCTACGGGGAAATTAGATACAATTTACTTGGCAACCCTTTAACCGTTAGAAAAATACTCAGAGAGAGTAGAAATAACAAGGAAATATTAGGGAAATAGTGGAGTTGTAAAATGGGGAAACAAATACAAAAAGATTATTGTAGACTACTAAGCAACAGGCATAATATTAAAAATTTCAGTTCAACATCAACTATTAAACAGGGCGTAACATACAAGAAAAAAGCTAGACAAAAAAAAAAAAGATTTTCAAAAAATATGGAAATAAATACAAATAAAAGAAAATTATTATAAAATAAAAAAGAAAATATAACAAGCAGAAACAAGAAAATAAAGTGTACTTTTGTCATATAAATAGCCTAAACAGAGGCTTTAAATTTCAAACATATCTGTTTGAATATGCTGCATTTTCTTTTGGAAAAAATGCAAACAATTATAATAATATAAAAACAAATAATAAAATACTAAAAAAAATATTAAAAAAAAACTTTATAAGCCAAAAATTGGAGTATAATTTTGACCATGAATTTTCGAAATAATGGTGCTAGTGGCAATAAATATGTCTGTCCCAGCGATAGGCAATTGGCATTGAGAGCAAAGTAAATATACAATAGAAAAAAAAAAATAATATACTAATAATACAAACTTCCTTTATTCACCCTTTTCCCACTAGACTTCTTCCCTTATCCCCCTATTCAACCTTTTTTTTATATTTTACACACACACGCTTGTTTTATTTTGTTATTCCCTACTCATACTTGAACTTCATTTTTGTTGTTGTTGTTGTTGTTATTCAAACCACAAAGTTATTATATTTCAAATTAAACCAGCAAGTACATTTCACTTTGAAATCATTTTTGTTTTTATGGTTGTTGTTCTTTTTTATATTAGTACTTTTCATATGGTATGCATGCATGATTTTGTTTTTAGTAGCTGTTGTACAAGATAATTTCATTAAGTTGTAATGTTGTGTGTACTTGGTTCATATAACAAAAAATGAGAATTTATGAAAAAATATTATTAGAACTTGTTAAAGTTAACATATGCTTAATTAACACATAATAAATTATTAGATTAGAGCCACAGAAAAAGTCGTGTATAGTCAATTTTTCTTTTTTCGATCCAGAAATTTAGATATATATTGCAATTTTAATAGAAAAAGTCACTTGTATTGTTATGCATTATCTATACTCAAAATTAACTTAACTACTGTTTGATTAACTTTGTGTTTGCTTCTAAGATTACTTAAGCTTTGAAATTTCCGTAAATAATAAGATAAGATCCTAACAAATGCAGCAAGGCGTATGATTAACAATAAATTTAAAATAAAAAAACAGTACCTATATTAATATTTATTAAACGTCATAGGCTTATACAGATATTGTAATACAAAACCAACGAACCGTATGATTAATAATAATTTTGATAAATTTATTAATATTTAACCAATTTTCTGCCATCCATTGATTCTGCTTGACTTTTGCTTTAAAGCAAAAAAAAAAAAAAAAAAAAAAAAAAACAAGGCTGGTGGATAATGGGTTAATCATACGTTTAGAAAATACATATATGCAAAGGGTGATCAAAATACAAGTATCTTTTTAAAAAGTAAATAAAATGAACTAAAAATACCAAAGAAACATTTTTACAGACTCTCCGATACGTACGGATTCATAAATCCGGCTTCTACTAAACGTATACGGTCCGAAAATACGTATCCATCAAGGCTTGCACGTAAACGAAACATTAACGGACCGTGTAATTGAATTTTCGAAAACAATACGTTTTGACTCCGTTTAGGTGTATCCGTTTCTGTACCGTCAAATACGGACCACAGTTTTTCATCAGTTTTTCTTCCTTTGATTTTGGATTTGTTTAGTTATCAAAAACGAATACCTAAATGTCCCTCAGGAAAATATTTATGAATTGAAAACAAGTTTTACGATGATGTGTGTAAAATTAGGTAGATTTGCATCTACAAAATTAAATTTTTGTTTTATTTTTTTCATGATTTTTAATGGGCGGTGATAGATGGATGCTAATTGTGCTGGAGATAAGTATGGTATTTGTTTGTAATTTTGTTTGGAATTTGTTGTATTTAGTTTGAAAGTTTTGTTATTTTATTTTAAATATCTTTGTAAATTAATTTAAAGAAAATAAAAATTTTCTATTAAAAATTGAAATATGCCTTCAAACAAATCCGTTTTTTGTTGAAAAAACGGTAGGAATACGGATCCGTAATCAGTCCGTCATCCACGGACTTTTAACGGACAACTCCGTTTTTCATCCGATATATCGGTCCGTAAACGGTCCGTCATTGACGGAATTTTAACGTACAACTCCGTTTTTCATCCGATATATCGGTCCGTAAACGGTCCGTCATTGACGGACTTTTAACGGATTCGAATCAATTTCGATGTTCCTTAAATTCCGTTTTCTGGTCCGTTTACGGATGCAGAAAACGATACGTAAACGGAGTTGGATCCCGTTTATGACGGACCGAAACCGGTACGTAAACTGTACGTATTGTTTGTTGGTAATTTATTTTGGTATACTACATGGATTGAAAAGTACATGGCCTCACATAGAGATGGCGTGACAATATTTTGTTTTGTTTATTCAATAGGGCCAACTTGTGTCAAAATTTCATGACATTTTATTAATTAGTAAAAAGGTACCATTATAAAAATCCCTTTATAAAAGTTCCTTTTAAAGTTTGAGCATAAAATGGATTGCAAAGAGTTTCGTGTTTTGATTAAACATTGTTTGTTGGTGGGAAACATACTGTCCAAGCCAAAAAATGGGTTGATAAACATTATGGTAAATCTTCTCCATCATATTCAATGGTTAAAAGGCGGTATTCCGAATTTAAACGTGATCGTATGAGCACAAATGATGCAGATCGTCCTGGTCGTCCAAATGAGGCAGTTATTGAAGAAAACGTAAGAAAAGTGCATCAGATTGCATTGGATGATCAAATGATTAAAGTGAGTGCGATTTTTGGTATCATAAAGATATCAATAGAGCGAGTTCGGCATATATTACATGATCATTTAAATATGCAAAAGCTTTCTACTCAATGGCTGCCGCATTTTTAACAGCTGAACAAAAAATGAAACGTGTTTAAGATTCAAAGTTTGTTTAAAAGATGTTTGAAGTAAATTCAACAGATTTTTTACGTCGATTTATAACAATGCATTATTTAACAGTTTGGGAAGTGGTTACAAGCTTGCGAAAGCCGACCAAAGCGGCCAAAGACTCAACAATCGACTGGAAAGGTCATGGCCAGTGTATAATATTCAGAAAAATTTTAGTCTTTACATTACGAATTGTTTTTCCACCTCCCGTATTCTCCAGATCTCAACCCCAGCGATTATTATTTGGTTCCAAACTTGAAAATATGGCTTCAGAGAAAGTTAATTTCCACAAATGAAGAAGTCATATCAGAGACGGAAGCCTATTTTGAAGAGTTTGACAAATCGTATTTTTTCAAGGGCATCAAAATGTTAGAGAACCGTCAAAAGAAGTGAATAAAATTGAATTCAAATCCAAAAAACTGGTTTTTCATTGTTAGCCCACGAAGTTTTCAATCCATGTAGTATTATGGCTTTATTATAAATAACAAATATTTGTATTTTTTATGGAAAATGATGTCATTCATGTGGCTGCCGCCACACACATCCATTCAGTCCAATTTACCAAGACGTTGTTGACGGTTTCTGGTTCTATATCAAGAATAGATCGGATGACATTAGCCTTAAGGCTAATATCATCGTTTCAGGATAATTCGCAAAGCATCGGTCATTAACGGCACTCCACAACAAAAAGTCTAAAGGGTTCAAATCGTAGCTCCGAGGCAACCTTTTGACATCGCCAAGACAGCTGATAATACGATTACCAAACTTAGTGCGCAAAAAATCGATTATTTGATGAGCTATGTGATATGGTGCGCCATCCTGCTGAAACCAAAGATTATCCAAGTTCATATTTTCCACTTCAGCCTATAAAAAGGCCATAATTATGTCTCTGTAGTGCTAGTAGTTGACTGAAACGGCGATTACAGCAGCATTTTCGAAAAAATTGGCCAATTTTGCTACCACTTCAAAATTCACACCAAACTGCCGCTCTTCCGTAGATGCATTGGCTTCTCGACAATTCTTTTTGCTGACATAGCCGCCGAGATGAAAATTCGTCTTGTCGAAAAAGATGATTTTTTAGTCAAATTCGATGTCCGTAAGCCGTAAACTGAGAAACCGTAACGAATGGATGGTCTTTGCCTCCAATGACTGAGTAACTTTAACCTTGTAAGCTAATAATCCAAGATCTTTGTGCAAAACTCTAATCATGCTGTTGCGAGATACGCTGAGTTGTTAAAATCAACGGCGAGTCGATGTTCTTGGATTGAGTTGCACACTTTTGTCCTGTATGGTTCACACCATACGACGACGGGGAACATGGTGGTTGTCCACTAGCAAGCCAGTCTTGAGAACTTTTTGCACAACACGCGCGGTGGCTGCTTCTTTTCAACAAACACACAGTGTGGGCAACACAGCACTCACTTTAAAAATAAGTTTGCAATATTTTCCAACGTTGTTTAAGCGTAAAACGACTCATTTTGGTCCGCGTAGTCAATTTTTCGAACAGAAAAAAATATATCAGTATCAAAATAACATGATTTAAAAAGATACCTGTATTTGGACCACCCTGTATTATGATAAGATCTTAACAACGGCGAGGAGGCATATGATTTATAACTTATTTGTGTTAAATATACGTCATCAGATGTTCGAATACAAAATAACAACACTGTGCTCAAATGGGGGACTTTTTCTAACAAGGAGGAATTATTAAAAAATTTCTTTGTCAAATAAACAATTCATGCGTAATCAAACAAAATAATATTTGGATTCAAAATGTGAGGAGATACCTCGATGAATATGCTCTTGTTAAAATAAAAGGTTTTATAATAGTAAAGTAAGGGATTAACTAGCTTTATTTCGTACTACAAAATTTATTAGCGAGTAAAAGAACCGTTTTAAAATGTTTGAGGGCGTGTAAGTGGTGTTCGGTTCAATATGGATATTTTCCTTATTTTTAGCGTATGCCCAGAATTTGTTGCCAATCGAATGATTTGGTTTTAGTAACCGAATTTTCGACTACCAAATTATGTTTAAAGCAACCGACATAATAGTTGTGTTTATGTGGCAAGCTATCAAAGTTGGCTTATGTCATTCCCATATAAATTTGAGATAAGCCAACGTTTAGCGTTAACGCTTAACGTTAATTGTGTCAAATTTGTATGGTAATGACAGAAGCCAACGTCGATAACTTTCCGCATAAACACAGCAAATGTTGTCATAATTAAATTACTATTGTTCTAACAGATTTTCATTTATTTATTTGGTTTTAAAATAAAATTAATAGACTCGGACTGAGCACACCAAAATTAGTTAAAAAGGTGTATTAAGCCCTGGGGAGAAGAGGCGAATGAGAGGACTGACGAGCTGGCCAGGGATGGATCGAACCTGATCTCTGTTAACCTTGAAATTCCGATACCTTTTCGGATGACAAAAACGGAGCTTGGACAATGGGTCACCCATCCGATATGGAATGGGGATAATGTTGGTACGATAACAAAAGCCTATATTGGGTTTAAAACGTGAAATTAATTGCTCACCACACTCTCCTCTCAATAGGTTCATTGTATCACGTGCCGTGTAGCATTTGGCACCGTCTTGTTGAAAACACATGTCATCCAAGTCCAATTCTTCCATTTTGGGCAAAAAAGAGTCGGAATTCATCGCATGCTACCTTGCTCCATTTACTGTAACGTTGCGATTTTCATCGTTCTTGAAAAAGTACGATCCAATGATGACGCCGGCCCTCAAACAGCACCAAAAAGTTAATTTTTCAGGGTGTATTGGCTGCTCTAGAACTGCCTCTGGCTGTTTTTCACACCAAATTCTGTTTGTTGACGTACCCATTAAGCCAAAAATCAGCTGCGTCGCTGAAGACAATTTTTCAATGGAAAAAATGGATCTTCATCCAACTTTCCTAAGGCTCATTCACCAAACAAACGACGTTGTAGTACGTCACCTGGCTTCAGTTCTTGTAGCAGCTGTATTTTGTAAGGTTTCATACCGAGGTCCTTACGTAAAATCTTCCAGGTGGTCGAATAACACAACCCCAATTGTTGACAACGGCGAAGAATTGATATATCGCGATCTTCATTGACACTGACCGATACAGCAGGAATATTCTCCTCGGTACACACTCTTCGCATACGGTTGGGTGAATTAATGTTCAATAAGAGGAAATTGATGCAACAGCTTGAATATTCTGTTCCGTAGGTCGATTATGACGACTATTAACTTGACGTAATTTACGAAACACATTTCTCATACAACACGATTTTTGATAATAAAATTTAATGATTTACAAGCGTTGTTCGTTTGTTAGTATATTCATTGTGAAATGGCAAACCTTACGGAGCATTTTTGGCATTGCCACATGTCACTGAAAAACCAAATGGCACAAAAAATCACCCTTTATATAGAAAACTGCATGGAAATGTGCCAAAATTTAAAAATCATATTGCGAAAAAAAACTTTAGCATAACACGAAAAATAATGTACGTAACTGAAATTAATAAAACTCAATTAACAAAACAGATTTTAGGATTTAGACAGTTAGTTGTCAAAAAAAAAAAAAAATATTTTGTAAAAAAAACTTTTTCCCTTAACCAATAAATTATTATGGTCGTACGAGTAATTGAATAATGTAATAAGAAAATAATGCATAAATACATGTGACCAATTAATATGAGTGTGTGAGTAATATTATAAAATGGGGGTCGGTCACTAATTTAAGCAAGGATTCACAATTGTGCACTCACTCAACCTCTTAATTTGTTGTAACTAAAATACATTAAAACTAATCAACCTACCAAACGGATGTGTTAAAGACGCCATTATCATCCAACTAATACATCCAACTAATACATACATATGTATACATATAGTTGTCTAACTGTAGTTAATGTTTGGCGTCATTATGTTTATTTGTTGGCGGATGGCGTCTCTTGTTTAAGTGGACATTTTTATATTTACTAATATAGGATTTTGTTGAGTATGTGTGAGTGTAAATTTATTAGTTGTTTTGTGCTTTTCATAATTTTAATTGAATTATTTCTTACTCTAACTATTCATATTTTACAATTGAGTTGAAAGTGCTAATTAGCAATTAATTACAATTTAATTACCAGTTAAATAACACCACAGGCTCTTAAATATATTTCTACATGCTGATATGTGTTTTTGTATTCAAGGCTGTTGACAACATTAATTGTTAGTTTAATGTATTTAAAACTTGAATACTAGATGTCCAGGTAAAATTAACCAACAGTTAAAATTTTATCATCAATCCAAGGTTAGGTTAGGTAGATGTGTGGTAGCCTGCCAATCAGACTCACTTAGACTATAAAGTCCCTTGTGATACCACGGAAGCTAGTAAAATCATATCACTAGCTTCCCCCGTCGAACCATCCCATCATCAATCCAAAATAACTGTTATTTATTTTAAAGTCATAACACAAACTTTATCAAATATAACAATTCAATATGCAATAATGCACTAATATATAAAGTTTTAATACATTAGAAAAATCACACAGTTTTGCAAACATTTAAATTTTTAAATTTTTATATTTTACTCTTTAATTTCTGTTTTTAATTGTTATTTCTTTATATATTTTTATTTAAAAAATAAGTCATGTTTTCAATTGTTTTTGTTTGAATTTAAAATATAAAACATACAGGGCCAATAACGAGAAATTAAACAAGTAAAAAAGGGCTAAATTCGGCTGTGCCGAATCTTTGAATACCCTCCACCAAAGGGGATGAAGATGATATACGTATATACTAAATTTTGCATGAACTGTAATATGAATATGTTTTGTCAATTTATGTAACGAACTTTTGTTATTTAGTTTAGCAATGTTATTTACAGAGGTCTGCTCTGTTAGCGAATTTAACATTGCTCATTTTTACGTTAACTTAGTTAAGTATGTAAGACAATAAATGTAATCGAACAATAAGAAGACTTAATAACATTTTTACTTACTTAACAGAAAAAAAAATAGATACAGAAAAATTGTACAAATTTGTATGGAAAATTTAGAGGTACCTTCACATTTTCACTCATAACTTTTGAATTGCTTAACCGATTTTGCTCATTTTAAATACCAAACTGCTCGGGAGGATGTTCAATAATCTGGGAAAAAATAGGCACTCCCGCTTGCGTCTTCGCGTCGTGATCGCCATTTCAACAGACAGACAGGCAGACGGACAGACAGACGGACTTCGCTAAATCGACTTAAAATTGCATAAGGATCACGAATATATATACTTTATGGGGTCTTAAACCTATATTTCGACATGTTACAAACGGAATGACAAACTGATATATACCCTCACCATATATGGTGGAGGGTATAATAAGTCATGTTTTCAATTGTTTTTGTTTGAATTTAAAATATAAAACATACAGGGCCAAAAACGAGAAATTACAAAATAATCAAACAAGAAATATCCCAACAAACAATCCGTATATGGAGTGGAAATCGGATTTTAAGGAACATCAAAACTGATTCCGTCAGCGACGTACCCTTTACGGATCGATATGTCGTGTGAAAAACGGTGTTGTTCGTTGAGAGTCCGTCAATGACCGTTTCGGATCCGTATCCGGTCCGTATTCGTACCATATTCTCAACAAAAACGGATTTGTGTGAATGCCTAAATTTTCTAATTTTGAATAGAACATTTTTTTAAATTAATTTTATTTAAAAAGAGATATTGAAACAAATAAAATAATAAAACTTTTACAAATTTTATTCAATAATATATTCATCTCCAGCACAATTAGCATCTCTATCCATTACTGCGGTTGTGGTCCATTGAAAGTCAAGAAAAAATAAAACAAGTTTTTAATTAGGTTTAATTGGTGGTATTTGCGATATGATGCAATGCAAATTTGCACATTTATTCAGAAAATCTATTATAAAATGTCAGACAATATTTTTATTTGCAAAACTGCATAAATTTGCAAACGTAAATTTTTTTTTTTAAATTTTAAAAATATTTACCTTATCAATATGACTTAAAATTATTTTCAAGCTTTGACGGATACATATTTACGGGCCGTAAACGTACAGTAGAAGCCCGATTCATGAATTCGTACGTCTCTCCGAAAAAATGTTGCTTGGGATTCGACAAAAAAGCAATTTTTTCTAATAAAAGTTATAACTATTACGTCCCTGAATTTTATAAGTAATAACAACAGCAAATGTGTCAGCAAATGTCCCAGTTAGTAGCCAATAGGAAATTGTAAAAATGAAATAATGGAAAAAAATAATACACATACTTGTGTATAGAACACATCTTTTTTATAGGTTTCCTCTTACTACTGGGTGTATAACTTAAAAATGCGGAATTTTTTTCTTTTGGCAAATATTGGTACAATAAAAAATGTATTCAAAGTATTGGCCTAAATTCTTATTGGCTTGGTATTGGATTCCGCGCCTTAAGAACTGCTCTTTCTTGAAATCAAGTACGAATCAAGACAATTTCGGTTACCCTGTTCTGAAGTAAAGCGTATTCCAGTGAGAGCGTTCTTCATCGATCGAAACAAATGCTAGTCGAACGGGGCAAGGTCTGGACTATAAGGCGGCTAAGGCAAAACTTTCCAACCGATATTTTCTAAATAGTTTTTAACCGGTCTTGCAACATGTGACCAAGCATTGTCATGATGAAATATTGCGGCTACATATCTGGCCGTATATATCGGGCGTTTTTCTGCCAATGCTCTATTCAAACGAATAAACTGTGATCGTCTGGCCCGATTTCAGCAGCTCATGATAAAGGGTGGTTAAATTTTAAGGGCCGATGTTGATTTTGAATAAAACACAAGTTATTTTGGAAATTATTGTCATTTCCTTTAACTATGATAATATGGTGTGGATTAATAATGTATGGAACAAAATATCGGCCAAATGGCCGCCGCGACCTCGGCGGCACACCTCCATCCAATGGTCCAAATTTTCGATGACGCTGAGGCATAATTGCGGTTCTATGCCGTTAATGTGCCGAATTACCTCATCCTTTAGCTCTTGAATTGTTGCTGGCTTATCGACGTACACCTTTTCTTTTAAATAACCCCAAAGAAAGAATTCCAACGGTTTTAAATCACATGCTCTTGGCGGCCAATTGACATCGCCACCACGTGAGATAACACGGCCATTGAATTTGTCGTGCAAAAGAGCCATTGTTTCGTTAGCTGTGTGGCAAGTGGCACCGTCCTGTTGAAACCACATATCGTGCAGATCCATATCTTCCAATTCGGGCCATAAAAAGTTCGTTATCATCCCACGACAGCAAACACCATTCACAGTAACTGCCTGACCGGCCTCATTTTGGAAAAAATACGGCACGATGATATCGCACTCTTTGTGGGTGCATTGGTTTTTCGACAATCACTCTTGGATTATCATTCGATAAATGCTGCAATTCTGCTTATTGACTAATCCACTTAGGTGAAAATGTGCCTCATCACTGAAGATGATTTTATTCAAAAATTGATCATCCACTGTTGCCATTTCTTGCCACCATTCTGACCATTGACGACGTTTGGAATGGTCAAGAGGCTTTAGTTCTTGAATCAATTGCACCTTGTTAGCGTGTAAATGCAAGTCTTTATGCATAATGTTCATCAACGACGAGCGTGAGAGGTGCAATTGTTGGGCACGACGACGAGTTGAGGTGGACGGCTCTTCAGCCACACTATCGCGAACAGCAGCAATATTTTCTGCAGTACGAGCTGTACGAGCATGCACTGGTGTTTTCACATCTCCTACAGACTCGGGTTGCTCAAATTTTTGCACGATTTTTCCGATTGTACGCACATTTTACCGAAAAAATCACGAAGTGCACGATATGCATTTTGATTTAAACGCATATTTTCATAATAAGCCTGAATAACTTTAACGCGTTGCTCGATTGTGTATCTTTTCATGGTTCAAATTGAGTTAGTCTGAAATTAAGAAATGTCAAATGAAATGCAGAAAAAAACTTGACGTTTAGGTGTGGTTCACATTCAACATCGGGCCTTAAAATTTAACCATCCTTTATATGGAACCCTTCTAATGCCACCAAATACAAAGCATTACCTTGACGCCATGGATATTCATCTTTGGCGTTGATTTAGCTCGGCCAACTAACTTCAGGCTTCACATATGATTTATTGCGCTTCGGGTTGTCGTAATAGATCCATTTTTCATTGCCAGTAATGATTCGATGCAAATATGACTTCTTTTTATGGCGTCCAAGCAGCATGTCGGACATGCATAATCGTCTTTTAACTTGTGTGGTACGCTTTAACTTGTGTGGTACGCAATTTCCTTGCTTTTGAATAAATCCTAGTGCTTTTAAACGTTTACAAATTGCTGCTTGAGTGAGTCCCAATAATTTTGCAAGTTCTTCTTGAGATTGACAACAACCATCATCGAGTAATGCCTGCAATTTATCATCTTCGAACTTTTTTTTGCTGACCTGAGCGGTTTTTGTCTTCCAACTATCACTCACACGTTGAAATCAATGAAACATATTCAGGGTAAGCTTCGGTGAGCAATCGATGTACTTTAGCAGCACTTTTTTCAAATTGAAAAAGTACAAAAAAACTTCCCGCAAACGATTCGACATTTTCAAAGAAAAAAAAATTTTGTTTTTTAAACTATTTTGTTCAACGACTGAGAATAAATGACAGATGTTTATCCCCCAAATGCCGTATAAGTTTTTTCAGACACAAACCGCATGTAAAAGATACGACATCTGCTGTGAATCCCGCAATTTTAAGTTTTACACCCAATAAATAAAAAAAGGTTTTATTTATTATTTATTAAGGAATGTTTATTTTACAATCCGCTGTGTATGTTTTCTCAAGAAATATCTAAATTTAGTTTGCTTGTTTTTGTAACATTTGTGTAAAAGTTAAAGAAAATATACAAATGAAGTGTTTATATTTTTTTTATTTATGTTTATATTTAAAATACTCATATACAAAAACGTGTCTGTAATAAATTAAAAAAGTGTGTTTTTTTAGAAATATCATTAAAAAGGACTTAAATACTTATTTTGCAAATCGGTGTAGTGTTATTTCTACACTAAGGGAATTAGGTTAGAAAAATTAACTGCAATTGCAGTTAAAAAATAGTACTCTGCAATTGCATTTAAAATTAACTGACGATTAATGTTAGTCATACTCTACTTTAAAAAGTTGTTTAGTTATTTTTAACGTTTAATACATTTGTCGCCTTTTTAACTGCACATAGCTTTGTTCTAATAATTATTTTCAGTGGATTTTACCGACAAAATTTTTTGAGTGTATGGCTACAATATATTGCTAAATTTTTTTAGGTTTGTTTTTCGAATTGTATATCTATGTTATATCTATAACTACTTCTTAAGAAAACGACTATTCCTACATACCTGACTTTTCCTAATTTTTTGTAAACAAATACAATTCGAACATTTGGGGTCGCATTTGTGCGAAAACTGTTTTCGTACATGAACTTCTCCGGAACGCGAAATAGAGCAATTATATTAATTGCCTTGCACTACCTTTACTAACAAACACATAATAGACCTGAATGCGACGTTTTTACTTAAAATTCGTTATAAAAACAGGTGTTTCGAGTTCACCTTATATGTATATCCTCTCAATTGCAATAGATATTTCGGAAGAGTTGTATTTTTTGTAAATTTAAAAATAAAAAATATCGTTTTATAGCAGGCGTATTTTTGGACATCAACAACGCCAACCACAATCAGACTGAATTCATTTGTTAGTTTTTGTTGTGTTTAATATTTTATCAAATTAAAAATACAAAAAATTCAAATATTTTTATGACAAATGTATTTGTTTACATTTTAAAGAGAAATGCCAAGAATTTCCAAGACTTGGCAGCATTTTTATAAATTCTTAATTTTTAAGTAGCTATATCTATAAGTACTTAGCAAGTCTATAACCTACTGTGACAGGTAGCTAAATAAAATTCCTAATATAAATTGATAAAAGCCCTGCAGATAATATTGGACTACGTGGTCCATTATAGCTAAAACTGACTAGTTACAGCATGGTCCTATGTAATGCAGTCATGGACCATGTCATGTGTTCGCGTTTTAACGATGGCATATAGTGTTGCCACGAGCTGCGGTATTGTCTTTGTTGATTGTGGTAAAGAGTAGTTTTGAAACTAATCCTCTGAAGGTGGTCTATCGAGTAGTGACATAGAGTAGTTGTGAGACTACTCCGATGGGTTATATGGTCTGGCCCTAGGATATCGTAATGTTAAATGGACCATGTTTTCTCCATACGTTTGGGTTACCTTTGGACTACTCCTAGTCCTTAATGAAGTATACTTTACATGCGAGTATGGACTAGTCGCGTTATCTGCAGGGCGGATTCAAAATTTCTTTGAAAAATATTTAGAAAAATTTGGAAGAAATTTTTTAACCTGAATTTAGTTTAAATAATCATTTGATGTTTATTTTGCTTAAGTCTATTTTATAAACACCATCTATACTACGTTCATACTGAACCAAGAAATACTTCCTGATGTTTGTCCTAAAGTGATTTGACTTAAAATTAACAATTTTTTAATTAAAAATTGGTAAATTAAAAAAAATTTGAACAAAATTTTAATAAAATTTTGTTATAATTTCTATGGAATTTTGGCGGCACGAACAGAAACATGTCAGTATCTGCAATGCAAAGATATTTTGATGTACCTCGGGAATATGATAATAAAAATCTAAGGTTGACTGGTTTTTATGTGCTACCTCTGATATACAGGGTGGTTCAAATACAGGTATCTTTTTAAATCATATGTTATTTTGACAATTTTTTTGTGTTCGAAATACTGACTGATCGCAGTGTCATACTTTCGCGGCGGACCAAACTGATTAGCTTTACACTTTAACGACGTTGGGAAATATTGTAAACTTATTTCCAAATGAGTGCTATATTGGCCAAACTGTGCGTTTGTTGAAAGAAGTCTTAGCCAAAATGAAGTACCCACTGAGCGTGTTGTACGCAAGTTTGTGCAACAAATTAGTAAGACTGGCCTGCTGGTGGACAATACTTTTGATCCCCGTCTTTTTACGGTACGTACCAATGAGAATTTGGCTGCTGTGTCCAAAAGTGTGCATTTCACGCACCAGCATAATGAGAATTTTGCTGGCAAGGCGCATGTTCATCTTGGCGGCTACGTCATTGTTCAGAAGCCAATGCATCCACAGCGAGTGACAGTTTGGTATGGATTTTGGAGTGGTGGCATCATTGGCCCATTATTTTTCGAAAATGCTGGTGGAACGCCATTTTATTCATCGATGAGCACTATAGAGTCTTGATTTCGAACTTTTTATGGGCTGAAATGGAAGATATGAACTTAGATAATCTTTGGTTTCAGCAACAAAAAAAAATTTAAAAAGGTGACCCCTACGTTCGCGAAAAAAATTAATATTGTTCCGCTAGAATTATTGAAATACTTCCTTAACAAAAATTAATTTTATGATATTAGGGTCGTACAAGTGTTGTAGGAATTGAGGTCTAGAGGGTAAATACTAAAACGAGATACTTGAGGTCAATGATCCTTAGAGCAAAACATTTGTCGCCTCGAGACAATAATATCGCTATATCACACTGTAAGATCCGAATGTAAATGTGGAAGGTATAACGACAAAAAATTTACATTTTCGAAATTACATTGCAAAAATACTTTAGATTCGAAAATGCACTGCAAACTTTTTTGGTTTTTTTTTGTGTGATCAGTTGGGAATTGGGACCTGTCCCGTGAAAACTGGACCGGTTCGGAAAATACATATCAGAAGTTGCGTGAAAAGAGGACCGGTTTCCAAAGCACCGGTTTCCAAAGCGTTGGTTTTGTGATATGTTATTTGGGGTAAGTTGTTCTTTTAGACCAGTCCTGTGACATGTCACAGAGGTAAATTAACCCCCTCCTAGGACAAGGCCATGTTAAAGTGACCGGTTCTTTTTATATAAAAAACCGGTGCCGTGACCGGTGCCTATAGTTTCTTTCCCGCTGGGGTCTAATGTATGTACTTTTACTTTTTTAAAATAAGTAGATTGTAAGAAACTTTTTAAATATAAATTTTGCAGACCTTTACATAATTAAGCCGCATTAAAAAATTCGTAGACTCTTTGGCATTTTCCCTGTACTCACAATATTTTTGCAATTTTTACACGTCTGTTATTCGAGTAGTAAACGGTTGTAGTTGTTTTAATATAAACTAGCATTTATTTTACTAGATTTTTCTCAAAATAACAAAATTTATATGGAGAAAACAATGGTTAGTGCTTAGCTTTAGTTATGTTTTCGAAAAGTTACTCACCCTTAAAAATTTGTCTTAAAAAGAAAATATCTCAGTTTTCAGAATTTTTCAATTGTCAGACAGCTTTTATACACATCACTTTTGGTTTTTGTAAAATGAAAAAAAAAACACATATCACACATTTAAATAATTTATGTGTACGTACTATTTGATTTATATTAACCTTCACCGCATTAACAAAAAAATGTATTTTATGTCTCATATGAAATAATTTATCCTTGACCATATCCTTTGATATAACACCTTACATTTTGATTATAATTAAATATGTTCACACAAAAACTATGCATCTTTGCTTTTATTTACAACATATTTGATTCATATAAAGATTTATATATAATGTGACTCCTTTCTATAACATTCTATATTACTTTTTTGCAGCAAAGCCTTGATTTATTATAGCAACTAAAATATGATATTTATCTGTAACTCCGCTATAGTTTACCTTGCACATTTTGGTTGAATAATACAAAAAAAAATAAAAAAATTGTGCAAAAATTGTGAAATTTCTCTTGGCAATTTAAAGTGAGTTTTTTTTTTAATTTTACTACCATGTCTATACTTTGGGTTTTTATTATTATAGCCAGTGTTTAGAAAAAGATAAATATGACATTTTCTGTCAACATTTTCCTGACAATTTACTGGCATTTTACTTTTTCTTTTCAACGGGCATAAAACAGAATTTATGAAAAATAAAACAGATATGTTGAGTGAAATATAAATATTTAAAACCAACATTAAGGCACAGTAAATGTTTTGAATTTTACTACAAAAATCTGTTATTATACTCCATATAAATTTTTTTCACTATGTATAATGAATTTCACGTGAGAAATTAGTACAATTTGTTTTTAAACAAATTTAATATAAAGGGTGGGTAAATTTTAAGGGCCGAATTTTGAATAAAACACAAATTATTTAGGAAATTATTGTCACTTCTTTTTATTATGATAATATGGTATGGTTCAATTATGTATGGAACAAAATGTCGGCCAAATGCCAGCCACGACGTCGGCGGCACACCTCCATCCGATGGTCCAAATTTTCGATGACGCTGAGGCATAATTGAGGTTCTATGTCGGTAATGTGCCGAATTATCTCATCCCCAAAGAAAAAAGTCGCCACCACGTGAGATGGCCGTGTTATGTTTCGTTAGCTGTGTGGCAAGTGCCACCGTCCTGTTGAAACCACATATCCTCCATATCCTCAATTCCTGGCCACAATAAGTTCGTTATCATTTCGCGATAGCGAACACCATTCACGCTAAATGCTTGGCCGGCCTTATGACACACTATCGCGAACAACAGCAATGTTTTCTGCAGAACGAACTAAGCGAGCATGCACAGGTGTTTTCACAGACCCGGTTTGCTGAAATTTGCGCACAATTCTCCCTTAAAATTAAACCACCCTTTACAATCCAAATATTTTCCTTGTGAAAAGGTGAGATTATGGATTTCTTATAAAATTAAAAACCTATTAATTTTTACAATTTAAGTTGGTAAAAAAACACTTACTCAAAAAAACAGACATGAACTAAAAATTAATTTAAAATTTCCCTTAAAATAGTTTAAAAATGTTCTTCAATTTAAGTCAAATAGTTTTTAAAACTTAGAAAAATTTTCTTAAAAAGAATAAAAATTTGGGTAAAAACAAAATATTTTATATACTCAGAATTAGTTCATAACTTTCCTAATATACTTTTTTTGTAATATACTTTTTTTAGGAAAAAAAGTATATTACATAAAAATTTATAAATTTTTAAGAAAAACATCTTAGTTTTAAGAAATTTGCGTACTAATATATAAGAAAACTAAGTTTAGTTAAAAAAAAAATTAGAATATAAGTTACTCGCATGTAGTTCAAAAAATGTGTCTAATTTAAAATAAGAAAGTACTTGAACTTAATGTGTTTTTATTTTGTTTTTCGCGAGTAGTACAAACAAAATTTTAGAAAGGCATTTCTTAATTCAGTTTTGAAGTCTACCACTTTCTAATTTTTAAGAATTGTGTTCCTAAAAATTAGTTCAGGAAATCAAATAGAAAAAGTAATAAATTTTTTCCTTTGTAATAATAAAAATTTTTTTGGTTTTAGAAACTGATGAACTATTTTCAGGGAAAATTTGCATGCAACTTAGTTTAGATAAATTTTAAAAATTTTAATTAAATGCAATTTTTTTAAGTAAAAGTTGTCTTGTTTTTGGGAAATAATAAACTTAGGTATAGGATTTCTTTCCTAAAAATTTTTTCAGATAAATTAAAAAAAAAAACTTGAGTAAATTTTTCTTAAATCGAGGAAATATTTAGTTTTTGTGGGGAAACATTTTTTATTTTTAATATTTTTTTCAACAAAAAAAACAATAAATTAAAATCAAACTAGTTAATTTTCCCTATTTTTAAAGAAAAAAAATATTATTTCAGGAAACAAATTAAAGTATCTATTAAAAAAATTATTGTGCATGATTGTAATTTTTGGTTCGTGATCGTGCGTAAGGGTGAGCCAATAATCTTCCACGTGCCCATTTCTAATCTTAACAGTCTTAAATATTGAACTTAAAGTAGCTTAAAAATATTTTAAAATTTTGTTAACAAAAGGTAAAAAATTAGAAATTTGCGCTTTTATGTAATAATTTTGTTTGCTGACTACAATACAAAAAATCGAAAGCAGATTTTATATTTTACATTACAGCATATGGCCTATTATACTTTAATTTTTTTCAGTTAATAATAAAAAAGTCAAAATTAAAGTTTTAGCTAAAAATGCCATAAAATAAACTTACGACCTTTTTCCATTTTCCAATAATAACAAGAAATGTAACTGTGATATTTTGTATTTTTGCAACAATTTTCTTACATTAGTTAATTTAAGAAGACAAAGGACCCCCAGTGTAACTTCGCCATAGATGCCGTGTGTCATTGAGGGCATCCCTTTTTGTAGTTCTCTGGAGGAGAACCCTTTATTAACCACAAAAAGGATCTGACTTTGTCACAATTTATTACGTTTCAGGATCTGCAGGATATCCTTTTCATTTGATTACCTTTTTGCTAATGGAATTTAATTTATATTTTAAATACATGAGTTTAGTATAATTCAATTTAATTTAAAGATAAAAATGTATAGCAAAAAGCTTGTTAAAAGTAGTGTCCTCACAAAGCGGAAGTCCTCCGAAAGTACTTTAAAATATATGGCTAAATATATTACCTTTACCATAGCAACAGTTTCATATTTATTAGAAAATTTTTATTAAATTTAAGGATAATTTTCACTAAAAGAAATGCTATTTAACATGATGTTAGAATTTTTTTTCTTATTTTTAGGAAGTTAAATTCTAGTTTTTAGTAAAAAATTATCTAATAAAATAAAATAAAATTTTTCTCAAAACCAAGGAAACATTTCCTAACTAACAGTACAATTTAAGATGATATATGAACTAATTAGGAGGAAATTTTACTATTTTCTAATAAAAGTTCCCAATAGTAAAATTTTTCTATTATAAAGAAATTTTTACTAAATTTTAAGTAAAATTTGTTTCTTAATTTCAAGGAAAATTTTAATAAACATTGTTAAAAAGTGTTTTTAACGTAATTTTTATTTAAATTTTTCCGCCGAATAAGTTAATTTTTCTAAATTCTAGTTAATTTTTTATGAGCGTAGTTCATTTTTTTTTGGGTGTATGCTTAAGATACAAAATCAAGTTAATGGAAACGGAGCCACAAATATTTGCTTTAATTGTGTTATTCTTTAGTCTCACATATTTGCTTCACGCAGAGAAAAAACATGGTTGCAATATGATCACTGCTGCTATATTGTGCTTGCTGCAATCGGGTATGGTTGTCAAACCAAATTATTGGTTTTCTAACCATCAACATGGTCGCTACCATCATTATTTAGTAAATATTTTAAATTCTGACTATGAAAAAAATATGATAATTATGCAACGATAAAATGCTGGCAACAATCAATAAATAATAATACAATCAAAGAAAGGAAAGTTCTTAAAGTCTATGATTTTTTCCTTAACAATTTTTCTTCAAAAAGTCCTTAACATTAATTAAAAAAAAACATTTCTAAAGGAAATATTCTTAAATTTAAAGAGCTTTTTCATAGTTTCTAAGAACTTTTCATTTAAAAAAATTTTCTTAGATTTTGGATCATATAATGATAATCCAGGAATCATAATAAAGTTATGAGGGATCATAATATGATAACATATTGAGCATACTATGATTACGTGCGATCATATAATGATAAATTCATTATAAAATGTTTATTTAGGACCATAATATGGTAATTTTTGAAACATAATATAATTGTAGGAACCATATTATGGTAAAAATATGGTTATTTTATTATCATACTATGATAATCATAATATGGTATGATTATGGTTGGCACAACCATAAACTGAAAAATATATGATGCTCTTCGAATATGATTGATCCAACCATGTTTTTTCTTTGCGTGTTTAATCATGTTTTTATATAGTTTTAAATATTTGCTTTAATCGTACTTTTATATAGTCTCAAATATTTTCCTTAATCGTGCTATTATATAGTCTTAAATGTTTGCTTTGATTGTCTCAAATATTTGCTTCGATCGTCTCAAATATTTGCTTTAATCTCGACTTTATATAGTCTCAAATATTTGCATTATTTGCCTTAATAGTGCTTTAATAATTGTCTGAAATAAAATATTTAAAATTTTTTTTTAAGTTTGAGTGACTGCTGCCTTAATTGTGTTTATTGCTGTTCGCATCCAGACACTTAAACACACATTATGTAAATTTCCATTGCATAGTTTTACCATTTAACAAAAATTTATATTATGTAGCATCAAACAAAATTAACATAAAATTGCATTAAGAATTTTAAAATAAACGTTTATCCTATACTACCGTTTAATACTTGTTATATTATAGTGTTAGTTAAGTGTATTTGTGTGTGTGCTTTTAAAATTTTGTTTATAACACCTTTTTATAACTTTTTTTTAAGTGTGGGAGTATGTGTGTTTGCTCTTTGTGGCACTAACTAATTTTTTGCATAAAATAAAAAACTGCTCATTTCCTTTTTTGAAATTTAAATTATTTTTCTTACTACTTTCTTGGCTTACAACTTTTTTTATTTTTATTTTAGCATAAAATGAAGTAAAACTAATGTAATTTAGTTGTAAAAAAAACATTCTTTGATGGTGGCTTTTATGTCAAGTATAACATGAACACAACATATACATACACATTTGTTAAATACATAAAAGCCTCAAGATATTTTTGCAATTAAAGATGCCAGATGAAGATTTTCGCATAAACTCTTTTAAAAATAAAGTACTAAATTATATAAAATTCAAAAGTCCATAGAATTGAAGATTTTTTATATTTTCATAGTGGATTGAATTAAAATACTTTCTTTCTTGACATGGCGTATGAGTGTTTCATAATTAAATAACACTCATACGCCACATATCGATTGTTTACTGCAGCAACCTCGTATCTTAAAAACTATAGTCTTTTTCAGTAAAGAAAAAAAAAACGATTTTTAATAAACTTATGTAATTTTTAACATTTTTTTTTAAATTTAAAATTCATCACTTAAAGTTTCAAAAAAATATTTAAAATGTCACAAATTCATTATAAAACTTTTTTTGTCTCTCCTGAAAAGTACTGGTTTTTCTGCACTAAACCCTCGATATGCAAAATATAGAATAATTATATTCATTGAGTATTCAAAAAACCAGTTAAACAGTTTTTTCGGCTTTTTTTTATTGTAAAAAATTTAAATAACGATATTAAAAAAAACATTGAAAGATTTTTGATGGGATGAAAGCATTGAAGCATTAATTTTCCTTTATGAATGGCAATGTCAGTTCTGTCAAAATTTGTTAATTTCCCAAACACAATATTTTTTAGAATTTTTTATTGAATAGTTTTTGAAGGCAGCTCTTTTTTATTGGGCAAACTTTGTAATTTCTCGATAATAAAAACCCGGCCTTATTGACAAAATCCCACCGTAAAACACTGACTTCATTGTGTTTAAGCCTATACGACACTTGCTATTTTCAGTACTAGCTGTGTTTATATATCAAGATATCAAAATTGACTTATGTCATTTCCATATAAATTTGACATAAACCAACGTTATATAGAAAAAATAGCAATCTGTCAAATTAAAGTCGGTATGGCAAATGGAAAAAACTAGCAAGTGTCATATAGACTTTATCTGTTTTTAGCTGAAGGGTTTTCTTCAGGGATGGAAAATATATTTTCTGTTATTGTACCAACCAGACAAACAAATTGTACTTTTTCTATCCTCACGATACCAAAATTTGTTCCGCTTTTTTTTAGTAATTTTATCGTATTGAGTCAGATTTGCTTAGACACTAAAAAGACTTAAAAAAATTTAAATTGACCGGGTGAAACAAAATTTATCGTTAATTTTATGTAGTCGTATAAATCCCACAAAACTTTGTAAAATTTTACTCTAATTTTTATGTCACACCTTTTTTTCTGGTTGTCCGCCTCCCTTGGAGGGCAATTAACCCTTTTCAGGATTTGCTATTAAAAAATATAAAGGCATTTAATAGCTTTTTAACAATAATACACGTTTTTCTTATTTTGTTTTTGTTTTGAGAGGTAATTTAAAATCAGCTGTTCAGTGTTGCCACTTCCGAATATTTTAGTACAATGTGTATGGAAACATTTGGAACATTTGATGTGACACCAATTTAGAGCCGGTTCAACTTACAACTGACTTTTTTTTTACTATAGTAGCTGAATAAATAAAAACAGGTTTTTAATTTAAGTTGCTTTTAAAAAAATTCTAGTTTATGTTATGTTGTTTTATCAAGTAATAAATTGAAAATTTGAAAAAATTTTAAATGAGCCGCAGTAGTACCACGGTACCAACCAAGGTAAAAATGTACCAAAAAAAGTACAATTGTGCCATGTTTTCCATCCCTGGTTTACTTTCACTGAACATGTGTTGCCACACTTTCTTTTTAAATAGTCCTCAGCTTTCGCCAAAAACCCCAACATTCTCTTAAAAATCTCGGATTTATTTGAATTTCTCTGAGTAGAGTTAACTTGATATTTCACAAAAAAACAGCACTCTGCACCCAGAAAACAATATCAGTTATGGCCACCGAATTTGTTGCCAATCGAATTCTGGCGTTTACGACAATTGTCTTCATATTAAATTATATTTTTAGTTGTAAAAGCCAATATTCAGTTGCACAATTTAATATTTATATTCCTCAGAAATATTATTACATTCCACAAAATTTTATTTTAAGAAAAATTGTTTTAATAGATT
Organism: Eustalomyia histrio; assembly: GCA_949748255.1. Taxonomy (NCBI): domain Eukaryota; kingdom Metazoa; phylum Arthropoda; class Insecta; order Diptera; family Anthomyiidae; genus Eustalomyia; species Eustalomyia histrio. Next base: position 138,842,898 of record OX456525.1, read on the forward strand.
TTTCCGGTATCGAACCTGGGCAATTAGATTTATAGTTCACTCTCTTGCTTATTGCACCAAAACTAATTTTTATTTTCTTTAATATATTTGTCATTTAAACATTTGAATATTTTATTTTAATTAAAAAAAAAATATTTTTTAAATGTTTGTGCTGAGCTACCTCTCTTCCTACTACACCACAAACACTTATAAATTTGTATGGCTATTTTTGAATTTAAACAATATTAGTATAAAATTTGTTTATCAATACCAATCATTAGTGACGTCTATTATCAATACAATCCACAATTTGGTTGCTTCTACCAAAACCCTAATTAAATGATATATTTGATTAGAATGACCGTAATTGTAGTTACCACTTTTGAATATTTTTTTTAAAAATATGACAGATTGTACCAAATTTCTAATATATTCACTGAGTAAATTGTTGCTTCCACCGCACACAAATACTAAACGAATTTTATTTTTAAAGATGATTGGAAATACTAATAATTAAATAATAGTATGGATTTTTAGTTTCTTTTCCTTTTTTTTTTAATTCCCAATACAACGTTTTTGATTTATTATTGGATTTTAGGTTATTCCAAATAAAATTAAATCCTCACAAATAAATGTTAATGGTTTTGATAGAATTGCAACCAATCTTTTCTCTGGGTGTGTTTTCTTATTGATGAAAGATATACATTTGTTTTGCATTAAACGATAATCGCCAATTTTATCGTTTAACATTAATCAATTAATTAATTTTTCGTAATATTTCGAATAATGCCCTAACCGGTTAACCGGCAGGGTCAAATAATTGGAAACACTAGAAGTAACCCAGGTAGTAGAAGTGACCCAGTAAAATAACTGTAATACTAAATATCCACATTATGTCTAAAAAATATCTAATGTGGCAACACTTTTTATTATCCTTTTCATTTAAAACATACCTAGCGCATATCAAACAGCACTTGGTTTCCTCATTCCCCCCAGTCACTTTCTCTTTAAGACTCTTTTTATTTTATTGTAGCGTTCAAAAACAAAAGCCATTAACCCCGGATATATGCATGTGTTGATGTGTGTATGTATTAACCAGTATTTTACTTATAGCAGTGTCATACGACGAGTACTACTACATTGTAGAAGACCTCGTTAGTTAGTGTTTATATTTAATGTGACCGATAACAATGCAGTACAAATTATATATCCATACATAGATCTTTTAAATATGCTTCATTTGATACTCAATTAGCTCAAAATAATACAATACGTCTGGTATTTTACAGAAATATTTTTAATTTGTTTAATTTTTTGTTTTCAAAATTAGTAAATCTTTTTTTAAAAAAGAAACAATACTCAGGGAATTCTTTCTACCAATTAATGTGTTGCTTTCTTTTGAAAGGAAATATAGAGGAGCGATGAATGGTTGTGAAAGATGAAGGGCTTCAAATATGCCAACACTGTAATTGGGCGAGATGATAATTTTTGTTGTGTAACAGTCCAACGCGCTAACCATTACAACACAACGCCCACAAATCTAAAAATTATTATTATTTATTATTTTCTTCTTTTAAATTTCTTTTAAATTTACTAATTCTTAATATAAAATATTGTTAATTTAAAAACAAATTATAAACTAAAAATTAGAAATTTTTTTTCTAAAATTACAGACTTATCATTCTGAGTAAAGAAGAAAAATCCTACACAACCAGTTTATCCGATTTTATCCACGTCCTTTAACATGAAACTAGGCCACGAAAAATAGGTTTTAATATTATCATTTAAATCACGGGTGGATCACGTGACATGAACATTTCGAGTAAATAAGTAAAGACATAATGACAATTCAGAGTAGACTTAATCAAAGCTAAAATTAAAAACGAAAAAAATATGATCTCCATACCAAATTAGTCTCCACCTTAAAATTTTGCCTTAATTTTTAACATATATTTTTTTTCAGAATTTTTAAAAAATTGGATTTTCAGATATGTGTCTTTGAAGATTAAACTTAAAAAATTACCCATAAACATTAAATACAAAAAAGCTTTTGTGACGCCATTTTAAAGGTAGTGGCCCGTAATCAGAGTCCCGTACTAAAGTAGGCTTTTTTTAAAAACAACTTTAAATTAAAAACTTGTTATTATCTATTTTGCTATTATAGTCAGAATTAAAGCCAGTTTTAAGTTTAACCGGCTCTAAATGGGTATCACATCAAATGTACCAAATGCCCTCATACATTTTGTACTAAAAAAAGAAGCAGGTGGCAACATTGATCAGCTGGTTTTATATTTGCCGAAAATAATGAAAAGTGTGTAAATAAAAGAATTGCAATTGCAAAATGTAAAAAGGAAAAAAATTTATAAAAAAGGATTGAAAAGTGTATTTTTATTAATAAAAATGTATTAACTTAATAAATGTTATGCAAAATATCGTATTTATTGCTATCATTTTTCTTTTAATAATTTGCAATTCAAACTTTTTTTTCACAAAAATTTTCTTGGCGGAAAACAGCTGTTGTGTGTTGTTAAATTGGATAGAGTCAACTTCACCTAGTTTTAATTTTAAAGCAGACTTTAACGATTAAAGTATACTTTTACTTGTCTATAGTATGCCTAAAGTATACTTTTAAGAAAAGTCGACTTTAGAACTCTTAAAGTATACTTTATTTTAACTATGATTATGCGCCAATGTTTTCACCTTTAAAAAGGTACCAATTTTAGGTTGTATAGTTTAGAAGTTATCGGCGACTTTGTATGGACACTTTTTTGAAATTTTTGTCGTTTTTGCCAATTTTCATGACGTCATATTTCGAAAACCGAAAAGGTTTGGGGTCGAAAGGTTAATGATTTGATAAACGCTACCCATTAACAATATTTGTGGCGATTTTTTTTTTAAATCGGAGAAGACAAAACCGAATGCTGTGCGGTTTGACATGGAATGGCCCACCTGTATCATAATATTTTAATATAAAGTAATGAGTTACCGATAATTGCATGCAATTGGTAATGCATTTTCCTAATATTCAGCATCATTTCGAAACACAAAGTAATGAGTTACCGATAGTTGGCTAAATAATGCATTACTTTGTAATGTTTGCTTCTTCAGCATTATTTTGAAACATAAAGTAATAAATTACCAATAATTTGTTATATAATGCATTATTTAGTAATACATATTCCCTACTTTTAGCATTATTTGGATATATAAAATAAGGAGTTACCGATAGTTGGTTAAAAAATGCATTATTTTGAAACATAAATTAATAACTTACCAATATTTGGTTACATAATGCATTACAATTTAATATAATATAATGTCTTTAAAAATTGATAGATTTATTCAAATCATATGTACAGCACCGAAAAAAGTCAGTAATGACAACTGAAAATATTGTTTTTTTATTACGGCGGTATTTTTTTTTGCTAATCTTAGCAACACATGTTTGCTAACGCGTAGTACTTAATTTTAGTAAACTTTTTGTAAAGTGAAATTTAAAATCGCTTTGCTAAAATCGAAAAAAAATTTACTAAACATTATTAATATTAGTACAATGAAATTAGTATACAAAATTAGCAAGAGCTATTAAATTTTGGTAAATTGCTTTCTTAAATCGATCTGCTAAAATCAGCAACACATTTTACTAAATCTTAGTAAAATGGAAATAGCTACTAAACATTGGCAAAGTTCTGTACAAAGTTTATTAAAATAAATAAGCTCTAATTGACAAAAATGTTTTCATAAATGAATTGTACACTTTAAAAAGTTTGTAAGTTAAAATAACTGAAAATATCATTTAAAAGAAATGATATTTCATTTAAAAACCGGTGTACTTAATTTTCATTTAAATAAAATGCCATTTGTTATTTATTTTTAAATGTTGATTAATCAACTGACACATCCGTAAGAAACAAATGATATAATCAGTTAAAATAAATGCCAAAATTTTACCTATCAATCCTTAGAAAATAAATGTTTTTTTTTCATTTATTTGAAATTATTTCCGTTTTTGTATTTTTTGTTTTTTTTAATATACTCGTACAATACAAAATATATGTATGCATATGAAGCTATAAATACTTTTTGTATGAATGTGTTTGTATATGTATGTGTGTTTATGAAGTTCTTGTAATTTGTATTGAAAAATTTTGTATATATACAACCAATTTAAATAAAAAAACAAATTGAAATTTTTTAAATATTTTTTTTTTTTGAAACAGACAGCAAACAAAATTTAAATTTGTAATTACTGTTACGGACACAAATAAACCACAAGTTTCCGTTTTGTGGGTAAATTTTTATTAAATTTCAAACAAATGAAAAAAATAAATGAAACTGAAAAAAAAAAAAATGGTAAATGATAGTAAATTATTTCGAATAAATGTATAAAAAAGTTAATCTAGATATTTCTTTGAAAACTAAATGTATGTTCCTTTATTTTTAAATGGAACGGAAAACTTTTTTATTAAACTACAAACAGTTAACTACATAATATTCTGAGTGTGTTAATTGGATTTAGATCTTATTATCATATTCTTTTTTTTATAAATTTTTTTATTGCAAAGAAACATAAGAAGGTTGACAATGACACCCTCCATTTAATAAAAAAATAAGTGTTTAATATTCGTTAGAAACATTAAATTATGATCTCGAGCCTGATAAAGTTTAAAAATATATAATTAAAACAGATAGATCGAATAGTATATATAAAATTGACATACAAAAATTAATATATTAAAAACATAAGAATTTGCTAATTTTTGTATAGAAAAATTTTTTTAGTCAAATCTTTGGATTTTAAGGTTTTAGAACTTTTAAGTGAATATCCTATTTTTGGACATAAGTCGGTTGTGAAAAGTACCCAGTAGCAAAATATACTAGTATAGAACCAGTAATGTACTAGTTTATTTGAACCAGACAACTAGTACGAGTTCTACCGCCTCTCCATACAAACAAATGTAGAATTTAACATGGAGATGTCATAGGGCTGGGGGCAATTGTCTCCAAACTACCACTTTCGAATAGTTAAAGAACTAGTTTAACATTTCTAGTTGTAGAATTAGTTCAGCAGTACTAGCAGCAGGACAAAAAATTGGGTGGGACAAAGGATATGGTACTTAACTGACAGTTTTGAACTAGTTCGATACCCATTAGTAAGAGAGTAAGAATGAATGGTACTATATCAGTAGTTTTTACTATATTGAGGAAATTTTATTGGACTAGTGCTAAAATCACAATAGTCCGGTCCTAAAATGTGATGAAATGTAATAGTTTTTATATTTTAGCAAATCGGTTTTAAAAAGTTTGTAAAATGATTTCTCAAATTAGCAAGAAAAATTTGTAAGTATTCTGTAACAGTTCTGTAATTTGTAAAATGTAAATACCAAAAAATTTTAAAATAAAAAATCAATACAAAAATAGTAAATTGGGATTTTTTTACTACCTTTTTTTTGAGTGTATTTATTTATATCAATTAATCTATTAAGTATATGCATAAAAAATTATTGTTAACATCTTCGTAATCGTCTGGGTAACCAATTATTCTTTCATTCCTTATCGGCAAAGAAGTAACCCATTACTTTTCATTGTTTTGTAAGTATATTGGTAAGCATGTATACATTAATTTAAAGCTCATCGCCTGTAAAAATTGATCAATGAAGTAATGTGTAAGGTTATGCGTCTGCCCCTATGGCTATACATTACTTTACCCATTATTTGGTAATGTGTGGTTTTACTGGGTATTGTGGCCCAAGTTGTTACTTGAGGGTTTAAAATTTGTTTCAATGTTATTGAAAGCTTTTATGTTCGAAAACTTTTTAATATTTTTAAAACTCCATTGGTTAGATCTTTTAATTAACATTCTTTTGAATGAATTTTTTAAAACAAACTCCAAAATCTAAATTAATTTTTAACCAAACTTTTTAACCCTTAAACTTAAGATTGGTCCGCTAAAATGGTACACATGATTATTTTTTCTGTCCCCTCTATTTCATTCAAATCGTCAGTGGGAAATTTTCTCGATGTACGTACAACTTTTTAAGTTGGTCACATTACTCATACGTAACCATTTTCTCTTACGTAGTACGTGTATGATTTCTTTTGCATACAATACAAGTGATTGCGTTTCATTATTTTATACCTGTGTGTGTGTGTGTGTGTTTGCTTCATTTAGTATTTGTTTTAATATTTGTGTAAATATGCACATAATTTTATTTTAAAAATAACGTTGAAAACAACAAGTTAAAATCTTCATTTTAATGGCCAAGTTTTGCCATGTTTTTGAAGGACTCTCTCTCTGTTGAGTGTTAAGTTGTTCGTGTCTATGTTCATGTGTTTGTTCTTTGTACGGCAAATGAATGGCAAGTACACAAGGTACGAAGTACAGAATGCGAATAAATTTTGATGTGTTCAAATGATGTTTATTTTAGTTGCCGTTTGTCATTTTTTGTTGTTGTTGTTGTTGTTGTTGACTATTACGTTTGGTTTAAGGTCGTTTAGTGGGTGGCATTGTTGTTCAACAATGTAATTTTGTTTTTGTTTTTATTTGGTTATCATCAATGCGCAAAAATAATATATCAACTAAAGCACATAGAATGAATTAATTTATTTTGAACTTGAAAATCTTTTGTAAACTTTAGCCAACCAAACAACTTGGTTTAGTTTAAACCATGTGGGTTACTACAGGTTGTTCTTTGTTTTTTTTTTTTTAATAATTCATTTTATATAATCCAAATTGTGCATAAAGCGTAACAGGAATTTAAAATGGTTTAATGACTTTTTGGTTGATTGTCTTCGTATGCCATTGGGAAAAAAAAAATGTTTAAAAGTTTTTAATTGACTATGTTGAACATGTAAATTGTTCTAAGTTGTAGTGTTAGTAACACTTGTCAGTTTTTTAATTAAATGATTTAAAATTCGAAAATAAGTGTTGATAAATTTATTAAGGAAAAAGTATTTAACAAGTTTACTGAAATTATTTGAATCTTAAAAAAAAACTTAAAATTATTCAAATTTAATTGCTTACTAAAATTTTCCTTGAGGTTATTATTTAACTTACTTTTGGTATACACTCTGAAAAAAAAAATAGTAGAAAAATTAGTTAACGGTTTTCAGTCTCACTTTACTCTTTTTGTACTGGTTTTTAGCAAAAAAATAATATTTAGTAAATTTTTTTGCTCTACATTTTACATATTACAGAATTTTTACAAAATGTTTACAAATTTTCTTAGCTAATTTCAGAATTCATTTTACAGATTTTAGAAAACTGATTTGGTAAAATTAGCAACAAAATTTACTAATTTTTTAAAAAAGGGAATATTGAAAAATATTTTAATTTAAAATTTTTTCAAAACAAAAATTAGTAAATTACACTCAAAAAAAAAGTTAGTAAAAAAATTTGTAAACGGTTTTCAATCTCACTTTACTATTTTTGTAATGTCTTTTAGTAAAAAACACTATTATTTAGGAAATTTTTTTGCTATTTACATTTTACAAATTACAGAATTTTTACAGAATATTTACAAATTTTTGTTGCTAATTTCAGAAATCATTTTACAAATTTTTGAAAGCCGATTTGCTAAAATTACCATAAAGTTTTACTAATTTTAAAAAGTGGATATTGAAGGAAATTTTAATTCAAAACTTTTTTATAACAAAAATTAGTAAATTACACTCAGAAAAAAAAGTTAGTAGAAGAATTTGTAAACCGTTTTAAATCGCACTTTACTATTTTTGTACTGGTTTTTAGTAAAAAAAAATATTGTTTAGTAAATTTTTTTGCTATTACAAATTACAGAATTTTTACAGAATATCTACAAATTTCCGTTGCTAATTTCAGAAATCATTTAACAAATTTTAAAGAACCGATTTGCAAATAGTTTTACTAATTTTAAAAAGTAGATATTGAAGCAAATGTTATTTCTAATTAAAACTAACACCTAAAACTTAAATTGCCGTAAAATGTTACATAGGTAAAAAAGGAATTGGAAGTGAATATACATTTTACAACCGACTCATGTTTAAAAATATGACATTCACTTAAAAGAGCACTAAAAACTTTTTTGGCTCTAAAAATCAGCCCTTTAGACAATTAAAATTTGATTTTAAAATCCAAATAAATTACTAAAAATATTTTTCAAAACAAAATTTAGCAAATTAAAAACAAAGGATAAAATCGTTTATGTTTTTACTATTTTTAAAGCCTTTGATTTGTTTTTTAAATTTTGTCTTAAATATTTTTTGAAAAATATAAATAAAATAAAAAAATATTGGTCGATAGAGAAAAATATAAATTTGTATATTCGAATTCGTAAGGCAATTTCAAAAGAAATAAGCAGCTTTACAGTGTAACAAGTGTATCTAAAAATAATTAAGTTAATTTGTGCATTTTAATAATTTTTTTTTTTATAAATTAAAATTTTCCTGTATTTTACAATTCATTGAGTTTACAGCAAGTTATTAAAATTTTAGTAGCGCTTACTAATTTTTTATACTAATTTAATTGTACTAATACTAATAATTTTTAGTATTTTTTGCTGATTTTAGCAAACGGGTTAACAAAAAGTTTACTAAAATTTAGTATCGGATAATAATTTTTTCTACATTTCAAAATTTATCCCAATAACAGCAAAATTTTCAGTTGCCATTACAGACTTATTTTGGTGAGTGTAGTAACTGACGACCTTTTTTGAGTGTAGCTTTAAATTCTATTCTAGCTGTGTTTATGCAGAAGCTATTGACGTTGGCTTCTGTCATTCCCAAACAAATTCGACGTAACTAGCGTTAAGACTAAACGTTAGTTTATCTCAAATTTCTTTGATACACTCAGAAAAAAAAGTTAGTAGAAAAATTTGTAAACGGTTTTCAATCCCACTTTACTATTTTTGTACTGATTTTTAGTAAAAAAATTATTATTTAGAAAATCTTTTTGCTATTTACATTTTACAAATTACAGAATTTTTACAGAATATCTACAAATTTCCGTTGCTAATTTCAGAAATCATTTTACAAATTTTTGAAAACCGATTTGCTAAAATTAGCAAAAAAAAAATACTAATTTTAAAAAAGTCGATATTGAAGGAAATGCTATTTCTAATAATTTAAACTTATACATACAAACTTAAATTGCCCTAAAACGTTACATAGGATTAAAAAAGGGATCGGAAGTGAAGATATCGACTCATGTCTAAAAAGAGGACATCCACTTAAAATAGCACTAAAAAGGGTTTTTTAGTTCTAAAAATCAGCCCTAAAAACAATTAAATTTAACATTAAAAGTAAAAAAAAAATTGACTAAAATATTTTTCAAAACAGAAATTACCAAATTAAAACAAAATGATAAATTCGTTTATGTTTTAACAATTTTTAAGATTTTTAAGCCTTTGATTTTTTTTTTCATTTTGTATAAAACATCTTTAAAAAAATACAATCAAAAATTTTGATGCTCGATAAAAAAAATAAATCTAAAACTTTGTACTAATATTAATAGTATTTAGTAATTTTTTGCTGATTTTAGCAAACATATTTTAAATTCCACTTTACAAAAAGTCTACTAAAATTTAGTAGCGGCTACTAATTTTTCTACTAATTTCATTGTACTACACGTTAGCAGACATGTGTTGCTAAGATTAGCAAAAAATACCGCTGGGCTCAAATTAGCAGAATTTCCCGTAATAACAGCAAAATTTTCAGTTGCCATTACAGACTTTTTTTGGTGAGTGTAGCTTGCCTCATAAACACGTCTACTATTCAGAGATGTTTCTGTTTCTCACTCTCTAGTAGATGTGATTTAAAAACTGTTTCAGAATCTAAGATTTTTTTTGGTAAAGAAATCTAGGGCTGCATTGTACACTGACACAGTAACATGATGCTGATTTTATTCTACAGCGAATTTTGTTGAATTATTTAAAGTGAACAAGAATTTTTGTGTATGATTAAATCAAGAAAAAAGTTGATTTTGCAGTTCTCTGGTAATTATACTGTGTTGCTTTCTTTGGAAAAGTGTTGAAATATGAAATATGAAAGGCTTTAAATATGGCAACACTGTTATTACGCGAGATGATAAATCTTAAAACAATTGGTGCCCGTTATCTAATGGAGAGTTGGTGAAATTGTTAAAGCTTTTTTGTTCATAACTCTGTTATGATATTTTTACACCAAAGGGGGAGATATAGAAAACTCATATATATTAGTTTTCTAAATAGATCGAACCCGCAACGTTTTGTGTAACAGTCCAACGCACTAACCATTACACCACATCGTCCTCAAACAGTGAAAAAGTTTTGTAATACACATACACTCAGAATATTATGTAGTTAACTGTTTGTAGTTTAATAAAAAAGTTTTCCGTTCCACTTAAAAATAAAGGAACATGCATTTATTTTTCAAAGAAATATCTATATTAACTTTTTTATACATTTATTCGAAATAATTTACTATTTTTTACCGATTTTTTTAGTTTCATTTATTTTTTCATTTGTTTGAAATTTAAAAAAAATTTACCCACAAAACGGAAACTTGTGGTTTATTTGTGTCCGTAACCGTTATTGCGAATTTAAATTTTGTTTGCTGTCTATTTAAAAAAAAAAAATATTCAAAAAGTTTCAATTTGTTTTTTATTTTAATTGGTTGTGTACTATATACAAAATTTTTTAATACAAATTACAAGAAATTCATAAACACACATACATACATAAACACATTCACACAAAAAGTGTCTATAGCTATGCATACATACATTTTGTATTGTACGAGTATATTAAAAAAATAAACAAAAAATACAAAATGGGAAACAATTTCAAATAAATAAAAAAACATTTTTTAGGGATTGGTAGGTAAAATTTTGACATTTATTTTAACTGATTATATCATTTATTTCTTACGGATGTGTCAGTTGATTAATTAACATTTAAAAATAAATAACAAAAGGCATTTAATTTAAATTAAAAATTAAGTACCTCGGTTTTTAAATTAAATATCATTTCTTTTAAATGATATTTTCAGTTATTTTAACTTACAAACTATTTTAAGTGTATAAAAAATATAAGTCACAGTTTTCGTCTATCTTTCTTATAAAGTACAAGTGCATTTTTAGCTTCAACTTTAATATAAAATCCTAAACTAACGCAAGTCTTAAATCAGAGTTCTGAATATATGTGAAGCGGTTTAAAAAGTCTGCTGTTAAGAATAAGTTTTGGGTAATTTTCTCGAATTTCACCAATTTCAAGATATTTGGTTTCAGCACATTCGCATATATTTGGATTTAGCACGCCGCCAAAAATCGTCACATTTTCGATACCGTTCTTTTGAGGTAGTGTAATAATAATATTTTCCAAATATTGACTTTTTCAGATTAAGAACTGGTTGGAATAGTTCTCAAGTCCATGAACCTTTACGGCCCGACGAACAAGAAGCCATAATATCAGTTATACGACGAAATGAAGAAATTGAGGTGGCCGAAAGGCAGCGTGTGGGACGTCTGGTAGAACGAGTGGAAAAAATTAAATCTCGGGCAGTAGAAAGAGGTCCAAATTGTTGTCGTTTATGCGGAGATACCTTTGGTATATTGAGGGCCCAGCGTATCATATGTGAAGATTGTCGAAAATCGGTGTGCTCCAAATGTAGTCTCGACATAAGCATACGTTATCATACCGTGGAAAAATCTAAAGAGATCTGGTTATGTCGTATATGTTCAGAGACCAGAGAAATGTGGAAAAAATCAGGAGCTTGGTTTTTTAAAGGTCTTCCTAATTATGAAGTGCCAAGTTCTACAACATCAACACCCACCAGACAAACAGCACAATCATCCGAAGTCACAGATGTTGCGATGGTGCAACGTAAAGCACAAAGTTGTAAAAGTACTCCAACGCGTAGTGTGCCAAATAATAAGTCATCCATGAGAGCAAGTGATTCATCAAGTTCAGAAAATGAAAAAGATGTAGTAGATGGAGTATTTAATAATAGTAATGATTCAGTGATAAATTCTAAAGAATTAAAAAATGCTAAAACTTCTGAGGCAAAATTACAAAGAGAAGATAGTTTTCGTATGCGTACTTTTGGCTCCATACGAAGTTTTATTGATGGCTCGGGAGGTGAACGAAGATTATCGAATGCTTTCTTTTTTAATAATCGCTCCAATTCACGTTCTGAGGGCCAACCAGAATTTGATACCATATCGACTGCTTCCACAGTATTTACCACCGCTTCCAATAGCAATGCGACAAATCGTAGAGAAAGTTCGAATTATGGCTCAAATCAAAGGCGTGGTTCGATTTCTTCTTCCTGGTCTATAAGTGACAGTTCGTCGGGAAATTCTGCTACCACCGCTCCTATGACCGTCGCTAATCAGGCTAATACCCATTGTCGTGATCCTTTGTTGGGTTGGTTAGAAGTTGCCATAAGCTATAGAGAAAATTTTAATACATTAGATGCTACGGTGGTAAGGGCCAGAGATTTGCCGCCCATGGATTCGGCTTCTTTGACAGATCCTTATTGTAAGTTAAATATTATAACAGCAGAAGGTACGGCAAAATATACGAGATGGCAAAAGACTAGATGTGTTCACAAGACACGTAACCCCGAATTTAATGAAACTTTACAATTTGTCGGAGTTGAACCGGAGGAATTGGGAAACGCTTTGTTATATGTGGCCATATTTGATGAAGACAAGTATGGACATGATTTTTTAGGAGCTGCAAAAATTTGTCTATCAACGGTGGGTATCGAATATTATTTCGAAATTTCAGTTTTTTTTTTTAATTTAAATATTTTAAGGATAGGATTTATTTTTTTTACAGGTTGGTTGAAAAATTCCTGCGCTCGAAATGAAAGAATACTGTTTGTTACGAAATATATTTTTTTATTCAATATAATCTCCTAGAAGCTCAATACACTTGTTCCAATTTCCAATAATTTTATCCCATCCTTATAATGGTTTTCCGGAAGCTCTGCAAAATAACCTTCTACGGCTGCTATGGCCTCTTTATTCGACGAAAAATGCTTTCCACGAAGGAATTGTTTGAGATTTCTGAAGAGATAGTAGTCACTGGGAGCCAAATCTGGTGAACACGGTGGATGTTCAAGCAATTCGTACTTTGATTCTTTGAATTTAGCCATCGTCAAAACACTTTTGTGAGCAGGTGCATTGTCTTGATGAAAAATGATTTTTTTCTTCTTTAAACCAGGTCTTTTCTCACGAATTTTTTCATCCAGCTGATCCAAAAGGCTGCAATAAAATTCAGAGTTGATTGTTTTACCTTTCTGAAGATAATCAATCAACAAAATTCCTTTTGTATCCCAAAAAACTGATGCCATAACATTCTTTGCTGATCGTTGTGACTTCACCTGCTTTGGAGCTGAACAACCAGCATCAGTCCACTGTAAACGTTCTTGTTTCAATTTAGGATCATGGTGGTAGATCCAAGTCTCATCCATAGTTATAAAACGACGCAAGAAGTCGGTTTTATTCGGCGTAAAACGTTCCAAATTACGCTGAGAAATTTGTTTTCGATCCAGTTTTTGTTAAATTGTTAATGTGTGCGGCACTAACTTTCCAAACAGTTTTTTCATACGTAATTCTTCATGTAAAATATGGAGTACTCGTTCGTCTGAGATTCCTATGGCATTAGCAATTTCACGCTTAGTCAAACTTGGATCTTCACTAACCATATTATGTACCTGCTCAATAATTTCTGCTGTGGTTGCAGTTTTTGGTCGTCCTTCGCGTGGATCGTCTTTAAGGCTGGTACGACCACGTTTAAATTCACCAGCCCAAAATTCAACGGTGCGTTTTGAAGGTGAGGACTCCTTATACACTTCTAACAATTGTTCATAAATTTCCTTTGCTTTTAAACCCTTCAAAACAAAGAATCTAATGACTGCACGATATTCAATTTTTTTCATATTAAAAAAAAATCAATGACACGTCAACTTCAAATGGCTTGTAAACAAAGAAAGAATTGACAGAATGACTTGCAACTTTGCATGTGTTCTCAGGACAGTTGAGAAAAAAAAGTTTGGAGCTAGCAGTGCCATCTCTTGGTGAGCGCAGGAACTTTTCAACCAACCTGTAAATACTTATGTTTTTAAAATTTAAGATTTTTTTTTTTGAATTAGGGATAAAAACTTTAACTTCATTTTGATGATTTAAATTTTTAAAAATTCGAATTTTAATGTTTTCTAAAATAATTGAGAATTTTTTTATTCAAAAGTGATTTATATCTATAACGTGAATCTTTAGTTAAAATATTTTGAGTTTGGTTTCAATTTTGATCATTTTGAAAATTCGAACTTTAAAAAAATATTTGACTCTAAAGCCGAAAATTTTGTATATATTTTTTCTTTTTGAAAATATGAATTTGATTCTGAAAATTTGAATTTGATTTCGAAATTTTCATTTGTTTAAACTTCTGCAAAGTTAAGAAATTATTCTCAAGTTGTCAAAGTATTTAATATAACATGCCTGTTTCATGCTCTCTAGGTTCACAATACCCATCAATATAGAATTTCTGTTCCTTTAGGACCAGAAGATCAATATAGCAATGCCGCCGGAGTGTCACAAGAATGGCCTCAGGGTAAAGTTCTAATATCATTGTGCTACAATACCAAAAAGAGAGCTTTAACAGTAAACATCAAACAATGTATGAATTTAATACCCATGGACAATAATGGCAGTTCGGATCCCTTTGTTAAGTTGTAAGTATTGAAAAGGAAAAAGCCACAAAACCGACATAATAGGATTACATAACAGCTTTTGACATTGACATGTATTAGTAGTGACAGCAAACGGTTTAAATTTTGACGCTTAAAAAATACGTCAGAAAAACAGCAATAACACGATAACATTTTTGCCCCATTTCATTTTAACTAATTTTAAACAATAACAATACGTGTGTGACAAATAGAAACATTTGATCGCCATATTGGAAACAATATAATAAAAAGACGACTTGACTTTCTATGTATTGAGTGAAAAAACTCTTAAAAAATAATTGTTTGATTGATTTTCCAATTACAGGCAAATGAAACCAGATTCACACCGTAATAAAAAATATAAAACCAGTGTCAAATGGAGAACCCTTAATCCCATCTTTAATGAAGAATTCCACTTTGAAGCTGGTACTCATGATTTAAATAAACAGTCTTTGGTTATTACTGTCTGGGATAAAGATTTGGGTAAAAGTAATGATTTCTTAGGCAGCTTGATTATTGGTTACAACAGCAAGGGAGAAAGACTGCAGCAATGGCTAAGTTGTATACGTGAGCCAGATCATTTTCACGAAAAATGGCATTGCTTAGCGGCAGAAAATCCATTGCATTAATGATTAAACAAAAATTAAGGTTAAGTATTTTCTGAAAATCTTTCAGAAGCCAATTTTCTAAAGCATTTAGCAACTTTATCAAAAAAGAAAAAAAAAGATGACGTCAAATCTGGATACGGTCAAAAGTATTTTTTTTTTCATATACATATGTCTTTAAATATTTTTTTTAATAAAATTATTTTAAGTGTCCTTAAAAGGCTTAAGTTTATTTTACAAAAAAAAAAAAAAAATAAAAGCATTAAAAATCTCCCAACTTAAACTTATTATAAATTCCTTCTTAAAAGTTTTTCAAAATAAAAAATTAAAACTACATATTTACAAAATTTAAATTCTAAAAGTATGAATTTTGTGTTTTATTGGTAAGAGTTTTAATGCGCAGGTTTTTTAGCATTCTAAAAATTTCTCTTTAGGACGAGGACATGATGTTTTTTTTTTATAGGAAAAAGTCCTCTAGAATCAAAAAATATTTTAGGAAAAAGTCCTCTAGAATCAGAAAATATTTCTATAGGTAAAATCTTTCAGATTCTCAGAATATTTCTATAGGAAATATTCCTCAGAATCTGAGAATTTTTCTACAAGACGAAGACACAGAATTTTTTAAAGAGAAAAGTTCTCAAAATCTGAAGATTTATATATTGGAAAAAAAAATTCCAAGTATGAGGAATGTTTCATACCTGCGTGAGTGTTTCGATCCTCAGTAATATTCGAACCTTTAGGATAGCGCAAAATAAACCAACTTTCGGGCTAAGTGTAGGTCCAATGTTAGGACATGAGTCAGTTGAAAGAGTATCTTCTCTTCCGATTTCTCTTTTTTAACCTAAACTATAAGAAATTTTCCAACGGAAAGTCTTAAAAACAAGTTGATTTTTTTAGGAAAGAGACGATTTTTTTATAGGAAAATGCTCCTCAGAATCTGAAAATTTGTCTATATCAAAAATTCTCGGAATATGTTGATTTTTCTATAAAAAAAAGTTTGTAGAATTTTTCTATAAAAAAATCAAAAGATTCTGTAAATTTTTATATCTGATGGTATTTCTTTATAAAAAGGAATGCATGAATTTGCCCATAGGAAAGTCCTCAGATTCTGAGAATTTTTCTATAGGAAAAATGCCCTGATTTAAAGGATTTTTCGATAGGATAGAGTCTTAGAATCTAAAAATTTAAAAAAAAAATCATTAGATTCTGTGGAAAAAATTATTTTTAAAAAGTTGCTCGGAATCTATTGACATTTTAAGAGGAAAAAGCATCTATCGATTTTTCCAAAGGAAAAAGTCCTCAGAATCTGAAAATTTTTCTATAGAAAAAAATCCCGTGAATTTAAGATTTCTCATAGGATAAAGTTCTCAGAATCTGAACATTTTTCTATAAAAAAATTCATTAGATTCTGTGAAATTTTTATAAGGAAAAAAATAATATTTTAGAAAGATACTCAGAATCTGATGATATTTTTATAGAAAAAAGAACCTATCGATTTTTCTATAGTAAAAAGTTCTCACAATCTGAGAATTTTTCTATAGGAAAATTTCCTCACAATCTGAAAATTTTTCTATAGGAAAAAATCCCGTGAATTTAACATTTCTCGATAGGATAAAGTTCTCAGAATCTGAACATTTTTCTATAAAAAAAATTAATTAGATTCTGTAAAATTTTATATGAAAAAAAAAAATACTTTTTTAGGAAGGTGCTCTGAACATCTGATGATATTTCCATACGGAAAAGCATCTAACGATTTTTCTATAGGAAAAAGTTCTCAGAACGGAATAATTTTTCTAAAGGAAAAGTCCTTAGAATCTGAAATTTTTTCTGATTTATGGATTTTTCGATAGGGTCCTCAGAATCTGAAAATTTTTCTATAAAAAATTCATTAGACTCTGTGAAATTTTATATGAAAAAAAAATAATTTTAAGAAAGGTGCTCAGAATCTGATGATATTTCTATAGGAAAAAGCATCTGTCGATTTTCCTATAGAAAAAAGTTCACAGAATGGAATGAATTTTCTATAAGAAGAAGTCCTTAGAATCTGGGAATTTTTCTATAGAAAAAAATAGCCTTATTTTAAGGATTTTTCGATAGGAAAAATTCTTCGGAATCTGTAAATTTTTTTTATAGAAAAATGTTCTTAGAATCTTTAATTTTTTCTATAGAATCTTAGCTTTTTTCTATTTGAAAAGTCCTCAGAATGCCAAGATTTTCAGAATAAGATGATTTTTTTAAAGCAAAAGTCATCAGAATCTGAAGATTTTTTATGGGAAAAATTTCTTCAAAAATGTTTTTTAGGCAAATAATCTCAAGAGTTTTTAATATAAAAATTCTTTAAAGGCTGGGGAATAAAATTCGTTAATTATAATAAATAATCCTTTAAAATTATATTTTCATGTATGAATTTCATTTATTGAATTATTGGATTTTTTTTATTTTAATTTCTTTTTTTTTTTAATACAATTTATTTTGTAATACAACTTATTTTGTTATACAATTTATTTAATAATACAATTTATTTATTTTTTTTTTAGTTTGTTTAAGACTAGTCTTTAAATAAATTATAATTTTTGTTTAAATCAACTACTTAAATCTGATCATTTCATTCACATTCTTTACATTAATTCCCATCTAAAAACAAAATTTAAATTTGTTATTAAATAAGAATTGAAAAATAATGTGCTAATTTCAATTATTGTTTTTATTAAACTTGATACTTAAACGATCCATATTTTTTTGGAAAGCTAGTAGAAGAAAAAAAGGACATTAAAGGATTAAGAAAAACCTTTAAACACTTAAGATGAAAAAAATGTACAAAGCAAACAAATTTACACAAACTAGAAAAAAATTCTTAAATAAACCAGTAAAAATTATTCTCTAGCCGCCTTCTTAGGCTTCTTTGTAGTTACTGCTGGCGATAGTATAGGTTTTACCGTGGCTGTGGGAGTGCTGGCATTGCTGTTATTTTTATATTTGTTTAAACGTTTATGATATGATTGAGCCAAAGAGTTGATAATAGAAACCACAAAATAACACACCATACAAATGACGAACGTTTCAAAGACTTTCGATAACAAATTGCCTGAATCGGCTGTTGTGACATTACGCTGACGATGTAAATGTTGCTTTTGTTTGTTAAGGAAACCCTTAAAAGGTTCTTGCAGTTTTTTACCTATAACCGGTATGGCTGCTAAAGTATCAACTGCTTTTTCAATCAATGACTCATTAAACGCTATAATCACAAAAAGCTTTTGTATATGCATTTTAACCACGGCCTTGCCGATGAGAGTGGCACCAAAGAAAGTCCAAAATGGTACCAGAAAATGGCCGCAGGTAATGCCGGCCAAATCGAACAAAGGATTTGGAATCTGTAAAATATATATAAAATAAAGAATATTATAAAATATTCAAGGGTAAAGGGTTGTTTTAAGGAAAATTAAGTTGCAGAAAGTAAACATTTTAAATTTATACATATTTTGCTTTTGAAATTTTTAAAAATTGCTCAAATTATGTTAATCTTTCTTTGAAACTGTGTAATGTTAGAACTATGAAAATTTATTTTAATTTAGTTAGCAGTTTAACACATACAATTTTTACACAATGTTTTTTAAAGTTTCTGCATTTTTTTTAATTATGCAGATTTACAAGAAAAGTAGTACAATTTTATGCAGATTTTTTATACAGGCCAATTGAAATTTAATCAATATTATGCACATTTTTTAAAATTGGAAAAGGTTATATTTTTTGTATTTTCAAACAGAAATTTAGTAAAAATTTATAAACATTAATTAAAAATGTATGCATATATTTTGAAAATTGTTCACAGTTATTTAAAATTAAGTACAATAACCACATTTATATTAATGCAGTTTTAATAAATTAAAGTAAAACATATGCAGATAAGTTAAAAATTATGCAGACTTAATTAAATTTAATAAAAATTGGAAAGATCTGAAATATTTAGTAAATTTTATACAGATTTCATAATAACACATTATTTTCATGAAAAATATGCATATTTGTTAAAATATGCATGTTTGAAAAATTATGCAGATTTGTTTGTTTATATCAAGACTTGCTAAATTTTTAAAAAATGTTGCATATTATAAGTACAAATATATGCATATTAATTGAAATTATGCAGACTTGTTAGTTTACACCCAGACTTGCTTAATTTTTAAAAGTTGTTGCATATAATTAGTACAAATATATGCAAAAACTCATTATTTTCATAAAAAATATGCATATTTGTTAAAATATGCATGTTTAAAAAATTATTTAGATTTGTTTGTTTATATCAAGACTTTAATAATTGTTGCATATTATTAGTACAAATATATGCATATTAATTGAAAGTATGCAGATTTGTTTGTTTATACCCAGACTTGCTAAATTTTTAAAAATTGTTGCATATTATTATCACAAATATATGCATATTTATTGAAACAAGTGCTATTTATAAAAAATTTATTGCATCAATATAGGAAACTTAAGCAAATTTGTTAAAATTCATGCATATTTGTAAAATTTTAGTAAACTGTATAAACATCTGTTTATGTTTGAATGCAGATTAGTTAAAATTTATGCAGATTTGTAATAATTTATTAAACAAGATGCAAAAAAATATTATTAAAATAGAGAAGTTAATGCAGATTTTGTAATATTCATGCAATTCCAATTTTCATCTAAAGAAAAAATATATAAAATTTTTTTTCTATTAGAAAATGATTTGAATTCTTAAAATTTCTCTATAAGAAAAATGGTTTAGTATTAAGTAATTTTTCTATAGAAAATCAATTTCAGTTTTCAAAATTACGTCTGTCGTAATTTTCGACTCCATAATAAAATGATTTTGCGTAAATTACAAATTGTAAAGAAATTAAATTTAAATTACATATATATTTATTTTATTATATATGACAGGGAAAGTTAAAAGGGGCCTATTAGGCTTTTTACACTGAACAACATCTTTGTGAAACGCGTGTAAGATGTTGAAAATGTGAAACAAGTGTTTACATTGGCAACATCTTTTATTCAGCTGTCAAAAAATAAAAGAAAAGGACGCATATTTTTTGTTAAAAATAAAAAATGGATTTAGAGAAAGCATTAATCATTGGAGTAGTTGTTGCTTTGCAAGAACAACCCCGAATTTTAATGCAGTACATTGAAATATTAAAGGTCATTTTGGAAGAAGAGGATGATGAAGAAGAATTTTTGGTAGACATAAGAATGAAATTGTTACATCATTTTCCTTTGTTGAATAATTTTTTTTTTGTTTATTTTTTGCAATGTCAGTTTGCTAGTGATGGCACAAAGAAAATCGATTTTTTGTAATTTTTTTAGTGATGATACTTAAAATAACGAAAGATGTAAAATGGAACAAAATGAGAAAGAATCATCTTTTGTAGATGTAGAAAGATGTATAATTTTTGGCCTGTATAATTCTTATGGAAAGATGTTAACATCTTTGCAAATTGATGAAAGATGAAAGATGTAGCTCAGTGGAAAAATGCTATATGGGTCGAAAAAATCGATTTTTACTTTTTTGATGATTCTTATAGTAGACAAAAAAAAAGTATAAAAGAATCGGATGTGACAAACTTTTCTGCAATAGATCTAATTTACGTGAAAATCGTCACTCAGGGCTTTTCGGGATCGCTGATTACGAATCTGGTATTAGATTTTAAAAATATAAAATGGCGGATCAGTTATTTTAAAAATAGACCAATAATATTACAAAAAGTCCGCCATATTTGATCCCTCATTATAAATTTTCAAAAACGAATACCACATTCGTAATAAGCGACCCCGAAAACCACTGAGTGACGAATTTTCGGCAAATCCAATAATATTACAAAAATAGTCCGCCATATTGAAGCGCCATTTTGAATTTGCAAAATCTAATACCAGATTTGTAACCAGTTACCCCGAAAACCCGTGAGTAACAAGTTTCAAGCCATAAAAACGTATGCGCCTGAACTTGTTAACTTCCAAGTTTTTTTTTTCTAAAACTTATTTTCTGACCATAGGTCGGTCCCTTTTAACTTTTCCTGTCACATATTTCAAATAATTTTGCGTGAATTGGAAATTGTAATGAAATTAAATTTAGATTATATATTTTTGTACAATGCAATTGTTATTTATGATAAATTCAGTTATAAAATTGTTTAAGAGTCGTGATTATAATAACTTTTCAACAAATTCGGTTAACTTTCAAATTCGATATCGAATATTTTGTACATAAAAATTCTTTTAGATATTTGTAAATTTTTCTATTGTAATCGGAATTACATAAAAAATCTAGAGAAACATTTTATACACTTAATATTTTCAAAAGAAAAATTTACCCAAAATTATATTATTAAAAAAAAATTCAGTAAATTTTATGGAAAAATATTTTCTTTGTTACGAATTACTTACACTTGCACAGGCTAAAATACCAAAGAAACCGATTTTTTCTACAACACGTTCCATAAACAATTTGCCTCTGTCCATTAAACTTAAATTCTCTTGATTCTTTTTAGCTTTTAAAGCCTCAAATTCAGCCAATTCTTCAGCATCATCAGGATCGTAACCCGATAGACGGGCAGCTTTGGCCATAAAATAGGGTGGCAGTTCACCCAAGGCAGTGCCAGCACCCCATAGAAAAGCCTCAAGGCGTACTTTGGACATAATACTCCATAAATTGGGAATTATTTTATCATAAGGTTCCTCAGGGCAGATAATACTAAAAAAAAACATATATAAGAAGTTTTTTTTTTTTTTAAATTCCATTATAATCAACTTACTCATCTGGATATGGTGGTTTAGGAAAATTCACTGAATTACATTCATAGGCAGCCAATGTAACACTGGCTATATGTGGTCCTAAGTACAATAAAAATGTGTGCAAGCCTGTACCCAAACCCACCGATGATAAAATGCCCAAACCAGTCCAGTATACCACAAACCAGGTATTATTTTTTAAAAATTCCACCACTATTTGATGACGTCCTGGTAGTTGATATAAAATAGCCATAAAACTAGCTAATATTAAAAATAAACCAATCCAGATTTTCTTCTGTATTAATCTATTAAAGGTTAAAAAAAAAAAAAACACAATGATTAATATAAATAATAATCCTGTTGAAAGTAAATTAATTTCAAACCACCCCTCGCCCTACTTACTTTGCTCCTAAAGTCTTAACAAGTTCCATTATTTCCAAACTACAATATGACATTGTTTTTATTGGTTGCCTCCATAATACTAAAGTCTCACGTTCGGCTTTTAGTTTTTCCTTTTGTTGTTTATTTAACGGTTTCATTTGTTGTTTAGTATTCATCGTGGCTGATAATGACGTTAATGCACCGTTATTAGTTTTCTTGTGTTGTTGTTTTTCTAAAGAATTATTAGTGTTATTAATAGAAGTTGTTATTTTTCCAGCTTTATTATTTGCTGAGGAGGTTTTTCCTGTTGCTGAGGTTTTCTTTGTTTGTTGTTGTGGTTGTTGTTGTTTATTATTCATAGAGTTTTCTACATTTTTTCGCTGTCGCGTATCCTTTTCTTTTTTATCTTTTTTCTGATGTTGTGACATTTAAAAAAAATTTAAACAGCTTTCTTTACAATTTTCTTCTTTTTATTGATACAATTTATGTTTTTTTTAACTAATTTACTTAACGTTAATATTTGGGATTTATCAAAAAAAAAAAAAAAAAAAAACTTATATGTATTCTAGTGGAGGAGTTTGAGTTTTTTTTTTTTTGAGTTGTTTATTTGATTCCAACTAAATTTGGTGTCTTATTAATGAGCTGCAAGGAAAAGAAAATATTAGTATTAAAAAAGTTTGTTTAAACCAGTTTCTAGTTAAAAAATGTCAGAATTTAAAAAATTTTCTTTTACAAAAATATCTTGAAACATAAGAACGGACTTTTTTAAACTACTACTAAATCTAAACATTTTTCTACAGGAAATTACAATTCCAGTCAAATTCTCCGATTATTATGCAATCTTAACTGTTTCAACTTTTGGGTATTTCGTGGGAGAAACCGAGGAAAGAAAATTTAAATTTTACAAGTGTCTCAAGCGTCTTTGCGACTGGTGACAAAATTAGGATCGGTCTGTATACGTCTCCCAGGTTCGAGTTCTTTCCGGATTTCAGAATAGGAACCACTCTACCCTTTTCGAGACCTTTGGTAAAAACTTTACTCGACTTGACAACAGCTTCTTGTTTTCGAATCTCAAGTAGGATTTCTTCAAGAGATAATTATTTATATGTCAGTTTAACTTAGTTTAAATAAGTTAAACAATAAACTGAGTTTAACTGACCATACTGTTTTTCCAGTTCTACTTTAAGAAATTCCCAATAACATGATGATGCCATATTGATTGTGACAAAATTTATTAATTCCAATTTAAATTATCCTTAAAAAGGCGAATTTTCAATCTATATATTAAATATTTCAAAATGATGGCAACTATGCTTCCAAAATATGGGCAAAATTGGTATCAAAATTTATCTGTTTGCGAGTACTTTTAAGTTAGATGCAAATAAAATTAAATTTCTTATATTTCAAATATGCTTCCATTACAAAAATTCCAACGATTAAACCTTCATTTCAAAAATAAAAGGTCTGTACGAGGTAATTTTGGGTAAAGTCTGGTAAAATGAGAGCAATCAAAAAATTCTCTCATAAAACCATATTATTCATATTAAAAACAGCTTAAATAATAAATATATTTGAAATGGCAAATATATATTTACATTTTCAAATGTATTTTTCATTATTAAGAAGGAAAAGTTATTTATAGTAAATTTTTATTTAATTTTAATTTTTTTCAAAAATGCAAAACGGCTAATTTATTAGCAACAGCTGATGATTTGACAATTTTACCATTTTTGTTACAAGAAACGCTTTCTGGTAAGATTGGGTTCCCGCGGGCACCCGCGGGCACCCGCGGTAACGTACGTCGAACACACCTAAAGTGTACAACATTTTTGTCTCCTCTACAAAACATCATAATTTTATTAAAATCGTAAAGAACCCACCACGCAGACCTTTCTTTGTTTCAAGCGGCAACAACATAGAACAGACCTTATATTTCATAAACCAATTCTTTTGAAAATAGCAACAAAATGGTTATTGACCTAAAAACAAGCATACAAACTACTGTGGTTAATTGTAGAAGAAAAAAATCACACAAAGAAGACAGAAAAGTTTATATTTTTTAAATAATAATAAAATCTTATATTGATAAGAAACATTGAAAAATCATAACTAGATTATAATTAAAGTTGTATAGTAATGCAAACTTGTACTAAACCTATTTTAAATTTAAATGCGGGAGGAATTGTTTTATTTGTTATTGGGGGAGATTTTTATTGTTGTTGGTATACATTGACTGGTTTGTTTGTACTATGGTGAGGGAAGGTATGCAGAGATAATACAAATTTGGACTTTGGGAACGCATCATTAAACACTTCGTGAACTTTTGATTGTTGTACTATTACAAAATGTTAAACTAAAAAACTAAAAATAAAACCATATTGCGGGTAAATTAACATACGACAAAAACGCACCAATGACAAGAAACCACACAATGTTTTGCTGTTATTGCTTTTTCCCCCCGTACACGTAATACAACTAAAGAGAGGTTAAAAACATGAAAGTCTGAAGAAGAGTAAGGTATATTAAATAATAACA
Source organism: Eustalomyia histrio (assembly GCA_949748255.1). Lineage (NCBI taxonomy): Eukaryota > Metazoa > Arthropoda > Insecta > Diptera > Anthomyiidae > Eustalomyia > Eustalomyia histrio. The sequence goes on from OX456525.1 coordinate 138,867,854, forward strand.
AAAAAAGCATTATTTTTTTAATGTTAAATTATACTATTTTATGATGATACTAACAAATAATTATTGTAAAGCAAAGATGCCAGATCAGTTATTGATATAAAAAATGGTAGGGGCGGGATTTACCAAACAAAGGAAACCGTTAACGAAATCTCTCAGCTTCGAGTAGTTTTTTTGATTTGTAGGTACAGGGGTAGAAATCTTGGAGGTGGGCATGCTTTCATATAGAAGCGACCAAAATTGATAGGTTTCCTGAGAACATTTTATAGCGAATTAACGATATGCTCGAAATCAACATAAAATAGATTTCGATGGAATTCAAATAAAAATTTGGGATTTCAAACTCATTTCCCGCACAAAATGACATCCAATTAAAAGTTAGATTTCGCAAAAATCAAAACATAATCTAATCCATTTTTTTAAACTTTTTATCGACTTGTCGATTACAACGCTGAATTTATCGATAAATCGTAATTGTGGTTGGCAACACTAATATTTTGACAATTGCTTGACAAAAACACGTTCTCACGCACATGATACATTTGCATGTGTGCACAATATATTTGGATGTGCAATAGTGTTATGATAATATTACATTTTTTGAGCTCTTAGTTAACACATTGAGGGTATTAACTCTTGGTAGTAAACAACCCTTGTAGACCTTGTAGAGGTTGTAGATATAGTAAAAGTACTACCATTTACTACACCACAACAAAATGTATAGAACTAAAACTTACTAAGGTGTGGTCAAAATACAAGACCAAAAGGTATAGTAAATACATGTTGTACATTTACAAGACTAAAACAGCTGATCAAACTATTGTTTGTTTTTTTTTATTTTTCATTTTGTGGTCACTATTAAAATAATGTTAAATAATGGATCAAAATAATGAAAAACCCAACTTAAAACAAAAGCGTGAAAAAATAAGTAATAAAAGATGGACCGATAGTGAAATTCAGCAGCTATTGGTTTTTATTATTACATTTAATACCGTATCTTCAAGCCCAGAATCTCTGCAAATTCTATTAAGTTAATTGCATTTTGCTTTAAAAAAATTATAATTTTATATTTTTCCGTATTTATAGGTATTTTTGTTAACTTCAATTTTTTTTTAATATTTTAATTTTTTAAACTGATGAAAAACAAAACAAAAATCAGCTGATTGATTAATTTACAATAGCTGTGTTATTGCGGGAAGTAAATACACGAAAAAGTCGTTCACGCTTTGTAGTAAAAAATCGTTGTAAATATACAAGGGTTGTAAATATACTAACAAGAGTGAAAATCCTTATTAAATCGATGTTTGAGCCTTTTTCTTTGTAACAAAATTTATTTTTCAATACCGGTTGCATATTAAAAGTTTTCATATTATTTTTTTCTAGACATAATCAGCTGTTTTTTGCACAGGGTGTCCGCCGGGAAGCTTTACTTCTTTGTTTATAATTTTTGATTGAATGAAAAAGAATAATCTTAATTGATAAATGTTTTATTTAATGTCGGCAATTATTTATGGAATACAATATCAGATAAATGACCGCCTGTTTGCCTCACAAGTGCGAGCCCTTGTGGGCACATGTTTCCATATATTCTCACACATTTCACGCGGTATTTCATTAATTTAATCACGAATATTTTGTTTGAGTTGCTCAAGCGTTTCTGGTTTGTTTGCATAAACCTTGCTTTTCAGATATCCCCACAAAAAGAAGTCCGGAGCAGTCAAATCAGGCGACCGTGGAGGCCTATCAACATTATTATTTCTTGAAATAACTTGTTGTGGAAAGAGGTCTCGCTGTAATTCCATTGTAATCCTGGCTGTTTAAGACTAGGCACCGTCTTGTTAATACCACATGTTAATCAAGCCCAAAGCATGCAGTTGTGGCGTTAAAAAGTTTTCAATCATATTAAGATATCGCTTCCAAATTCGCAATTATATTGTATTTACGCTATGCCCGAAATCTTGTTTAAAACGTATTTTGGCGAAAATCTAGTTCATAACTGGACTTAATACCAGATTTCGCATACAAAGTTATCGAATTATTTGAATATTTTAGTTTCATAATTTGTTAGCACTTCATTCAGCAATAATATGTAAATATTGTGAAAATCTGGCATCACCTTGTGCAAAAAAACTAAATTTTAATTAAGAAAACTTTTTAATATTAGTTGTAGATCCAATAAAATTGCTTACTTTATCGAAAGTAAAGTTAAATGCAGCACCCAGTTTTTTTTTTGCCTCCTTCAAAAAAATCTTTTCTAACATTGGTATAGTTCCGGAATGACCTAACATGAACCTAGTGAAAAGTCTTGTCATTCCTTATTAAAAACACTGTGAACATATTAGCAGCCGAAATTAAATTGTCGAATTAAATTTCGAGACCTCGAAATAACAAAATTTATCAGTTTTCTGCTATTTCCCCATAACTAAAAGAATAGTACGGCATCTCTGTTTTTGCCAAAAAACGTGTCATTTTTTTTTTCATCTTTTACAAATATAAGGGAAAAAAGGCGAAGGGGTGGTTTTAACAGCTCTCTCAATATTTCAACTGATTGCGACTCTCCTTTTAACATCAACAACAAAGAGAAAAAGAACCTGCATTTGAAAAAGTGCAGAGGTTAAAATATGCAAACAATAGAAAAACAAAGAATTATGTTTTAATAAATTTTAATATAATACTAAATTTTTCTAATAAATTGTGTCCTTTGTTCTTTTTTTAGGTACTTGATAATTACAAAAAAATTAATTATTAAAATGGAATTTATAGCACCTTTTCTGATTTTTCATTTTTTTTTATTTGGCAAAAATCTATTGTTGCCTGTTAATTTACCTTGTTTTATTTTTTTTAATTATAAAAGAACTTTCAATTTTCTAGTATTGCAGCACTTATATCTACACAAAAGTACACACTATATTTTGTTAATTAAATTTATAATAGTTTTTCTAAACAATTTTTAGAATTTTTCTATATTACGACAACTAACCACCGCTCGTTAAGATTTTTACTCCACTAACTAAAAATCCAATGAAAAAGGTTTTAAGTAAACAGGGCGCATAGAAAATTATTATTTTTTTGTGCAAGCAAACATCCTGTGTTTCTTTCAATTTGTTTACCACAAAAACAGAGTTGTATAAGCAACAAATTTATTGCTTATGGACAAGTAAACAATTTTCGGAGAATTTTATCTGTAGTGTAAATTTTACATTACATTTTTGTTAAAATTTGTATTAAAAACTAAAGAGATTTTACCAAAAAAGTAAGTAGGACATGTAAAATTACATATTTTGATTTTGTTTATTTGATAAGTACAATTTTTCTGTTGGAATATCTATAGATTCTTTTTGGCGTCACCCTGCAATTTGCCAAGGGGTTTCTTAAGAATTTTAGCATGGAGTCTTCTGAGCCATCAACTACAGCCATGGTAGAAAAACCACAATGTTCAACTCAACTGGCTGCGGAAGCTACTCCTATGGAGACGGATGATAATCTAAATAATAATCTAGAATCAACCGGAGAACAAAGTAGTAAGTATTATGTACAGTAGAAGCTTTTGTAAGTGGACAAAATAATCGCGGGAAGAATATTTTCAGTTTTGCAGTTTATACAGTTAGATCAATTTGTGATAAAAATTAATATCGCTAAAGCTTTTGCGGTGTGAGAACTACTGAAACGGTGTAAACCTAACTGGGCATTGTTTCTGTATTTCTCGCATCGATAAAGTTTTCGCAAAATACACGTAAAATGCAACCTTGTTCTGCTTTTTATAGGGTGAATCACTGGCAAATTAACCCAACAAACAATACGTTCCGTTTATGTAACGTTTTAGGTCTGTCATAAACGGAATCTAACTCCATTTACGTACCGTTTTTTGGATTCGTATACGGACCAGAAAACGGGTTTTAAGGAACATCGAAACTGATTCGAATCCGCATAAAAACCGTCAATAATGGACCGGATGTATCGGATAAAGAACGGAGTTGTCCGTTAAAAGTCCGTCAATGACGGACCGTTTACGGACCGGATATATCGGATGGAAAACGGAGTTGTCCGTTGAAAGTCCGTCAATGGCGGACCGTTTACGGATCCTTATTCCTACTGTTTTTTTTGCAATAAAAACGGATGCCTAAATTTTTAATTTAGAATAACAAATTATAGTTATTTTCTTTAAATTTATTTATATAAATATGCTATAAAATAAAAAATTTAATTAAATGAAATATGCATCTCCAGCATAACTAGAATCTCTATCCATCACTGCGGTTATGGCCCATTGAATATCATGAAAAAAATAAAACAAAATTTAATTTTGGTTTAATTAGTGGCGTTTACAAAATGATGGAGCATACAACGCAAATTTGCATATTTTTTAACAAAATCTATTATGAATTGGCAGACAATATTTTTATTTGCAAAATTGCATAAATTTGCGCACATCACCGTAAAACTTGTTTTAAATTTCATATATATTTACATTAAATTAAATTTATTAAATTTATTTTCCGTGTATATGTTTTTCTAAACTTTAGCGCGCAAACCGTGCAAAGATCACAGACATGTTTCAATTATTCGTTGTTGACACCAAAACAAATTCAAAAGCAACGGAAGAAAAACTAATGAAATTCAAGGAAGGCCGTATTTGACGATACAGAAACGGATGCACCAAAACGGAATCAAAACGTACTGTTTTCGAAAATTCAATTATACGGGCCGTTAATGTTCCGTTAACGTACATGCTTTGACGGATATGTATTCACGGTCCGTAAACGTGCAGTAGACCCAGATTCATGAATCCGTACGTGTCGGAGAGTCCGTAAAAATGATTCTTGGAAATATATATTAATCTAAAGAACATAATAATGCGCTTTGTTTATGTTATTTTGGATTTAAATTTTTTACACATACTGTATGTTAAATTTACTAAAATTTGAAGCTGTGACGTAAGCTACACGCAATTTGAATAAAATTTCGTTTCCCAAACGCCTTTATCAAGGAAAAAAGTACAAATTTTTTTACTGCGGCATCGTTATATTGTGGCAGAGTATTTGTAGAACGAAACACGAAAATTTATTTACAAGAATTGTGATCAGCTGTTAAAATTGCTTCTCAGATTGCCTCAGGGATTTAATGAGAAATAGACTACCATCCAGTTTTCAATTTCAAAAAGTGTGATTGTGTTAGTAAAAAACTGTGAGTGCATTGCAAATTGACAGAAATTCAAATCCAAAAATTAATCCTGTAACCCCCAAGTAATAGACAATTTTATAAAATAAAATGTGCACAGATTTGAAAGTTAAAAGCCCTAAAAAATTTCCAGTAAAAATGCAAACAACATTATCATCTATTAAGTGACCATGCAAATTTTTGTACATAGAACTTTGTATATTTTAATTTTTTAACCACGTTAAAATAGAAATTAGCAAACCAAATCATTTATGTCAAATATTGTCGCCACTTACTTTATTTTAAAATTAATTTTGCAGCAAAATAGTAATGGAACTTTTAAATATTGTATAGATAAATATTCACTAAAATGGACAACACATTACATATATGAAAAGATATTGAGTATTTATAAAATTATTTGACAGAATTCCAGAACATGCCCGGTATTTTTACAAAATATTTTTTGTTCAAATCGGACATTAACTTTTAAAAATATTCACATTTATTCGTGCACTATTTATTTCGCAATCATTCATTAGCTTGACCATAAAAACAAGAGCTCAAACAAATACTAACATTTTTTAAGAAGCAAACCATTTTTTAGTACTTTTTATGGAAGATTAGGAAGACAATTTGTAATTTTTAGACACTCCTTCAAAAGAGTACTATTATTGGTATTTCTTAAATAGAAATTCACATTTTTTAAACTTTTAATCACATTTTTGAAATAAGATTTTGGAATAAGATTCTCGGGCGAAGGTTGTTTTTTAATACATTTTTAAAGAAACGATTCCATTTTTATTAGTGTCTTTGTTTAAAGACAGGCCATGATTCTTTATACTTTCTATGTAATGGTTTTATTTTGGTACTTAAAAAAAAACAACTTTAATTTAGTTTATTCTTCAGATATAAAATTTTATTTATTTTTTTTATTGGTAAACAAATTTTATTATTTTTTTATTGGTAAAAAAATTGTATTTATTTTTTATTGGTAAACATTCCCATGTTTTTGCCAGAAAATGTAAAAACAGGTTTAATTTGTACAAAAAAACCTTCGATAGAGTTAGATTACCCAACTTATTGACTAATCTTTTTTTTTGATACCTACTTTTGAACAAAAAGGTTATTTTCGAAAAAGGCTCCTTTAACATTTTTGTTTTTATTTCCAATTCCTCAATCAAGTTCCATTCTCAGGATTTTTTTTTACTATGTAATTCAGTATTTTTGGCCAAACGGCTTTTTGTATAATAGATGAATAAATAAACATATAAATAAATCACCCGTTTAGGTGCCTTGGACGAGCCAATGGATACTGCCAGTGCCAATGAAGGCCAACAAAATGATAATATGCCAGCAGAAAGTTCTAACCCAGAATCAGTAAATCGTTTGCAAGCAAATGAATCATCTGCCTCCTCGTTTAATATACAACAACCAACACAATCGGAACAATTTGATGTAGCTAATGAAAATTTAGCTACATTAGCTGCTGTGTCAGCAGCAGGAGCAGAAGTTAATTTCACAGCTGCTCCACCATCGACTCAAAAAATGGAAACACGACCTACTGCAGCTAACCCTACACCAGCAGAAGAAACTGCTAAATCGATAACCTCTACCATCAGCAATCCCACAACAACTAATTATCAACCATCAGCAGTAGCAGCTACAACAACAATTCCTCCAATAAATGAAGAAGATGCTAAATGGCACACAGTTGGTATATTTACGGAGGTTTTCAACACTACAGTTACTAATTACATTGATAACTCTGTATGGTCTTCATCGGGATTAAATCTTAATGCTGATGATTTGCCTGATTTAACACAAAAAGCACGCACTAATTTAGAACCTGGTACAGCATATCGTTTTCGTATTAGAGCCATAAATTCTGTGGGATCTAGTGATTGGAGTGAGATATCTAGTTTTAAAACATGTTTGCCTGGCTTCCCTGGAGCTCCTTCAGCTATAAAAATCTCTAAATCTTCAGAAGGGGCTCATTTAACCTGGGAGCCCCCACCAAGCTGTGTTAGTTCAAATGAAATTGTAGAATATTCGGTATATTTGGCTGTAAAACCAGGCAAGGAAAAAGAGACCAAGGCCGGCCAAAGAACACCCGCCCAATTGGCTTTTGTGCGTGTGTATGTGGGAGCTGCCAATCAATGTACGGTCTCTCATACTTCGCTATCAGCTGCTCATGTGGATTGTTCTAATAAACCAGCTATAATATTTCGTATAGCAGCGCGTAATGAAAAGGGTTATGGACCTGCCACGCAAGTGAGGTGGCTGCAAGATCCTGTACAAAATTCTACTGCTAATACTGGTATGGGATCCAATAGTTTGCTTTCACCAACGCGCGTTAAACCCGAACTAACTGGTGCCTCACCCAGCAAACGTTTTAAGGCAGCAGCAGGCGCAGGTCGTTGAAGAGATTTATTGAAAACAAAATTTAATCATAATTTTATTATAATTTCTCCGCAATCTTTTTAGTTTCAGATTGTATTTTTTTTATCTAAACATTACAAGTCCATAATTTGTAAATCAAGCTATAAAAAGTATATAAGTTTAATCTACCTTAAATACAAATGTGTTATTTCACTTTTTAAATTGCTTGTACATTATATTTTAGATAAAATCAAATATATATATTTAAATAAACATAGTTTGAGTTAGTAATAAATACGTTCTTACTGTACCTTAAAATATGTATTTTCGTTTTTGCAAATTCTCTACTATCAAATTCCATGTAAAAGTGCGCGTTTTGGGGTTCAGTATGAACATATTATAACTGAACCCCAAAATACGTATTTTTGTTTTAATTTTTAAAACAAAAATACATATATTGGAGTTCAGTATGAATGTTGTGTTACCTTCTAAAAATATAAAACTGATGTTATAAATATTCCAGAGTGTAAAATGAAAACTTTTCCAAGGATTTAAAACAGGGTCAGGAGAAAAATGATATTTATTGCAGTTGTTGTTAAAAAATCTGTCCGCTTTTTTTAAACATTATTTAGTATTATATGTAATCGCACGTATGAGCAAAAATAGTTATTACTTTATTACTTTTTTTTTAAAGCAATGCTTCAGAATTTTATTTTACTTGCGAGTACACTAAATTTTTATTTCATTTAAATTTCAAGTTATTCTATAAGCCTATGGATAAATTTGGCATTCAGACATGCTTAAGCCAAAAGTTATTACTTCAGAATTATTGCTGACTTTTATTCATATGATGAGAGATTCAGGAGGAACTTGATTTTATGTAATTTGGTATTTTGGTAATGTTTGTGAAAAAGAAGATGAAATTTGTTAAGTGGTAAATTGCTCATCTTGTGTTGATTACAGTATTTTTTGGTGCCGTCAGTTTAAAAACCTAATTAAAATTATACTATGACAAACAAAAATAGTATAGTTCGGTCGGTTGACGGTTGGGGAGATTTGGGGATAACTTGCAATCCATAGCTCTTAATAACTTCAATTTACGTTACTCTTTCTAAAAACTAAACAACAAAATTTTAGAACTATAAAGAAATTTATTCTGGCAAATACCAAAAATACATTGAATTAAAAATTAAATTAAGCAATCTATCAAAGACCGAAAAAAAGGTTCAAAACAATAAAAAATAACTTGTACTAATTCAGACTTCAAACTACCTTACAAATAACAAATTAACACCTTCCATTTATACAGATTGAACTTTATAATTCTTTAAATTATCTAAAATTATAAAAAAAAAACATTAAAAATTGAAACTCTATAAAGCTAATTTGAGTAACTTACCTTCTATAATACCACATTGTTCTTCTAAATATTCCTCAGAATTTAAATCTTTTAAAAACTTCTTTCTTTTAATTGTTAAACTGTAATCGGGACCATATTTTAAAAAGTTTTCATTCTCTGAGGGTATATCTTCAGGAAGAGGTTGTTCACATATGGCTGCTGTTAAAGAACACCAATAACGACAGGAGTTGGGAAAATTATAACCGCCACCTCCCAATAGTACACAGGGAAGTTGATAATTTAATACATATTTTATACATTCGATTAAATCTTCAGGTATTAAATTGGAACCACCTAGAGGGTCCCCAACTATAACATCGGCACCACATTGTAGAACTACAGCACAGGGTTGATATGTATCAATTATTGTAGAGCAGATTCTTAGAAAGGGATGTATACAATTTTTAAATTATATCTCTTTTAAAAAGGTTTTTTAAAAATCTCACCTTTTAAAATATTTAATATATTTTTCTCCCGTGATGCCTGTTTTATAAGGGAAATTTGCTGTATAACCTAGACCTTTGGCAAATCCTTTATCTTCTGCTCTTCCAGTGCCCGGATAGTAACCACATTCCTGCTGATGAAAGGATAAACAAAAAACTCTTTTCGTGGAGGCAAATGCTAATTCCACTCCATCTCCATGATGGTTATCCAAGTCTATGTAAAGTATACTTCGAAATTTCTTTGTTAGCACTAAAATACCCAAAACTATATCATTTATATAACAAAACCCAGCCGCTTTATCCCGTTGGGCATGATGCCAGCCACCACACCAGTTGATTATAACATCTGAATTATCATTAGATCTACATAATGCATCACAGGCAGTCATGGTAGCTCCGGCAATACAACATGCATATTGCTTAATACCCGGCCAGGGTGGACAGTCGTAGGAGAGACCATGACTATCGGATAACAAAGAACAATCTCTATCCTCATCTGCCTCATTGGTTTCTTCAGATTGTGGAGTATCATTTTTCATGTTTATTTCTTCGTTCTGCTTCTTAAACTTGTCTTCATAAACATCCAATTGTTGTATATAATCACGAGTATGGAAACTCCTTAAATCGGCGGCATTACATACTACGGGCCTGATTCTTTTCATATTCATTAATAAGCCATAAGATTGCAGTAGATTGTGGTTTAAGGAAGCCTATTTAAAGGAGTATTTAAGCAAGAGATTTTAACTACAAGTATAACAAAACGTAAGTACTTAAAATACTGCCAACTTCCAGTTTGTTTTTAACTACACTTTGTTAAACTCGACTCCGGAAGATCATTTTAGTGTTTACCTTTGATCGCCCAACTCACCCTTCCTTTAACAGCCGGATTTTTATCTGCTTGTTGTATTAAATAATCACTATAAATATATTTTACATTTCTAGCCATTGTTTTTAAAATTTAGTGCTTTTGATTTGTTTAAAAAATTCTTTATTTAGCGGCGGTATTTTATTAACAGCTGTTAATTTATTTTCAGTGCTACCAGACTGCTTAAAAATACCAGATTTATTTAAAATTGCACACTAAATATCCTAGATAAAAAACTCTTACTTGTGACCTTCCACAATATCAAATATTTTGCGATTTAATGATTTTTTACACAAAACTCGAAGTGATTCAAAATTTTGTCTGATTTTGTTTTACAATGTATTTGTTTACTCATTTATTTCCTGTTTATTTGAAAATTTTATATTCTTTAGGAAAATTCGAAGTAAATTTTATATAGGGCTGCCATCTTTCCACATTCCTTAAAATTACTGATATTTGCTAGATACTTAAATACTCTATATCTCGGAAATTACTACAACGATTTAAATAGGATTCTTAAAATTATTTTGGTACTCAATGTAAAGGAATTGCAAGAGCTGTTTACCAGTGCCAAAATCTTTTGGAAATTTTGAGATTTAGTATGGATTTTGATGCATTAAAATTTTCACAATCGATCTTCCATAATCATTATTTTCTCAGAAACAAAAAGGAATTTCCCAGTGAAAAGTAGTTTTATTGGATCCCTTAGTATTCTATTTCATTTAAGTATAATATTTGATGAAAAAAATTTTAATTTTTTGGCAAAAAATACAATGTATACATCATCCTTTTTCGCAAGATCCATACTAAATCTCAGAATTTCGCAGAGATTTATGCACTGGTAAATATTCCTTTAAATTCCCTTTCATTTGAGTATAATATTGAGTGAAAACAAAATTTTCGATTTTTTGCAAAAAATGATAATGTATACACTGTCTTTTTTGCCAAAAAATTAAAAAATCTTTTTTCACTCAATATTATACTCAAATGAAAGGTAATACTAAGAGCATCCAATAAAACTACTTTTCACTGCTAAATTCTTAGTAGTTTCTGAGATAATGATGATTATGGAGGATCGACAATTGAAATTCTTATGCATTTTAATGCAAAATCCATACTTAATCTCAGAATTTCGCAGAGATTTATGCTCTGGCAAATAGCCCTTTAAATTCCCTTTCATTTGAGTATAATATTGAGTGAAAACAAAATTTTCGATTTTTTGCAAAAAATGATAATGTATACACTGTCTTATTTGCCAAAAAATTAAAAAATCTTTTTTCACTCAATATTATACTCAAATGAAAGGTAATACTAAGAGCATCCAATAAAACTACTTTTCACTGCTAAATTCTTAGTAGTTTCTGAGATAATGATGAGTATGGAAGATCGACAATTGAATTTCTTATGCATTTTAATGCAAAATCCATACTTAATCTCAGAATTTTGCAGAGATTTATTCACTGGTAAATAGCCCTTTAAATTCCCTTTCATTTGAGTATAATATTGAGTGAAAACAAAATTTTCGATTTTTTGCAAAAAATGATCATGTATACACTGTCTTCTTTGCCAAAAAATTAAAAAATTTATTTTCACTCAATATTATACTCAAATGAAAGGTAATACTAAGAGCATCCAATAAAACTACTTTTCACTGCGAAATTCTTAGTAGTTTCTGAGATAATGATGATTATGGAGGATCGACAATTGAATTTTTTATGCATTTTAATGCAAAATCCATACTTAATCTCAGAATTTCGCAGAGATTTATGCACTGGTAAATAGCCCTTTAAATTCCCTTTCATTTGAGTATAATATTGAGTGAAAACAAAATTTTCGATTTATTGCAAAAAATGATGTATACACTGCCTTTTTTGCCAAAAAATTAAAAAAATTTATTTTCACTCAATATTATACTCAAATGAAAGGTAATACTAAGAGCATCCAATAAAACTACTTTTCACTGCGAAATTCTTAGTAGTTTCTGAGATAATGATGATTATGGAGGATCGACAATTGAATTTTTTATGCATTTTAATGCAAAATCCATACTTAATCTCAGCATTTCGCAGAGATTTATGCACTGGTAAATAGCTCTTTAAATTCCCTTTCATTTGAGTATAATATTGAGTGAAAACAAAATTTTCGATTTTTTGCAAAAAATGATGATGTACACTGCCTTTTTTGCCAAAAAATTAAAAAAAATTATTTTCACTCAATATTATACTCAAATGAAAGGTAATACTAAGAGCATCCAATAAAACTACTTTTCACTGCGAAATTCTTAGTAGTTTCTGAGATAATGATGATTATGGAGGATCGACAATTGAATTTTTTATGCATTTTAATGCAAAATCCATACTTAATCTCAGAATTTCGCAGAGATTTATGCACTGGTAAATAGCCCTTTAAATTCCCTTTCATTTGAGTATAATATTGAGTGAAAACAAAATTTTCGATTTTTTGCAAAAAAATTAAAAAATTTATTTTCACTCAATATTATACTCAAATGAAAGGTAATTCTAAGAGCATCCAATAAAACTACTTTTCACTGCGAAATTCTTAGTAGTTTCTGAGATAATGATGATTATGGAGGATCGACAATTGAATTTTTTATGCATTTTAATGCAAAATGCATACTTAATCTCAGAATTTCGCAGAGATTTATGCACTGATAAATAGCCCTTTAAATTCCCTTTCATTTGAGTATAATATTGAGTGAAAACAAAATATTCGATTTTTTGCAAAAAAATTAAAAAATTTATTTTCACTCAATATTATACTCAAATGAAAGGTAATTCTAAGAGCATCCAATAAAACTACTTTTCACTGCGAAATTCTTAGTAGTTTCTGAGATAATGATGATTATGGAGGATCGACAATTGAATTTTTTATGCATTTTAATGCAAAATGCATACTTAATCTCAGAATTTCGCAGAGATTTATGCACTGGTAAATAGCCCTTTAAATTCCCTTTCATTTGAGTATAATATTGAGTGAAAACAAAATTTTCGATTTTTTGCAAAAAAGGATGAGATAATGATGATTATGGAGGATCGACAATTGAATTTTTTATGCATTTTAATGCAAAATGCATACTTAATCTCAGAATTTCGCAGAGATTTATGCACTGGTAAATAGCCCTTTAAATTCCCTTTCATTTGAGTATAATATTGAGTGAAAACAAAATATTCGATTTTTTGCAAAAAAGGATGATGTATACACTGCCTTTTTTGCCAAAAAATTAAAAAATTTATTTTCACTCAATATTATACTCAAATGAAAGGTAATACTAAGAGCATCCAATAAAACTACTTTTCACTGCGAAATTCTTAGTAGTTTCTGAGATAATGATGATTATGGAGGATCGACAATTGAATTTTTTATGCACTTTAATGCAAAATGCATACTTAATCTCAGAATTTCGCAGAGATTTATGCACTGGTAAATAGCCCTTTAAATTCCCTTTCATTTGAGTATAATATTGAGTGAAAACAAAATTTTCGATTTTTTGCAAAAAAGGATGATGTATACACTGTCTTTTTTGCCAAAAAATTAAAAAATTTATTTTCACTCAATATTATACTCAAATGAAAGGTAATACTAAGAGCATCCAATAAAACTACTCTTCACTGCGAAATGCTTAGTAGTTTCTGAGATAATGATGATTATGGAGGATCGACAATTGAATTTTTTATGCATTTTAATGCAAAATCCATACTTAATCTCAGAATTTCGCAGAGATTTATGCACTGGTAAATAGCCCTTTAAATTCCCTTTCATTTGAGTATAATATTGAGTGAAAACAAAATTTTCGATTTTTTGCAAAAAATGATGATGTCTTTTTTGCCAAAAAATTAAAAAATTTTTTTTCACTCAATTTTATACTCAAATGAAAGGTAATACTAAGAGCATCCAACAAAACGACTTTTCACTGCGAAATTCTTAGTACTTTCTGAGATATTGATGATTATGGAGGATCGACAATTGAATTTTTTATGCACTTTAATGCAAAATCCATACTTAATCTCAGAATTTCGCAGAGATTTATGCACTGGTAAATAGCCCTTTAAATTCCCTTTCATTTGAGTATAATATTGAGTGAAAACAAAATTTTCGATTTTTTGCAAAAAATGATGATGTCTTTTTTGCCAAAAAATTAAAAAATTTTTTTTCACTCAATTTTATACTCAAATGAAAGGTAATACTAAGAGCATCCAACAAAACGACTTTTCACTGCGAAATTCTTAGTACTTTCTGAGATAATGATGATTATGTAGGATCGACAATTGAATTTTTTATGCATTTTAATGCAAAATCCATACTTAATCTCAGAATTTCGCAGAGATTTATGCACTGGTAAATAGCCCTTTAAATTCCCTTTCATTTGAGTATAATATTGAGTGAAAACAAAATATTCGATTTTTTGCAAAAAAGGATGATGTATACATTGCCTTTTTTGCCAAAAAATTAAAAAATTTATTTTCACTCAATATTATACTCCAATAAAACTACTTCCAATAAAACTACTTTTCACTGCGAAATTCTTAGTAGTTTCTGAGATAATGATGATTATGGAGGATCGACAATTGAATTTTTTATGCACTTTAATGCAAAATGCATACTTAATCTCAGAATTTCGCAGAGATTTATGCACTGGTAAATAGCCCTTTAAATTCCCTTTCATTTGAGTATAATATTGAGTGAAAACAAAATTTTCGATTTTTTGCAAAAAAGGATGATGTATACAGTGTCTTTTTTGCCAAAAAATTAAAAAATTTATTTTCACTCAATATTATACTCAAATGAAAGGTAATACTAAGAGCATCCAATAAAACTACTTTTCACTGCGAAATTCTTAGTAGTTTCTGAGATAATGATGATTATGGAGGATCGACAATTGAATTTTTTATGCATTTTAATGCAAAATGCATACTTAATCTCAGAATTTCGCAGAGATTTATGCACTGGTAAATAGCCCTTTAAATTCCCTTTCATTTGAGTATAATATTGAGTGAAAACAAAATTTTCGATTTTTTGCCAAAAATGAAAAAATTTATTTTCACTCAATATTATACTCAAATGAAAGGTAATACTAAGAGCATCCAATAAAACTACTTTTCACTGCGAAATTCTTAGTAGTTTCTGAGATAATGATGATTATGGAGGATCGACAATTGAATTTTTTATGCATTTTAATGCAAAATGCATACTTAATCTCAGAATTTCGCAGAGATTTATGCACTGGTAAATAGCCCTTTAAATTCCCTTTCATTTGAGTATAATATTGAGTGAAAACAAAATATTCGATTTTTTGCAAAAAAGGATGATGTATACACTGCCTTTTTTGCCAAAAAAATTAAAAAAATTTTTTTCCCTCAATTTTATACTCAAATGAAAGGTAATACTAAGAGCATCCAATAAAACTATTTTTCACTGCGAAATTCTTAGTAGTTTCTGAGATATTGATGATTATGGAGGATCGACAATTGAATTTTTTATGCATTTTAATGCAAAATGCATACTTAATCTCAGAATTTCGCAGAGATTTATGCACTGGTAAATAGCCCTTTAAATTCCCTTTCATTTGAGTATAATATTGAGTGAAAACAAAATTTTCGATTTTTTGCCAAAAAATGAAAAAATTTATTTTCACTCAATATTATACTCAAATGAAAGGTAATACTAAGAGCATCCAATAAAACTACTTTTCACTGCGAAATTCTTAGTAGTTTCTGAGATAATGATGATTATGTAGGATCGACAATTGAATTTTTTATGCATTTTAATGCAAAATGCATACTTAATCTCAGAATTTCGCAGAGATTTATGCACTGGTAAATAGCCCTTTAAATTCCCTTTCATTTGAGTATAATATTGAGTGAAAACAAAATATTCGATTTTTTGCAAAAAAGGATGATGTATACACTGCCTTTTTTGCCAAAAAAATTAAAATTTCTTTTTTTCGCTCAATTTTATACTCAAATGAAAGGTAATACTAAGAGCATCCAATAAAACTATTTTTCACTGCGAAATTCTTAGTAGTTTCTGAGATATTGATGATTATGGAGGATCGACAATTGAATTTTTTATGCATTTTAATGCAAAATGCATACTTAATCTCAGAATTTCGCAGAGATTTATGCACTGGTAAATAGCCCTTTAAATTCCCTTTCATTTGAGTATAATATTGAGTGAAAACAAAATATTCGATTTTTTGCAAAAAAGGATGATGTATACACTGCCTTTTTTGCCAAAAAATTAAAAAATTTATGTTCACTCAATATTATACTCAAATGAAAGGTAATACTAAGAGCATCCAATAAAACTACTTTTCACTGCGAAATTCTTAGTAGTTTCTGAGATAATGATGATTATGGAGGATCGACAATTGAATTTTTTTTGAATTTTAATGCAAAATGCATACTTAATCTCAGAATTTCGCAGAGATTTATGCACTGGTAAATAGCCCTTTAAATTTCCTTTCATTTGAGTATAATATTGAGTGAAAACAAAATTTTCGATTTTTTGCAAAAAATGATGATGTATACACTGTCTTTTTTGCCAAAAAATGAAAAAATTTATTTTCACTCAATTTTATACTCAAATGAAAGGTAATACTAAGAGCATCCAATAAAACGACTTTTCACTGCGAAATTCTTAGTAGTTTCTGAGATAATGATGATTATGGAGGATCGACAATTGAATTTTTTATGCATTTTAATGCAAAATGCATACTTAATCTCAGAATTTCGCAGAGATTTATGCACTGGTAAATAGCCCTTTAAATTCCTTTTCATTTGAGTATAATATTGAGTGAAAACAAAATATTCGATTTTTTGCAAAAAAGGATGATGTATACATTGCCTTTTTTGCCAAAAAAATTAAAAAATTTTTTTCCCTCAATTTTATACTCAAATGAAAGGTAATACTAAGAGCATCCAATAAAACTATTTTTCACTGCGAAATTCTTAGTAGTTTCTGAGATATTGATGATTATGGAGGATCGACAATTGAATTTTTTATGCATTTTAATGCAAAATGCATACTTAATCTCAGAATTTCGCAGAGATTTATGCACTGGTAAATAGCCCTTTAAATTCCCTTTCATTTGAGTATAATATTGAGTGAAAACAAAATTTTCGATTTTTTGCCAAAAAATGAAAAAATTTATTTTCACTCAATATTATACTCAAATGAAAGGTAATACTAAGAGCATCCAATAAAACTACTTTTCACTGCGAAATTCTTAGTAGTTTCTGAGATAATGATGATTATGGAGGATCGACAATTGAATTTTTTATGCATTTTAATGCAAAATGCATACTTAATCTCAGAATTTCGCAGAGATTTATGCACTGGTAAATAGCCCTTTAAATTCCCTTTCATTTGAGTATAATATTGAGTGAAAACAAAATATTCGATTTTTTGCAAAAAAGGATGATGTATACACTGCCTTTTTTGCCAAAAAATTAAAAAAAAATTGTTCACTCAATTTTATACTCAAATGAAAGGTAATACTAAGAGCATCCAATAAAACTACTTTTCACTGCGAAATTCTTAGTAGTTTCTGAGATAATGATGATTATGGAGGATCGACAATTTAATTTTTTTGAATCTCAGAATTTCGCAGAGATTTATGCACTGGTAAATAGCCCTTTAAATTCCCTTTCATTTGAGTATAATATTGAGTGAAAACAAAATTTTCGATTTTTTGCAAAAAAGGATGATGTATACACTGTCTTTTTTGCCAAAAAATGAAAAAATTTATTGTCACTCAATATTATACTCAAATGAAAGGTAATACTAAGAGCATCCAACAAAACTACTTTTCACTGCGAAATTCTTAGTAGTTTCTGAGATAATGATGATTATGGAGGATCGACAATTTAATTTTTTTGAATCTCAGAATTTCGCAGAGATTTATGCACTGGTAAATAGCCCTTTAAATTCCCTTTCATTTGAGTATAATATTGAGTGAAAACAAAATATTCGATTTTTTGCAAAAAAGGATGATGTATACACTGCCTTTTTTGCCAAAAAAATTAAAAAAATTTTTTTCCCTCAATTTTATACTCAAATGAAAGGTAATACTAAGAGCATCCAATAAAACTATTTTTCACTGCGAAATTCTTAGTAGTTTCTGAGATATTGATGATTATGGAGGATCGACAATTGAATTTTTTATGCATTTTAATGCAAAATGCATACTTAATCTCAGAATTTCGCAGAGATTTATGCACTGGTAAATAGCCCTTTAAATTCCCTTTCATTTGAGTATAATATTGAGTGAAAACAAAATTTTCGATTTTTTGCCAAAAAATGAAAAAATTTATTTTCACTCAATATTATACTCAAATGAAAGGTAATACTAAGAGCATCCAATAAAACTACTTTTCACTGCGAAATTCTTAGTAGTTTCTGAGATAATGATGATTATGGAGGATCGACAATTGAATTTTTTATGCATTTTAATGCAAAATGCATACTTAATCTCAGAATTTCGCAGAGATTTATGCACTGGTAAATAGCCCTTTAAATTCCCTTTCATTTGAGTATAATATTGAGTGAAAACAAAATATTCGATTTTTTGCAAATAAGGATGATGTATACACTGCCTTTTTTGCCAAAAAAATTAAAATTTCTTTTTTTCGCTCAATTTTATACTCAAATGAAAGGTAATACTAAGAGCATCCAATAAAACTATTTTTCACTGCGAAATTCTTAGTAGTTTCTGAGATATTGATGATTATGGAGGATCGACAATTGAATTTTTTATGCATTTTAATGCAAAATGCATACTTAATCTCAGAATTTCGCAGAGATTTATGCACTGGTAAATAGCCCTTTAAATTCCCTTTCATTTGAGTATAATATTGAGTGAAAACAAAATTTTCGATTTTTTGCCAAAAAATGAAAAAATTTATTTTCACTCAATATTATACTCAAATGAAAGGTAATACTAAGAGCATCCAATAAAACTACTTTTCACTGCGAAATTCTTAGTAGTTTCTGAGATAATGATGATTATGGAGGATCGACAATTGAATTTTTTATGCATTTTAATGCAAAATGCATACTTAATCTCAGAATTTCGCAGAGATTTATGCACTGGTAAATAGCCCTTTAAATTCCCTTTCATTTGAGTATAATATTGAGTGAAAACAAAATTTTCGATTTTTTGCAAAAAAGGATGATGTATACACTGTCTTTTTTGCCAAAAAATGAAAAAATTTATTGTCACTCAATTTTATACTCAAATGAAAGGTAATACTAAGAGCATCCAATAAAACTACTTTTCACTGCGAAATTCTTAGTAGTTTCTGAGATAATGATGATTATGGAGGATCGACAATTTAATTTTTTTGAATCTCAGAATTTCGCAGAGATTTATGCACTGGTAAATAGCCCTTTAAATTCCCTTTCATTTGAGTATAATATTGAGTGAAAACAAAATTTTCGATTTTTTGCAAAAAAGGATGATGTATACACTGTCTTTTTTGCCAAAAAATGAAAAAATTTATTGTCACTCAATATTATACTCAAATGAAAGGTAATACTAAGAGCATCCAATAAAACTACTTTTCACTGCGAAATTCTTAGTAGTTTCTGAGATAATGATGATTATGGAGGATCGACAATTGAATTTTTTTGAATCTCAGAATTTCGCAGAGATTTATGCACTGGTAAATAGCCCTTTAAATTCCCTTTCATTTGAGTATAATATTGAGTGAAAACAAAATTTTCGATTTTTTGCAAAAAATGATGATGTATACACTGTCTTTTTTGCCAAAAAATTAAAAAAAATTTTTTCACTCAATTTTATACTCAAATGAAAGGTAATACTAAGAGCATCCAATAAAACTACTTTTCACTGCGAAATTCTTAGTAGTTTCTGAGATAATGATGATTATGGAGGATCGACAATTGAATTTTTTTGAATCTCAGAATTTCGCAGAGATTTATGCACTGGTAAATAGCCCTTTAAATTCCCTTTCATTTGAGTATAATATTGAGTGAAAACAAAATTTTCGATTTTTTGCAAAAAATGATGATGTATACACTGTCTTTTTTGCCAAAAAATTAAAAAAAATTTTTTTCACTCAATTTTATACTCAAATGAAAGGTAATACTAAGAGCATCCAATAAAACTACTTTTCACTGCGAAATTCTTAGTAGTTTCTGAGATAATGATGATTATGGAGGATCGACAATTGAATTTTTTATGCATTTTAATGCAAAATGCATACTTAATCTCAGAATTTCGCAGAGATTTATGCACTGGTAAATAGCCCTTTAAATTCCCTTTCATTTGAGTATAATATTGAGTGAAAACAAAATATTCGATTTTTTGCAAAAAAGGATGATGTATAACACTGTCTTTTTTGCCAAAAAATTAAAAAAATTTTTTTTCACTCAATTTTATACTCAAATGAAAGGTAATACTAAGAGCATCCAATAAAACTACTTTTCACTGCGAAATTCTTAGTAGTTTCTGAGATAATGATGATTATGGAGGATCGACAATTGAATTTTTTTGAATCTCAGAATTTCGCAGAGATTTATGCACTGGTAAATAGCCCTTTAAATTCCCTTTCATTTGAGTATAATATTGAGTGAAAACAAAATTTTCGATTTTTTGCAAAAAATGATGACGTATACACTGTCTTTTTTGCCAAAAAATTAAAAAAAATTTTTTTCACTCAATTTTATACTCAAATGAAAGGTAATACTAAGAGCATCCAATAAAACTACTTTTCACTGCGAAATTCTTAGTAGTTTCTGAGATATGATGATTATGGAGGATCGACAATTGAATTTTTTATGCATTTTAATGCAAAATGCATACTTAATCTCAGAATTTCGCAGAGATTTATGCACTGGTAAATAGCCCTTTAAATTCCCTTTCATTTGAGTATAATATTGAGTGAAAACAAAATATTCGATTTTTTGCAAAAAAGGATGATGTATACACTGTCTTTTTTGCCAAAAAATTAAAAAAATTTTTTTTCACTCAATTTTATACTCAAATGAAAGGTAATACTAAGAGCATCCAATAAAACTACTTTTCACTGCGAAATTCTTAGTAGTTTCTGAGATAATGATGATTATGGAGGATCGACAATTGAATTTTTTTGAATCTCAGAATTTCGCAGAGATTTATGCACTGGTAAATAGCCCTTTAAATTCCCTTTCATTTGAGTATAATATTGAGTGAAAACAAAATTTTCGATTTTTTGCAAAAAATGATGATGTATGCACTGTCTTTTTTGCCAAAAAATTAAAAAAAATTTTTCACTCAATTTTATACTCAAATGAAAGGTAATACTAAGAGCATCCAATAAAACGACTTTTCACTGCGAAATTCTTAGTAGTTTCTGAGATAATGATGATTATGGAGGATCGACAATTGAATTTTTTATGCATTTTAATGCAAAATGCATACTTAATCTCAGAATTTCGCAGAGATTTATGCACTGGTAAATAGCCCTTTAAATTCCCTTTCATTTGAGTATAATATTGAGTGAAAACAAAATATTCGATTTTTTGCAAAAAAGGATGATGTATACACTGCCTTTTTTGCCAAAAAATTAAAAAATTTATAATATAATATTGAGTGAAAACAAAATTTTCGATTTTTTGCAAAAAATGATGATGTATACACTGTCTTTTTTGCCAAAAAATGAAAAAATTTATTTTCACTCAATTTTATACTCAAATGAAAGGTAATACTAAGAGCATCCAATAAAACGACTTTTCACTGCGAAATTCTTAGTAGTTTCTGAGATAATGATGATTATGGAGGATCGACAATTGAATTTTTTATGCATTTTAATGCAAAATGCATACTTAATCTCAGAATTTCGCAGAGATTTATGCACTGGTAAATAGCCCTTTAAATTCCCTTTCATTTGAGTATAATATTGAGTGAAAACAAAATATTCGATTTTTTGCAAAAAAGGATGATGTATACACTGCCTTTTTTGCCAAAAAAATTAAAAAAATTTTTTTCCCTCAATTTTATACTCAAATGAAAGGTAATACTAAGAGCATCCAATAAAACTATTTTTCACTGCGAAATTCTTAGTAGTTTCTGAGATATTGATGATTATGGAGGATCGACAATTGAATTTTTTATGCATTTTAATGCAAAATGCATACTTAATCTCAGAATTTCGCAGAGATTTATGCACTGGTAAATAGCCCTTTAAATTCCCTTTCATTTGAGTATAATATTGAGTGAAAACAAAATTTTCGATTTTTTGCCAAAAAATGAAAAAATTTATTTTCACTCAATATTATACTCAAATGAAAGGTAATACTAAGAGCATCCAATAAAACTACTTTTCACTGCGAAATTCTTAGTAGTTTCTGAGATAATGATGATTATGTAGGATCGACAATTGAATTTTTTATGCATTTTAATGCAAAATGCATACTTAATCTCAGAATTTCGCAGAGATTTATGCACTGGTAAATAGCCCTTTAAATTCCCTTTCATTTGAGTATAATATTGAGTGAAAACAAAATATTCGATTTTTTGCAAAAAAGGATGATGTATACACTGCCTTTTTTGCCAAAAAAATTAAAATTTCTTTTTTTCGCTCAATTTTATACTCAAATGAAAGGTAATACTAAGAGCATCCAATAAAACTATTTTTCACTGCGAAATTCTTAGTAGTTTCTGAGATATTGATGATTATGGAGGATCGACAATTGAATTTTTTATGCATTTTAATGCAAAATGCATACTTAATCTCAGAATTTCGCAGAGATTTATGCACTGGTAAATAACCCTTTAAATTCCCTTTCATTTGAGTATAATATTGAGTGAAAACAAAATATTCGATTTTTTGCAAAAAAGGATGATGTATACACTGCCTTTTTTGCCAAAAAATTAAAAAATTTATGTTCACTCAATATTATACTCAAATGA
This sequence comes from Eustalomyia histrio, assembly GCA_949748255.1. Taxonomy (NCBI): domain Eukaryota; kingdom Metazoa; phylum Arthropoda; class Insecta; order Diptera; family Anthomyiidae; genus Eustalomyia; species Eustalomyia histrio. Next base: position 138,891,031 of record OX456525.1, read on the forward strand.
AAGGTAATACTAAGAGCATCCAATAAAACCATTAAAATTTCTTTTTTTCGCTCAATTTTATACTCAAATGAAAGGTAATACTAAGAGCATCCAATAAAACTATTTTTCACTGCGAAATTCTTAGTAGTTTCTGAGATATTGATGATTATGGAGGATCGACAATTGAATTTTTTATGCATTTTAATGCAAAATGCATACTTAATCTCAGAATTTCGCAGAGATTTATGCACTGGTAAATAACCCTTTAAATTCCCTTTCATTTGAGTATAATATTGAGTGAAAACAAAATTTTCGATTTTTTGCAAAAAATGATGATGTATACACTGTCTTTTTTGCCAAAAAATGAAAAAATTTATTTTCACTCAATTTTATACTCAAATGAAAGGTAATACTAAGAGCATCCAATAAAACGACTTTTCACTGCGAAATTCTTAGTAGTTTCTGAGATAATGATGATTATGGAGGATCGACAATTGAATTTTTTATGCATTTTAATGCAAAATGCATACTTAATCTCAGAATTTCGCAGAGATTTATGCACTGGTAAATAGCCCTTTAAATTCCTTTTCATTTGAGTATAATATTGAGTGAAAACAAAATATTCGATTTTTTGCAAAAAAGGATGATGTATACACTGTCTTTTTTGCCAAAAAATGAAAAAATTTATTGTCACTCAATATTATACTCAAATGAAAGGTAATACTAAGAGCATCCAATAAAACTACTTTTCACTGCGAAATTCTTAGTAGTTTCTGAGATAATGATGATTATGGAGGATCGACAATTTAATTTTTTTGAATCTCAGAATTTCGCAGAGATTTATGCACTGGTAAATAGCCCTTTAAATTCCCTTTCATTTGAGTATAATATTGAGTGAAAACAAAATTTTCGATTTTTTGCAAAAAAGGATGATGTATACACTGTCTTTTTTGCCAAAAAATGAAAAAATTTATTGTCACTCAATATTATACTCAAATGAAAGGTAATACTAAGAGCATCCAATAAAACTACTTTTCACTGCGAAATTCTTAGTAGTTTCTGAGATAATGATGATTATGGAGGATCGACAATTGAATTTTTTTGAATCTCAGAATTTCGCAGAGATTTATGCACTGGTAAATAGCCCTTTAAATTCCCTTTCATTTGAGTATAATATTGAGTGAAGACAAAATTTTCGATTTTTTGCAAAAAATGATGTATACACTGTCTTTTTTGCCAAAAAATTAAAAAAAATTTTTTCACTCAATTTCATACTCAAATGAAAGGTAATACTAAGAGCATCCAATAAAATACTTTTCACTGCGAAATTCTTAGTAGTTTCTGAGATAATGATGATTATGGAGGATCGACAATTGAATTTTTTATGCATTTTAATGCAAAATGCATACTTAATCTCAGAATTTCGCAGAGATTTATGCACTGGTAAATAGCCCTTTAAATTCCCTTTCATTTGAGTATAATATTGAGTGAAAACAAAATTTTCGATTTTTTGCAAAAAAGGATGATGTATACACTGTCTTTTTTGCCAAAAAATGAAAAAATTTATTGTCACTCAATTTTATACTCAAATGAAAGGTAATACTAAGAGCATCCAATAAAACTACTTTTCACTGCGAAATTCTTAGTAGTTTCTGAGATAATGATGATTATGGAGGATCGACAATTTAATTTTTTTGAATCTCAGAATTTCGCAGAGATTTATGCACTGGTAAATAGCCCTTTAAATTCCCTTTCATTTGAGTATAATATTGAGTGAAAACAAAATTTTCGATTTTTTGCAAAAAAGGATGATGTATACACTGTCTTTTTTGCCAAAAAATGAAAAAATTTATTGTCACTCAATATTATACTCAAATGAAAGGTAATACTAAGAGCATCCAATAAAACTACTTTTCACTGCGAAATTCTTAGTAGTTTCTGAGATAATGATGATTATGGAGGATCGACAATTGAATTTTTTTGAATCTCAGAATTTCGCAGAGATTTATGCACTGGTAAATAGCCCTTTAAATTCCCTTTCATTTGAGTATAATATTGAGTGAAAACAAAATTTTCGATTTTTTGCAAAAAATGATGTATACACTGTCTTTTTTGCCAAAAAATTAAAAAAAATTTTTTCACTCAATTTTATACTCAAATGAAAGGTAATACTAAGAGCATCCAATAAAATACTTTTCACTGCGAAATTCTTAGTAGTTTCTGAGATAATGATGATTATGGAGGATCGACAATTGAATTTTTTATGCATTTTAATGCAAAATGCATACTTAATCTCAGAATTTCGCAGAGATTTATGCACTGGTAAATAGCCCTTTAAATTCCCTTTCATTTGAGTATAATATTGAGTGAAAACAAAATTTTCGATTTTTTGCACAAAATGATGTATACACTGTCTTTTTTGCCAAAAAATTAAAAAAAATTTTTTCACTCAATTTTATACTCAAATGAAAGGTAATACTAAGAGCATCCAATAAAACTACTTTTCACTGCGAAATTCTTAGTAGTTTCTGAGATAATGATGATTATGGAGGATCGACAATTGAATTTTTTTGAATCTCAGAATTTCGCAGAGATTTATGCACTGGTAAATAGCCCTTTAAATTCCCTTTCATTTGAGTATAATATTGAGTGAAAACAAAATTTTCGATTTTTTGCAAAAAATGATGATGTATACACTGTCTTTTTTGCCAAAAAATTAAAAAAAATTTTTTTCACTCAATTTTATACTCAAATGAAAGGTAATACTAAGAGCATCCAATAAAACTACTTTTCACTGCGAAATTCTTAGTAGTTTCTGAGATATGATGATTATGGAGGATCGACAATTGAATTTTTTATGCATTTTAATGCAAAATGCATACTTAATCTCAGAATTTCGCAGAGATTTATGCACTGGTAAATAGCCCTTTAAATTCCCTTTCATTTGAGTATAATATTGAGTGAAAACAAAATATTCGATTTTTTGCAAAAAAGGATGATGTATACACTGTCTTTTTTGCCAAAAAATTAAAAAAATTTTTTTTCACTCAATTTTATACTCAAATGAAAGGTAATACTAAGAGCATCCAATAAAACTACTTTTCACTGCGAAATTCTTAGTAGTTTCTGAGATAATGATGATTATGGAGGATCGACAATTGAATTTTTTTGAATCTCAGAATTTCGCAGAGATTTATGCACTGGTAAATAGCCCTTTAAATTCCCTTTCATTTGAGTATAATATTGAGTGAAAACAAAATTTTCGATTTTTTGCCAAAAAATGAATAAAATTATTTTCACTCAATATTATACTCAAATGAAAGGTAATACTAAGAGCATCCAATAAAACTACTTTTCACTGCGAAATTCTTAGTAGTTTCTGAGATAATGATGATTATGTAGGATCGACAATTGAATTTTTTATGCATTTTAATGCAAAATGCATACTTAATCTCAGAATTTCGCAGAGATTTATGCACTGGTAAATAGCCCTTTAAATTCCCTTTCATTTGAGTATAATATTGAGTGAAAACAAAATATTCGATTTTTTGCAAAAAAGGATGATGTATACACTGCCTTTTTTGCCAAAAAAATTAAAATTTCTTTTTTTCGCTCAATTTTATACTCAAATGAAAGGTAATACTAAGAGCATCCAATAAAACTATTTTTCACTGCGAAATTCTTAGTAGTTTCTGAGATATTGATGATTATGGAGGATCGACAATTGAATTTTTTATGCATTTTAATGCAAAATGCATACTTAATCTCAGAATTTCGCAGAGATTTATGCACTGGTAAATAACCCTTTAAATTCCCTTTCATTTGAGTATAATATTGAGTGAAAACAAAATATTCGATTTTTTGCAAAAAAGGATGATGTATACACTGCCTTTTTTGCCAAAAAATTAAAAAATTTATGTTCACTCAATATTATACTCAAATGAAAGGTAATACTAAGAGCATCCAATAAAACCATTAAAATTTCTTTTTTTCGCTCAATTTTATACTCAAATGAAAGGTAATACTAAGAGCATCCAATAAAACTATTTTTCACTGCGAAATTCTTAGTAGTTTCTGAGATATTGATGATTATGGAGGATCGACAATTGAATTTTTTATGCATTTTAATGCAAAATGCATACTTAATCTCAGAATTTCGCAGAGATTTATGCACTGGTAAATAACCCTTTAAATTCCCTTTCATTTGAGTATAATATTGAGTGAAAACAAAATTTTCGATTTTTTGCAAAAAATGATGATGTATACACTGTCTTTTTTGCCAAAAAATGAAAAAATTTATTTTCACTCAATTTTATACTCAAATGAAAGGTAATACTAAGAGCATCCAATAAAACGACTTTTCACTGCGAAATTCTTAGTAGTTTCTGAGATAATGATGATTATGGAGGATCGACAATTGAATTTTTTATGCATTTTAATGCAAAATGCATACTTAATCTCAGAATTTCGCAGAGATTTATGCACTGGTAAATAGCCCTTTAAATTCCTTTTCATTTGAGTATAATATTGAGTGAAAACAAAATATTCGATTTTTTGCAAAAAAGGATGATGTATACACTGTCTTTTTTGCCAAAAAATGAAAAAATTTATTGTCACTCAATATTATACTCAAATGAAAGGTAATACTAAGAGCATCCAATAAAACTACTTTTCACTGCGAAATTCTTAGTAGTTTCTGAGATAATGATGATTATGGAGGATCGACAATTTAATTTTTTTGAATCTCAGAATTTCGCAGAGATTTATGCACTGGTAAATAGCCCTTTAAATTCCCTTTCATTTGAGTATAATATTGAGTGAAAACAAAATTTTCGATTTTTTGCAAAAAAGGATGATGTATACACTGTCTTTTTTGCCAAAAAATGAAAAAATTTATTGTCACTCAATATTATACTCAAATGAAAGGTAATACTAAGAGCATCCAATAAAACTACTTTTCACTGCGAAATTCTTAGTAGTTTCTGAGATAATGATGATTATGGAGGATCGACAATTGAATTTTTTTGAATCTCAGAATTTCGCAGAGATTTATGCACTGGTAAATAGCCCTTTAAATTCCCTTTCATTTGAGTATAATATTGAGTGAAAACAAAATTTTCGATTTTTTGCAAAAAATGATGTATACACTGTCTTTTTTGCCAAAAAATTAAAAAAAATTTTTTCACTCAATTTCATACTCAAATGAAAGGTAATACTAAGAGCATCCAATAAAATACTTTTCACTGCGAAATTCTTAGTAGTTTCTGAGATAATGATGATTATGGAGGATCGACAATTGAATTTTTTATGCATTTTAATGCAAAATGCATACTTAATCTCAGAATTTCGCAGAGATTTATGCACTGGTAAATAGCCCTTTAAATTCCCTTTCATTTGAGTATAATATTGAGTGAAAACAAAATTTTCGATTTTTTGCACAAAATGATGTATACACTGTCTTTTTTGCCAAAAAATTAAAAAAAATTTTTTCACTCAATTTTATACTCAAATGAAAGGTAATACTAAGAGCATCCAATAAAACTACTTTTCACTGCGAAATTCTTAGTAGTTTCTGAGATAATGATGATTATGGAGGATCGACAATTGAATTTTTTTGAATCTCAGAATTTCGCAGAGATTTATGCACTGGTAAATAGCCCTTTAAATTCCCTTTCATTTGAGTATAATATTGAGTGAAAACAAAATTTTCGATTTTTTGCAAAAAATGATGTATACACTGTCTTTTTTGCCAAAAAATTAAAAAAAATTTTTTCACTCAATTTTATACTCAAATGAAAGGTAATACTAAGAGCATCCAATAAAACTACTTTTCACTGCGAAATTCTTAGTAGTTTCTGAGATAATGATGATTATGGAGGATCGACAATTGAATTTTTTTGAATCTCAGAATTTCGCAGAGATTTATGCACTGGTAAATAGCCCTTTAAATTCCCTTTCATTTGAGTATAATATTGAGTGAAAACAAAATTTTCGATTTTTTGCAAAAAATGATGATGTATACACTGTCTTTTTTGCCAAAAAATTAAAAAAAAATTTTTTCACTCAATTTTATACTCAAATGAAAGGTAATACTAAGAGCATCCAATAAAACTACTTTTCACTGCGAAATTCTTAGTAGTTTCTGAGATAATGATGATTATGGAGGATCGACAATTGAATTTTTTATGCATTTTAATGCAAAATGCATACTTAATCTCAGAATTTCGCAGAGATTTATGCACTGGTAAATAGCCCTTTAAATTCCCTTTCATTTGAGTATAATATTGAGTGAAAACAAAATATTCGATTTTTTGCAAAAAAGGATGATGTATAACACTGTCTTTTTTGCCAAAAAATTAAAAAAATTTTTTTTCACTCAATTTTATACTCAAATGAAAGGTAATACTAAGAGCATCCAATAAAACTACTTTTCACTGCGAAATTCTTAGTAGTTTCTGAGATAATGATGATTATGGAGGATCGACAATTGAATTTTTTTGAATCTCAGAATTTCGCAGAGATTTATGCACTGGTAAATAGCCCTTTAAATTCCCTTTCATTTGAGTATAATATTGAGTGAAAACAAAATTTTCGATTTTTTGCAAAAAATGATGATGTATACACTGTCTTTTTTGCCAAAAAATTAAAAAAAATTTTTTTCACTCAATTTTATACTCAAATGAAAGGTAATACTAAGAGCATCCAATAAAACTACTTTTCACTGCGAAATTCTTAGTAGTTTCTGAGATAATGATGATTATGGAAGATCGACAATTGAATTTTTTTGAATCTCAGAATTTCGCAGAGATTTATGCACTGGTAAATAGCCCTTTAAATTCCCTTTCATTTGAGTATAATATTGAGTGAAAACAAAATTTTCGATTTTTTGCAAAAAATGATGTATACACTGTCTTTTTTGCCAAAAAATTAAAAAAAATTTTTTCACTCAATTTCATACTCAAATGAAAGGTAATACTAAGAGCATCCAATAAAATACTTTTCACTGCGAAATTCTTAGTAGTTTCTGAGATAATGATGATTATGGAGGATCGACAATTGAATTTTTTATGCATTTTAATGCAAAATGCATACTTAATCTCAGAATTTCGCAGAGATTTATGCACTGGTAAATAGCCCTTTAAATTCCCTTTCATTTGAGTATAATATTGAGTGAAAACAAAATTTTCGATTTTTTGCACAAAATGATGTATACACTGTCTTTTTTGCCAAAAAATTAAAAAAAATTTTTTCACTCAATTTTATACTCAAATGAAAGGTAATACTAAGAGCATCCAATAAAACTACTTTTCACTGCGAAATTCTTAGTAGTTTCTGAGATAATGATGATTATGGAGGATCGACAATTGAATTTTTTTGAATCTCAGAATTTCGCAGAGATTTATGCACTGGTAAATAGCCCTTTAAATTCCCTTTCATTTGAGTATAATATTGAGTGAAAACAAAATTTTCGATTTTTTGCAAAAAATGATGTATACACTGTCTTTTTTGCCAAAAAATTAAAAAAAATTTTTTCACTCAATTTTATACTCAAATGAAAGGTAATACTAAGAGCATCCAATAAAACTACTTTTCACTGCGAAATTCTTAGTAGTTTCTGAGATAATGATGATTATGGAGGATCGACAATTGAATTTTTTTGAATCTCAGAATTTCGCAGAGATTTATGCACTGGTAAATAGCCCTTTAAATTCCCTTTCATTTGAGTATAATATTGAGTGAAAACAAAATTTTCGATTTTTTGCAAAAAATGATGATGTATACACTGTCTTTTTTGCCAAAAAATTAAAAAAAAATTTTTTCACTCAATTTTATACTCAAATGAAACGTAATACTAAGAGCATCCAATAAAACTACTTTTCACTGCGAAATTCTTAGTAGTTTCTGAGATAATGATGATTATGGAGGATCGACAATTGAATTTTTTATGCATTTTAATGCAAAATGCATACTTAATCTCAGAATTTCGCAGAGATTTATGCACTGGTAAATAGCCCTTTAAATTCCCTTTCATTTGAGTATAATATTGAGTGAAAACAAAATATTCGATTTTTTGCAAAAAAGGATGATGTATAACACTGTCTTTTTTGCCAAAAAATTAAAAAAATTTTTTTTCACTCAATTTTATACTCAAATGAAAGGTAATACTAAGAGCATCCAATAAAACTACTTTTCACTGCGAAATTCTTAGTAGTTTCTGAGATAATGATGATTATGGAGGATCGACAATTGAATTTTTTTGAATCTCAGAATTTCGCAGAGATTTATGCACTGGTAAATAGCCCTTTAAATTCCCTTTCATTTGAGTATAATATTGAGTGAAAACAAAATTTTCGATTTTTTGCAAAAAATGATGATGTATACACTGTCTTTTTTGCCAAAAAATTAAAAAAAATTTTTTTCACTCAATTTTATACTCAAATGAAAGGTAATACTAAGAGCATCCAATAAAACTACTTTTCACTGCGAAATTCTTAGTAGTTTCTGAGATATGATGATTATGGAGGATCGACAATTGAATTTTTTATGCATTTTAATGCAAAATGCATACTTAATCTCAGAATTTCGCAGAGATTTATGCACTGGTAAATAGCCCTTTAAATTCCCTTTCATTTGAGTATAATATTGAGTGAAAACAAAATATTCGATTTTTTGCAAAAAAGGATGATGTATACACTGCCTTTTTTGCCAAAAAAATTAAAATTTCTTTTTTTCGCTCAATTTTATACTCAAATGAAAGGTAATACTAAGAGCATCCAATAAAACTATTTTTCACTGCGAAATTCTTAGTAGTTTCTGAGATATTGATGATTATGGAGGATCGACAATTGAATTTTTTATGCATTTTAATGCAAAATGCATACTTAATCTCAGAATTTCGCAGAGATTTATGCACTGGTAAATAACCCTTTAAATTCCCTTTCATTTGAGTATAATATTGAGTGAAAACAAAATATTCGATTTTTTGCAAAAAAGGATGATGTATACACTGCCTTTTTTGCCAAAAAATTAAAAAATTTATGTTCACTCAATATTATACTCAAATGAAAGGTAATACTAAGAGCATCCAATAAAACCATTAAAATTTATTTTTTTCGCTCAATTTTATACTCAAATGAAAGGTAATACTAAGAGCATCCAATAAAACTATTTTTCACTGCGAAATTCTTAGTAGTTTCTGAGATATTGATGATTATGGAGGATCGACAATTGAATTTTTTATGCATTTTAATGCAAAATGCATACTTAATCTCAGAATTTCGCAGAGATTTATGCACTGGTAAATAACCCTTTAAATTCCCTTTCATTTGAGTATAATATTGAGTGAAAACAAAATTTTCGATTTTTTGCAAAAAATGATGATGTATACACTGTCTTTTTTGCCAAAAAATGAAAAAATTTATTTTCACTCAATTTTATACTCAAATGAAAGGTAATACTAAGAGCATCCAATAAAACGACTTTTCACTGCGAAATTCTTAGTAGTTTCTGAGATAATGATGATTATGGAGGATCGACAATTGAATTTTTTATGCATTTTAATGCAAAATGCATACTTAATCTCAGAATTTCGCAGAGATTTATGCACTGGTAAATAGCCCTTTAAATTCCTTTTCATTTGAGTATAATATTGAGTGAAAACAAAATATTCGATTTTTTGCAAAAAAGGATGATGTATACACTGTCTTTTTTGCCAAAAAATGAAAAAATTTATTGTCACTCAATATTATACTCAAATGAAAGGTAATACTAAGAGCATCCAATAAAACTACTTTTCACTGCGAAATTCTTAGTAGTTTCTGAGATAATGATGATTATGGAGGATCGAAAATTTAATTTTTTTGAATCTCAGAATTTCGCAGAGATTTATGCACTGGTAAATAGCCCTTTAAATTCCCTTTCATTTGAGTATAATATTGAGTGAAAACAAAATTTTCGATTTTTTGCAAAAAAGGATGATGTATACACTGTCTTTTTTGCCAAAAAATGAAAAAATTTATTGTCACTCAATATTATACTCAAATGAAAGGTAATACTAAGAGCATCCAATAAAACTACTTTTCACTGCGAAATTCTTAGTAGTTTCTGAGATAATGATGATTATGGAGGATCGACAATTGAATTTTTTTGAATCTCAGAATTTCGCAGAGATTTATGCACTGGTAAATAGCCCTTTAAATTCCCTTTCATTTGAGTATAATATTGAGTGAAAACAAAATTTTCGATTTTTTGCAAAAAATGATGTATACACTGTCTTTTTTGCCAAAAAATTAAAAAAAATTTTTTCACTCAATTTCATACTCAAATGAAAGGTAATACTAAGAGCATCCAATAAAATACTTTTCACTGCGAAATTCTTAGTAGTTTCTGAGATAATGATGATTATGGAGGATCGACAATTGAATTTTTTATGCATTTTAATGCAAAATGCATACTTAATCTCAGAATTTCGCAGAGATTTATGCACTGGTAAATAGCCCTTTAAATTCCCTTTCATTTGAGTATAATATTGAGTGAAAACAAAATTTTCGATTTTTTGCACAAAATGATGTATACACTGTCTTTTTTGCCAAAAAATTAAAAAAAATTTTTTCACTCAATTTTATACTCAAATGAAAGGTAATACTAAGAGCATCCAATAAAACTACTTTTCACTGCGAAATTCTTAGTAGTTTCTGAGATAATGATGATTATGGAGGATCGACAATTGAATTTTTTTGAATCTCAGAATTTCGCAGAGATTTATGCACTGGTAAATAGCCCTTTAAATTCCCTTTCATTTGAGTATAATATTGAGTGAAAACAAAATTTTCGATTTTTTGCAAAAAATGATGATGTATACACTGTCTTTTTTGCCAAAAAATTAAAAAAAAATTTTTTCACTCAATTTTATACTCAAATGAAAGGTAATACTAAGAGCATCCAATAAAACTACTTTTCACTGCGAAATTCTTAGTAGTTTCTGAGATAATGATGATTATGGAGGATCGACAATTGAATTTTTTATGCATTTTAATGCAAAATGCATACTTAATCTCAGAATTTCGCAGAGATTTATGCACTGGTAAATAGCCCTTTAAATTCCCTTTCATTTGAGTATAATATTGAGTGAAAACAAAATATTCGATTTTTTGCAAAAAAGGATGATGTATAACACTGTCTTTTTTGCCAAAAAATTAAAAAAATTTTTTTTCACTCAATTTTATACTCAAATGAAAGGTAATACTAAGAGCATCCAATAAAACTACTTTTCACTGCGAAATTCTTAGTAGTTTCTGAGATAATGATGATTATGGAGGATCGACAATTGAATTTTTTTGAATCTCAGAATTTCGCAGAGATTTATGCACTGGTAAATAGCCCTTTAAATTCCCTTTCATTTGAGTATAATATTGAGTGAAAACAAAATTTTCGATTTTTTGCAAAAAATGATGATGTATACACTGTCTTTTTTGCCAAAAAATTAAAAAAAATTTTTTTCACTCAATTTTATACTCAAATGAAAGGTAATACTAAGAGCATCCAATAAAACTACTTTTCACTGCGAAATTCTTAGTAGTTTCTGAGATATGATGATTATGGAGGATCGACAATTGAATTTTTTATGCATTTTAATGCAAAATGCATACTTAATCTCAGAATTTCGCAGAGATTTATGCACTGGTAAATAGCCCTTTAAATTCCCTTTCATTTGAGTATAATATTGAGTGAAAACAAAATATTCGATTTTTTGCAAAAAAGGATGATGTATACACTGCCTTTTTTGCCAAAAAAATTAAAATTTCTTTTTTTCGCTCAATTTTATACTCAAATGAAAGGTAATACTAAGAGCATCCAATAAAACTATTTTTCACTGCGAAATTCTTAGTAGTTTCTGAGATATTGATGATTATGGAGGATCGACAATTGAATTTTTTATGCATTTTAATGCAAAATGCATACTTAATCTCAGAATTTCGCAGAGATTTATGCACTGGTAAATAACCCTTTAAATTCCCTTTCATTTGAGTATAATATTGAGTGAAAACAAAATATTCGATTTTTTGCAAAAAAGGATGATGTATACACTGCCTTTTTTGCCAAAAAATTAAAAAATTTATGTTCACTCAATATTATACTCAAATGAAAGGTAATACTAAGAGCATCCAATAAAACCATTAAAATTTATTTTTTTCGCTCAATTTTATACTCAAATGAAAGGTAATACTAAGAGCATCCAATAAAACTATTTTTCACTGCGAAATTCTTAGTAGTTTCTGAGATATTGATGATTATGGAGGATCGACAATTGAATTTTTTATGCATTTTAATGCAAAATGCATACTTAATCTCAGAATTTCGCAGAGATTTATGCACTGGTAAATAACCCTTTAAATTCCCTTTCATTTGAGTATAATATTGAGTGAAAACAAAATTTTCGATTTTTTGCAAAAAATGATGATGTATACACTGTCTTTTTTGCCAAAAAATGAAAAAATTTATTTTCACTCAATTTTATACTCAAATGAAAGGTAATACTAAGAGCATCCAATAAAACGACTTTTCACTGCGAAATTCTTAGTAGTTTCTGAGATAATGATGATTATGGAGGATCGACAATTGAATTTTTTATGCATTTTAATGCAAAATGCATACTTAATCTCAGAATTTCGCAGAGATTTATGCACTGGTAAATAGCCCTTTAAATTCCTTTTCATTTGAGTATAATATTGAGTGAAAACAAAATATTCGATTTTTTGCAAAAAAGGATGATGTATACACTGTCTTTTTTGCCAAAAAATGAAAAAATTTATTGTCACTCAATATTATACTCAAATGAAAGGTAATACTAAGAGCATCCAATAAAACTACTTTTCACTGCGAAATTCTTAGTAGTTTCTGAGATAATGATGATTATGGAGGATCGAAAATTTAATTTTTTTGAATCTCAGAATTTCGCAGAGATTTATGCACTGGTAAATAGCCCTTTAAATTCCCTTTCATTTGAGTATAATATTGAGTGAAAACAAAATTTTCGATTTTTTGCAAAAAAGGATGATGTATACACTGTCTTTTTTGCCAAAAAATGAAAAAATTTATTGTCACTCAATATTATACTCAAATGAAAGGTAATACTAAGAGCATCCAATAAAACTACTTTTCACTGCGAAATTCTTAGTAGTTTCTGAGATAATGATGATTATGGAGGATCGACAATTGAATTTTTTTGAATCTCAGAATTTCGCAGAGATTTATGCACTGGTAAATAGCCCTTTAAATTCCCTTTCATTTGAGTATAATATTGAGTGAAAACAAAATTTTCGATTTTTTGCAAAAAATGATGTATACACTGTCTTTTTTGCCAAAAAATTAAAAAAAATTTTTTCACTCAATTTCATACTCAAATGAAAGGTAATACTAAGAGCATCCAATAAAATACTTTTCACTGCGAAATTCTTAGTAGTTTCTGAGATAATGATGATTATGGAGGATCGACAATTGAATTTTTTATGCATTTTAATGCAAAATGCATACTTAATCTCAGAATTTCGCAGAGATTTATGCACTGGTAAATAGCCCTTTAAATTCCCTTTCATTTGAGTATAATATTGAGTGAAAACAAAATTTTCGATTTTTTGCACAAAATGATGTATACACTGTCTTTTTTGCCAAAAAATTAAAAAAAATTTTTTCACTCAATTTTATACTCAAATGAAAGGTAATACTAAGAGCATCCAATAAAACTACTTTTCACTGCGAAATTCTTAGTAGTTTCTGAGATAATGATGATTATGGAGGATCGACAATTGAATTTTTTTGAATCTCAGAATTTCGCAGAGATTTATGCACTGGTAAATAGCCCTTTAAATTCCCTTTCATTTGAGTATAATATTGAGTGAAAACAAAATTTTCGATTTTTTGCAAAAAATGATGATGTATACACTGTCTTTTTTGCCAAAAAATTAAAAAAAAATTTTTTCACTCAATTTTATACTCAAATGAAAGGTAATACTAAGAGCATCCAATAAAACTACTTTTCACTGCGAAATTCTTAGTAGTTTCTGAGATAATGATGATTATGGAGGATCGACAATTGAATTTTTTATGCATTTTAATGCAAAATGCATACTTAATCTCAGAATTTCGCAGAGATTTATGCACTGGTAAATAGCCCTTTAAATTCCCTTTCATTTGAGTATAATATTGAGTGAAAACAAAATATTCGATTTTTTGCAAAAAAGGATGATGTATAACACTGTCTTTTTTGCCAAAAAATTAAAAAAATTTTTTTTCACTCAATTTTATACTCAAATGAAAGGTAATACTAAGAGCATCCAATAAAACTACTTTTCACTGCGAAATTCTTAGTAGTTTCTGAGATAATGATGATTATGGAGGATCGACAATTGAATTTTTTTGAATCTCAGAATTTCGCAGAGATTTATGCACTGGTAAATAGCCCTTTAAATTCCCTTTCATTTGAGTATAATATTGAGTGAAAACAAAATATTCGATTTTTTGCAAAAAAGGATGATGTATACACTGTCTTTTTTGCCAAAAAATTAAAAAAATTTTTTTTCACTCAATTTTATACTCAAATGAAAGGTAATACTAAGAGCATCCAATAAAACTACTTTTCACTGCGAAATTCTTAGTAGTTTCTGAGATAATGATGATTATGGAGGATCGACAATTGAATTTTTTTGAATCTCAGAATTTCGCAGAGATTTATGCACTGGTAAATAGCCCTTTAAATTCCCTTTCATTTGAGTATAATATTGAGTGAAAACAAAATTTTCGATTTTTTGCAAAAAATGATGATGTATGCACTGTCTTTTTTGCCAAAAAATTAAAAAAAATTTTTCACTCAATTTTATACTCAAATGAAAGGTAATACTAAGAGCATCCAATAAAACTACTTTTCACTGCGAAATTCTTAGTAGTTTCTGAGATATGATGATTATGGAGGATCGACAATTGAATTTTTTATGCATTTTAATGCAAAATGCATACTTAATCTCAGAATTTCGCAGAGATTTATGCACTGGTAAATAGCCCTTTAAATTCCCTTTCATTTGAGTATAATATTGAGTGAAAACAAAATATTCGATTTTTTGCAAAAAAGGATGATGTATACACTGTCTTTTTTGCCAAAAAATTAAAAAAATTTTTTTTCACTCAATTTTATACTCAAATGAAAGGTAATACTAAGAGCATCCAATAAAACGACTTTTCACTGCGAAATTCTTAGTAGTTTCTGAGATAATGATGATTATGGAGGATCGACAATTGAATTTTTTATGCATTTTAATGCAAAATGCATACTTAATCTCAGAATTTCGCAGAGATTTATGCACTGGTAAATAGCCCTTTAAATTCCTTTTCATTTGAGTATAATATTGAGTGAAAACAAAATATTCGATTTTTTGCAAAAAAGGATGATGTATACACTGTCTTTTTTGCCAAAAAATGAAAAAATTTATTGTCACTCAATATTATACTCAAATGAAAGGTAATACTAAGAGCATCCAATAAAACTACTTTTCACTGCGAAATTCTTAGTAGTTTCTGAGATAATGATGATTATGGAGGATCGACAATTTAATTTTTTTGAATCTCAGAATTTCGCAGAGATTTATGCACTGGTAAATAGCCCTTTAAATTCCCTTTCATTTGAGTATAATATTGAGTGAAAACAAAATTTTCGATTTTTTGCAAAAAAGGATGATGTATACACTGTCTTTTTTGCCAAAAAATGAAAAAATTTATTGTCACTCAATATTATACTCAAATGAAAGGTAATACTAAGAGCATCCAATAAAACTACTTTTCACTGCGAAATTCTTAGTAGTTTCTGAGATAATGATGATTATGGAGGATCGACAATTGAATTTTTTTGAATCTCAGAATTTCGCAGAGATTTATGCACTGGTAAATAGCCCTTTAAATTCCCTTTCATTTGAGTATAATATTGAGTGAAAACAAAATATTCGATTTTTTGCAAAAAAGGATGATGTATACACTGCCTTTTTTGCCAAAAAAAATAAAATTTCTTTTTTTCGCTCAATTTTATACTCAAATGAAAGGTAATACTAAGAGCATCCAATAAAACTATTTTTCACTGCGAAATTCTTAGTAGTTTCTGAGATATTGATGATTATGGAGGATCGACAATTGAATTTTTTATGCATTTTAATGCAAAATGCATACTTAATCTCAGAATTTCGCAGAGATTTATGCACTGGTAAATAGCCCTTTAAATTCCCTTTCATTTGAGTATAATATTGAGTGAAAACAAAATATTCGATTTTTTGCAAAAAAGGATGATGTATACACTGCCTTTTTTGCCAAAAAATTAAAAAATTTATGTTCACTCAATATTATACTCAAATGAAAGGTAATACTAAGAGCATCCAATAAAACTACTTTTCACTGCGAAATTCTTAGTAGTTTCTGAGATAATGATGATTATGGAGGATCGACAATTGAATTTTTTATGCATTTTAATGCAAAATGCATACTTAATCTCAGAATTTCGCAGAGATTTATGCACTGGTAAATAGCCCTTTAAATTCCCTTTCATTTGAGTATAATATTGAGTGAAAACAAAATTTTCGATTTTTTGCAAAAAATGATGATGTATACACTGTCTTTTTTGCCAAAAAATTAAAAAAAATTTTTTTCACTCAATTTTATACTCAAATGAAAGGTAATACTAAGAGCATCCAATAAAACTACTTTTCACTGCGAAATTCTTAGTAGTTTCTGAGATAATGATGATTATGGAGGATCGACAATTGAATTTTTTATGCATTTTAATGCAAAATGCATACTTAATCTCAGAATTTCGCAGAGATTTATGCACTGGTAAATAGCCCTTTAAATTCCCTTTCATTTGAGTATAATATTGAGTGAAAACAAAATTTTCGATTTTTTTCCAAAAAATGAAAAAATTTATTTTCACTCAATATTATACTCAAATGAAAGGTAATACTAAGAGCATCCAATAAAACTACTTTTCACTGCGAAATTCTTAGTAGTTTCTGAGATAATGATGATTATGGAGGATCGACAATTGAATTTTTTATGCATTTTAATGCAAAATGCATACTTAATCTCAGAATTTCGCAGAGATTTATGCACTGGTAAATAGCCCTTTAAATTCCCTTTCATTTGAGTATAATATTGAGTGAAAACAAAATATTCGATTTTTTGCAAAAAAGGATGATGTATACACTGCCTTTTTTGCCAAAAAAATTAAAATTTCTTTTTTTCGCTCAATTTTATACTCAAATGAAAGGTAATACTAAGAGCATCCAATAAAACTATTTTTCACTGCGAAATTCTTAGTAGTTTCTGAGATATTGATGATTATGGAGGATCGACAATTGAATTTTTTATGCATTTTAATGCAAAATGCATACTTAATCTCAGAATTTCGCAGAGATTTATGCACTGGTAAATAGCCCTTTAAATTCCCTTTCATTTGAGTATAATATTGAGTGAAAACAAAATATTCGATTTTTTGCAAAAAAGGATGATGTATACACTGCCTTTTTTGCCAAAAAATTAAAAAATTTATGTTCACTCAATATTATACTCAAATGAAAGGTAATACTAAGAGCATCCAATAAAACTACTTTT
The DNA here is from genome assembly GCA_949748255.1 of Eustalomyia histrio. Classification (NCBI taxonomy): domain Eukaryota; kingdom Metazoa; phylum Arthropoda; class Insecta; order Diptera; family Anthomyiidae; genus Eustalomyia; species Eustalomyia histrio. The sequence continues at coordinate 138,908,653 of OX456525.1, forward strand.
CACTGCGAAATTCTTAGTAGTTTCTGAGATAATGATGATTATGGAGGATCGACAATTGAATTTTTTATGCATTTTAATGCAAAATGCATACTTAATCTCAGAATTTCGCAGAGATTTATGCACTGGTAAATAGCCCTTTAAATTCCCTTTCATTTGAGTATAATATTGAGTGAAAACAAAATATTCGATTTTTTGCAAAAAAGGATGATGTATACACTGCCTTTTTTGCCAAAAAAATTAAAATTTCTTTTTTTCGCTCAATTTTATACTCAAATGAAAGGTAATACTAAGAGCATCCAATAAAACTATTTTTCACTGCGAAATTCTTAGTAGTTTCTGAGATATTGATGATTATGGAGGATCGACAATTGAATTTTTTATGCATTTTAATGCAAAATGCATACTTAATCTCAGAATTTCGCAGAGATTTATGCACTGGTAAATAGCCCTTTAAATTCCCTTTCATTTGAGTATAATATTGAGTGAAAACAAAATATTCGATTTTTTGCAAAAAAGGATGATGTATACACTGCCTTTTTTGCCAAAAAATTAAAAAATTTATGTTCACTCAATATTATACTCAAATGAAAGGTAATACTAAGAGCATCCAATAAAACTACTTTTCACTGCGAAATTTTATACTCAAATGAAAGGTAATACTAAGAGCATCCAATAAAACTATTTTTCACTGCGAAATTCTTAGTAGTTTCTGAGATATTGATGATTATGGAGGATCGACAATTGAATTTTTTATGCATTTTAATGCAAAATGCATACTTAATCTCAGAATTTCGCAGAGATTTATGCACTGGTAAATAGCCCTTTAAATTCCCTTTCATTTGAGTATAATATTGAGTGAAAACAAAATATTCGATTTTTTGCAAAAAAGGATGATGTATACACTGCCTTTTTTGCCAAAAAATTAAAAAATTTATGTTCACTCAATATTATACTCAAATGAAAGGTAATACTAAGAGCATCCAATAAAACTACTTTTCACTGCGAAATTCTTAGTAGTTTCTGAGATAATGATGATTATGGAGGATCGACAATTGAATTTTTTATGCATTTTAATGCAAAATGCATACTTAATCTCAGAATTTCGCAGAGATTTATGCACTGGTAAATAGCCCTTTAAATTCCCTTTCATTTGAGTATAATATTGAGTGAAAACAAAATATTCGATTTTTTGCAAAAAAGGATGATGTATACACTGCCTTTTTTGCCAAAAAAATTAAAATTTCTTTTTTTCGCTCAATTTTATACTCAAATGAAAGGTAATACTAAGAGCATCCAATAAAACTATTTTTCACTGCGAAATTCTTAGTAGTTTCTGAGATATTGATGATTATGGAGGATCGACAATTGAATTTTTTATGCATTTTAATGCAAAATGCATACTTAATCTCAGAATTTCGCAGAGATTTATGCACTGGTAAATAGCCCTTTAAATTCCCTTTCATTTGAGTATAATATTGAGTGAAAACAAAATATTCGATTTTTTGCAAAAAAGGATGATGTATACACTGCCTTTTTTGCCAAAAAATTAAAAAATTTATGTTCACTCAATATTATACTCAAATGAAAGGTAATACTAAGAGCATCCAATAAAACTACTTTTCACTGCGAAATTCTTAGTAGTTTCTGAGATAATGATGATTATGGAGGATCGACAATTGAATTTTTTATGCATTTTAATGCAAAATGCATACTTAATCTCAGAATTTCGCAGAGATTTATGCACTGGTAAATAGCCCTTTAAATTCCCTTTCATTTGAGTATAACATTGAGTGAAAACAAAATATTCGATTTTTTGCAAAAAAGGATGATGTATACACTGCCTTTTTTGCCAAAAAATTAAAAAATTTATGTTCACTCAATATTATACTCAAATGAAAGGTAATACTAAGAGCATCCAATAAAACTACTTTTCACTGCGAAATTCTTAGTAGTTTCTGAGATAATGATGATTATGGAGGATCGACAATTGAATTTTTTTTGAATTTTAATGCAAAATGCATACTTAATCTCAGAATTTCGCAGAGATTTATGCACTGGTAAATAGCCCTTTAAATTTCCTTTCATTTGAGTATAATATTGAGTGAAAACAAAATTTTCGATTTTTTGCAAAAAATGATGATGTATACACTGTCTTTTTTGCCAAAAAATGAAAAAATTTATTTTCACTCAATTTTATACTCAAATGAAAGGTAATACTAAGAGCATCCAATAAAACGACTTTTCACTGCGAAATTCTTAGTAGTTTCTGAGATAATGATGATTATGGAGGATCGACAATTGAATTTTTTATGCATTTTAATGCAAAATGCATACTTAATCTCAGAATTTCGCAGAGATTTATGCACTGGTAAATAGCCCTTTAAATTCCCTTTCATTTGAGTATAATATTGAGTGAAAACAAAATATTCGATTTTTTGCAAAAAAGGATGATGTATACACTGCCTTTTTTGCCAAAAAAATTAAAAAATTTTTTTTCCCTCAATTTTATACTCAAATGAAAGGTAATACTAAGAGCATCCAATAAAACTATTTTTCACTGCGAAATTCTTAGTAGTTTCTGAGATATTGATGATTATGGAGGATCGACAATTGAATTTTTTATGCATTTTAATGCAAAATGCATACTTAATCTCAGAATTTCGCAGAGATTTATGCACTGGTAAATAGCCCTTTAAATTCCCTTTCATTTGAGTATAATATTGAGTGAAAACAAAATTTTCGATTTTTTGCCAAAAAATGAAAAAATTTATTTTCACTCAATATTATACTCAAATGAAAGGTAATACTAAGAGCATCCAATAAAACTACTTTTCACTGCGAAATTCTTAGTAGTTTCTGAGATAATGATGATTATGGAGGATCGACAATTGAATTTTTTATGCATTTTAATGCAAAATGCATACTTAATCTCAGAATTTCGCAGAGATTTATGCACTGGTAAATAGCCCTTTAAACTCCCTTTCATTTGAGTATAATATTGAGTGAAAACAAAATATTCGATTTTTTGCAAAAAAGGATGATGTATATATACACTGCCTTTTTTGCCAAAAAAATTAATTTTTTTTTTTCGCTCAATTTTATACTCAAATGAAAGGTAATACTAAGAGCATCCAATAAAACTATTTTTCACTGCGAAATTCTTAGTAGTTTCTGAGATATTGATGATTATGGAGGATCGACAATTGAATTTTTTATGCATTTTAATGCAAAATGCATACTTAATCTCAGAATTTCGCAGAGATTTATGCACTGGTAAATAGCCCTTTAAATTCCCTTTCATTTGAGTATAATATTGAGTGAAAACAAAATTTTCGATTTGTTGCCAAAAAATGAAAAAATTTATTTTCACTCAATATTATACTGGTAAATAGCCCTTTAAATTCCCTTTCATTTGAGTATAATATTGAGTGAAAACAAAATTTTCGATTTTTTGCAAAAAATGATGATGTATACACTGTCTTTTTTGCCAAAAAATTAAAAAAATTTTTTTTCACTCAATTTTATACTCAAATGAAAGGTAATACTAAGAGCATCCAATAAAACTACTTTTCACTGCGAAATTCTTAGTAGTTTCTGAGATAATGATGATTATGGAGGATCGACAATTGAATTTTTTATGCATTTTAATGCAAAATGCATACTTAATCTCAGAATTTCGCAGAGATTTATGCACTGGTAAATAGCCCTTTAAATTCCCTTTCATTTGAGTATAATATTGAGTGAAAACAAAATTTTCGATTTTTTGCCAAAAAATGAAAAAATTTATTTTCACTCAATTTTATACTCAAATGAAAGGTAATACTAAGAGCATCCAATAAAATTACTTTTCACTGCGAAATTCTTAGTAGTTTCTGAGATAATGATGATTATGGAGGATCGACAATTGAATTTTTTATGCATTTTAATGCAAAATGCATACTTAATCTCAGAATTTCGCAGAGATTTATGCACTGGTAAATAGCCCTTTAAATTCCCTTTCATTTGAGTATAATATTGAGTGAAAACAAAATATTCGATTTTTTGCAAAAAAGGATGATGTATACACTGCCTTTTTTGCCAAAAAAATTAAAATTTCTTTTTTTCGCTCAATTTTATACTCAAATGAAAGGTAATACTAAGAGCATCCAATAAAACTATTTTTCACTGCGAAATTCTTAGTAGTTTCTGAGATATTGATGATTATGGAGGATCGACAATTGAATTTTTTATGCATTTTAATGCAAAATGCATACTTAATCTCAGAATTTCGCAGAGATTTATGCACTGGTAAATAGCCCTTTAAATTCCCTTTCATTTGAGTATAATATTGAGTGAAAACAAAATATTCGATTTTTTGCAAAAAAGGATGATGTATACACTGCCTTTTTTGCCAAAAAATTAAAAAATTTATGTTCACTCAATATTATACTCAAATGAAAGGTAATACTAAGAGCATCCAATAAAACTACTTTTCACTGCGAAATTCTTAGTAGTTTCTGAGATAATGATGATTATGGAGGATCGACAATTGAATTTTTTTTGAATTTTAATGCAAAATGCATACTTAATCTCAGAATTTCGCAGAGATTTATGCACTGGTAAATAGCCCTTTAAATTTCCTTTCATTTGAGTATAATATTGAGTGAAAACAAAATTTTCGATTTTTTGCAAAAAATGATGATGTATACACTGTCTTTTTTGCCAAAAAATGAAAAAATTTATTTTCACTCAATTTTATACTCAAATGAAAGGTAATACTAAGAGCATCCAATAAAACGACTTTTCACTGCGAAATTCTTAGTAGTTTCTGAGATAATGATGATTATGGAGGATCGACAATTGAATTTTTTATGCATTTTAATGCAAAATGCATACTTAATCTCAGAATTTCGCAGAGATTTATGCACTGGTAAATAGCCCTTTAAATTCCCTTTCATTTGAGTATAATATTGAGTGAAAACAAAATATTCGATTTTTTGCAAAAAAGGATGATGTATACACTGCCTTTTTTGCCAAAAAAATTAAAAAATTTTTTTTCCCTCAATTTTATACTCAAATGAAAGGTAATACTAAGAGCATCCAATAAAACTATTTTTCACTGCGAAATTCTTAGTAGTTTCTGAGATATTGATGATTATGGAGGATCGACAATTGAATTTTTTATGCATTTTAATGCAAAATGCATACTTAATCTCAGAATTTCGCAGAGATTTATGCACTGGTAAATAGCCCTTTAAATTCCCTTTCATTTGAGTATAATATTGAGTGAAAACAAAATTTTCGATTTTTTGCCAAAAAATGAAAAAATTTATTTTCACTCAATATTATACTCAAATGAAAGGTAATACTAAGAGCATCCAATAAAACTACTTTTCACTGCGAAATTCTTAGTAGTTTCTGAGATAATGATGATTATGGAGGATCGACAATTGAATTTTTTATGCATTTTAATGCAAAATGCATACTTAATCTCAGAATTTCGCAGAGATTTATGCACTGGTAAATAGCCCTTTAAATTCCCTTTCATTTGAGTATAATATTGAGTGAAAACAAAATATTCGATTTTTTGCAAAAAAGGATGATGTATATATACACTGCCTTTTTTGCCAAAAAAATTAATTTTTTTTTTTCGCTCAATTTTATACTCAAATGAAAGGTAATACTAAGAGCATCCAATAAAACTATTTTTCACTGCGAAATTCTTAGTAGTTTCTGAGATATTGATGATTATGGAGGATCGACAATTGAATTTTTTATGCATTTTAATGCAAAATGCATACTTAATCTCAGAATTTCGCAGAGATTTATGCACTGGTAAATAGCCCTTTAAATTCCCTTTCATTTGAGTATAATATTGAGTGAAAACAAAATTTTCGATTTTTTGCCAAAAAATGAAAAAATTTATTTTCACTCAATATTATACTCAAATGAAAGGTAATACTAAGAGCATCCAATAAAACTACTTTTCACTGCGAAATTCTTAGTAGTTTCTGAGATAATGATGATTATGGAGGATCGACAATTGAATTTTTTATGCATTTTAATGCAAAATGCATACTTAATCTCAGAATTTCGCAGAGATTTATGCACTGGTAAATAGCCCTTTAAATTCCCTTTCATTTGAGTATAATATTGAGTGAAAACAAAATTTTCGATTTTTTGCAAAAAAGGATGATGTATACACTGTCTTTTTTGCCAAAAAATGAAAAAATTTATTTTCACTCAATATTATACTCAAATGAAAGGTAATACTAAGAGCATCCAATAAAACTACTTTTCACTGCGAAATTCTTAGTAGTTTCTGAGATAATGATGATTATGGAGGATCGACAATTGAATTTTTTTTGAATTTTAATGCAAAATGCATACTTAATCTCAGAATTTCGCAGAGATTTATGCACTGGTAAATAGCCCTTTAAATTTCCTTTCATTTGAGTATAATATTGAGTGAAAACAAAATTTTCGATTTTTTGCAAAAAATGATGATGTATACACTGTCTTTTTTGCCAAAAAATGAAAAAATTTATTTTCACTCAATTTTATACTCAAATGAAAGGTAATACTAAGAGCATCCAATAAAACGACTTTTCACTGCGAAATTCTTAGTAGTTTCTGAGATAATGATGATTATGGAGGATCGACAATTGAATTTTTTATGCATTTTAATGCAAAATGCATACTTAATCTCAGAATTTCGCAGAGATTTATGCACTGGTAAATAGCGCTTTAAATTCCCTTTCATTTGAGTATAATATTGAGTGAAAACAAAATATTCGATTTTTTGCAAAAAAGGATGATGTATACACTGCCTTTTTTGCCAAAAAAATTAAAATATTTTTTTTCCCTCAATTTTATACTCAAATGAAAGGTAATACTAAGAGCATCCAATAAAACTATTTTTCACTGCGAAATTCTTAGTAGTTTCTGAGATATTGATGATTATGGAGGATCGACAATTGAATTTTTTATGCATTTTAATGCAAAATGCATACTTAATCTCAGAATTTCGCAGAGATTTATGCACTGGTAAATAGCCCTTTAAATTCCCTTTCATTTGAGTATAATATTGAGTGAAAACAAAATATTCGATTTTTTGCAAAAAAGGATGATGTATACACTGCCTTTTTTGCCAAAAAATTAAAAAATTTATGTTCACTCAATATTATACTCAAATGAAAGGTAATACTAAGAGCATCCAATAAAACTACTTTTCACTGCGAAATTCTTAGTAGTTTCTGAGATAATGATGATTATGGAGGATCGACAATTGAATTTTTTTTGAATTTTAATGCAAAATGCATACTTAATCTCAGAATTTCGCAGAGATTTATGCACTGGTAAATAGCCCTTTAAATTTCCTTTCATTTGAGTATAATATTGAGTGAAAACAAAATTTTCGATTTTTTGCAAAAAATGATGATGTATACACTGTCTTTTTTGCCAAAAAATGAAAAAATTTATTTTCACTCAATTTTATACTCAAATGAAAGGTAATACTAAGAGCATCCAATAAAACTACTTTTCACTGCGAAATTCTTAGTAGTTTCTGAGATAATGATGATTATGGAGGATCGACAATTGAATTTTTTATGCATTTTAATGCAAAATGCATACTTAATCTCAGAATTTCGCAGAGATTTATGCACTGGTAAATAGCCCTTTAAATTCCCTTTCATTTGAGTATAATATTGAGTGAAAACAAAATATTCGATTTTTTGCAAAAAATGATGATGTATACACTGCCTTTTTTGCCAAAAAATTAAAAAATTTATTTTCACTCAATATTATACTCAAATGAAAGGTAATACTAAGAGCATCCAATAAAACTACTTTTCACTGCGAAATTCTTAGAAGTTTCTGAGATATGATGATTATGGAGGATCGACAATTGAATTTTTTATGCATTTTAATGCAAAATGCATACTTAATCTCAGAATTTCGCAGAGATTTATGCACTGGTAAATAGCCCTTTAAATTCCCTTTCATTTGAGTATAATATTGAGTGAAAACAAAATATTCGATTTTTTGCAAAAAAGGATGATGTATACACTGCCTTTTTTGCCAAAAAATTAAAAAATTTATTTTCACTCAATATTATACTCAAATGAAAGGTAATACTAAGAGCATCCAATAAAACTACTTTTCACTGCGAAATTCTTAGTAGTTTCTGAGATAATGATGATTATGGAGGATCGACAATTGAATTTTTTATGCATTTTAATGCAAAATGCATACTTAATCTCAGAATTTCGCAGAGATTTATGCACTGGTAAATAGCCCTTTAAATTCCCTTTCATTTGAGTATAATATTGAGTGAAAACAAAATATTCGATTTTTTGCAAAAAAGGATGATGTATACACTGCCTTTTTTGCCAAAAAATTAAAAAATTTATTTTCACTCAATATTATACTCAAATGAAAGGTAATACTAAGAGCATCCAATAAAACTACTTTTCACTGCGAAATTCTTAGAAGTTTCTGAGATATGATGATTATGGAGGATCGACAATTGAATTTTTTATGCATTTTAATGCAAAATGCATACTTAATCTCAGAATTTCGCAGAGATTTATGCACTGGTAAATAGCCCTTTAAATTCCCTTTCATTTGAGTATAATATTGAGTGAAAACAAAATATTCGATTTTTTGCAAAAAAGGATGATGTATACACTGCCTTTTTTGCCAAAAAATTAAAAAATTTATTTTCACTCAATATTATACTCAAATGAAAGGTAATACTAAGAGCATCCAATAAAACGACTTTTCACTGCGAAATTCTTAGTAGTTTCTGAGATAATGATGATTATGGAGGATCGACAATTGAATTTTTATGCATTTTAATGCAAAATGCATACTTAATATCAGAATTTCGCAGAGATTTATGCACTGGTAAATAGCCCTTTAAATTCCCTTTCATTTGAGTATAATATTGAGTGAAAACAAAATTTTCGATTTTTTGCAAAAAAGGATGATGTATACACTGTCTTTTTTGCCAAAAAATGAAAAAATTTATTTTCACTCAATATTATACTCAAATGAAAGGTAATACTAAGAGCATCCAATAAAACTACTTTTCACTGCGAAATTCTTAGTAGTTTCTGAGATAATGATGATTATGGAGGATCGACAATTGAATTTTTTATGCATTTTAATGCAAAATGCATACTTAATCTCAGAATTTCGCAGAGATTTATGCACTGGTAAATAGCCCTTTAAATTCCCTTTCATTTGAGTATAATATTGAGTGAAAACAAAATATTCGATTTTTTGCAAAAAAGGATGATGTATACACTGCCTTTTTTGCCAAAAAATTAAAAAATTTATTTTCACTCAATATTATACTCAAATGAAAGGTAATACTAAGAGCATCCAATAAAACGACTTTTCACTGCGAAATTCTTAGTAGTTTCTGAGATAATGATGATTATGGAGGATCGACAATTGAATTTTTTATGCATTTTAATGCAAAATGCATACTTAATCTCAGAATTTCGCAGAGATTTATGCACTGGTAAATAGCCCTTTAAATTCCAATAAAACTACTTTTCACTGCGAAATTCTTAGTAGTTTCTGAGATAATGATGATTATGGAGGATCGACAATTGAATTTTTTATGCATTTTAATGCAAAATGCATACTTAATCTCAGAATTTCGCAGAGATTTATGCACTGGTAAATAGCCCTTTAAATTCCCTTTCATTTGAGTATAATATTGAGTGAAAACAAAATATTCGATTTTTTGCAAAAAATGATGATGTATACACTGCCTTTTTTGCCAAAAAATTAAAAAATTTATTTTCACTCAATATTATACTCAAATGAAAGGTAATACTAAGAGCATCCAATAAAACGACTTTTCACTGCGAAATTCTTAGTAGTTTCTGAGATAATGATGATTATGGAGGATCGACAATTGAATTTTTTATGCATTTTAATGCAAAATGCATACTTAATCTCAGAATTTCGCAGAGATTTATGCACTGGTAAATAGCCCTTTAAATTCCAATAAAACTACTTTTCACTGCGAAATTCTTAGTAGTTTCTGAGATAATGATGATTATGGAGGATCGACAATTGAATTTTTTATGCATTTTAATGCAAAATGCATACTTAATCTCAGAATTTCGCAGAGATTTATGCACTGGTAAATAGCCCTTTAAATTCCAATAAAACTACTTTTCACTGCGAAATTCTTAGTAGTTTCTGAGATAATGATGATTATGGAGGATCGACAATTGAATTTTTTATGCATTTTAATGCAAAATGCATACTTAATCTCAGAATTTCGCAGAGATTTATGCACTGGTAAATAGCCCTTTAAATTCCCTTTCATTTGAGTATAATATTGAGTGAAAACAAAATATTCGATTTTTTGCAAAAAAGGATGATGTATACACTGCCTTTTTTGGCAAAAAATTAAAAAATTTATTTTCACTCAATATTATACTCAAATGAAAGGTAATACTAAGAGCATCCAATAAAACTACTTTTCACTGCGAAATTCTTAGTAGTTTCTGAGATAATGATGATTATGGAGGATCGACAATTGAATTTTTTATGCATTTTAATGCAAAATGCATACTTAATCTCAGAATTTCGCAGAGATTTATGCACTGGTAAATAGCCCTTTAAATTCCAATAAAACTACTTTTCACTGCGAAATTCTTAGTAGTTTCTGAGATAATGATGATTATGGAGGATCGACAATTGAATTTTTTATGCATTTTAATGCAAAATGCATACTTAATCTCAGAATTTCGCAGAGATTTATGCACTGGTAAATAGCCCTTTAAATTCCCTTTCATTTGAGTATAATATTGAGTGAAAACAAAATATTCGATTTTTTGCAAAAAATGATGATGTATTCACTGCCTTTTTTGCCAAAAAATTAAAAAATTTATTTTCACTCAATATTATACTCAAATGAAAGGTAATACTAAGAGCATCCAATAAAACGACTTTTCACTGCGAAATTCTTAGTAGTTTCTGAGATAATGATGATTATGGAGGATCGACAATTGAATTTTTTATGCATTTTAATGCAAAATGCATACTTAATCTCAGAATTTCGCAGAGATTTATGCACTGGTAAATAGCCCTTTAAATTCCCTTTCATTTGAGTATAATATTGAGTGAAAACAAAATATTCGATTTTTTGCAAAACAGGATGATGTATACACTGCCTTTTTTGCCAAAAAATTAAAAAATTTATTTTCACTCAATATTATACTCAAATGAAAGGTAATACTAAGAGCATCCAATAAAACTACTTTTCACTGCGAAATTCTTAGTAGTTTCTGAGATATGATGATTATGGAGGATCGACAATTGAATTTTTTATGCATTTTAATGCAAAATGCATACTTAATCTCAGAATTTCGCAGAGATTTATGCACTGGTAAATAGCCCTTTAAATTCCCTTTCATTTGAGTATAATATTGAGTGAAAACAAAATATTCGATTTTTTGCAAAACAGGATGATGTATACACTGCCTTTTTTGCCAAAAAATTAAAAAATTTATTTTCACTCAATATTATACTCAAATGAAAGGTAATACTAAGAGCATCCAATAAAACGACTTTTCACTGCGAAATTCTTAGTAGTTTCTGAGATAATGATGATTATGGAGGATCGACAATTGAATTTTTTATGCATTTTAATGCAAAATGCATACTTAATCTCAGAATTTCGCAGAGATTTATGCACTGGTAAATAGCCCTTTAAATTCCCTTTCATTTGAGTATAATATTGAGTGAAAACAAAATATTCGATTTTTTGCAAAAAAGGATGATGTATACACTGCCTTTTTTGCCAAAAAATTAAAAAATTTATTTTCACTCAATATTATACTCAAATGAAAGGTAATACTAAGAGCATCCAATAAAACTACTTTTCACTGCGAAATTCTTAGTAGTTTCTGAGATAATGATGATTATGGAGGATCGACAATTGAATTTTTTATGCATTTTAATGCAAAATGCATACTTAATCTCAGAATTTCGCAGAGATTTATGCACTGGTAAATAGCCCTTTAAATTCCCTTTCATTTGAGTATAATATTGAGTGAAAACAAAATATTCGATTTTTTGCAAAAAAGGATGATGTATACACTGCCTTCTTTGCCAAAAAATTAAAAAATTTATTTTCACTCAATATTATACTCAAATGAAAGGTAATACTAAGAGCATCCAATAAAACTACTTTTCACTGCGAAATTCTTAGTAGTTTCTGAGATAATGATGATTATGGAGGATCGACAATTGAATTTTTTATGCATTGATTTATGCACTGGTAAATAGCCCTTTAAATTCCCTTTCATTTGAGTATAATATTGAGTGAAAACAAAATATTCGATTTTTTGCAAAAAAATTAAAAAATTTATTTTCACTCAATATTATACTCAAATGAAAGGTAATACCAAGAGCATCCAATAAAACTACTTTTCACTGCGAAATTCTTAGTAGTTTCTGAGATATGATGATTATGGAGGATCGACAATTGAATTTTTTATGCATTTTAATGCAAAATGCATACTTAATCTCAGAATTTCGCAGAGATTTATGCAAATAGCCCTTTAAATTCCCTTTCATTTGAGTATAATATTGAGTGAAAACAAAATATTCGATTTTTTGCAAAAAAGGATGATGTATACACTGTCTTTTTTGCCAAAAAATTAAAAAATTTATTTTCACTCAATTTTATACTCAAATGAAAGGTAATACTAAGAGCATCCAATAAAACGACTTTTCACTGCGAAATTCTTAGTAGTTTCTGAGATAATGATGATTATGGAGGATCGACAATTGAATTTTTTATGCATTTTAATGCAAAATGCATACTTAATCTCAGAATTTCGCAGAGATTTATGCACTGGTAAATAGCCCTTTAAATTCCCTTTCATTTGAGTATAATATTGAGTGAAAACAAAATATTCGATTTTTTGTAAAAAAGGATGATGTATACACTGCCTTTTTTGCCAAAAAATTAAAAAATTTATTTTCACTCAATATTATACTCAAATGAAAGGTAATACTAAGAGCATCCAATAAAACTACTTTTCACTGCGAAATTCTTAGTAGTTTCTGAGATAATGATGATTATGGAGGATCGACAATTGAATTTTTTATGCATTTTAATGCAAAATGCATACTTAATCTCAGAATTTCGCAGAGATTTATGCACTGGTAAATAGCCCTTTAAATTCCATTTCATTTGAGTATAATATTGAGTGAAAACAAAATATTCGATTTTTTGCAAAAAAGGATGATGTATACACTGCCTTTTTTGCCAAAAAATTAAAAAATTTATTTTCACTCAATATTATACTCAAATGAAAGGTAATACTAAGAGCATCCAATAAAACGACTTTTCACTGCGAAATTCTTAGTAGTTTCTGAGATAATGATGATTATGGAGGATCGACAATTGAATTTTTTATGCATTTTAATGCAAAATGCATACTTAATCTCAGAATTTCGCAGAGATTTATGCACTGGTAAATAGCCCTTTAAATTCCCTTTCATTTGAGTATAATATTGAGTGAAAACAAAATATTCGATTTTTTGCAAAAAAGGATGATGTATACACTGCCTTTTTTGCCAAAAAATTAAAAAATTTATTTTCACTCAATATTATACTCAAATGAAAGGTATTACTAAGAGCATCCAATAAAACTACTTTTCACTGCGAAATTCTTAGTAGTTTCTGAGATATGATGATTATGGAGGATCGACAAGTGAATTTTTTATGCATTTTAATGCAAAATGCATACTTAATCTCAGAATTTCGCAGAGATTTATGCAAATAGCCCTTTAAATTCCCTTTCATTTGAGTATAATATTGAGTGAAAACAAAATTTTCGATTTTTTGCAAAAAAGGATGATGTATACACTGTCTTTTTTGCCAAAAAATGAAAAAATTTATTTTCACTCAATTTTATACTCAAATGAAAGGTAATACTAAGAGCATCCAATAAAACGACTTTTCACTGCGAAATTCTTAGTAGTTTCTGAGATAATGATGATTATGGAGGATCGACAATTGAATTTTTTATGCATTTTAATGCAAAATGCATACTTAATCTCAGAATTTCGCAGAGATTTATGCACTGGTAAATAGCCCTTTAAATTCCCTTTCATTTGAGTATAATATTGAGTGAAAACAAAATATTCGATTTTTTGCAAAACAGGATGATGTATACACTGCCTTTTTTGCCAAAAAATTAAAAAATTTATTTTCACTCAATATTATACTCAAATGAAAGGTAATACTAAGAGCATCCAATAAAACTACTTTTCACTGCGAAATTCTTAGTAGTTTCTGAGATATGATGATTATGGAGGATCGACAATTGAATTTTTTATGCATTTTAATGCAAAATGCATACTTAATCTCAGAATTTCGCAGAGATTTATGCACTGGTAAATAGCCCTTTAAATTCCCTTTCATTTGAGTATAATATTGAGTGAAAACAAAATATTCGATTTTTTGCAAAACAGGATGATGTATACACTGCCTTTTTTGCCAAAAAATTAAAAAATTTATTTTCACTCAATATTATACTCAAATGAAAGGTAATACTAAGAGCATCCAATAAAACGACTTTTCACTGCGAAATTCTTAGTAGTTTCTGAGATAATGATGATTATGGAGGATCGACAATTGAATTTTTTATGCATTTTAATGCAAAATGCATACTTAATCTCAGAATTTCGCAGAGATTTATGCACTGGTAAATAGCCCTTTAAATTCCCTTTCATTTGAGTATAATATTGAGTGAAAACAAAATATTCGATTTTTTGCAAAAAAGGATGATGTATACACTGCCTTTTTTGCCAAAAAATTAAAAAATTTATTTTCACTCAATATTATACTCAAATGAAAGGTAATACTAAGAGCATCCAATAAAACTACTTTTCACTGCGAAATTCTTAGTAGTTTCTGAGATAATGATGATTATGGAGGATCGACAATTGAATTTTTTATGCATTTTAATGCAAAATGCATACTTAATCTCAGAATTTCGCAGAGATTTATGCACTGGTAAATAGCCCTTTAAATTCCCTTTCATTTGAGTATAATATTGAGTGAAAACAAAATATTCGATTTTTTGCAAAAAAGGATGATGTATACACTGCCTTCTTTGCCAAAAAATTAAAAAATTTATTTTCACTCAATATTATACTCAAATGAAAGGTAATACTAAGAGCATCCAATAAAACTACTTTTCACTGCGAAATTCTTAGTAGTTTCTGAGATAATGATGATTATGGAGGATCGACAATTGAATTTTTTATGCATTGATTTATGCACTGGTAAATAGCCCTTTAAATTCCCTTTCATTTGAGTATAATATTGAGTGAAAACAAAATATTCGATTTTTTGCAAAAAAATTAAAAAATTTATTTTCACTCAATATTATACTCAAATGAAAGGTAATACCAAGAGCATCCAATAAAACTACTTTTCACTGCGAAATTCTTAGTAGTTTCTGAGATATGATGATTATGGAGGATCGACAATTGAATTTTTTATGCATTTTAATGCAAAATGCATACTTAATCTCAGAATTTCGCAGAGATTTATGCAAATAGCCCTTTAAATTCCCTTTCATTTGAGTATAATATTGAGTGAAAACAAAATATTCGATTTTTTGCAAAAAAGGATGATGTATACACTGTCTTTTTTGCCAAAAAATGAAAAAATTTATTTTCACTCAATTTTATACTCAAATGAAAGGTAATACTAAGAGCATCCAATAAAACGACTTTTCACTGCGAAATTCTTAGTAGTTTCTGAGATAATGATGATTATGGAGGATCGACAATTGAATTTTTTATGCATTTTAATGCAAAATGCATACTTAATCTCAGAATTTCGCAGAGATTTATGCACTGGTAAATAGCCCTTTAAATTCCCTTTCATTTGAGTATAATTATGAGTGAAAACAAAATATTCGATTTTTTGTAAAAAAGGATGATGTATACACTGCCTTTTTTGCCAAAAAATTAAAAAATTTATTTTCACTCAATATTATACTCAAATGAAAGGTAATACTAAGAGCATCCAATAAAACTACTTTTCACTGCGAAATTCTTAGTAGTTTCTGAGATAATGATGATTATGGAGGATCGACAATTGAATTTTTTATGCATTTTAATGCAAAATGCATACTTAATCTCAGAATTTCGCAGAGATTTATGCACTGGTAAATAGCCCTTTAAATTCCATTTCATTTGAGTATAATATTGAGTGAAAACAAAATATTCGATTTTTTGCAAAAAAGGATGATGTATACACTGCCTTTTTTGCCAAAAAATTAAAAAATTTATTTTCACTCAATATTATACTCAAATGAAAGGTAATACTAAGAGCATCCAATAAAACGACTTTTCACTGCGAAATTCTTAGTAGTTTCTGAGATAATGATGATTATGGAGGATCGACAATTGAATTTTTTATGCATTTTAATGCAAAATGCATACTTAATCTCAGAATTTCGCAGAGATTTATGCACTGGTAAATAGCCCTTTAAATTCCCTTTCATTTGAGTATAATATTGAGTGAAAACAAAATATTCGATTTTTTGCAAAAAAGGATGATGTATACACTGCCTTTTTTGCCAAAAAATTAAAAAATTTATTTTCACTCAATATTATACTCAAATGAAAGGTATTACTAAGAGCATCCAATAAAACTACTTTTCACTGCGAAATTCTTAGTAGTTTCTGAGATATGATGATTATGGAGGATCGACAAGTGAATTTTTTATGCATTTTAATGCAAAATGCATACTTAATCTCAGAATTTCGCAGAGATTTATGCAAATAGCCCTTTAAATTCCCTTTCATTTGAGTATAATATTGAGTGAAAACAAAATTTTCGATTTTTTGCAAAAAAGGATGATGTATACACTGTCTTTTTTGCCAAAAAATGAAAAAATTTATTTTCACTCAATTTTATACTCAAATGAAAGGTAATACTAAGAGCATCCAATAAAACGACTTTTCACTGCGAAATTCTTAGTAGTTTCTGAGATAATGATGATTATGGAGGATCGACAATTGAATTTTTTATGCATTTTAATGCAAAATGCATACTTAATCTCAGAATTTCGCAGAGATTTATGCACTGGTAAATAGCCCTTTAAATTCCCTTTCATTTGAGTATAATATTGAGTGAAAACAAAATATTCGATTTTTTGCAAAAAAGGATGATGTATACACTGCCTTTTTTGCCAAAAAATTAAAAAATTTATTTTCACTCAATATTATACTCAAATGAAAGGTAATACTAAGAGCATCCAATAAAACTACTTTTCACTGCGAAATTCTTAGTAGTTTCTGAGATAATGATGATTATGGAGGATCGACAATTGAATTTTTTATGCATTTTAATGCAAAATGCATACTTAATCTCAGAATTTCGCAGAGATTTATGCACTGGTAAATAGCCCTTTAAATTCCCTTTCATTTGAGTATAATATTGAGTGAAAACAAAATATTCGATTTTTTGCAAAAAAGGATGATGTATACACTGCCTTTTTTGCCAAAAAATTAAAAAATTTATTTTCACTCAATATTATACTCAAATGAAAGGTAATACTAAGAGCATCCAATAAAACTACTTTTCACTGCGAAATTCTTAGAAGTTTCTGAGATATGATGATTATGGAGGATCGACAATTGAATTTTTTATGCATTTTAATGCAAAATGCATACTTAATCTCAGAATTTCGCAGAGATTTATGCACTGGTAAATAGCCCTTTAAATTCCCTTTCATTTGAGTATAATATTGAGTGAAAACAAAATATTCGATTTTTTGCAAAAAAGGATGATGTATACACTGCCTTTTTTGCCAAAAAATTAAAAAATTTATTTTCACTCAATATTATACTCAAATGAAAGGTAATACTAAGAGCATCCAATAAAACGACTTTTCACTGCGAAATTCTTAGTAGTTTCTGAGATAATGATGATTATGGAGGATCGACAATTGAATTTTTATGCATTTTAATGCAAAATGCATACTTAATCTCAGAATTTCGCAGAGATTTATGCACTGGTAAATAGCCCTTTAAATTCCCTTTCATTTGAGTATAATATTGAGTGAAAACAAAATTTTCGATTTTTTGCAAAAAAGGATGATGTATACACTGTCTTTTTTGCCAAAAAATGAAAAAATTTATTTTCACTCAATATTATACTCAAATGAAAGGTAATACTAAGAGCATCCAATAAAACGACTTTTCACTGCGAAATTCTTAGTAGTTTCTGAGATAATGATGATTATGGAGGATCGACAATTGAATTTTTATGCATTTTAATGCAAAATGCATACTTAATCTCAGAATTTCGCAGAGATTTATGCACTGGTAAATAGCCCTTTAAATTCCCTTTCATTTGAGTATAATATTGAGTGAAAACAAAATTTTCGATTTTTTGCAAAAAAGGATGATGTATACACTGCCTTTTTTGCCAAAAAATTAAAAAATTTATAATATAATATTGAGTGAAAACAAAATTTTCGATTTTTTGCAAAAAATGATGATGTATACACTGTCTTTTTTGCCAAAAAATGAAAAAATTTATTTTCACTCAATTTTATACTCAAATGAAAGGTAATACTAAGAGCATCCAATAAAACGACTTTTCACTGCGAAATTCTTAGTAGTTTCTGAGATAATGATGATTATGGAGGATCGACAATTGAATTTTTATGCATTTTAATGCAAAATGCATACTTAATCTCAGAATTTCGCAGAGATTTATGCACTGGTAAATAGCCCTTTAAATTCCCTTTCATTTGAGTATAATATTGAGTGAAAACAAAATTTTCGATTTTTTGCAAAAAAGGATGATGTATACACTGCCTTTTTTGCCAAAAAATTAAAAAATTTATTTTCACTCAATATTATACTCAAATGAAAGGTAATACTAAGGGCATCCAATAAAACTACTTTTCACTGCGAAATTCTTAGTAGTTTCTGAGATATGATGATTATGGAGGATCGACAATTGAATTTTTTATGCATTTTAATGCAAAATGCATACTTAATCTCAGAATTTCGCAGAGATTTATGCACTGGTAAATAGCCCTTTAAATTCCCTTTCATTTGAGTATAATATTGAGTGAAAACAAAATATTCGATTTTTTGCAAAAAAGGATGATGTATACACTGCCTTTTTTGCCAAAAAATTAAAAAATTTATTTTCACTCAATATTATACTCAAATGAAAGGTAATACTAAGAGCATCCAATAAAACTACTTTTCACTGCGAAATTCTTAGTAGTTTCTGAGATAATGATGATTATGGAGGATCGACAATTGAATTTTTTATGCATTTTAATGCAAAATGCATACTTAATCTCAGAATTCCGCAGAGATTTATGCACTGGTAAATAGCCCTTTAAATTCCCTTTCATTTGAGTATAATATTGAGTGAAAACAAAATTTTCGATTTTTTACAAAAAATGATGATGTATACACTGTCTTTTTTGCCAAAAAATTAAAAAAAATTTTTTCACTCAATTTTACACTCAAATGAAAGGTAATACTAAGAGCATCCAATAAAACTACTTTTCACTGCGAAATTCTTAGTAGTTTCTGAGATAATGATGATTATGGAGGATCGACAATTGAATTTTTTATGCATTTTAATGCAAAATGCATACTTAATCTCAGAATTTCGCAGAGATTTATGCACTGGTAAATAGCCCCTTAAATTCCCTTTCATTTGAGTATAATATTGAGTGAAAACAAAATTTTCGATTTTTTGCAAAAAAGGATGATGTATACACTGCCTTTTTTGCCAAAAAATTAAAAAATTTATTTTCACTCAATTTTATACTCAAATGAAAGGTAATACTAAGAGCATCCAATAAAACTACTGCGAAATTCTTAGTAGTTTCTGAGATAATGATGATTATGGAGGATCGACAATTGAATTTTTTATGCATTTTAATGCAAAATGCATACTTAATCTCAGAATTTCGCAGAGATTTATGCACTGGTAAATAGCCCTTTAAATTCCCTTTCATTTGAGTATAATATTGAGTGAAAACAAAATATTCGATTTTTTGCAAAAAAGGATGATGTATACACTGCCTTTTTTGCCAAAAAATTAAAAAATTTATTTTCACTCAATATTATACTCAAATGAAAGGTAATACTAAGAGCATCCAATAAAACTACTTTTCACTGCGAAATTCTTAGTAGTTTCTGAGATAATGATGATTATGGAGGATCGACAATTGAATTTTTTATGCATTTTAATGCAAAATGCATACTTAATCTCAGAATTTCGCAGAGATTTATGCACTGGTAAATAGCCCTTTAAATTCCCTTTCATTTGAGTATAATATTGAGTGAAAACAAAATATTCGATTTTTTGCAAAAAAGGATGATGTATACACTGCCTTCTTTGCCAAAAAATTAAAAAATTTATTTTCACTCAATATTATACTCAAATGAAAGGTAATACTAAGAGCATCCAATAAAACTACTTTTCACTGCGAAATTCTTAGTAGTTTCTGAGATAATGATGATTATGGAGGATCGACAATTGAATTTTTTATGCATTGATTTATGCACTGGTAAATAGCCCTTTAAATTCCCTTTCATTTGAGTATAATATTGAGTGAAAACAAAATATTCGATTTTTTGCAAAAAAATTAAAAAATTTATTTTCACTCAATATTATACTCAAATGAAAGGTAATACCAAGAGCATCCAATAAAACTACTTTTCACTGCGAAATTCTTAGTAGTTTCTGAGATATGATGATTATGGAGGATCGACAATTGAATTTTTTATGCATTTTAATGCAAAATGCATACTTAATCTCAGAATTTCGCAGAGATTTATGCAAATAGCCCTTTAAATTCCCTTTCATTTGAGTATAATATTGAGTGAAAACAAAATATTCGATTTTTTGCAAAAAAGGATGATGTATACACTGTCTTTTTTGCCAAAAAATGAAAAAATTTATTTTCACTCAATTTTATACTCAAATGAAAGGTAATACTAAGAGCATCCAATAAAACGACTTTTCACTGCGAAATTCTTAGTAGTTTCTGAGATAATGATGATTATGGAGGATCGACAATTGAATTTTTTATGCATTTTAATGCAAAATGCATACTTAATCTCAGAATTTCGCAGAGATTTATGCACTGGTAAATAGCCCTTTAAATTCCCTTTCATTTGAGTATAATATTGAGTGAAAACAAAATATTCGATTTTTTGTAAAAAAGGATGATGTATACACTGCCTTTTTTGCCAAAAAATTAAAAAATTTATTTTCACTCAATATTATACTCAAATGAAAGGTAATACTAAGAGCATCCAATAAAACTACTTTTCACTGCGAAATTCTTAGTAGTTTCTGAGATAATGATGATTATGGAGGATCGACAATTGAATTTTTTATGCATTTTAATGCAAAATGCATACTTAATCTCAGAATTTCGCAGAGATTTATGCACTGGTAAATAGCCCTTTAAATTCCATTTCATTTGAGTATAATATTGAGTGAAAACAAAATATTCGATTTTTTGCAAAAAAGGATGATGTATACACTGCCTTTTTTGCCAAAAAATTAAAAAATTTATTTTCACTCAATATTACACTCAAATGAAAGGTAATACTAAGAGCATCCAATAAAACGACTTTTCACTGCGAAATTCTTAGTAGTTTCTGAGATAATGATGATTATGGAGGATCGACAATTGAATTTTTTATGCATTTTAATGCAAAATGCATACTTTATCTCAGAATTTCGCAGAGATTTATGCACTGGTAAATAGCCCTTTAAATTCCCTTTCATTTGAGTATAATATTGAGTGAAAACAAAATATTCGATTTTTTGCAAAAAAGGATGATGTATACACTGCCTTTTTTGCCAAAAAATTAAAAAATTTATTTTCACTCAATATTATACTCAAATGAAAGGTATTACTAAGAGCATCCAATAAAACTACTTTTCACTGCGAAATTCTTAGTAGTTTCTGAGATATGATGATTATGGAGGATCGACAAGTGAATTTTTTATGCATTTTAATGCAAAATGCATACTTAATCTCAGAATTTCGCAGAGATTTATGCAAATAGCCCTTTAAATTCCCTTTCATTTGAGTATAATATTGAGTGAAAACAAAATTTTCGATTTTTTGCAAAAAAGGATGATGTATACACTGTCTTTTTTGCCAAAAAATGAAAAAATTTATTTTCACTCAATTTTATACTCAAATGAAAGGTAATACTAAGAGCATCCAATAAAACGACTTTTCACTGCGAAATTCTTAGTAGTTTCTGAGATAATGATGATTATGGAGGATCGACAATTGAATTTTTTATGCATTTTAATGCAAAATGCATACTTAATCTCAGAATTTCGCAGAGATTTATGCACTGGTAAATAGCCCTTTAAATTCCCTTTCATTTGAGTATAATATTGAGTGAAAACAAAATATTCGATTTTTTGCAAAAAAGGATGATGTATACACTGCCTTTTTTGCCAAAAAATTAAAAAATTTATTTTCACTCAATATTATACTCAAATGAAAGGTAATACTAAGAGCATCCAATAAAACTACTTTTCACTGCGAAATTCTTAGTAGTTTCTGAGATAATGATGATTATGGAGGATCGACAATTGAATTTTTTATGCATTTTAATGCAAAATGCATACTTAATCTCAGAATTTCGCAGAGATTTATGCACTGGTAAATAGCCCTTTAAATTCCCTTTCATTTGAGTATAATATTGAGTGAAAACAAAATATTCGATTTTTTGCAAAAAAGGATGATGTATACACTGCCTTTTTTGCCAAAAAATTAAAAAATTTATTTTCACTCAATATTATACTCAAATGAAAGGTAATACTAAGAGCATCCAATAAAACTACTTTTCACTGCGAAATTCTTAGAAGTTTCTGAGATATGATGATTATGGAGGATCGACAATTGAATTTTTTATGCATTTTAATGCAAAATGCATACTTAATCTCAGAATTTCGCAGAGATTTATGCACTGGTAAATAGCCCTTTAAATTCCCTTTCATTTGAGTATAATATTGAGTGAAAACAAAATATTCGATTTTTTGCAAAAAAGGATGATGTATACACTGCCTTTTTTGCCAAAAAATTAAAAAATTTATTTTCACTCAATATTATACTCAAATGAAAGGTAATACTAAGAGCATCCAATAAAACGACTTTTCACTGCGAAATTCTTAGTAGTTTCTGAGATAATGATGATTATGGAGGATCGACAATTGAATTTTTATGCATTTTAATGCAAAATGCATACTTAATCTCAGAATTTCGCAGAGATTTATGCACTGGTAAATAGCCCTTTAAATTCCCTTTCATTTGAGTATAATATTGAGTGAAAACAAAATTTTCGATTTTTTGCAAAAAAGGATGATGTATACACTGTCTTTTTTGCCAAAAAATGAAAAAATTTATTTTCACTCAATATTATACTCAAATGAAAGGTAATACTAAGAGCATCCAATAAAACGACTTTTCACTGCGAAATTCTTAGTAGTTTCTGAGATAATGATGATTATGGAGGATCGACAATTGAATTTTTATGCATTTTAATGCAAAATGCATACTTAATCTCAGAATTTCGCAGAGATTTATGCACTGGTAAATAGCCCTTTAAATTCCCTTTCATTTGAGTATAATATTGAGTGAAAACAAAATTTTCGATTTTTTGCAAAAAAGGATGATGTATACACTGCCTTTTTTGCCAAAAAATTAAAAAATTTATAATATAATATTGAGTGAAAACAAAATTTTCGATTTTTTGCAAAAAATGATGATGTATACACTGTCTTTTTTGCCAAAAAATGAAAAAATTTATTTTCACTCAATTTTATACTCAAATGAAAGGTAATACTAAGAGCATCCAATAAAACGACTTTTCACTGCGAAATTCTTAGTAGTTTCTGAGATAATGATGATTATGGAGGATCGACAATTGAATTTTTATGCATTTTAATGCAAAATGCATACTTAATCTCAGAATTTCGCAGAGATTTATGCACTGGTAAATAGCCCTTTAAATTCCCTTTCATTTGAGTATAATATTGAGTGAAAACAAAATTTTCGATTTTTTGCAAAAAAGGATGATGTATACACTGCCTTTTTTGCCAAAAAATTAAAAAATTTATTTTCACTCAATATTATACTCAAATGAAAGGTAATACTAAGGGCATCCAATAAAACTACTTTTCACTGCGAAATTCTTAGTAGTTTCTGAGATATGATGATTATGGAGGATCGACAATTGAATTTTTTATGCATTTTAATGCAAAATGCATACTTAATCTCAGAATTTCGCAGAGATTTATGCACTGGTAAATAGCCCTTTAAATTCCCTTTCATTTGAGTATAATATTGAGTGAAAACAAAATATTCGATTTTTTGCAAAAAAGGATGATGTATACACTGCCTTTTTTGCCAAAAAATTAAAAAATTTATTTTCACTCAATATTATACTCAAATGAAAGGTAATACTAAGAGCATCCAATAAAACTACTTTTCACTGCGAAATTCTTAGTAGTTTCTGAGATAATGATGATTATGGAGGATCGACAATTGAATTTTTTATGCATTTTAATGCAAAATGCATACTTAATCTCAGAATTCCGCAGAGATTTATGCACTGGTAAATAGCCCTTTAAATTCCCTTTCATTTGAGTATAATATTGAGTGAAAACAAAATTTTCGATTTTTTACAAAAAATGATGATGTATACACTGTCTTTTTTGCCAAAAAATTAAAAAAAATTTTTTCACTCAATTTTACACTCAAATGAAAGGTAATACTAAGAGCATCCAATAAAACTACTTTTCACTGCGAAATTCTTAGTAGTTTCTGAGATAATGATGATTATGGAGGATCGACAATTGAATTTTTTATGCATTTTAATGCAAAATGCATACTTAATCTCAGAATTTCGCAGAGATTTATGCACTGGTAAATAGCCCCTTAAATTCCCTTTCATTTGAGTATAATATTGAGTGAAAACAAAATTTTCGATTTTTTGCAAAAAAGGATGATGTATACACTGCCTTTTTTGCCAAAAAATTAAAAAATTTATTTTCACTCAATTTTATACTCAAATGAAAGGTAATACTAAGAGCATCCAATAAAACTACTGCGAAATTCTTAGTAGTTTCTGAGATAATGATGATTATGGAGGATCGACAATTGAATTTTTTATGCATTTTAATGCAAAATGCATACTTAATCTCAGAATTTCGCAGAGATTTATGCACTGGTAAATAGCCCTTTAAATTCCCTTTCATTTGAGTATAATATTGAGTGAAAACAAAATATTCGATTTTTTGCAAAAAAGGATGATGTATACACTGCCTTTTTTGCCAAAAAATTAAAAAATTTATTTTCACTCAATATTATACTCAAATGAAAGGTAATACTAAGAGCATCCAATAAAACTACTTTTCACTGCGAAATTCTTAGAAGTTTCTGAGATATGATGATTATGGAGGATCGACAATTGAATTTTTTATGCATTTTAATGCAAAATGCATACTTAATCTCAGAATTTCGCAGAGATTTATGCACTGGTAAATAGCCCTTTAAATTCCCTTTCATTTGAGTATAATATTGAGTGAAAACAAAATATTCGATTTTTTGCAAAAAAGGATGATGTATACACTGCCTTTTTTGCCAAAAAATTAAAAAATTTATTTTCACTCAATATTATACTCAAATGAAAGGTAATACTAAGAGCATCCAATAAAACGACTTTTCACTGCGAAATTCTTAGTAGTTTCTGAGATAATGATGATTATGGAGGATCGACAATTGAATTTTTATGCATTTTAATGCAAAATGCATACTTAATCTCAGAATTTCGCAGAGATTTATGCACTGGTAAATAGCCCTTTAAATTCCCTTTCATTTGAGTATAATATTGAGTGAAAACAAAATTTTCGATTTTTTGCAAAAAAGGATGATGTATACACTGTCTTTTTTGCCAAAAAATGAAAAAATTTATTTTCACTCAATATTATACTCAAATGAAAGGTAATACTAAGAGCATCCAATAAAACTACTTTTCACTGCGAAATTCTTAGTAGTTTCTGAGATAATGATGATTATGGAGGATCGACAATTGAATTTTTTATGCATTTTAATGCAAAATGCATACTTAATCTCAGAATTTCGCAGAGATTTATGCACTGGTAAATAGCCCTTTAAATTCCCTTTCATTTGAGTATAATATTGAGTGAAAACAAAATTTTCGATTTTTTGCAAAAAATGATGATGTATACACTGTCTTTTTTGCCAAAAAATTAAAAAAAATTTTTTCACTCAATTTTACACTCAAATGAAAGGTAATACTAAGAGCATCCAATAAAACTACTTTTCACTGCGAAATTCTTAGTAGTTTCTGAGATAATGATGATTATGGAGGATCGACAATTGAATTTTTTATGCATTTTAATGCAAAATGCATACTTAATCTCAGAATTTCGCAGAGATTTATGCACTGGTAAATAGCCCCTTAAATTCCCTTTCATTTGAGTATAATATTGAGTGAAAACAAAATTTTCGATTTTTTGCAAAAAAGGATGATGTATACACTGCCTTTTTTGCCAAAAAATTAAAAAATTTATTTTCACTCAATTTTATACTCAAATGAAAGGTAATACTAAGAGCATCCAATAAAACTACTGCGAAATTCTTAGTAGTTTCTGAGATAATGATGATTATGGAGGATCGACAATTGAATTTTTTATGCATTTTAATGCAAAATGCATACTTAATCTCAGAATTTCGCAGAGATTTATGCACTGGTAAATAGCCCTTTAAATTCCCTTTCATTTGAGTATAATATTGAGTGAAAACAAAATTTTCGATTTTTTGCAAAAAATGATGATGTATACACTGTCTTTTTTGCCAAAAAATTAAAAAAAATTTTTTCACTCAATTTTACACTCAAATGAAAGGTAATACTAAGAGCATCCAATAAAACGACTTTTCACTGCGAAATTCTTAGTAGTTTCTGAGATAATGATGATTATGGAGGATCGACAATTGAATTTTTTATGCATTTTAATGCAAAATCCATACTTAATCTCAGAATTTCGCAGAGATTTATGCACTGGTAAATAGCCCTTTAAATTCCCTTTCATTTGAGTATAATATTGAGTGAAAACAAAATTTTCGATTTTTTGCAAAAAAGGATGATGTATACACTGTCTTTTTTGCGAAAAAATGAAAAAATTTATTTTCACTCAATTTTATACTCAAATGAAAGGTAATACTAAGAGCATCCAATAAAACTACTTTTCACTGCGAAATTCTTAGTAGTTTCTGAGATAATGATGATTATGGAGGATCGACAATTGAATTTTTTATGCATTTTAATGCAAAATCCATACTTAATCTCAGAATTTCGCAGAGATTTATGCACTGGTAAATAGCCCTTTAAATTCCCTTTCATTTGAGTATAATATTGAGTGAAAACAAAATATTTGATTTTTTGCAAAAAAGGATGATGTATACACTGCCTTTTTTGCCAAAAAATTAAAAAATTTATTTTCACTCAATATTATACTCAAATGAAAGGTAATACTAAGAGCATCCAATAAAACTACTTTTCACTGCGAAATTCTTAGTAGTTTCTGAGATAATGATGATTATGGAGGATCGACAATTGAATTTTTTTTGAATTTTAATGCAAAATGCATACTTAATCTCAGAATTTCGCAGAGATTTATGCACTGGTAAATAGCCCTTTAAATTTCCTTTCATTTGAGTATAATATTGAGTGAAAACAAAATTTTCGATTTTTTGCAAAAAATGATGATGTATACACTGTCTTTTTTGCCAAAAAATGAAAAAATTTATTTTCACTCAATTTTATACTCAAATGAAAGGTAATACTAAGAGCATACAATAAAACGACTTTTCACTGCGAAATTCTTAGTAGTTTCTGAGATAATGATGATTATGGAGGATCGACAATTGAATTTTTTATGCATTTTAATGCAAAATGCATACTTAATCTCAGAATTTCGCAGAGATTTATGCACTGGTAAATAGCCCTTTAAATTCCCTTTCATTTGAGTATAATATTGAGTGAAAACAAAATATTCGATTTTTTGCAAAACAGGATGATGTATACACTGCCTTTTTTGCCAAAAAATTAAAAAATTTATTTTCACTCAATATTGTACTCAAATGAAAGGTAATACTAAGAGCATCCAATAAAACTACTTTTCACTGCGAAATTCTTAGTAGTTTCTGAGATATGATGATTATGGAGGATCGACAATTGAATTTTTTATGCATTTTAATGCAAAATGCATACTTAATCTCAGAATTTCGCAGAGATTTATGCACTGGTAAAAAGCCCTTTAAATTCCCTTTCATTTGAGTATAATATTGAGTGAAAACAAAATATTCGATTTTTTGCAAAACAGGATGATGTATACACTGCCTTTTTTGCCAAAAAATTAAAAAATTTATTTTCACTCAATATTATACTCAAATGAAAGGTAATACTAAGAGCATCCAATAAAACTACTTTTCACTGCGAAATTCTTAGTAGTTTCTGAGATATGATGATTATGGAGGATCGACAATTGAATTTTTTATGCATTTTAATGCAAAATGCATACTTAATCTCAGAATTTCGCAGAGATTTATGCACTGGTAAATAGCCCTTTAAATTCCCTTTCATTTGAGTATAATATTGAGTGAAAACAAAATATTCGATTTTTTGCAAAACAGGATGATGTATACACTGCCTTTTTTGCCAAAAAATTAAAAAATTTATTTTCACTCAATATTGTACTCAAATGAAAGGTAATACTAAGAGCATCCAATAAAACTACTTTTCACTGCGAAATTCTTAGTAGTTTCTGAGATATGATGATTATGGAGGATCGACAATTGAATTTTTTATGCATTTTAATGCAAAATGCATACTTAATCTCAGAATTTCGCAGAGATTTATGCACTGGTAAATAGCCCTTTAAATTCCCTTTCATTTGAGTATAATATTGAGTGAAAACAAAATATTCGATTTTTTGCAAAAAAATTAAAAAATTTATTTTCACTCAATATTATACTCAAATGAAAGGTAATACCAAGAGCATCCAATAAAACTACTTTTCACTGCGAAATTCTTAGTAGTTTCTGAGATATGATGATTATGGAGGATCGACAATTGAATTTTTTATGCATTTTAATGCAAAATGCATACTTAATCTCAGAATTTCGCAGAGATTTATGCACTGGTAAATAGCCCTTTAAATTCCCTTTCATTTGAGTATAATATTGAGTGAAAACAAAATTTTCGATTTTTTGCAAAAAAGGATGATGTATACACTGTCTTTTTTGCCAAAAAATGAAAAAATTTATTTTCACTCAATTTTATACTCAAATGAAAGGTAATACTAAGAGCATCCAATAAAACGACTTTTCACTGCGAAATTCTTAGTAGTTTCTGAGATAATGATGATTATGGAGGATCGACAATTGAATTTTTTATGCATTTTAATGCAAAATGCATACTTAATCTCAGAATTTCGCAGAGATTTATGCACTGGTAAATAGCCCTTTAAATTCCCTTTCATTTGAGTATAATATTGAGTGAAAACAAAATATTCGATTTTTTGCAAAAAAGGATGATGTATACACTGCCTTTTTTGCCAAAAAATTAAAAAATTTATTTTCACTCAATATTATACTCAAATGAAAGGTAATACTAAGAGCATCCAATAAAACTACTTTTCACTGCGAAATTCTTAGTAGTTTCTGAGATAATGATGATTATGGAGGATCGACAATTGAATTTTTTATGCATTTTAATGCAAAATGCATACTTAATCTCAGAATTTCGCAGAGATTTATGCACTGGTAAATAGCCCTTTAAATTCCCTTTCATTTGAGTATAATATTGAGTGAAAACAAAATATTCGATTTTTTGCAAAAAAGGATGATGTATACACTGCCTTTTTTGCCAAAAAATTAAAAAATTTATTTTCACTCAATATTATACTCAAATGAAAGGTAATACTAAGAGCATCCAATAAAACGACTTTTCACTGCGAAATTCTTAGTAGTTTCTGAGATAATGATGATTATGGAGGATCGACAATTGAATTTTTTATGCATTTTAATGCAAAATCCATACTTAATCTCAGAATTTCGCAGAGATTTATGCACTGGTAAATAGCCCTTTAAATTCCCTTTCATTTGAGTATAATATTGAGTGAAAACAAAATTTTCGATTTTTTGCAAAAAAGGATGATGTATACACTGTCTTTTTTGCCAAAAAATGAAAAAATTTATTTTCACTCAATTTTATACTCAAATGAAAGGTAATACTAAGAGCATCCAATAAAACGACTTTTCACTGCGAAATTCTTAGTAGTTTCTGAGATAATGATGATTATGGAGGATCGACAATTGAATTTTTTATGCATTTTAATGCAAAATGCATACTTAATCTCAGAATTTCGCAGAGATTTATGCACTGGTAAATAGCCCTTTAAATTCCCTTTCATTTGAGTATAATATTGAGTGAAAACAAAATATTCGATTTTTTGCAAAAAAGGATGATGTATACACTGCCTTTTTTGCCAAAAAATTAAAAAATTTATTTTCACTCAATATTATACTCAAATGAAAGGTAATACTAAGAGCATCCAATAAAACTACTTTTCACTGCGAAATTCTTAGTAGTTTCTGAGATAATGATGATTATGGAGGATCGACAATTGAATTTTTTATGCATTTTAATGCAAAATCCATACTTAATCTCAGAATTTCGCAGAGATTTATGCACTGGTAAATAGCCCTTTAAATTCCCTTTCATTTGAGTATAATATTGAGTGAAAACAAAATATTCGATTTTTTGCAAAAAAGGATGATGTATACACTGCCTTTTTTGCCAAAAAATTAAAAAATTTATTTTCACTCAATATTATACTCAAATGAAAGGTAATACTAAGAGCATTCAATAAAACTACTTTTCACTGCGAAATTCTTAGTAGTTTCTGAGATAATGATGATTATGGAGGATCGACAATTGAATTTTTTATGCATTTTAATGCAAAATGCATACTTAATCTCAGAATTTCGCAGAGATTTATGCACTGGTAAATAGCCCTTTAAATTCCCTTTCATTTGAGTATAATATTGAGTGAAAACAAAATGTTCGATTTTTTGCAAAAAAGGATGATGTATACACTGCCTTTTTTGCCAAAAAATTAAAAAATTTATTTTCACTCAATATTATACTCAAATGAAAGGTAATACTAAGAGCATCCAATAAAACGACTTTTCACTGCGAAATTCTTAGTAGTTTCTGAGATAATGATGATTATGGAGGATCGACAATTGAATTTTTTATGCATTTTAATGCAAAATGCATACTTAATCTCAGAATTTCGCAGAGATTTATGCACTGGTAAATAGCCCTTAAAATTCCCTTTCATTTGAGTATAATATTGAGTGAAAACAAAATTTTCGATTTTTTGCAAAAAATGATGATGTATACACTGTCTTTTTTGCCAAAAAATTAAAAAAAATTTTTTTCACTCAATTTTACACTCAAATGAAAGGTAATACTAAGAGCATCCAATAAAACTACTTTTCACTGCGAAATTCTTAGTAGTTTCTGAGATAATGATGATTATGGAGGATCGACAATTGAATTTTTTATGCATTTTAATGCAAAATGCATACTTAATCTCAGAATTTCGCAGAGATTTATGCACTGGTAAATAGCCCTTTAAATTCCCTTTCATTTGAGTATAATATTGAGTGAAAACAAAATTTTCGATTTTTTGCAAAAAAGGATGATGTATACACTGCCTTTTTTGCCAAAAAATTAAAAAATTTTATACTCAAATGAAAGGTAATACTAAGAGCATCCAATAAAACTACTTTTCACTGCGAAATTCTTAGTAGTTTCTGAGATAATGATGATTATGGAGGATCGACAATTGAATTTTTTATGCATTTTAATGCAAAATGCATACTTAATCTCAGAATTTCGCAGAGATTTATGCACTGGTAAATAGCCCTTTAAATTCCCTTTCATTTGAGTATAATATTGAGTGAAAACAAAATATTCGATTTTTTGCAAAAAAGGATGATGTATACACTGCCTTTTTTGCCAAAAAATTAAAAAACTTATTTTCACTCAATATTATACTCAAATGAAAGGTAATACTAAGAGCATCCAATAAAACGACTTTTCACTGCGAAATTCTTAGTAGTTTCTGAGATAATGATGATTATGGAGGATCGACAATTGAATTTTTTATGCATTTTAATGCAAAATGCATACTTAATCTCAGAATTTCGCAGAGATTTATGCACTGGTAAATAGCTCTCTAAATTCCCTTTCATTTGAGTATAATATTGAGTGAAAACAAAATATTCGATTTTTTGCAAAAAAGGATGATGTATACACTGCCTTTTTTGCCAAAAAATTAAAAAATTTATTTTCACTCAATATTATACTCAAATGAAAGGTAATACTAAGAGCATCCAATAAAACTACTTTTCACTGCGAAATTCTTAGTAGTTTCTGAGATAATGATGATTATGGAGGATCGACAATTGAATTTTTTATGCATTTTAATGCAAAATGCATACTTAATCTCAGAATTTCGCAGAGATTTATGCACTGGTAAATAGCCCTTTAAATTCCCTTTCATTTGAGTATAATATTGAGTGAAAACAAAATTTTCGACTTTTTGCAAAAAAGGATGATGTATACACTGCCTTTTTTGCCAAAAAATTAAAAAATTTTATACTCAAATGAAAGGTAATACTAAGAGCATCCAATAAAACTACTTTTCACTGCGAAATTCTTAGTAGTTTCTGAGATAATGATGATTATGGAGGATCGACAATTGAATTTTTTATGCATTTTAATGCAAAATGCATACTTAATCTCAGAATTTCGCAGAGATTTATGCACTGGTAAATAGCCCTTTAAATTCCCTTTCATTTGAGTATAATATTGAGTGAAAACAAAATATTCGATTTTTTGCAAAAAAGGATGATGTATACACTGCCTTTTTTGCCAAAAAATTAAAAAATTTATTTTCACTCAATATTATACTCAAATGAAAGGTAATACTAAGAGCATCCAATAAAACTACTTTTCACTGCGAAATTCTTAGTAGTTTCTGAGATAATGATGATTATGGAGGATCGACAATTGAATTTTTTATGCATTTTAATGCAAAATGCATACTTAATCTCAGAATTTCGCAGAGATTTATGCACTGGTAAATAGCCCTTTAAATTCCCTTTCATTTGAGTATAATATTGAGTGAAAACAAAATATTCGATTTTTTGCAAAAAAGGATGATGTATACACTGCCTTTTTTGCCAAAAAATTAAAAAACTTATTTTCACTCAATATTATACTCAAATGAAAGGTAATACTAAGAGCATCCAATAAAACGACTTTTCACTGCGAAATTCTTAGTAGTTTCTGAGATAATGATGATTATGGAGGATCGACAATTGAATTTTTTATGCATTTTAATGCAAAATGCATACTTAATCTCAGAATTTCGCAGAGATTTATGCACTGGTAAATAGCTCTCTAAATTCCCTTTCATTTGAGTATAATATTGAGTGAAAACAAAATATTCGATTTTTTGCAAAAAAGGATGATGTATACACTGCCTTTTTTGCCAAAAAATTAAAAAATTTATTTTCACTCAATATTATACTCAAATGAAAGGTAATACTAAGAGCATCCAATAAAACTACTTTTCACTGCGAAATTCTTAGTAGTTTCTGAGATAATGATGATTATGGAGGATCGACAATTGAATTTTTTATGCATTTTAATGCAAAATCCATACTTAATCTCAGAATTTCGCAGAGATTTATGCACTGGTAAATAGCCCTTAAAATTCCCTTTCATTTGAGTATAATATTGAGTGAAAACAAAATTTTCGATTTTTTGCAAAAAATGATGATGTATACACTGTCTTTTTTACCAAAAAATTAAAAAAAATTTTTTTCACTCAATTTTACACTCAAATGAAAGGTAATACTAAGAGCATCCAATAAAACTACTTTTCACTGCGAAATTCTTAGTAGTTTCTGAGATAATGATGATTATGGAGGATCGACAATTGAATTTTTTATGCATTTTAATGCAAAATGCATACTTAATCTCAGAATTTCGCAGAGATTTATGCACTGGTAAATAGCCCTTTAAATTCCCTTTCATTTGAGTATAATATTGAGTGAAAACAAAATTTTCGACTTTTTGCAAAAAAGGATGATGTATACACTGCCTTTTTTGCCAAAAAATTAAAAAATTTTATACTCAAATGAAAGGTAATACTAAGAGCATCCAATAAAACTACTTTTCACTGCGAAATTCTTAGTAGTTTCTGAGATAATGATGATTATGGAGGATCGACAATTGAATTTTTTATGCATTTTAATGCAAAATGCATACTTAATCTCAGAATTTCGCAGAGATTTATGCACTGGTAAATAGCCCTTTAAATTCCCTTTCATTTGAGTATAATATTGAGTGAAAACAAAATATTCGATTTTTTGCAAAAAAGGATGATGTATACACTGCCTTTTTTGCCAAAAAATTAAAAAACTTATTTTCACTCAATATTATACTCAAATGAAAGGTAATACTAAGAGCATCCAATAAAACGACTTTTCACTGCGAAATTCTTAGTAGTTTCTGAGATAATGATGATTATGGAGGATCGACAATTGAATTTTTTATGCATTTTAATGCAAAATCCATACTTAATCTCAGAATTTCGCAGAGATTTATGCACTGGTAAATAGCCCTTTAAATTCCCTTTTATTTGAGTATAATATTGAGTGAAAACAAAATTTTCGATTTTTTGCAAAAAAGGATGATGTATACACTGTCTTTTTTGCCAAAAAATGAAAAAATTTATTTTCACTCAATTTTATACTCAAATGAAAGGTAATACTAAGAGCATCCAATAAAACGACTTTTCACTGCGAAATTCTTAGTAGTTTCTGAGATAATGATGATTATGGAGGATCGACAATTGAATTTTTTATGCATTTTAATGCAAAATGCATACTTAATCTCAGAATTTCGCAGAGATTTATGCACTGGTAAATAGCCCTTTAAATTCCCTTTCATTTGAGTATAATATTGAGTGAAAACAAAATATTCGATTTTTTGCAAAAAAGGATGATGTATACACTGCCTTTTTTGCCAAAAAATTAAAAAATTTATTTTCACTCAATATTATACTCAAATGAAAGGTAATACTAAGAGCATCCAATAAAACTACTTTTCACTGCGAAATTCTTAGTAGTTTCTGAGATAATGATGATTATGGAGGATCGACAATTGAATTTTTTATGCATTTTAATGCAAAATGCATACTTAATCTCAGAATTTCGCAGAGATTTATGCACTGGTAAATAGCCCTTTAAATTCCCTTTCATTTGAGTATAATATTGAGTGAAAACAAAATATTCGATTTTTTGCAAAAAAGGATGATGTATACACTGCCTTTTTTGCCAAAAAATTAAAAAATTTATTTTCACTCAATATTATACTCAAATGAAAGGTAATACTAAGAGCATCCAATAAAACGACTTTTCACTGCGAAATTCTTAGTAGTTTCTGAGATAATGATGATTATGGAGGATCGACAATTGAATTTTTTATGCATTTTAATGCAAAATCCATACTTAATCTCAGAATTTCGCAGAGATTTATGCACTGGTAAATAGCCCTTTAAATTCCCTTTCATTTGAGTATAATATTGAGTGAAAACAAAATTTTCGATTTTTTGCAAAAAAGGATGATGTATACACTGTCTTTTTTGCCAAAAAATGAAAAAATTTATTTTCACTCAATTTTATACTCAAATGAAAGGTAATACTAAGAGCATCCAATAAAACGACTTTTCACTGCGAAATTCTTAGTAGTTTCTGAGATAATGATGATTATGGAGGATCGACAATTGAATTTTTTATGCATTTTAATGCAAAATGCATACTTAATCTCAGAATTTCGCAGAGATTTATGCACTGGTAAATAGCCCTTTGAATTCCCTTTCATTTGAGTATAATATTGAGTGAAAACAAAATATCCGATTTTTTGCAAAAAAGGATGATGTATACACTGCCTTTTTTGCCAAAAAATTAAAAAATTTATTTTCACTCAATATTATACTCAAATGAAAGGTAATACTAAGAGCATCCAATAAAACTACTTTTCACTGCGAAATTCTTAGTAGTTTCTGAGATAATGATGATTATGGAGGATCGACAATTGAATTTTTTATGCATTTTAATGCAAAATGCATACTTAATCTCAGAATTTCGCAGAGATTTATGCACTGGTAAATAGCCCTTTAAATTCCCTTTCATTTGAGTATAATATTGAGTGAAAACAAAATATTCGATTTTTTGCAAAAAAGGATGATGTATACACTGCCTTTTTTGCCAAAAAATTAAAAAACTTATTTTCACTCAATATTATACTCAAATGAAAGGTAATACTAAGAGCATCCAATAAAACGACTTTTCACTGCGAAATTCTTAGTAGTTTCTGAGATAATGATGATTATGGAGGATCGACAATTGAATTTTTTATGCATTTTAATGCAAAATCCATACTTAATCTCAGAATTTCGCAGAGATTTATGCACTGGTAAATAGCCCTTTAAATTCCCTTTCATTTGAGTATAATATTGAGTGAAAACAAAATTTTCGATTTTTTGCAAAAAAGGATGATGTATACACTGTCTTTTTTGCCAAAAAATGAAAAAATTTATTTTCACTCAATTTTATACTCAAATGAAAGGTAATACTAAGAGCATCCAATAAAACGACTTTTCACTGCGAAATTCTTAGTAGTTTCTGAGATAATGATGATTATGGAGGATCGACAATTGAATTTTTTATGCATTTTAATGCAAAATGCATACTTAATCTCAGAATTTCGCAGAGATTTATGCACTGGTAAATAGCCCTTTAAATTCCCTTTCATTTGAGTATAATATTGAGTGAAAACAAAATATTCGATTTTTTGCAAAAAAGGATGATGTATACACTGCCTTTTTTGCCAAAAAATTAAAAAATTTATTTTCACTCAATATTATACTCAAATGAAAGGTAATACTAAGAGCATCCAATAAAACTACTTTTCACTGCGAAATTCTTAGTAGTTTCTGAGATAATGATGATTATGGAGGATCGACAATTGAATTTTTTATGCATTTTAATGCAAAATGCATACTTAATCTCAGAATTTCGCAGAGATTTATGCACTGGTAAATAGCCCTTTAAATTCCCTTTCATTTGAGTATAATATTGAGTGAAAACAAAATATTCGATTTTTTGCAAAAAAGGATGATGTATACACTGCCTTTTTTGCCAAAAAATTAAAAAATTAATTTTCACTCAATATTATACTCAAATGAAAGGTAATACTAAGAGCATCCAATAAAACGACTTTTCACTGCGAAATTCTTAGTAGTTTCTGAGATAATGATGATTATGGAGGATCGACAATTGAATTTTTTATGCATTTTAATGCAAAATCCATACTTAATCTCAGAATTTCGCAGAGATTTATGCACTGGTAAATAGCCCTTTAAATTCCCTTTCATTTGAGTATAATATTGAGTGAAAACAAAATTTTCGATTTTTTGCAAAAAAGGATGATGTATACACTGTCTTTTTTGCCAAAAAATGAAAAAATTTATTTTCACTCAATTTTATACTCAAATGAAAGGTAATACTAAGAGCATCCAATAAAACGACTTTTCACTGCGAAATTCTTAGTAGTTTCTGAGATAATGATGATTATGGAGGATCGACAATTGAATTTTTTATGCATTTTAATGCAAAATGCATACTTAATCTCAGAATTTCGCAGAGATTTATGCACTGGTAAATAGCCCTTTAAATTCCCTTTCATTTGAGTATAATATTGAGTGAAAACAAAATATTCGATTTTTTGCAAAAAAGGATGATGTATACACTGCCTTTTTTGCCAAAAAATTAAAAAATTTATTTTCACTCAATATTATACTCAAATGAAAGGTAATACTAAGAGCATCCAATAAAACTACTTTTCACTGCGAAATTCTTAGTAGTTTCTGAGATAATGATGATTATGGAGGATCGACAATTGAATTTTTTATGCATTTTAATGCAAAATGCATACTTAATCTCAGAATTTCGCAGAGATTTATGCACTGGTAAATAGCTCTCTAAATTCCCTTTCATTTGAGTATAATATTGAGTGAAAACAAAATATTCGATTTTTTGCAAAAAAGGATGATGTATACACTGCCTTTTTTGCCAAAAAATTAAAAAATTTATTTTCACTCAATATTATACTCAAATGAAAGGTAATACTAAGAGCATCCAATAAAACTACTTTTCACTGCGAAATTCTTAGTAGTTTCTGAGATAATGATGATTATGGAGGATCGACAATTGAATTTTTTATGCATTTTAATGCAAAATGCATACTTAATCTCAGAATTTCGCAGAGATTTATGCACTGGTAAATAGCCCTTTAAATTCCCTTTCATTTGAGTATAATATTGAGTGAAAACAAAATATTCGATTTTTTGCAAAAAAGGATGATGTATACACTGCCTTTTTTGCCAAAAAATTAAAAAATTTATTTTCACTCAATATTATACTCAAATGAAAGGTAATACTAAGAGCATCCAATAAAACGACTTTTCACTGCGAAATTCTTAGTAGTTTCTGAGATAATGATGATTATGGAGGATCGACAATTGAATTTTTTATGCATTTTAATGCAAAATCCATACTTAATCTCAGAATTTCGCAGAGATTTATGCACTGGTAAATAGCCCTTTAAATTCCCTTTCATTTGAGTATAATATTGAGTGAAAACAAAATTTTCGATTTTTTGCAAAAAAGGATGATGTATACACTGTCTTTTTTGCCAAAAAATGAAAAAATTTATTTTCACTCAATTTTATACTCAAATGAAAGGTAATACTAAGAGCATCCAATAAAACGACTTTTCACTGCGAAATTCTTAGTAGTTTCTGAGATAATGATGATTATGGAGGATCGACAATTGAATTTTTTATGCATTTTAATGCAAAATGCATACTTAATCTCAGAATTTCGCAGAGATTTATGCACTGGTAAATAGCCCTTTGAATTCCCTTTCATTTGAGTATAATATTGAGTGAAAACAAAATATTCGATTTTTTGCAAAAAAGGATGATGTATACACTGCCTTTTTTGCCAAAAAATTAAAAAATTTATTTTCACTCAATATTATACTCAAATGAAAGGTAATACTAAGAGCATCCAATAAAACTACTTTTCACTGCGAAATTCTTAGTAGTTTCTGAGATAATGATGATTATGGAGGATCGACAATTGAATTTTTTATGCATTTTAATGCAAAATGCATACTTAATCTCAGAATTTCGCAGAGATTTATGCACTGGTAAATAGCCCTTTAAATTCCCTTTCATTTGAGTATAATATTGAGTGAAAACAAAATATTCGATTTTTTGCAAAAAAGGATGATGTATACACTGCCTTTTTTGCCAAAAAATTAAAAAACTTATTTTCACTCAATATTATACTCAAATGAAAGGTAATACTAAGAGCATCCAATAAAACGACTTTTCACTGCGAAATTCTTAGTAGTTTCTGAGATAATGATGATTATGGAGGATCGACAATTGAATTTTTTATGCATTTTAATGCAAAATCCATACTTAATCTCAGAATTTCGCAGAGATTTATGCACTGGTAAATAGCCCTTTAAATTCCCTTTCATTTGAGTATAATATTGAGTGAAAACAAAATTTTCGATTTTTTGCAAAAAAGGATGATGTATACACTGTCTTTTTTGCCAAAAAATGAAAAAATTTATTTTCACTCAATTTTATACTCAAATGAAAGGTAATACTAAGAGCATCCAATAAAACGACTTTTCACTGCGAAATTCTTAGTAGTTTCTGAGATAATGATGATTATGGAGGATCGACAATTGAATTTTTTATGCATTTTAATGCAAAATGCATACTTAATCTCAGAATTTCGCAGAGATTTATGCACTGGTAAATAGCCCTTTAAATTCCCTTTCATTTGAGTATAATATTGAGTGAAAACAAAATATTCGATTTTTTGCAAAAAAGGATGATGTATACACTGCCTTTTTTGCCAAAAAATTAAAAAATTTATTTTCACTCAATATTATACTCAAATGAAAGGTAATACTAAGAGCATCCAATAAAACTACTTTTCACTGCGAAATTCTTAGTAGTTTCTGAGATAATGATGATTATGGAGGATCGACAATTGAATTTTTTATGCATTTTAATGCAAAATGCATACTTAATCTCAGAATTTCGCAGAGATTTATGCACTGGTAAATAGCCCTTTAAATTCCCTTTCATTTGAGTATAATATTGAGTGAAAACAAAATATTCGATTTTTTGCAAAAAAGGATGATGTATACACTGCCTTTTTTGCCAAAAATTAAAAAATTAATTTTCACTCAATATTATACTCAAATGAAAGGTAATACTAAGAGCATCCAATAAAACGACTTTTCACTGCGAAATTCTTAGTAGTTTCTGAGATAATGATGATTATGGAGGATCGACAATTGAATTTTTTATGCATTTTAATGCAAAATCCATACTTAATCTCAGAATTTCGCAGAGATTTATGCACTGGTAAATAGCCCTTTAAATTCCCTTTCATTTGAGTATAATATTGAGTGAAAACAAAATTTTCGATTTTTTGCAAAAAAGGATGATGTATACACTGTCTTTTTTGCCAAAAAATGAAAAAATTTATTTTCACTCAATTTTATACTCAAATGAAAGGTAATACTAAGAGCATCCAATAAAACGACTTTTCACTGCGAAATTCTTAGTAGTTTCTGAGATAATGATGATTATGGAGGATCGACAATTGAATTTTTTATGCATTTTAATGCAAAATGCATACTTAATCTCAGAATTTCGCAGAGATTTATGCACTGGTAAATAGCCCTTTAAATTCCCTTTCATTTGAGTATAATATTGAGTGAAAACAAAATATTCGATTTTTTGCAAAAAAGGATGATGTATACACTGCCTTTTTTGCCAAAAAATTAAAAAATTTATTTTCACTCAATATTATACTCAAATGAAAGGTAATACTAAGAGCATCCAATAAAACTACTTTTCACTGCGAAATTCTTAGTAGTTTCTGAGATAATGATGATTATGGAGGATCGACAATTGAATTTTTTATGCATTTTAATGCAAAATGCATACTTAATCTCAGAATTTCGCAGAGATTTATGCACTGGTAAATAGCCCTTTAAATTCCCTTTCATTTGAGTATAATATTGAGTGAAAACAAAATATTCGATTTTTTGCAAAAAAGGATGATGTATACACTGCCTTTTTTGCCAAAAAATTAAAAAATTAATTTTCACTCAATATTATACTCAAATGAAAGGTAATACTAAGAGCATCCAATAAAACGACTTTTCACTGCGAAATTCTTAGTAGTTTCTGAGATAATGATGATTATGGAGGATCGACAATTGAATTTTTTATGCATTTTAATGCAAAATCCATACTTAATCTCAGAATTTCGCAGAGATTTATGCACTGGTAAATAGCCCTTTAAATTCCCTTTCATTTGAGTATAATATTGAGTGAAAACAAAATTTTCGATTTTTTGCAAAAAAGGATGATGTATACACTGTCTTTTTTGCCAAAAAATGAAAAAATTTATTTTCACTCAATTTTATACTCAAATGAAAGGTAATACTAAGAGCATACAATAAAACTACTTTTCACTGCGAAATTCTTAGTAGTTTCTGAGATAATGATGATTATGGAGGATCGACAATTGAATTTTTTATGCATTTTAATGCAAAATGCATACTTAATCTCAGAATT
This sequence comes from Eustalomyia histrio, assembly GCA_949748255.1. NCBI lineage: Eukaryota > Metazoa > Arthropoda > Insecta > Diptera > Anthomyiidae > Eustalomyia > Eustalomyia histrio. The sequence continues at coordinate 138,950,633 of OX456525.1, forward strand.
TCGCAGAGATTTATGCACTGGTAAATAGCCCTTTAAATTCCCTTTCATTTGAGTATAATATTGAGTGAAAACAAAATATTCGATTTTTTGCAAAAAAGGATGATGTATACACTGCCTTTTTTGCCAAAAAATTAAAAAATTTATTTTCACTCAATATTATACTCAAATGAAAGGTAATACTAAGAGCATCCAATAAAACGACTTTTCACTGCGAAATCCTTAGTAGTTTCTGAGATAATGATGATTATGGAGGATCGACAATTGAATTTTTTATGCATTTTAATGCAAAATCCATACTTAATCTCAGAATTTCGCAGAGATTTATGCACTGGTAAATAGCCCTTTAAATTCCCTTTCATTTGAGTATAATATTGAGTGAAAACAAAATTTTCGATTTTTTGCAAAAAAGGATGATGTATACACTGTCTTTTTTGCCAAAAAATGAAAAAATTTATTTTCACTCAATTTTATACTCAAATGAAAGGTAATACTAAGAGCATTCAATAAAACTACTTTTCACTGCGAAATTCTTAGTAGTTTCTGAGATAATGATGATTATGGAGGATCGACAATTGAATTTTTTATGCATTTTAATGCAAAATGCATACTTAATCTCAGAATTTCGCAGAGATTTATGCACTGGTAAATAGCCCTTTAAATTCCCTTTCATTTGAGTATAATATTGAGTGAAAACAAAATATTCGATTTTTTGCAAAAAAGGATGATGTATACACTGCCTTTTTTGCCAAAAAATTAAAAAATTTATTTTCACTCAATATTATACTCAAATGAAAGGTAATACTAAGAGCATCCAATAAAACTACTTTTCACTGCGAAATTCTTAGTAGTTTCTGAGATAATGATGATTATGGAGGATCGACAATTGAATTTTTTATGCATTTTAATGCAAAATGCATACTTAATCTCAGAATTTCACAAGAGATTTATGCACTGGTAAATAGCCCTTTAAATTCCCTTTCATTTGAGTATAATATTGAGTGAAAACAAAATATTCGATTTTTTGCAAAAAAGGATGATGTATACACTGCCTTTTTTGCCAAAAAATTAAAAAATTTATTTTCACTCAATATTATACTCAAATGAAAGGTAATACTAAGAGCATCCAATAAAACGACTTTTCACTGCGAAATCCTTAGTAGTTTCTGAGATAATGATGATTATGGAGGATCGACAATTGAATTTTTTATGCATTTTAATGCAAAATCCATACTTAATCTCAGAATTTCGCAGAGATTTATGCACTGGTAAATAGCCCTTTAAATTCCCTTTCATTTGAGTATAATATTGAGTGAAAACAAAATTTTCGATTTTTTGCAAAAAAGGATGATGTATACACTGTCTTTTTTGCCAAAAAATGAAAAAATTTATTTTCACTCAATTTTATACTCAAATGAAAGGTAATACTAAGAGCATTCAATAAAACTACTTTTCACTGCGAAATTCTTAGTAGTTTCTGAGATAATGATGATTATGGAGGATCGACAATTGAATTTTTTATGCATTTTAATGCAAAATGCATACTTAATCTCAGAATTTCGCAGAGATTTATGCACTGGTAAATAGCCCTTTAAATTCCCTTTCATTTGAGTATAATATTGAGTGAAAACAAAATATTCGATTTTTTGCAAAAAAGGATGATGTATACACTGCCTTTTTTGCCAAAAAATTAAAAAATTTATTTTCACTCAATATTATACTCAAATGAAAGGTAATACTAAGAGCATCCAATAAAACTACTTTTCACTGCGAAATTCTTAGTAGTTTCTGAGATAATGATGATTATGGAGGATCGACAATTGAATTTTTTATGCATTTTAATGCAAAATGCATACTTAATCTCAGAATTTCGCAGAGATTTATGCACTGGTAAATAGCCCTTTAAATTCCCTTTCATTTGAGTATAATATTGAGTGAAAACAAAATATTCGATTTTTTGCAAAAAAGGATGATGTATACACTGCCTTTTTTGCCAAAAAATTAAAAAATTTATTTTCACTCAATATTATACTCAAATGAAAGGTAATACTAAGAGCATCCAATAAAACGACTTTTCACTGCGAAATTCTTAGTAGTTTCTGAGATAATGATGATTATGGAGGATCGACAATTGAATTTTTTATGCATTTTAATGCAAAATGCATACTTAATCTCAGAATTTCGCAGAGATTTATGCACTGGTAAATATCCCTTTAAATTCCCTTTCATTTGAGTATAATATTGAGTGAAAACAAAATATTCGATTTTTTGCAAAACACTGCCTTTTTTGCCAAAAAATTAAACATTTTTTTTTCACTCAATTTTATACTCAAATGAAAGCTATAACTAAGAGCATCCAATAAAAACTGCGAAATTCTTAGTAGTTTCTGAGATATTGATGATTATGGAGGATCGACAATTGAATTTTTAATGCATTTTAATGCAAAATGCATACTTAATCTCAGAGTTTCGCAGAGATTTATGAACTGGTAAATAGCCCTTTAAATTCCCTTTCATTTGAGTATAATATTGAGTGAAAACAAAATATTCGATTTTTTGCAAAACAGGATGATGTATACACTGCCTTTTTTGCCAAAAAATTAAAAATTTTTTTTTCACTCAATTTTATTCTCAAATGAAAGCTATAACTAAGAGCATCCAATAAAAACTGCGAAATTCTTAGTAGTTTCTGAGATATTGATGATTATGGAGGATCGACAATTGAATTTTTTATGCATTTTAATGCAAAATGCATACTTAATCTCAGAATTTCGCAGAGATTTATGCACTGGTAAATAGCCCTTTAAATTCCCTTTCATTTGAGTATAATATTGAGTGAAAATGAAAGGTAATACTAAGATCATCCAATAAAACTACTTTTCACTGCGAAATTCTTAGTAGTTTCTGAGATATGATGATTATGGAGGATCGACAATTGAATTTTGTATGCATTTCAATGCAAAATGCATACTTAATCTCAGAATTTCGCAGAGATTTATGCACTGGTAAATAGCCCTTTAAATTCCCTTTCATTTGAGTATAATATTGAGTGAAAATGAAAGGTAATACTAAGATCATCCAATAAAACTACTTTTCCCTGCGAAATTCTTAGTAGTTTCTGAGATAATGATGATTATGGAGGATCGACAATTGAATTTTTTATGCATTTTAATGCAAAATCCATACTTAATCTCAGAATTTCGCAGAGATTTATGCACTGGTAAATAGCCCTTTAAATTCCCTTTCATTTGAGTATAATATTGAGTGAAAACAAAATATTCGATTTTTTGCAAAAAAGGATGATGTATACACTGCCTTTTTTGCCAAAAAATTAAAAAATTTATTTTCACTCAATATTATACTCAAATGAAAGGTAATACTAAGAGCATCCAATAAAACTACTTTTCACTGCGAAATTCTTAGTAGTTTCTGAGATAATGATGATTATGGAGGATCGACAATTGAATTTTTTATGCATTTTAATGCAAAATGCATACTTAATCTCAGAATTTCGCAGAGATTTATGCACTGGTAAATAGCCCTTTAAATTCCCTTTCATTTGAGTATAATATTGAGTGAAAACAAAATATTCGATTTTTTGCAAAACAGGATGATGTATACACTGCCTTTTTTGCCAAAAAATTAAAAATTTTTTTTTCACTCAATTTTATTCTCAAATGAAAGCTATAACTAAGAGCATCCAATAAAAACTGCGAAATTCTTAGTAGTTTCTGAGATATTGATGATTATGGAGGATCGACAATTGAATTTTTTATGCATTTTAATGCAAAATGCATACTTAATCTCACAATTTCGCAGAGATTTATGCACTGGTAAATAGCCCTTTAAATTCCCTTTCATTTGAGTATAATATTGAGTGAAAACAAAATATTCGATTTTTTGCAAAAAAGGATGATGTATACACTGCCTTTTTTGCCAAAAAATTAAAAAATTTATTTTCACTCAATATTATACTCAAATGAAAGGTAATACTAAGAGCATCCAATAAAACTACTTTTCACTGCGAAATTCTTAGTAGTTTCTGAGATAATGATGATTATGGAGGATCGACAATTGAATTTTTTATGCATTTTAATGCAAAATATTCGATTTTTTGCAAAAAAGGATGATGTATACACTGTCTTTTTTGCAAAATATTCGATTTTTTGCAAAAAAGGATGATGTATACACTGTCTTTTTTGCCAAAAAATGAAAAAATTTATTTTCACTCAATTTTATACTCAAATGAAAGGTAATACTAAGAGCATCCAATAAAACTACTTTTCACTGCGAAATTCTTAGTAGTTTCTGAGATATGATGATTATGGAGGATCGACAATTGAATTTTTTATGCATTTTAATGCAAAATGCATACTTAATCTCAGAATTTCGCAGAGATTTATGCACTGGTAAATAGCCCTTTAAATTCCCTTTCATTTGAGTATAATATTGAGTGAAAACAAAATATTCGATTTTTTGCAAAAAAGGATGATGTATACACTGCCTTTTTTGCCAAAAAATTAAAAAATTTTTTTCACTCAATTTTATACTCAAATGAAAGGTAATACTAAGAGCATCCAATAAAACTATTTTTCACTGCGAAATTCTTAGTAGTTTCTGAGATAATGATGATTATGGAGGATCGACAATTGAATTTTTTATGCATTTTAATGCAAAATGCATACTTAATCTCAGAATTTCGCAGAGATTTATGCACTGGTAAATAGCCCTTTAAATTCCCTTTCATTTGGGTATAATATTGAGTGAAAACAAAATTTTCTATTTTTTGCAAAAAAAGGATGATGTATACACTGTCTTTTTTGCCAAAAAATGAAAAAATTTATTTTCACTCAATTTTATACTCAAATGAAAGGTAATACTAAGAACAGCCAATAAAACGACTTTTCACTGCGAAATTCTTAGAAGCTTCTGAGATAATGATGATTATGGAGGATCGACAATTGAATTTTTTATGCATTTTAATGCAAAATGCATACTTAATCTCAGAATTTCGCAGAGATTTATGCACTGGTAAATAGCCCTTTAAATTCCCTTTCATTTGAGTATAATATTGAGTGAAAACAAAATATTCGATTTTTTGCAAAAAAGGATGATGTATACACTGTCTTTTTTGCCAAAAAATGAAAAAATTTATTTTCACTCAATATTATACTCAAATGAAAGGTAATACTAAGAGCATCCAATAAAACTACTTTTCACTGCGAAATTCTTAGTAGTTTCTGAGATAATGATGATTATGGAGGATCGACAATTGAATTTTTTATGCATTTTAATGCAAAATGAATACTTAATCTCAGAATTTCGCAGAGATTTATGCACTGGTAAATAGCCCTTTAAATTCCCTTTCATTTGAGTATAATATTGAGTGAAAACAAAATTTTCGATTTTTTGCAAAAAATGATGATGTATACACTGCCTTTTTTGCCAAAAAATTAAAAAATTTATTTTCACTCAATATTATACTCAAATGAAAGGTAATACTAAGAGCATCCAATAAAACTACTTTTCACTGCGAAATTCTTAGTAGTTTCTGAGATAATGATGATTATGGAGGATCGACAATTGAATTTTTATGCATTTTAATGCAAAATGCATACTTAATCTCAGAATTTCGCAGAGATTTATGCACTGGTAAATAGCCCTTTAAATTCCCTTTCATTTGAGTATAATATTGAGTGAAAACAAAATATTCGATTTTTTGCAAAAAAGGATGATGTATACACTGCCTTTTTTGCCAAAAAATGAAAAAATGTATTTTCACTCAATATTATACTCAAATGAAAGGTAATACTAAGAGCATCCAATAAAACTACTTTTCACTGCGAAATTCTTAGTAGTTTCTGAGATAATGATGATTATGGAGGATCGACAATTGAATTTTTTATGCATTTTAATGCAAAATGCATACTTAATCTCAGAATTTCGCAGAGATTTATGCACTGGTAAATAGCCCTTTAAATTCCCTTTCATTTGAGTATAATATTGAGTGAAAATGAAAGGTAATACTAAGATCATCCAATAAAACTACTTTTCACTGCGAAATTCTTAGTAGTTTCTGAGATATGATGATTATGGAGGATCGACAATTGAATTTTGTATGCATTTCAATGCAAAATGCATACTTAATCTCAGAATTTCGCAGAGATTTATGCACTGGTAAATAGCCCTTTAAATTCCCTTTCATTTGAGTATAATATTGAGTGAAAATGAAAGGTAATACTAAGATCATCCAATAAAACTACTTTTCACTGCGAAATTCTTAGTAGTTTCTGAGATATGATGATTATGGAGGATCGACAATTGAATTTTGTATGCATTTCAATGCAAAATGCATACTTAATCTCAGAATTTCGCAGAGATTTATGCACTGGTACATAGCCCTTTAAATTCCCTTTCATTTGAGTATAATATTGAGTGAAAACAAAATTTTCGATTTTTTGCAAAAAATGATGATGTATACACTGTCTTTTTTGCCAAAAAATTAAAAAATTTATTTTCACTCAATATTATACTCAAATGAAAGGTAATACTAAGAGCATCCAATAAAACTACTTTTCACTGCGAAATTCTTAGTAGTTTCTGAGATAATGATGATTATGGAGGATCGACAATTGAATTTTTTATGCATTTTAATGCAAAATGCATACTTAATCTCAGAATTTCGCAGAGATTTATGCACTGGTAAATAGCCCTTTAAATTCCCTTTCATTTGAGTATAATATTGAGTGAAAATGAAAGGTAATACTAAGATCATCCAATAAAACTACTTTTCACTGCGAAATTCTTAGTAGTTTCTAAGATAATGATGATTATGGAGGATCGACAATTGAATTTTTTATGCATTTTAATGCAAAATCCATACTTAACTCAGAATTTCGCAGAGATTTATGCACTGGTAAATAGCCCTTTAAATTCTCTTTCATTTGAGTATAATATTGAGTGAAAACAAAATTTTCGATTTTTTGCAAAAAATGATGATGTATACACTGCCTTTTTTGCCAAAAAATTAAAAAAAATTTTTCACTCAATTTTATACTCAAATGAAAGGTAATACTAAGATCATCCAATAAAACTACTTTTCACTGCGAAATTCTTAGTAGTTTCTGAGATAATGATGATTATGGAGGATCGACAATTGAATTTTTTATGCATTTTAATCTCAGAATTTCGCAGAGATTTATGCACTGGTAAATAGCCCTTTAAATTCCCTTTTATTTGAGTATAATATTGAGTGAAAACAAAATTTTCGATTTTTTGCAAAAAATGATGATGTATACACTGCCTTTTTTGCCAAAAAATTAAAAAATTTTTTTTCACTCAATATTATACTCAAATGAAAGGTAATACTAAGAGCATCCAATAAAACTATTTTTCACTGCGAAATTCTTAGTAGTTTCTGAGATAATGATGATTATGGAGGATCGACAATTGAATTTTTTATGCATTTTAATGCAAAATCCATACTTAATCTCAGAATTTCGCAGAGATTTATGCACTGGTAAATAGCCCTTTAAATTCCCTTTCATTTGAGTATAATATTGAGTGAAAACAAAATTTTCGATTTTTTGCAAAAAATGATGATGTATACACTGTCTTTTTTGCCAAAAAATGTAAATTTTTTTTTTGCATCAACTGAATAAATTGATAAAGATTAAATATTTTATGTAAATAATGGAACTTTTAGATTTAGAAATTTCAAACAACTTTTTCAAAAAATTTTTATTTATTATTTTTGTTTTATTGATTTTTGAAAATTTTGTTTATAATTTATATAATTATTATTTTTTATACATTTACACTTTTCTTTCTTTGCTGGGAAATTTATTTAGTTCGTTTTAAATATTGTTTATTTCAACAATATTCTTTTAGTTCAGAAATAATAATTTTTTTATTTATTTTAAAAACTACTTTTAATTTTATGAGTAATTAAATTAACATTTAACTAAATTATCTAGAAATTAAAACAAGTACAAAAATTTATAATGAATTTAAGACAACTATACTTAAAAATATACTTTATTTTTTACAATAAAAAAATTTTAAGAATTTTTTTAAAGATTTTTTTTTTTTTTGGTTTTAAGAAATAAATATATATGTTAGGTTGCAAGTATCAGTCACATAATTTAGTTAATTTTATAATTATAGTTATTATCATTAAAATTATATTAATATAATAACAATAATATTACTTTAAGGGGCCCACAGATGAGCAATATTATTGACAATAGTTTTTTAAACTCAATCATTTTTTAAAAAGTTTGCACTGGTTGTTTTATTTTTCAAATAATTTGCTTTGATTGTTTTATAAAATATTGTGAATAATAATACACACCTGGGTGGCAATTCTAAGTGTCCCAAAAAGGCAATTAATATTACTAACAATATTTTGTAAAATCAATTTATCATTTGATTATTTGATTTAAAAAAAAAATATTGCCAATAATATTGATGGCCTATGGTTAACCTAATATATATTTAGGGGTTTTTATATACAAAATGTTTTCTTTATAAACTATCATATTTTCTTTGTTATCTATTAAATCTAAATACGATCTATTTGTGTTTCTTGTGCCTCTAATTCTGGCTCTTCTGCCAATGTATAGACTCCTTTTAAAGCATGATTACCGGCAGAATCCAAAGAGGATTGTGTGGTTGGTGTTAAATTATCCATTAATGGACTACCCAATGAATTTAGTACAGCACACGAATTGGGCGGTGATGTCATCGAACTGCATGGTGCCAATTGTGGTATATTATTTAAAGGTAAGTTTACATTATTTTTTAAAAGTTGATTGGAAGTTGAAGCCGTTGAATTTGGATCCATTGTTAATATAGGCACTAACTCATGATTGACATACTCTTTTAAATTATGTATATTACTTAAATCTGAGTCTGGATGAGAACCAAATACCAATGAAGTGGGAGTGCCTGAAATTAAAAAGAAATAAAATGAATGAAAAACATTTTAAATAGGAACATTTTATATGCTATCTAAAATTTTGAAAGGATTCTATGATATTTGAAATATTGATGCGTAAGGTCTATATACACGTTGACCATTTCTGGTCACCAGTATTGTGGGGAACGAAACAGTGTTGCCAGTTTTTTTTAGACCCAATTTATCAACTTTTCATCCCTAAAAATCCCCAGATTTTTATTTTCTGGTACCCAAAATTTAGTTTCTAAAATAATTGTATTTATTAAATCTAATTAAAATAAAACATTTTTTGTAATGTAAATTCTTTTTTGTTGGAAGATGTTTAATCTTGACAGCCTTAAATATTGAACTTAAAATAGCTTAAAATATATTTTAAAACTTTGTTAGCAAAAGGTAAAAATTTCGAATTTGCGCTTTTATGTAAAAATTTTGTTTGCTTACTACAATGCAAAATATCGCAAGCACATTTTATACATTACGGCATAATGGCTTTCCTATAATCGATATTGCGCCTCTTAAACTTTATATTTATCGAAGGCACTGAAACAATTTTTTTTTCACCTTATAACAAAAAAAAATATATATGTCAATTAAAGTTTAAGCTTAAAGTGTCATAAAATAAACTTATGTTATGACATTTTTCCATATTCCAATAATAACAAGAAATGCAACTGTGATATTTTTTATTTTTGCAACAATCTCCTTAAATTAGTTAATTTAAGAGGACAAAGGACCCCCAGTATTCCTTAGCCATAGATGCCGTGTGTCACTTAGAGCGTCCTTTTTTGTAGTTCTCTCGAGGAGAACTATTAGTTAACTACGAAAAGGATCTGACTTTGACACAATTTATTAAGTTTTAGTATATCCTGCAGTATATTTTTTAATTTGTTTAACTTTTTGCTAATTGAATTGAATTTTATTATAATTAAAAATATATATTATATATTATATTATTATTTAAAATATATACATGAGTTTAGTATAATTTAATTTAAAGCCAAAATTATATAGCTAAAAGCTTGCTAAAAGCAGTGTGTTCACAAAGCGGAAGTCTTCCTAAAGTGGACAAAATACTTACACAATGAGTGTAAAGTACTTTAAAATATATGATCAAATATATTACCTTTACCATAGAATCAGTTTCATATTTATTAAAAAAGTTTTATAAAATTTAAGAAAAATTTTCACTTAAAACAAGTAATATTTAACTTAAAAATATTTTCTTATTTTTAGGGGGTTAATTTCTACTTTTTAGTCAAAAAAAAATATCTAATGAACTTAAATAAAATTAAATTTTTCTTAAAACCAAGGAAACATTTCCTAAAAAATAATAAAATTTTAGATGATGTATGAACTAATTAGGAGGAAATTTTACTGTTTTCTAATAAAAAATTTAGTTCTCAGTAGTAACATTTTTCTATAATTTAGAAATTTTTACCAAATTTTAAGTAAAATTTGTTTCTTTATTTCAAGGAAAATTTTATTAAATATAGGTAAAAAGTATCTTTTGCGCCGTTTTCATTTAAATTTTTCCTCCAAATAAGTAAATTTTTCTAAATTCTAGTTAAATTTTTTAAGTGTGCATTTAAATTGATGTACTTGTAACAAATTAAAGATTAACAAAACTTATTATTTTAACCCAATACCGGCGAGGGCATTTTTTCAGATGCTGAATTTTGGTGGAGAAGGTTAATGGGAAGTCCCAAATTCAGATCAGGGAAAATTTTAAAATTCATCCCTGTCTCCACAATATAGAACTACAAACGATTATAGCACTCCATCGAACTAAAAATTTCACGGAATACGAGTGATGCCATACGGTATCATTGGCTGGGAATGGGTTAATATACATAGCCACAAAAAATGTTATGTACCACAGTATATAATTTAAACAGTTTTAAAATCAAAATTATCTGATTCATCCATCAGCTTAAGAAATTTTGTTGTATATGGCATTTCAGTAGATGGATATAAATTTGGACATTATTTAAAATTTGTACTCCGATAGACTTCCCAGATACAAATTTGTTTAATAATTTGTTTATACTGAACCCTAAAATGTGTATTTTTATTATTTCAAGTTTATGATTTGAAATTTGAAAGTCTATTACTTCATAAAACGAAAGTACGTATTACGGGGTTCAATATGGACGTAGAAACTATAACTTAAAACTATTCACTGCTATAGAGTTGCAATAACAATAAACTTAATACTTCCAGAGTTGTATTTTTCTGTATATAAGGGTTATTTGGTATAAAAACCATTATGAATATACATCGCTGCTTTAGTATGAATGTAAAAAGTATTGTGTATTATCGAGTTATGTAGTCCCGGTTTACAAATAGCAATTTTATTTCCAGTTATTCTGAGTTTATAGGAGAGGAAGGAAAAAAGAACAGAAAGGGGTTTAGACTTGCTTGTACTCGCAATTCTCTTGTGTTTTCTAATTCGTACTTTTTTTTATACGTAAAAGATACTAACATTTCAAAAAAGACTTTTGCAGTGTAGTCACGATTGCAAGTTCAAAAGAGATTTTTAGAAAATTGCAGAAAGAAAGAATTCTGTGTAAACCGGGACGTACATTTTAGAACTCTACACTGTTGCCATAAATTATAAAATATTAACAGGGCTTAAAAAAAATAAAAATAAAAATGAAAAGAGAAGAAAATATTTTTGATATTTGATCCCCAAAATTCCCTTAAATTTTGTAGTCATACTCAACAAATCCCCGGATCCCAAAACGGATATTTTTATCCCCATTTAAGAAATGAAATCCCCAATTCGGAGATAAATCTTCTAAGCTGACAGCACTGGTACGATATGTCATATTCCAAAGACGGCGTGTTTGATCATATATGTTCATATACGCATAAAATTTCGGATCCGATCATGAATGTATATTCATATATTGAATTTTATATTTCCATATGTATGTATATGTTATGATCAGCCAGATATGATCGTTAATGTTCATATATACAAACCTATTTGCACTAGGGTTCGAAAATATTGATGGTTTATTCAAGACAAATAGCAGATCTAAGAGTCTCAAACACGATCAACATTATTGATGTGCATTTTTAAAACAATGTTTTTAACAATATTGACTGTTGGAGTCCATAAAATTTAATTATAAAGCCATGCGCAGGTTTTCAAATTTTCTTGATTTTTTTTTTAAATACACTGTCCATAATTTCAAGAAAATTTAAATCTCAGATTGATCCGTAATATATGATTTATAAATGTAAAGTAATAATTGAAATATTTTTGAAAATCTATTTTTAGATACCTTACTTTGTGTTGTTTTGTAAGCAAAAGGGTAATGTATGTTTGTTTTGACAACACTAGCGAAAAAACGAAGCGCAACAATTCATTTAAGTTTAAAGCAATCAAATACTATATGCGTCGATAGCTCAGTGGGTAGAGTTCTTGGCTGGCAACCAGATTTCCCTGGTTCGATTCATTATTTTTAATTGCAAATATTTTAAATAAAATATTTGTAATAATTTTTTTTAATAAAAATTCCTCTTTTTTAAAAATCTATATTTAGACACATTACTTTTTCCATTCTCGTAACCATATAAGTAATGGGTATATACATTACTTTGAGGCTCATCGCCTGTAAAATTCATCAATGAAGTAAGGTGTAAAGTTATCCATCAGCCCCTATGGCTATACATTACTTTACCCATTATTTGGTAATGTGTGGTTTTGCTGGGGTGTTTAAATACCCACTGGATTTTGTGTTTATTTTGATTGTATTTTAATTATCATTTAGTTGGATAATTTTGTAAATGTTATAAATTCTTTTTAAAATATAATAAATTTTTAAAAAGTAATATTTTTAATATTGCCCACTGCCTATTCAATAGTATAAAATCAATAATATTTATCGCCTGTAGGTCACTAAATTGTTCGATTTTTATAAATATTATCAAAAATTATTATTGACTTTAAAAAAAAAACTTACCCGTTACCAAAGTTTCTTCGGTGGGATTTCTTTGATATAAATTATGTTTCTTTTCATATTGTCAAGGTGGCATATAATAATTGGGATCCTCATTCGTTGTATCCAGTGATGATGACTTTTTAAATTCCACCACTATGCGTAAACGATTTACAATCTCTTCGTGTATAACATTGAAACACATGGCCGTTAAAGCCATACCCGACATTATATAAATCGAACAAAACCATATTGTCGTATTGGAATCTCGACGGAAACCGGGCATCATATCACCAAATCCAATGGTAGATAAACTCATAAAACAAAAATAAATGCCATCCAATAAAGGCCATTCTTCGAGACGATACAGAACCACAGCACCAAAGAGAATATAAATAATCATCATGGAAAAACACAAAAGTATAGGAGCCAATATGGCTAAGCCATGTATACTGCCTCGCGATTCACTAGCACTCAAAGAGTCCAAATCGGGCATTTGTATACTATTATTGCCCAGTGATTGTTTTTCAGGAGTTTGAAAATTATCCGGCATTGATCCTGATCTAACATAGTAGGGTTCTTGCATGGCTTGTTGTTGTTTTCTTAATTCTTCCTGCTGTCGTTTACGTTTCATACGTCTTTCCTTTTCTGCCATACGTTTTTCATCATAGCAGCAGTAACCGCAATTGGAACATAAACAACAGCACAGTGCTTTTGAAAATACTTCTCTAGCTACTTTGGCCAGTATACCACCCGTACTTGAAAGATATACCAGGGTTAAGGGTATACCAAAGAAGGCGTAGGCTAGTGTAACCAAACGTCCCAGAGTAGTACGTGGTGCTATGTTGCCATAACCTGGAAAGAGTAAAAAAATAAATTAACACTTACTGGAAGTATTTTAAAGAAATGATTTTAGGTTATAATTTTACCGAAAGAGTTTTGAACTAAAATTATGTTTTGTACATGTTTTTCAATATATTTAATTTTTTTTTACCAAAACAACATATTTTACTTAAAACACATCTAGTGGATACGTATCACAATTTGGAAAATACACAGAGAAAAAAAATCATAGTTAAATAAATTATATCATATTAACATAACTGTATAGATATAAGATAGTTACGGATATTTCTTACTACACTCAAAAAGAAAGACATGAACTAAAAATTAATTCAAAATTTCCTTTTAAATAGTTTAAGAATTTTCCTCAATTTAAGTCAAATTTTATTAAAACTTAAAAAATTTTCTTGAAAAGAATAAAAATTGCTATGGTTGAAAAAATTTGAAATAGTGTATATATTCAGAAATATACTAAAAAAAAGACATTAACTAAAAATTAATCTTTCTTTAAAATAGTTTAAATTTTTCTTCTATTTAAGACAAATTTTAATAAAACTTAGAAAAATGTTCTTAAAAAGAATAAAAATTCCTATGTTTGAGTAAAACTGAAATAGTTTATATTCTCAAAAATAGTTTATATCTTTTCTAAGTAATATTTCTTGATTTTAGGAAAAAAAAACAAGTATATAAAATAAAAATTTATCAATTAAAAAAAAAAAAAACATCTCATAGAACATAATTCACTCCCATTTAGTTCAAAAAATATGTCTAACTTAAAATGAGAAAGTACTTGAACTTAATGTGTGTTCACTTTTTTTTCGCGTGTAATAAAATTAACTAAATTTAAGAAAGCCATTTTTAATTTAAGTTCTTAAGTCTACCTCTTTCTAATTTTAAAGAATTGTTTTCTAAAAATTAGTTCAGGCAATTAAAAAGAAAAAGTATTAATTTTGTTCCTATATAATAATAAAAATTTATTTGACTTTAGAAACTGATGAAATATTTCTAGAGAAAATTTTCATGCAACTTAGTTAAAATAAATTTTAAAAATTTTAATAAAATGTTATTTTTTTTCAAGTAAAAGTTTTCCAATTTTTGGGGAATAATAAACTTGGGTATAGGATTTTTCACCTAAAAATTTCTTCAAATAATTAAAAAAAAAAAAATTGAGTAAATTTTTCTTTATTCGAGGAAAATTTTAGTTTTTGTGGGAAAACGTTTTATTAATTTTCAATATTTAAAAAAAAATAATTAAAACAAACTACGAGTAGTTAATTTTTCTAATTTTAAAGACAAAAAAAAATTTCAGGAAACAAATTAAAGTATCCATTAAAAAAATTATCGTGCATGATTGTAATTTTTGGTTAGTGATCGTGCGTAAGTGTGAGCCAATAATCGCTCACGTGCCCATCTCTAATATTAACAGTCTTATATATTGAACTTAAAGTAACTTAAAATATATTTTAAAACTTTGTTAGCAAAAGGTAAAATTTTCGAATTTGCGCTTTCATGTAATAATTTTATTTGCTGACTACAATACAAAATATAACAAGCACAATTTATACATTACGGCATAATGGTTTTCCAATAAATGACGTTGCACCTATTAAACTTTATATATTTTAAAGACACTAAAACTATTTTTATTTTTAATATTTATAATAATAAAAAAAGTCAAAATTAAAGTTTAAGCTAAAAAAAGCCATGAAATAAACTTATGACGTTTTTTTCATTTTCCAATAACAACAAAAAATGAACCTGTGATATTTTGTATTTTTGCAATAATTTTCATAAATTAGCTAATTTAAGAACCCAAAGGGCCCTCAATGTTCCTTAGCTACAGATACCGCCTGTCACTTAGGGCGTCCCTTTTTGTAGTTCTCTCACGGAGAACCATGAATTAACTACCATTTACCATTTTGCTAATAGAATTTAATTTATATTTTATATGAGTTTAGTATAATTTAATTTAATTGAAAGATAAAAATGTAAAGCAAAAAGCTTGCTAAAAGCCGTTTTCTCACAAAGCTGAAGTCTTCCGAATGTGGGCAAATACTTACACAATAAGTGTTAAGTACTTTAAAATATATGATCAAATATATTACCTTTACCATAGAAACAGTTTCATATTTATTAGAAAATTTTTATCAAATTTAGGTATAAAAGAAGTGCTATTTAACTTGATGTTAGAAAATATTTTCTTATTTTTAGGGAGTTGTCTTAGTTTTTAGTCAAAAAAATTATATAAAAAACATAAAATAATTTGTTTATTAAAACCAAAGAAACAGTAAAATTTAAGATGATATATGAACTAATGGACGAAATTTTATTGTTTTCTAATAAAAATTTAGTTCTCAGTAGTAACGTTTTTGTATAATTTAAAAATTGTGACCAAATTTTAAGTAAAATTGATTGCTTAATTTCAAGGAAAATTTTATTAAATATTAGTAAAAAGTGTTTTTGTCGCCGTTTTCATTTTAATTTTTCCTCCAAATAAGTTAATTTTTCTAAATTCTAGTATATTTTGTTTTTGGGTGTAGTTTTGGGTATACCTCCGCTATCAAGAAAAATTTTAGATATTCATATCGATCATCAATATAAATATATTTCTAGCAATATTAAAAAAAAAAAAAAAAAAATCAGCTACACTATCGGACAAAATAAAGTATAAAACTGTAAAAAAGTAAAAATTGTGGCATAATTTAAACTGTTCCAAATTTGTCAAATTGATTTGAAAACAAGTAGATGATACCATTCATTTATAATAGAAGCCCACAGATTAAAAGTGTAATGTTAGTTTTAATATTCCGCCCCTTTTTTCTGATGGGCGTGGCCTTTAAGATAAAAACTGCAAAATAGAAAAATATTGTTCAGATTAAAAAATGTTGTATAAAATTGTCTTTCAGATAATATAAATAATATTTTAATTGAGTCGTAGGACTCGCAACTATCGACAATTGAATTAAGAATTAAAAAACGAAAATTTATATCATGGATTAATTATAAAAAAATGTTAAATTAAAAATAAACCAGTTTTTAAAATAAAATTGTGGTATTTTATAGCAAAATGATATGATTTTATTGCTATGTTTAAGGTACGATAGTTTTGAATTTTGCGACCCAGATGAAAAAATTTCAATGAAATTTTAAAGGAAATTTAATTAGCTTTTCTTCATGTATACATTATTTAAAGACCCGATAAATATTTCTTAATATGTAGACGAATTTCCAAAACATTTATTATTGGCAGTTTTTATCTTAAATGCCACGCCCACTGGATAAGAAGAGCGATTTGCTAAAACAAATATTAAATTCAATATATGACCATACATGATCTCATATATCTTCGGATCTGAAATTTGAGGGTATATGGACGTATATGATCATATACGAGCATACATGAATAATATATGAGCATGTATGATAATATTGCACATATATCACCATATACCCTAAAATTTCGGATCCGAAGATATATGATCATATATGAGATCATGTATGGACGTATATGACCATGTATGCCCATGTATGATCATATACAAGCCCATGTATGATCATGTATGTTCATATATATTTCGATTTTTACATGGGTAACTTAAAATATTTGCAGATATTTATGATTTTTATAAAAATCTAGCATTATGAATTAAATCAAGTTAGCAAATTATTATAATTTATAGGAAATTAAAATTTACAATATTGGCTATAAAAAAGCGAAATTGATAAAACGTTTTTTGTAATTTTTTTTTGCATATTACTTTCTAATTTTAGACTTCTTAAAGCCATACAAAATATATTTTACCTATCACAACACACGCACACACACAAATACACACACTTATACACTTAAGCAAATAAAAACATTTAATACTGCAATAATAAATTTCAGTTTATGTACATGACAATAATGACCAATAATGACAAAAACATACTAAACAAATATTCTTCGTTTGAGGAAAGAGAAACTCGTGTTTAACAAAATAACAACATCAACAACAATAACACCTACACATACTTGTAAATGAAAAAAAAAGAACTTTCATACATACAAAAGGATTTTATTTGAACGTATGTATGTTCATTCCATACACACACAATACATTACACATATGTATGTGTTCATGTATGTGGTATTAAACCAGAAACCCCAAGAAGTTTCTTTTGCAATAGAAATAAACAGAAATATTGAAATCAATTTAATAAGACTTCCACTCCAGCTTCAATAGTAAACACAACACAACACACCACAATATAGTACGTTTTGTTGTAGACCAAACAACAAATGAAAGTTTAACTTGTAAATACAATCTAATCAATAGACATAAACTTTTGCTTTACATATACAATACATATTTTCCATACACAATTTGGCCATATAATATAAAAGCATGAAAGGAAAAACTTATCAAATTTTTTTTAACGAGATACTAAAAGAGACCAACTATTTTTTAACATATTTGTCTTAATACTAAGGAATTTAATTATAATTACAAATTTCTATCAGTATTGAATGTATTGAATACAAAAAAATATTCTTAAATATTCTTAATATATACAATATTCTTGTTTATATTGGATCGTCAAATAACTTTTTTTTTGAAAATGCTATAAAAAAAAAAATTTCATTTAAATGGCTGCCTCGGCTGGCCATGCAGTAGCCTACACGATCTGTCCAATTTTTAAGCACATTATCGATTGTGTGCAGCTGTATTTCACCAATGGCTTCACGAATATTGTCCTTTAAAGCGTCAATTGTCTCTGGCTTGTCGGCCAGGATTGTACTTTCAAATAAAAAAAAGAAATTTGAGAAAATATTCAGTAGTTTTTTTTTATAGCATTTTCAAAAAAAAAAAAAAAAAAGTTATTTGGCGGACCCTATATAAATATTGTGCAATTCAATTAATATTAAAGATTTTTTTTATATATTTCAATTAATATTTTAAATTTTGATCAATATCGTTAATTATTTTTTTGTATCAATCCCATGAAACATTTTCACGGACTCTCCATCAAGTACGGATTCATGAATCCGTTTTCTACTGTACGTTTACAGTCCGAGAATACGTATCTGTCAAAGCTTGTACGTAAACGGAACATTAACGGACCGTATAACTGAATTTTCGAAAACAACACGTTTCGACTCCGTTTTGATGTATCCTTTTCTGTGCCGTCAAATACGGACCAATGTTTTTCATCAGTTTTACTTCCGTTGCTTTTTGATTTGTTTAGTTATCAAAAACGAATATTTAAATATCCATGAGGTAACTATTTATGAAGTTTAAAATAAGTTTTACAATGATGTGTGCGAACTTATACAGATTTGAAAATGAAAATGTGAAAAAATTTGCAAATTTGCATTATGTGCTACATCATATCGTAAATACCACCATTTAAACCTAAATAAAATATTTGTTTTATTTTTGTATGAATTTTTATGGGTCCCAACCGCAGTCTTTGATGGATGCTAATTGTGCTGGAGATAAAAATGGTATTTCTTTGTAATTTTTTTTTGGTATTTGTTGTATTTAGTTTGTAAAATTTTTCTTATTTTATTTTATATAATTTTGAAATTAATTTAAGGGGAAAAAATAATATTTGCTATTTTATATAATTTTTAAATTCATTTAAGGGGAAAAAAATAATATTTGCTATTAAAGATTAAAAAAGTACGGACCGAATACGGATCCGTAAATGGTCCGTCATTGATGGACTTTCAACGGACAACTCCGTTTTTCATCCGATATGTCGGTCCGTAAACGGTCCGTCATTGATGGACTTTTAACGGACAACTCCGTTTTTCATCCGATATATTGGACAGTCATCCGTTGTCTGGTCCGTTTACGAATCCAGAAAACGGTACCATAACAGAGTTGGATACCGTTTATGACGGACCGAAAACGGAAACGGAACGTATTGTTGTTTGGGATATTTTGTATATTTATATAAATATTCTAGTCTTTTTAAGTATATTAAAAACTTCCATCAATATTGAGATATTAAATCGATATCGTAGAAATTTGTTCAATATCGTAGATTTTTATAGTCATCGATGATTTCCAGGAATATCGTAGATTTGATTTAATTTATAGATTTTACTAGAAATGTTTTAGATTTCTAGCAATATCGAAATAATTTTCTTATTTTCCTTGACTTAAATAAATATCATAAAATTATATTAATATATACAGGAAATTTTTGAAAATGTAATTCACAGATTTCTACTTAAAATCTACGATATTGCGACAACTTCTGTTGTACAGAGTTAAAAGCATTCAGCTAATCATCGAACCACCAAGCTACACAACCACCCAGCCACCAAGCTAACTTAAGCTCTATTGCCTTTAGTTGGCTCGATGATTGGTTCTCTGACTAAAGCATTTTATTATTTAAATTGATTAAAATCGATCGAGGAGTAACAGAATCATGAGTAAATGTGGGTGGGTGCTGTTGTCGCAAAAAAATTGGCAGACAGAATTTTAAGACTGTAGCAATAATTCAGCGATATTTGTTTTCTCAATGTCTTCGGCTACAATTTGTATACCCTACACCTCTACGTGGTCAGGATAAAGAGTTTATGCTGATGTTTTCAACTACCAAAAATATTCCTCCATCCGTGTGACCATGTAAACCTTGACGACTTTGTGGTGCAATAATTAGGGCGTTGGACAAGGTTGCGGGTTCGATGCCAGGCGACAGCATCTATTTAGATATATAATATGTATGAGTTTTCTATACCTCCTCCATCGGTGTTCCCATATCACTTAACCTCAGCGAAGTAAAATAATATTATTAACTAAAAAGCTTTAAAAATTTTGCCAGCTTTCCCTCAGATGGCGAGCAACAACTGTTCAAATATGTATCATCTTGCGCAATAACAATGTTATCATATTTAAATCCCTTCATATTTTTCAC
Organism: Eustalomyia histrio; assembly: GCA_949748255.1. NCBI lineage: Eukaryota > Metazoa > Arthropoda > Insecta > Diptera > Anthomyiidae > Eustalomyia > Eustalomyia histrio. The sequence continues at coordinate 138,971,291 of OX456525.1, forward strand.
CACCTTTCAATTCTATCCCCCCTTTCCAAAGAAAGCAACTTAGTAGGAAGAATTTCCTATGTTGCTTTTCTTTCAAAAAAATTAATAAAACGACAGGCCGTAAATAATTATAAAGATATTTGAATGAAATTTGGTCCAAGAGTTTCTATTGGCCCAAGGGTGAACCCTATTATTTGGATTTAGATAGAAAAGGTTCATATTTGGACCATATTTGGACCTAGTCATCATATGAACCTGTATTTGTTTAAATGAACTTTAATTAAACTACAGGTCGAAAATATGAAGAGGTTTGGATAAAATTTGGCACCCACCGCGCGTACTGTACGCAAGTTTATTCTAAAAATTCGTGAGACTGGCTTGCCAGTGAACAACACTCATGGTCTCCGTTGTTGTACGGTGCGTACCGATGACAATGTGGCTGCTGTGGCTGAAAGTGTGCAACTCAATCCATGAACGTCGACTCGCCATCGATCTAAACAACTCAGTATTTCGCATACAAGTATTATTTCCTTATAAGGTCCAACCTATTCACTTCGTTACGGCTTCTCAATTTGGGCCTTATGGAATCTCTAATCGGACATCGCATTTGATCGAAAAATCATCTTTTATCATGAGGCACATTTTCATCTCGGCGGCTATGTCAACAAACAAAATTGCCATATCTGGGGGTCGGGAAACTGGCACGTCATTGTCGAGAAGCATTTACAAAGAGTGACAGTTTGGGATGAATTTTGAAGTGGTGGCATCACTGTCACATTTTTTTTGAAAATGATGCTGCAAATGTCATTTCAGTTTAGTTTGAACTTGGATAATCTCTGGTTTTAGCAGGATGATGCATCATGTCACACAGCTCATGAAATAATCGATCTTTTGCGAACTAAGTTCAGCAACCGTGTTATCAGATAACCATTCCAAACTCATCTCGTGATAATCTAATGCAATGGCAACCTCATTCACCGGATCTTAACCCGATTGAATCCCTCTGGTCAACTGTAAAATAGAGAATTGATAGAAATAACGTCCATTGCATTTTTCAACCGGTACGAGGTTGGTCCCAAAATTAGCTAACTTGACGTATAGATGGCGGGAGTTGTTTGAAAAAAAAAAACTGGTGATAAGTGCCATAGTGAATTTGTAAATATGGAAAAAATTAAGTTACCAGGGTTTTAATTTTAAAATTTTAAGATAACCTTACGTGAGTGGAATATTGTAATTTATTAATTGGCCTCTAGGCTTTTAAATTACAAAAGGTTAAAAAAATATTGGTCACATTTAAAAAATTGGCCAAAATCAATGAATTAAAGTTCGAATTGCTTCATCCAATTTCAAATTTAAAGCCTGTTTATCTGTTATGAAAATTAACTAAACAAATTTTTGTTACTTTGCTTTAGTTTAGGCCATTTTTGTAATACATTAACCAGGGGTTAAATTTTAGTTGGTCACATTACTCTTATACCTATACATTTTCAAATAATGAAACTGAAGATTTTTTTAACACATGCAAGAATAATCAAGTTTAAGAAAAAACCCATAAAATTTGTCAAAAAAAAAAAAAAAAAATAAGGAAAATCTTCGTTTTATTTTCATAAAATAAGAATTTTTTTTGCTTGTTTTGAATAGAAGAACGAGGGAGGTGTACGATACATAAGAGTCCTTTACAAATACAAAAAGTAGTTATGAAAAAAAAACACTAGTATTTTGCAAAGATCAGCAAAATTAAGGACAGAAATAAGAAGAAAAATTTACATATTTCTAACTTTAAACAGCCAATATACTTGATAATGCAAACATACAATATAGTACATGAAAATTCAACAGCAAACACAACTACGACAATAAAGTCATGATAACAATAATGATAGGATGTCCTTTTATATACTACATATGATATATAGAGAAAAGTTGTAGTTATATGTATGTGTGGTTTGTATGTGTGTTATATTTGTATACTGATTGCATGATACTTTCTTTGAACACCACACAATTTCATACCAGTTTCGTTTCCAATAAAAGAAATTTTCTTCTGGTATTCACGCACTGAAGGCGTTGAAAGCTTTTGTATTTGTATTTCCATTTTTTTTGTGTGTTATCTTTCTATACAATTGCTTAATATTGTTAACATTTTTTCTTTGTCAATTTTGCTACGCTAGTTTTTAATCAATTTTCGAAATAAACAAATAGAAAAATGCGTAACAAAGACAATAACATTAAGAGTTATTTGAATAAAATAAAAAAAAGAAAAGTTTAAAGGAATTTTATAAATGATTTTTTAAAGATTTTTTTTTTGATTTGTATGAATTAGTAACTTGTGTCAGTTCAACTTAAATTAATTTGTGTAAAAAATTAAGTACTTTAACTCACAGGACCCTGATATGGGTAGATATTAACTAGAGAAAGATTGTTGCAAAATTTCAATTAAAAAAAAAATATCTCTTTAATTCCTAAAATTAAAATTTTTATTGAATCACAAGGCCATTATTAATTAATTTTGTAATTGATTTAATTAAAAACAAATATCAATAATGACTATTATATGTAAAAGTTTTAATATTGAACATTTTTTAATTGAATCTATTACAAAATTAATTGATTATATACTTTTAATGTAATAAAAATTTTAATTGAAGGAATTAAAGAGATATTCATTTTGTGTGTAAATGCAAATTTTGCAGCAACATTTCTCAAGTTAATATATATCTTCCCATATCAGGGTCCTGTAAATTAAAATACTTAATATTTTTTTGTGAGTTACACTCAAAAAATAAAAGTTAGTAAAAAATTAGTAAAAGCGGTTGTATATCAAGTAAAACAATTTTTTTTCTGTTGAAATTGTGTTTTTAGCAGAGACTCGTCATAATATTTCAGCAATAAACTTATTTTGCATCAATTTTTATACCCTCCACCATATATGGTGAAGGTATATATCAGTTTGTCATTCCGTTTGTAACATGTCGAAATATAGGCTTAAGACCCCATAAAGTATAATATTCGTGATCCTTATGCAATTTTAAGTCGGTTTAGCGATGTCCGTCTGTCTGTCTGTTGAAATCGCGATCACGACCCGAAGACGCCCTCCACCATATATCAGTTTGTCATTCCGTTTGTAACATGTCGAAATATATGCCTAAGACCCCATAAAGTATATATATTCGTGATCCGTATGCAATTTTAAGTCGATTTAGCGATGTCCGTCTGTCTGTTGAAATAGCGATCACGACGCGAAGACGCTAGCGGGGGTGCCTATTTTTACCCAGATTATTGTACATACATCCTCCCGAGCAGTTTGGTATTGAAAATGAGCAAAATCGGCCAAGCGGTTAAAATGTTATGGGTGAAAATGTAAAGATACCTCTAAATTTTCCATACAAATTGGTGTATTTTAGTACAATTTCATAGTAGCGACTGGTATATAATATATTTTCTCATATTTTTTCAACAATCGCTTAGAAATTAATAATATTTTATACACCTCAAAAGTTTTTTTTCACCACTAAAATTTTTTTCACCTAAAAAAATTTTTTCACCTCTAAATTTTTTTTACGTAAAAAATTCGTTTCGGCATCCAAAAAAGTTTTTCACCTCAAAAAATTTTTTTCATCTCCATAATTTTACTTTAAAAGTTTTTTACATTGTTTGCATCAAAAACATTGGTGGAGGGAATTCAAAGGTTCGGCACAGCCGAATTTAAGCCTTTTTTACTTGTTTTTACTATTTTTTTGCTAACAAAATTGTACCGATCAACATAATTATAGTGAGGACAACAGTCAGATATGTAAAAGGTTGATGTCGCAGCTTGTCTAAATGTAGTACTTACATACAAAAAATAACCCTAAAAATACAACTCTTCCAAGACAACCGCGGAAAATTGTTGTATCTAATTTTTATAAACACAATAAAACAAAAGGACGCTAAAAATGTGTGTATAACTGAAAAATTCGGAAATCACAACAGATGGCGTATCTTTTACATATAATTTGTGTCTTTAATAACTTATATTTCTTTTTCTTTCACGTGGACATCCATTGAAATGAATTGCATGAATATTGTTATTAAACTCTAGAAGAACTTACAAAATCTTTGGGATTCACTAAAGCACCAATTTCAAAACACTTGCAAATAGCAGGATTCATACAAAAGCAAGGAAATTGGGAACCACACAAGTAGAAGCCGAAATACATTTTTATATGTCCGAAATGCAACTTAACGCCATAAAACAAAGCCCCAAGGTTATGATGACATCGCTCGGCCACATACTGCAAGACTGGTTAAAAATCATTTAGAAAATAGTGGTTTGGGAGTTTTACCTCACCCGTCTTATAGTCCAGACCTTGCTTAAGCCGACTACCATATGTTTCGATCGATGAAGAACGCTTTCACTGGAATACGCTTTATTTCAGAACAGGGTAACCGAAATTGTCTTGATTCGTTCATAGTTTCAAAAAGAGCAGTTCTTTTCACGCGGAATCCATATGTTGCCAGAAAGATGGGAAAAAGCAAATTGTTTAAACTTCATAAACACACGTACATACACATACACATTCACACAAAATCTTTCTATAGTCATACATACATTTTGTAGCTTAAAAAACAAATAAAAATACAAAAACTGAAATAATTACAAATAAATGAATAAATCAGTTATTTTTTATGGAATTGGTGGGTAAAATTTTCACATTTATTTTAAGTGAATAATCATTTGCTTTTTACGGATGTGTCAGTTGTTTAAACAACATTTAATAAATATATAAACAGAAACATTTAAATTAAATGAAAAGTAAGTAGACCGGGTTTTTAATGAAATATCATTTCTTCTAAATGGCATTTTCTGTTATTTTACCTTACAAACTATTTTAAGTGTATAGATCACATTTTTCCACATAATTTTTAAACCCATCGAACGATTTAGCTCATTTAAATACAAAGCTGCTTAAACCCCCCCCCAGCAAAAATATCGGCTGGAAAGAACCGGTTGTAGAACAACTTGTACTTGCATGCAAACTGTTTTACTTTAGGTTCTATCATCAATAATTTTTGTTTGAGTTTGTCCCAAAAGCAACTGGTTCTTTAACGCAAAAGTAGAACATATACCCGTTTTTTGGAACCTGTTCTGGAATATGTTGTTCCATTGGTGAATTTTAAAAAAGGAATAGATTCCGTAAAGCTTAACAAGAACTTGGAAAAATATGGGCATCTATTTTACCCCAAACTTCGTGTTTTTGGAGCTATGTTTCTAAGCTCGATGTGTTCTAATTCTGAAGAACTAGTTCTACAACGCGTTCTACAACATGTTTAGTTCCGCCGATTCAGTGGAATCATTAATAGAACGGGGGCTCGTTACCAGAGAACCTATTCTAGAACAGATAGCTATAGCAACAGGTTCCACAATTTTTTGCTGGGCCATTCATACTGAGCCCCAAAATACGTATTTTCGTTATTTTCAAGTTTTTTAAAATTTTTATGGAGTTTGATAACTTGAAAAAAAAACGAAAATACGTATTTTGGTCTTGAGTATGAATGGGATATTAAAAACATTTACAAAATTAAGTAGCTTAGTTATTTGTTTAAACAAAAATTTTACAAAAAAAAAAGATTTTTAGAGCAAAAAAAAATTTTTCACTAAAAATATTTTTTTTCTGTCTTAAAAATTTGTAGATGTTTTCTCATATTTTCATTTGAATCTGTTGACCGATTTTCATAATTCTTAAAATTTCTCTAGAATATAATATGTATTTTTTTAAATTGGAAAATCCTGCACATATATTTAGATGATCATTGCCATAAAAATTTTAAAAGGTTCTAGTGAAGGAAAAACTAGTGAAAAAAGGCTAAATTTGGCTGTGCCGAATCATTGAATACCCTCCACCAATATTCTAAAAAGATGTTCTCTACTGGTTTTGATACAAATAACATAAAAAAACTTTTGAAATAAAATTATGTAGGTGAAAAACTTTTTTAGATGTGAAGAGAACTTTTTTGGTGCAAAAAAAAATTAGAGGTGAAAAAATTTTTTGAGGTAAAAAATTTTTTGTGGTGAAAAAAATTTTAGTGGTGAAAAAATGTTTGAGGTGAATACAAAATATTTACTGCTAAGCGACTGGTGAAAAAATATGAGAAAATATATTAGAGGCACCTTTACATTTTCACTAGTTTTTTTAACTATGGACGGCACAAAAAACACATTTTAAAGTATAGTTTTTTGGCAAATACTCAATTTTGTTACTGGCTAATGGGGACTAGCTCTGCAGCAGAATATGCCTAATGTGGAGAATGCACCTTCTGATGGGCCATCTATTGACAAATAGTTACAACTCATGTTCTATACTGAAACGAAAAACCAACAGAAAAAAAAATAGATACAGAAAAATTGTACCAATTTGTATAGAAAATTTAGAGGTACCTTCACATTTTCACTCATAAATTTTGAACCGCTGGACCGATTTTGCTCAATTTCAATACCAAACTGCTCGGGAGGATGTTCAATAATCTGAGTAAAAATAGGCATCCCCGCTTGCGTCTTCGCGTCGTGATCGCCATTTCAACAGACAGACAGGCGGACATCGCTAAATAGACTCAAAATTGCATAAGGAACACGAATATATATACTTTATGGGGTCTTAAACCTATATTTCGACATGTTATAAACGGAATGACAAACTGATATATACCCTCACCATACAGGTTGGTTGAATAGTTCCTGCGCTCAAAATGAAAGAATACTGTTTTTCTTACGAAATATATTTTTTTATTCAATATAATCTCCTAGAAGCTCAATACACTTGTTCCAATGATCTTCCAATAATTTTATCCCATCCTTATAATGGTTTTCCGGAAGCTCTGCAAAATAACCGTCTAAGGCTGCTATGGCCTCTTCATTCGACGAAAAATGCTTTCCACGAAGGAATTGTTTGAGATTTCTGAAGAGATAGTAGTCACTGGAAGCCAAATCTGGTGAATACGGTGAATGTTCAAGCAATTCGACTTTAATTCTTTGAATTTAGCCATCGTCAAAACACTTTTGTGAGCAGGTGCATTGCCTTGATAAAAAATGATTGTTTTCTTCTTTAAACCAGGTCTTTTCTCACAAATTTTTTCATCCAACTGATCCAAAAGGCTGCAATAATATTCAGAGTTGATTGTTTTAGCTTTCTGAAGATAATCAATCAACAAAATTCCTTTTGCATCCCAAAAAACTGATGCCATAAACCTCTTTGCTGATCGTTGTGACTTCACCTGCTTTGGAGCTGAATAACCAGCTTCAGTCCACTGTAAACGTTCTTGTTTCAATTTGGGATCATGGTGGTAGATCCAAGTCTCATCCATAGTTATAAAACGACGCAAGAAGTCGGTTTTATTCGGCTTAAAATGCTCCAAATTACGCTGAGAAATTTGTTTTCGATCCAGTTTTTGTTGAATTGTTAATGTGTGCGGCACTAACTTTCCAAACAGTTTTTTCATACGTAATTCTTCATGTAAAATATGGAGTACTTGTTCGTCTGAGATGCCTATGGCATTAGCAATTTCACGCTTAGTCAAACTTGGATCTTCACTAACCATATTATGTACCTGCTCAATGATTTCTGCTGTGGTTGCAGTTTTTGGTCGTCCTTCGCGTGGATCGTCTTCAAGGCTGGTACGACCACGTTTAAATTCACCAGCCCAAAATTCAATGGTGCGTTTTGAAGGTGAGGACTCCTTATACACTTCTAACAATTGTTCATAAATTTCCTTTGCTTTTAAACCCTTCAAAACAATGAATCTAATGACTGCACGATATTCAATTTTTTCCATATTAAAAAAATCAATGACACGTCAACTTCAAATGGCTTGTAAACAAAGAAAGAATTGACAGAATGACTTGCAGGACAGTTATACCAACTTGAGAAAAAAAGTTTGGAGCTAGCAGTGCCATCTCTTGGTGAGCGCAGGAACTTTTCAACCAACCTGTACATGGTGGAGGGTATAAAAATATGTTAGAATCTAAAGATTTGTTTCTTTATTTCAGAATCTAGAAAATTTCTTGTAGAATTCTAAATCTGTTGGTCTTTTGAATTTTTTTTTATCAAAGCAAATTTCAAACAAATTGACTTTTATTTACTTTCTCTGTTGAATACAAAAAAAAAATTGTCCTCTTTACTTTGCGGTTTTTTTTAAATAAGAAAAAAGTAGTCATTGATTTCATACAATACAATATCAATTCAATAAAATATGTAGATTTTTCATTTTCATTGTTCAAATATGGCAAATATGGCAAATATTGACAAGACAGCAGCAGCATCTGAATGTAAGTGTCTGTTGTTCATAATCTAAAGAACAAATAAGCGAAATAAAAAGAATTTATATTTTTTTTCCCTTAATATCCATAAAATAAACATAAAATCGTAGTAGTGGTAAATGAAGCAGCAGCAGCAGCAGCAGCAGTAATGCAAATAAATGGTGGCTTCTACATATATTTAGCCTATAAAATTAGCAAACAGACTACTTCCTTTAACACTCAACAATTTGTATAATTTTTACTATACATCCGGGCTCCCTGTACCATATATGATAATGGTTTATTGAAAAATTTTGCTGTCAAAGCAATTGTATTAAGCCACTACTATAACTGCTGGGATACTTTAAACAAAAAACATATATTGACAAGAATTGTATTGAATACCCATCATCATCATCATCATTATCATCATTATTATTTTTATTATTATTATTGCTGTTCATCATCATCTTTAATATCTATGAGACAGCGATGTATTTGTCTTCCTTGTATTAGTTATTTTGCGTATTGCTGCTGTTCATATTTTTTTTTGTAAAGTTTTGTCTCAAATTTGATTTTCTTCTTACGCCTTAATGCGTATGAGAATTGTGTGCTTTAGTTGGTATTTCATTGTCTTCAACATTTGAATTTGCAAAAAGCTAAAAAAAAATGAACATCAGTGAAATAATAGGAGGAATTTTGTTCATTTAAATGTCAGTCAATATGACTAAATATTTGTTAAATAAGCATCAGTATTTGTATTGACGTTTAGTTTTTTTTTTCTCTGCGTTTCGTATACTCCTACATTTCTTCTTATTATTTTAATACATACAAATATTTTTTATATTTATTTTATTAGGTTTTTGCTCTGCGTTAAAAGTTATTTGTGTCAATTTTATGTTAATAAAATGGAATAAAGTTGACACATTTTATAAATTTTATATTAAAAAGTAATGCGTACCAATCAGAAGGGGAATTTCAAATAGTAAAATACAATATTTGCAGAATTTTTGTATGACAATAACAAACATTTTTGCTAATTTCTACCAGGCATATGTTTGATATTTCTTTGGATTGAAAAATTAATATTAATGATATGGCATGTGTAACTTGATAAGAAATTTATACTTTGTAGTTGGCTTGAAAGATATAAAAATAATGATTTATCGCTTAACTGTCTAACCGACAATTCCTGCTTCAAACGGGGTTCGTTAAAGTGACCAAAAAATGCGTAAAATTAATATTTTGTAGTGTTTTCAATTATAAGACCCTATCGGCTAGTTGTAGCGTTAACAGACTAGAGCTTCTGGTGGGAATCGAACCCACGACTTCCGCACTGATAAGCTAGCACGCTACTAACTAGATTACACTCATTAAAAAAAAAGTCTGTAATGGCAACTGAAAATTTGGCTGTTATTACGGTAAATTTTGCTAATTTGAGCCCAGCGGAATTTTTTGCTAATCTAAGCAACACATGTCTGCTGACGTGTAGTACAATGAAATTTGTAGAAAAAATTAGTAGCCGCTAATAAAGTTTAGTAAACTTTTTGTAAAGTGGAATTTAAAATCTGTTTGCTAAAATCAGCAAAAATTTACTAAGTGTTATTAATATTAGTACAAAATTTTAAATTTTTTTATATCGGGCATCAAAAATATTTTAGAAAAAATTAAAAAAAAAAAAAAATCAACATAAACGAATTTATCATTTTGTTTTAATTTGTTAATATTTTTAGTCAATTTTTTTTACTTTTAAGGTGAAATTTTAATTGTTTTTTTAAAATCAGTTAATTTTTTATTTGCTAATTTTAGCAAATCGGTTTTCAAATGTTTGTAAAATGATTTCTGAAATAAGCAACAAACATTTGTTATTATTCTGTAAAAATTCTGTAATTTGTAAAATCTAAATAGCAAAAAGATTTGCTTAATAATAATTTTTTTTACTAAAAATCAGTACAAAAATAGTAAAGTGGGATTGAAAACTGATTACAAATTTTTCTACAATTTTTTTTCTAAGTGTATCAGGGCACTCAAATAAGCTTTTGAAATTTGTGAGATTTATGTTTTTAGTTGAAGCTTTCAATGTGCATTATAAATTTTTGAAAATTTTAAGGTTGAAATAGCTTCAGAACAATAATTTAACTGCTAAATTTTCTGTTCCAAAGAACGAATTGTAGAACAATTTCTTGTGCTTTATAACCTGCTTTTCTGCCAGTTTTAACACCGATGATTTTTTGTTTAAAATTATTCAAAAAGTAATCGGCTGTATTGCTCCAAACAGGTACTCTTAGAACCACTTATAGAACTAGTCATAGTTAGGTTATCGTTACATGTTTCGGATTCCAGGGAAACATTATGTGGAATGGATAAGATTGCAACCGATTGTAAAAAAAAATTCTTTTGAGATGTAAGAAACGGAAAAATTCCTTCAAAATTAATATGCCAATTGTCTGTCATAAGACATCGGTTTAAAACAAATGCAGCAATTGTTGTAAAGGGCATACAAATATAATTTATACACTGCAAAAAGTTTGAAAGTTAAAATAACCGAAAATACCATTTAAAAGAAACGAAATTTCATTTAAAAACCGGTGTACTTATTTTTCATTTAATTTAAATGGTTTTTGTTATTTATTTTTAAAAGTTGTTTTTTACTGGCATATCGGTACAAAACAAATGATAAATCAGTTAAAATAAATGTTAAATTTTTATCTACCAATTCCATAAAAAATAACTGATTATTCATTTATCTGAATTTATTTTCATTTTGTGTACTTTTGTTTGTTTTTTAATCTACAAAATGTATACTCCCACAGTCTATAGACACATTTTTTGTGAATGAGTGTTTATGAAGTTCTTGCAATTTGATTTGAATTAATTTTTTATATAAACAAACAATTTAAATAAAAAAACAAAATTTGGAATATTTTTTTTTTTTTGAAACAGACACCAAACAAACTTAAAACTTGTAATAACTGTAACGGAAAAATAAACCACAAATTTCTGTTTTGTGGGTAAATTTGTATTAAATTTCAAAAAAATGAAAAATTAATGAAACTGAAAAAACTAAATGGAACTGAAAAAAATCGGCAAATGACAGTAAATCATTTTAAACAAATGTATAAATAAGTTAAAATACATGTTCCTTCATTTTTAACTGAACTGAAAACTTTTTTATTAAACTACAAACAGTAAACTACATATTGTATTAATTAGAATTTTCAAAGGAATTGAAACAAAAATTAAATATTTTCTATTGTATTTCCTAAGGCAAACACTCAAAAAAAAATGTTAGTAAAATCAGAAAAAATGTTGCTGAGTTTTTATTTTTTTTTTCTTTATTTCTTTTCAGTATTTTGTAAAGGTTTGGAAAATTTAAAATGGAACAGTACACAATTGAACAAAGTGCCAAATCGTTCAACTTTCTTTCTCAAATCAACGGTCCATTGTTTTGACTCAGCGTGCATATTGTGGTTATTTTAATGTGAGCGTTGGACCCTCAGAGTCAACAATAAACATTTTGGTTGCAAGTTTTCGACAACACGGACAGTAAACAAAATTCTTGTTGCCGGCAGACGACGAACGGGGCACGCGGATGACAATATTGAACGGATACCGAAGAGTATTCGGAAAGATGGAGAAACATCAACCAGGAGACGTTCGACACAACTTGGCCTCTCACCAGGGTCGCTGCAGAGAATTTTGCATACAATAAGAATAATTCCTTACAAAACATACTGCTTGTCTTGAAACTGACACAATGGCTCTTTTACGCGACATCTTTGGTGAACGAATTATTTCGTGTACAAGCGATTTTAATTGCCCTCCGCCTTCGCCGGATTTAACTGCTCCAGACTGTTTTCTTCGAGGTTATTTGAAAGGAAAGGTCTATATAAATAAACTCAGAACCATCCAGCAATTAAAAAATAATATTCACGACGAAATCAACAACATAATACCTGCAGTTTTGCGAAAGGCTATGGAAAATGTTTTGGAAAGAGCACGAATATGCGAAGCAGAAAATGGCCACCATTTTCGAGATATAATTTTTCATAATTTAATTAAAAATATTTTGCATTAATATACTGTATTTAAATTCAGCTTAAGATCCCTTTTTATTTATAAAAATTAATTAATTAAATAAATACTTATAATTAATACTGTATTTAAAAAAAAAGATAATAATTATGTCTAAACTAAAAAGTTATAATGAATTCAGACCCCTTCGGTAATTTTGGGCCACCCATTATTAGTAAATTTATTTTTCTATTAGAAACTACAAGCTAGTGTCAAAAATTTTCAATATGGAATGTGGAGTAGAATATATTACCTTTGGGTCCCAGGGCAATTTGTTGCCCTCTGCCAGAGGAAAAAATTAGAAGCACGCCTTACTTCGTTTGATAAGAAGCACATTTTAATTGTGTTTAAATTTAATTTAATTTTATTATATTTAAAATGATTTTTCTTATTTCATTATTTTGTGATACGAGGGCGGATCAATAAGTCCGTGACTTTTCGAACTTCCCTCGTAGTTATATGAAATGCTACACTGCTCCCATCAAGTACCACCTGTTAATAGACTATTGTCAAATTTTAAGCAAGTTCCGTCATTTACTTTGCGTTTAACAGCAGGATTTTTCGAGGTCCGTAAAATAGGCATTTGTTTGATCAATAATTTCATCGTTGGAGCTAAATCTCTTTCCACCGAGCCATTTCTTTAGGTTTGGAAATAGAAAGTAGTCACTGGTGGCTAAATCCGGAGAATAAGGCGAATGAGGGGGCAATTCGTGATCCAATTCATGGAATTTTGCCATGGTAACTAAGCTGTCACACGATTCCGTTGGTGGTCGATTGTGAGCAAAGGCGGCAGTCATCTTGCGGAAAGCTTTCTCATACCCAAGTGATAGTTCAAAATTGAAACCACTGAGCCATGTGAGATGCCTATATCCTCCACAATCTATCGCACATTCAATCTCCGATCGGCCAACACCATATCGTGAATTTTTTCAATTGTTTTGGGTGTAGAGACCTCAACGGGGTGTCTAGAACTTTCGTGCTTGTAAGGCCACAACGAAAGTCAGTAAACCAGTTTTTTACCATTGAAATCAATGCTGCACAGTCCCCATAGTATTTATCAAGCTTTTCCTTGGTTTGATTGAAGGTTTTTTTTTTCGCAAAAAATTATGTTTAATGAGCACTCGAAATTCAAATTTCCATTTTTAAAAAAAGTTGGGAGTAGTGTTGCATTTCATAGAACTACGAGGGAAGTTCGAAAAGTCACGGACTTATTGATACGCCTTCGTATGTTTGGGTTATTTCTTTTCAACAGCTGTTGGCCAGCGTTGCCACCACTTAATGCAAAATATCTACAAAATAAGTGAAACACAGCGTTGTATTCTGCAAAAGTTTTCACATTTGCGAGATTTTTATGTAACTTCTTACAAATCTAGAGAATTTAGGAGATTTTATTTAAAGTCCCCGGCCTGTCACATAGATGGTGCTATTAGACTTAAATCGATATGATTTTTAGTTAGGCCTAATCTTCAAAAGACGCGTGTATAAATTTGACAGCTGTCGGATCATTAGTTTGTGAATTATAGCATTTTGAGTGAAGCAACTTTTGTTATTGTGAAAAAAAAAATGGATAAAAAGGAATTACGCATGTTGATAAAATATTGCTTTTTGGATTGATGACGAGTTTTCGGACACTGCCGCAGGAAAATCAACCATCAAGGATTAGTATGCTAAGTTTAGACGTGGTGAAATGAGCACCGAAGACGGTGAACGCAGTGGACGCCCAAAAGAGGTTGTTACGAACGAAAACATCAAAAAAAATCCACAAAATAATTTCGCATGACCGTAAATTGAAATTGAATGAAATAGCAGGTAATCTAAAGAGATCAACTGAACGTGTACATCATATCATTCACCAATATTTGGGTATGAGACAGCTCTGTGCAAAGTGGGTGCCGCGCGAGCTCACTTTTGACCAAAAACAACGACGAGTTGATGATTCGGTGCAGTGTTTGGAGATGTTTAAGTGTAATAAACCTGAGTTTTTGCATCGATATGTGACAATGGATGAAACATGGTTCCATCATTTCACTTCGAAGTCCAATCGACAGTCATTCGAGTGGACTGCACGTGATGGACCAACTCCAAAGCGTGGAAAGACGCAACAGTCGGCTGGCAAGGTTATGGCGTCTGTATTTTGAGATGCGCATGGAATAATTTTCATTGACTACCCTGAATAAGGAAGGACCATCAACAGCGATCATTACATAGCGTTATTTGACCGCCTCAAGGACAAAATCACCGCAAAACGGACGCATTTGAAGAAAAAGAAAGTGCTGTTTCACCAAGACAATGCACCGTGTAACAAGTCAGTGAACACGATGGCGAAAATCAATGAATTGGGCTTCGAATTGCTTCTTCATCCACCGTAGTCTCCTGATCTGGCCCCCAGCGACTATTTTCTGCTCTCAGATCTTCAAAGAATGCTCGCTGGGAAGAAATTTTCGTCGAATGAAGAGGTGATCGCCGAAATTGAGGCCTATTTTAAAGCAAAGGACAAATCGTACTACAAAAATGGTATTGGAAAATTGGAGTCCCGCTATAATCAGTGTAGCACCCTTGAAGGGAACTATGTTGAATAAAATAAACGAATTTTGCAAAAAAAAAATATATGTGTTTTACTTTGGTAGGCCAGCGACTTTTTAATTGACCTGTTATAGGGAATCTTGAGATTTTACACGAGATTTTTACTGAAATCTCGATCTCGGGATTTGAATGCAGATGTAAACGAAAAAAAAAAATTTAACAAATTCTAATAATTTTTCTTTAGATTTTTTTTTTGAATTTAAAAAAATGTGTCTGTAATTACAATCCCGTACAAATTTGTTATCTATTGTATTGTTTTGTTTTTTTTTAATTTTTTTACCTTTCGTTGCATGTCTGTCTTCATCAATCACCTTCGAAATTCATTACACCACATAATTGAATTTTACACTTTTATTTTTTTTTGTGTTTCTAGATTGCTTAATGCAACAAATACAAATATTTTCTCTTCATGTCAATTTACAACAATATTTTTTGCACAACAGCACACATCACATTTTACTACGAGTACTAAATACTATTATAAAACTTACCAATTGTGGTTAAAACTGTTAACGAGTATAGGAAAGCTTTGGCAAAATTCCATTCATGATGATGATGAGAATGATGCGGAGATAGACCATGTTGATGGAAAAGTAAAACAGCTTCCGTTGCTGGTGTCTGGCCATTAATATCCGTATCGTGTGGCAATTGTAGCATGGCATCCTCGTTCAGTCTCTTAATTAATTGGTCTTGAAATTTTGCAATTTCTAAAGCAGCCAATCTAGGGGAAGAAAAGAGAATAACAAATAGGATTTACAAATGGATTTTATGTAATTTGTCTTTTTCTGTATATATATAGAGCCAGTTTTATAGTCAATAGGAAATTTTGTTTTTAAAATTTCCTACTTAAGTAAAATTTAAGTAAAAAATCCTATGGGCCCATAGTACATATAACATAAGGTGTATTAAATTTTACTTACTTTGTCCAATTTTCTTTGTATAATATATTTAGGGATACAGTTATATCCCAGATATTTTCTATAGTCTTTTGCCGTACGTCATAAGTATCCGGTGACAAGGCATATTGTGGAGTAAAATCATCACCATAACTAAAATCATTGTTTTGCAATGATATCATGCCTTCTAACAATTGAGGTGATGAGGAAGATGATGATGATGATGATGACGAAGATGAAGATGAGGCAGGTGCATTTAGTGAAGAATTATCCAAATGTTGTAGAGATTGTTGTAGCTGTTGCTGATGTTGCTGTTGTTGTGTTTGATAAATATTGTTATTTGTTGTTGTTGAACCCATATTACTATTAGCGCTCCCACTTGTACTTAAACTACTACTCCTACTACTCCCCGTGTGTTGTTTATGTGGTTGTATATTCCGTTTCGTTGAGGCCAATGTTCGTTGTTGTTGTAAATATGCGGAATCTTCACTTTCAATTGTTAAAAATATAAAAGAACCTGTAAAAATTGTCAACATAAAGAAAAAAAAATATATATTTTATAAATGGCCTCTTTGAACAATAGGGCGTATGATTAATATTTATTATGAGTGCGATAAATTGTTATTAATCATACGCCTTGGACAATAATATTTTATGGTTTACGATTTATACAAGGGCAGAGCTCAATTTTTTTTTTAACAAAAATCCTTTAACAAAAGAAAAACTGTTATAAAGAATGCAACTATTGAAGCAAAAAGCACGGGTAATTTCTTAATACTCAAGCCTGCCTTTAGACACTGTTAAACTTTAAGGCTAATTTTTTATTAAGTTGAAATTATATATGAATTATATGAAAATGAATTATATGAAAATGTCTGGTTCGAGATCATTGAACATTTTTTTCCAAATAAAATTTGTTTTCCTTATTTTTTTTTTAATGGAGAATACACAGGAAAAGTTATTAGACACCAGCTGAATGGAATGAATTTTCTGGTCTGCTACGACTTTAATCAACATTCGTTGTGCCCTTGAAAGTGTCAAGAGAAGTGAATTATTTTAGAATGAAACGAAAATCTTCTACATTTTCAACCCATAAAATTTTCATGTAAATTGTCATATAAGCCAAAAAGAGTCAAAATTATCTCAGAATAACAAAAGCTTAATACCTAACCATACACTTATAATATTATTTCGTTAAAAACAACTTAAAATACATATTAAAACAAGTAAAAAAGGGCTAAACTCAGCTGTGCCGAATCTTTAAATACCCTACACCAATATCCTAAAAAGATGTTCTCTACTGTTTTTGATACAAATAATATAAGAAAACTTTTGAAGTAAAATTATGTAGTTGAGAAAATTTTTTGAGGAGAAAAACTTTTTTAGATGTGAAAACAACTTTTTTGGAAGAAAAAAATTTAGAGGTGAAAAAAAATTTTAGGGGTAAAAAAATTTTTTTTGTGAAAAAAAATTTTAGTGGTGAAAAAATGTTTGAGGTGAATACAAAATATTTACTGCTAAGCGACTGGTGAAATCATATGAGAAAATATGTTATGTACCAGTCGCTACTATGAAATTGTACTAAATCTGTATGGGCAACTTAGAGGCACCTTTACACTTTCACTAGTTTTTTTAACCATGGACTGCACAAAAAAAAAAAAACATTTTAAAGCATAGTTTTTGTCAAATACTCAATTTTGTTCCGGCTAATGGGGACTAGCTCTGCAGCTGAATATGCCTCATAAAGAGAATGTACTTTCTGATGCGCCACGCATTGATAAATAGTTGCAACGAATATTCTTTCTTTAAAAAATTGAATTGCGTTTGTCTAATGGAGAGAAAGAACATGAGTTGTAACTATTTGTCAATAGATGGCCCATCAGAAGGTGCATTCTTCCCATTAGGCATATTTTGCTGCAGAGCGAGTCTCCATTAGCCATATTGTGCTACAATATGCAGTAGAGTATTATTGATTTTCTATTTTCTTTGTAACATAAATGAATATTTGCCAAAAACTATGAAAAATATATGTTTTATGTGCATATAATACCTTAAGTTTTTAAATCAATATTCATTTAGATGTTTAAGAGCACAATATTGCACTTTATTCATGTGTATTTTTAATGAAAGAAAACATTAACATAAATATACATTTGCCAATCCCTCAACTCTCAAAAATACAAATGGAACAAAAAATACTATTTTATTACGTCAAACATTTGAAAATTTGACTTTAAAATTATGTAATAAGTCTACCAGTAACATCTTAATGCACTAGAATTTGACGTTTGTAGTTAATTTAATATTTTTGTTAAATAAATTAATTGAAAGCCTAATCCAAGGCTATATCGCCATGGGGTGCCACCTATTCAAAAGTAGCGGCACTAAGGCAATTATGCATTTTGCTCCTTCTTTATATATCAATTTTCTTGGACCTAGCCATGGGACAGGGTATTGTTTTAGTTAATTCAGCGACACCTATTCAAAAGTAGCGGCACTAAAGCTATTATGTATTTTGCTCTTTCTTACAAAACAAAAAATACATTTTATGGAATGAAACGAAAAACCAACAAAGCTTAACAGGAAAACCCAATCAGGTTTACTATATCTCCTATAGTAGCCAAAGAATTGGAGATATTTTAAATGGAAAATCCTATGAAAATGTATCGGGAAAAATTATGAAAATTTCATATAACGATTTTTAAATAGTAACGTCTATGAAAATGCCGATGTTCTACCCTTCTGTAGGTACGCCATGTCGTTGCAAGCCAGATTTGTTGAGAAACTTGAGCTACACGATAATTTGCTTATCAGCCAAATAAACGAAAACGAGAAAAACACCATCAATGGACCTATTAACGACAATCCAGCTCCTCTGGACCCTACCTCATTCTATATGAGCCCAGCCTTTAGCAATCATAGGGGCTGAATATGATATACGTATATATTAAATTTTGGATGAACTGAATATGTTTTGTCAATTTATGTAACAGAACTTTTGTTATTTAGTTTTAGTAATGTTATTTATTTAGTTTAAGTAATGTTATTTACAAAGGTCTGCTCTGTTAGCGACTTTAACAATGTTGCTTTTTACGTTAACTTAGTTATTACAGTAACACACATATAGCTCTAAGAATGTTATTATTCTCATAGTATGAAATAAAATAAATGTAGTCGAACAAGAAGAAGACTTAATAACATTTTTACTTACTTAACAGAAAATTAAAATAGATACAGAAAAATTGTACAAATTTGTATGGGAAATTTAGAGGTACCTTCACATTTTCACTCATAACTTTTGAACAGCTAAACCGATTTCGCTCATTTTAAATACCAAACTGCTCGGAAGGATGTTCAATAATCTGGGTAAAAATTGGCACCCCCGCTTGCGTCTTCGCGTCGTGATCGCCATTTCAACAGACAGACAGACGGACAGACAGACGGACATCGCTAAATCGACTTAAAATTGCATAAGGTTCACGAATATGTATACTTTATGGGGTCTTAAACCTATATTTCGACATATTAAAAACGGAACGGAATGACAAACTGATATATACCCTCACCATATATGGTGGAGGGTATAATAATCGAAAATACAATCAAAAAGAGGACTACTGATTTTCCATTATATTCAACCCATTTTTTTGTTTATTTTCAATCATTGTTTAATAATCGACAAAAGTAATAAAAATAATAGAAAGTCGTTTAAAATAACCATCAAATTTTTACAGACAAAAAGTTAGAAAAAACTACTTTTGTGGTTTGTTTTTCAAATTGAAAGTTTTTTTTTATTTGTATGTAATTTCAAAACACAACACACACAGATGTATATATTTTTATTGGATTTGTTTGTATGTATATTTGAATAATTTCTTGTAATTTTTATTAAAATAATTTTGTATATAAACAAACTATTTTGGTAAAAAAAAACAAAAATTAATTATATGAATTTCTATTTTTTAAAACAGAAAACATCAAATTTTACATTTAACTAAAAATATCAACTCCTACTGAATATCAGTAAATTTTTATAGTTTATTTTTTGAATGATTATAGTTAAAAAATATATTTCTATGAATTTCAATTGATTCTTCATTTAAAAACAAACATTACGTATTACATTTTAAATAAACTACAGTCGGTAACGAAAAATATATTGTTAGTGTATGTATTTTAAGTTGTTTTTAACGAAATTATATTATGAGTGTATTATTTTTCTGATGTTAAATTAGATTGCGTTCTTCTTAGAATTTCTAAAATTTGTTTACTTTCACAATCTAAATTACGATTTGAAGCCTTCAAACTTACGAGGGAAATTTTTCACTTTTGTTTATTTATAATGAACTTTAAAACTTTGTATATTTACAAAAATATTAATTATATTTAGCTAGGCTGATTGATGTATTTTAAAATGGCAAAATATCTCACCAATACCCCCAACTTAAGAGAAGCTATAGCCTGCCGAATAGGCAGAGTTCAAACAAATATCCTATGAAAAATATTTTTATGTTATGTCTATTTATGGTAGATACTATAAAATCTTAGAAAATGCAATATTTTATTTAAAATTCTTATATAATTTTTAATAATTTTTCATTTAATCAAAAATATAAATTCAAATTTTATACAAATGTGTCAGTTTGTAAATTGGCATTTATTTGCTGCAGTAGATTTTTTATACCCTTCACCACAGGTGGAAGGGTATATATAAGTTTGTCATTCCGTTTGTAATTTCTACAATATTGATCTTAGACCCTATAAAGTATATATATTCTGGGTCCTTATGAAGAGCGAAGTTGATTTAACGATGTCCGTCTATCCGTCTGTCCGTCTGTGTGTTGAAATGGGTTTTCCGAAGAACCCAGACATGATGAGGACTTGATTCTTTTTTATTTCTGTTACATGTGATCCATTTCTGTTTGCTATTAAAAATCAGACAGATCGGTTAATAAATGGCTGAGATATTAGCAAAAAACCAGGACTACCTCTAATTTTTCCAGTAAAATCCCTTTGTTTAATATGTATGTAGAATTTTGAGCATAACAACACATCCATGTGTTAAAATTCTTTTCTTTCATCTCCACCTTTTATACACAAACAACACACATACAAAGATTTGTCATTTAAATAAAAACCAAACAAATCTCTAATTAACGAAGACTTTTATATATGTACCTCTATTGACGATGATTTTGTGTGAGCTTCAATAGCTCAGTTGTCTAGACGCTGTGTCACAAATACTTTTTTTTTCTCTAAGGCCGCGGGGTTCGAGGTTCAAATCTCGGTCAGGTCAATTCACTTTTTTTTTTGTACATTTTTTTTATTATTTTCTTAAGACTTGTTTTTTTTGCTTATTTTTGTTTTTGTTTTTTTTTAACATTTAATAATTAATTTATATAAAATTTTATATTAATAATTAAAATTCTTTTCTTTCATCTCCACCTTTTATACACAAACAACACACATATAAAGATTTGTCATTTAAATAAAAACTAAACAAATCTCTAATGAACGAAGACTTTTATATATGTACCTCTATTGACGATGATTTTGTGTGAGCTTTAATATCTCAGTTGTCTAGACGCTATGTCACAAATACTTTTTTTCTCTAAGGCCGCGGGTTCGAATCTCGGTCAGGTCAATTCACTTTTTTTTGTACATTTTTTTTATTATTTTCTTAAGACTTTTTTTTTGCTTATTTTTGGTTTTTTTAACATTTAATAATTAATTTATATACAATTTTATATCAATAATTAAATAATCCATAAATAGGCTAAAAACATCATAATTTGTATAAAAACCCTCTGATACAAACAAAATACAAACGGTTTTATTTCTATTTTTTGCTCCGATTTAAAAGAATTTATAAAAAGATTTTTAAACCATTTTATTTCTCACATATTAAGAAAATTTTATACATAATTTCCCTTTGAGTGCAACTATTTTAGGTCATAACTTATAATAATTTATAAAAAAATTATAAACTATTTTCCTTCAAATTTTTAAAATTAAGCTAAAGAAATTACAAATATTTATAATAAAAAAGCGAAATAAAATCCCAAATGCAAATTTGCCAGCTAAATCAAACTATTTTGTAGAAATAAAACACATGCAGTTCTAGTGATTTCTTTTAACGATTTGTTGAAATTCTTTTCTTTCACCTCTTCACCTTTTATACACAAACAACAAACACTATTCTAGAGCTGTATTATGACCTATGGATACGTCTTATATAGCAAAAGATCGAAAATCTTTAGTATAACATATTTGCTGAAAAACTCGGAAATATCGGTTCAGATACAAAAAAGTTATGCCCAAAACATACATTTTTTTAAAATACCTATTTTCTGGAACCATAAATCTTCCCGAGTCCAAGTTTTATCTCCAAACTAAATAGTTAATTTCCTCTTAAAGGCGTCCGTATATAAATCTGTCCATTTCATATATGTCCATATATAAACTTCAGTTTTTTCCCAACCATGGTGAAGGGTATATAAGATTCGGCATAGCCGAATTTAGCCGCTCTTACTTCTTTAAGTCCATTATAGGATTTTTAATCATTCGATCTGTTATTAAGGTGTACTTGAAATTATTGTTAATTCCGCCTTTTATATCAAGTTTTTTTTTTTTTTGTTTATTTTAATCTTTCCTGACATCGAACCATAAAACTTTCTCTTATTTTATTTCCTTTTTTTAAATTTAAAACAATATTCTTGTGACAAGTTATTTGTTGTGTTTGTTTTTAACAGATTTAAAATATGGTTTAATTAAGGTTTATATAAATTTGTGTCCTTTTAGAACAATGCCTGGTTTTTTGACTTTTTAACATGTTTTACAATATTTTTAAAAAAAAATTTAAACATTTCGAAAAAAAACTTGTTATACTTGTATTACACAACAAACCCATTTGTCCAAAAATATATATAAAAAAGAAAAACAACATTCAAGGTATTGTTAAAAGTACTACAAAAAAAAAGTTAATGAATACTTGGTAATTATGCTCTGGGGTAAAAATGTTAAATGAAGAAAAAAAATAATAAAAAAGAAAAATAAAACATTTGTTGGGAAAACGAGGAAAGAAAAATAATCATACAAAAACCCAGAGAAAAAAAATCTATACACCAAAACCTCATAAATACAAAAAGTCATGTTGAGGAAAAAAAAAACTAACTCATTTGACTTTATGGTGTTGTGAGAAAAAAATGAAAGAAAAAAAAAGATAGTTGTTAAAAAGATAGTATAGAAACCTAAGTAGTAGGTCAGTTAGTAACATCTTTGAATAATAAGGAGGCACTAATGTCTCAACAGTTAAACGATAATATAGATGGTAATTAGATTATAAATGTGTCTGTTAAAACTAAGTTTTATGCTCTTGAAATGTTAGTAAGGATTATGAATTTTTGAAGAATTTTTTTTTTTTATAATTTTGTCAAGTAATTTAAAATAAGGAAAAAACCAAAAATGTAAAAATTTACTGAAATGATTAAATTTTATGTATTGTTGATATTTTTAATTGGTAAATTAATAATTTTTCGTTTGATATGAGATAATATTTTTACTAGTTAATTATAGAAAATAATATGAAAAAAATTTTATAAAAGTATAGAATAAGTATTTTCGGGGTTTCGCTGTAAAACCTTCGTCAGTATTCACGAAATAAAATATAAATACGCATTAATAAAATTGTGTTATACAAAAATTTGTTAGTTTTAATTTTTAAGCATACACAGAGAAAATAAATTGTTTGAAATTCTATCGCAATTACCAAAATTATATCGATATTTAGGATTTTTAATTGTTCACTTTAAATAGTTTGTAAGTTAAAATAACAAAAAATGTCATTTACAAGAAATGATATTTCATTTAAAACCCGCTCTACTTATATTTTATTTAAATAAAATGGTTTTTGTTTTTTTATTTTTAAATATTGTTTAAACAACTAACATATCCGTAAGAATCAAATGATTATTCAGTTAAAATAAATGTTAAAATTTTACCCACCAATTCCATAAAAAATAAGTGATTTATTAATTTATTTGAAATTTTTTCTGTTTTTGTATTTTTGTTTATTTTTTTTTTTAAGCTACAAAATGTAGTATCAGGGTCGGAAAATGGAATTTTTTTCGGTATCAAAAAAAAAAAAAATATATCAATAGTACTTTTTTGACCCTCAGAGTACTAATTTTTTTTTATTTTTATCTAAAAATAGCTTAAAATATAAATTCGTTTTTACATAAAATTAACATACATACGTAAAAAACAGTTTTTTATATACATATTAAACAAAAAAGAGTAACACATTAAATTAGAGACCAAGTTAATATAAACTTTAGTAACCCAAGCAAAAAAAATTTAATCTAATCACACTTTGTTAAATCTAATTGTATATACCCAGCAAAATGGTAGCCATTCTGTGGCTATAACTTTTTTTATTGCTTCCTTAAGTTCAGTTATCATTATTTTATGATTTTTTTGGTGTTATTCTAAGGTGCTTTCAAAACAATTCATATGTTCATATTTCAAATGTAGTGATTTAGATATAAAGCCGATGAATATCTTAAAAAAATCACTCTTCATTACTTCTAAAGCATTTATTGAAGATATTGTTTTCTGATTATTCAAGTCAAAAATTTCAATGTGAAAATAGTTCTGAATGCCTTTTATAATCTTTTTATTAAATCATTTTTATATTGGTGTTTAATGCATTTTTTCAGCATTTATTAGTTATGGCAACACAATCTGTGCCTTTTTTGCACTTTATATTTTATTTAACAATTCACCATTTCCAGCTTTAATTCAGAATTTTCCAAAATAATTTTAAAATTGTGTAAAATTTTTTAAAAATTATCGAAAATAATTTTAAAATTGTGTACAAATTATTTCAAATTGGCCAAAAAGGTTTTAAAATTATTCAAAAATTATTTTAAATTATTCAAAAATATTTTAAAATTGTCTGAAAATGCTTCAAAATTGTATAACCAGTTTTTTAATTATCCAAAAAAAAAAATTAAATTTGTCCGAAAATTCGTTAAAGTTTTTAAACATATTTTAAAGTTGCCCAAAACAGCTTTTTCATTAATGCAGAATTATGTATTTGTTTTAATAAAGAGTATTTCTATATCAGTGCATAAAGTTCGATTCTTTAAACTTATTTTTCTGCATTCTTAAGATAATTAAATGTCAAAGTTTTATTTGGGAAAAGTGTGTGAGAGTATCAAATATGTCTCGGGAGATCACGGTATTTTCTAAAATCAAATAGTATCAAAAAAAGTACAATTGTATCAACTTTTCCATCACTGTGTAGTATGTCTATAGACACAGTTTGTGTGAATGTGTATGTGTATGTATGTGTGTTTATGAAGTTCTGTAATTTGAATTAAAATAATTTTGTACATATACAATCAATTTAAATAAAAAAATAAAACAAATTGAAATAATTTGTAAATTTTTTTTGTTTTGAAACCGACAACAAAATTTAAATTTGTAATAACTGTTACATATACAAATAAACCACAAATTTCCAGGTAAATTTTTATTAAATTTCAAACAAATGAAAAAATTAAATGAAACTGAAAGAAATCGATAAATGATTGTAAATAAATCAATTTGAATAAATGTATAAAAAAGTTAATATAGATATGGAACGGAAAAGTTTTTTATAAAACTGCAAAAAGTAAACTACATAATATTCTGAGTGTATGTATTTAAATTTCTTCATCAGAATATTTAAATTTTATTGTAAACCAAATTAACCCAAACAATGTATAATCATCCAAAATATTGGTTTTTCTAATCAATATTGAAAGAATATCATTTGAATAGAATATTTGCAGTTAAAATGTAATATTAGTTCTGTTTAAATAAAAACTATTTCTCTATCTACATATATTATTAGTCTTAATAAACAATTTTAGTATAATGTCAAATTGTTTATAAACATTAGTGCAATCAATTATTAATTTTACAATTTTGGAAATTATAATAAAATATTAAGATTAGCAACCGAAATTATTATTATTCTTGATTTTTATTTATATACATACATATTTATATTTAAAAATTAATCAACAACTTAATGTAAGTGTCTGTGGTGCAGTGGGTAGAGACACAGTTTGCTAGTCTAAGGGTTCTGAGTTTAATTTTTTTTAAATATAATTTTATTGATTAAAATTAAAAGAATAAATTTTTTCTGTTGTAGCTGCTAAGTTATTTTTAAACAAAAATTTTAAATTTTCAAACCTGAAAAATATGCAAACTTGAAATTTGACTAGAAAAATTTTAACACAGTTTAGCCTAGGTGAAAGGCAATGGCCTAACAAACAGAAGGTTGCCAGTTCTATCCCAGTTCGCGGCATGAACAATTTTTATTTTTAAAATAATTTTGTGGAACGCGTTACTATTAGTAGAATATCTCTTTCTCAGCAAAACCACACATTACCAAATAATGGGTAAAGTAATGTATAGCCATAGGGGCCGATGGATTACTTTATACCTTACTTCATTGATGAATTTTACAGGCGATGAGCCTCAAAGTAATGTATATACCCATTACTTTAGAGGTGATAATGTAAGGGGTTACTTATATGGTTACGAGAATGAAAAAAGTAATGTGTCTAAAAATAGATTTTTTAGAAAGAGGAATTTTTATTGAAAAAAATTTTTACAAATATTTTATTTGAAATATTTGTAATTAAAAATAATGTGGTCAAGATGGGAATCGAACCAGGGAAATCTGGTTGCCAGCTAGAACTCTACCCACTGAGCTATCGACGCTTATAGTATTTGATTGCTTAAACTTAAATGAATTGTTGCGCTTCGTTTTTTCGCTAGTGTTATCAAAATAAACATACATTACCCTTTTGCTTACAAAAACACACAAAGTAATGTATCTAAAAATATTTCAATTATTACTTTACATTTATAAATCATATATTACGTAATTAATAATGAGTAACTTATTACTTTATGCTTGCAAATAATAAAAAAGGTAATGAGCTATCATTACAAGGTAACGCATGAGAATATCGCACCCATTACAAAAGTTTTGCTGGGTTATGGAAATATTACAGCCAAAATTCAGAATTTCTAAATTAAATTCGGTAATTACAACAGTATTAAAAATTTATAAAAGTGATAGTAGATGGAACTACAAAAATTCGGTCGGCAAATAATTCGGTTCAACTACAAATCTGTTTTGTGTAGGTAGTAAGTTGTTTTTGTCCTGAAAATTACCACTTAATCTTCAAAGGCCTTAAATGGTAATTTAAATTAAGAAAGCGATTCATTATAATTCAAAGCAATTAAAAAAATATCAAATCTTTAAATATCCTCCTCCCATGTCCTAAAAAAACCATGATATACCAAATCACAGATAATGCGTTACACATGCCAACAAAATATTTTAAAATTTAATCAATTTTTTCGGTAAAATTATATTGTAACATATTTGTTTTGTGTCCTTTTGTTATGATAGTTTGGGAATATGTTTTAAAATAAAATACGTTGAACATGTGTAGAGAACAATTCTAAAAAAATTTAAATTTATTAAAAACAACAAATTACAAAACTTTCCCGATGGCCTTTGTTGCTAATGCTCGGTTAGGGTATGATTGATATAAATAAAAAGAAAATTGAATTTTAGTTTTAAATTATTTGTTGTTGTTATTGTTGTTTGTTACATTTGGAGTTCTAAATTTTGGCCCGAAATGTATTATAGTATCAACTATATACCCGAAAAAAATATTTTTTATCGAACAACATTTAAAAGAAATTATATCACAAAATAGGTAAACAAAAAATAAAAGGGGAATATTTGTGAATACAAATGAGTAAAGAGAGTACCATAGTACTTTTAAGACTTTAATAGTACCACAAAAAGTACGCAGATACAAACATTATCAAACCTGGCCTTTAAAGCATTTTTGATACAAATAATGGAAAAAATTCAAAAGTGAAATTATGGATTATGAACAAATATTGTGTTAGGTTAAAAATTTTTTTTAAATGTGAAAACAGTTTTTGTGGTGGAAAAAATTTGTTTGAGGTGAAAAAAATTTTAGTGGTAAAAAAAAATTAGTGGTAAAAAAAATTGGAGGTGAAAAAAATTTGACTGTCAAAATTGTACTAAATTACACCAATTTGTATAAAAAATTCAGAGGTTACTTCACGTTTTGCTCATTTTTAATCATTAATCTTGGTAATAATGACCGACCCCACTTGAGTCTTGGCGCAGTGATCGCCACTTCAAAAGACATACAAACGGACCAAGGTCCAGGATAAACAAACAAACTACCAAATTTTGAGCCACCCATAATACCATGATGCCAAATGGTGCGGCTACAAAAAAATTCTTAGCCGAGACCACAAAATTCTTAGCCGATTTACAGACACATTTAGCCGCTAGCAAGCGTTGTTGCGCAAGTACAGTGATTGTGATGTGAATGCATACATGTTTGAATTGGTACAACCCTTGCTAGAGGCTAAGTTTTTCTGTAAATCGGCTAAGAATTTTTTTGTAGTCGCACCATTTGGCATCATGGCATTATGGGTGGCTCAAAATTTGGTAGTTTGTTCATCATGGTTTATAGGGTCCTTGGACGGACATCGCTAGAGTGGCTTAAAATTTTATACGTATATATCTAGGGATTACTAACGAAACCTCCCATCTCAAAAACTACTATTTTTCAGGAGACACAAAAAAAAGTTTTATAATAAACTTTTGACATTTTTTAATCATGTTTTTTTTTTAAATTTAAATTGTCAAAAAATAACCATTGCCATCCACAATAGTTTGGATCGTGCCCACTAAAAATTTCCTGAGGGATGATTGGAAATAACTAATTCGTTAATATAGTGTTATAACATTGAAATATAAATTGAAATTCAACGACATTTAACGACTAAACGAATAGAATTATTAATTCATCTTATTTTCCCACAAAGAGAATTTAAAATTTCGAAAAATACTTCGCGGTACTATATCAACTCAAAAAGAACCCTTCGCGTTAAAAAAAAATTATCTATTTTAGAATCCACGTAGGACGTCAATCAGTTAAACTTGCATATGTTAATTCAATAAATGAATTCATGAATGTAATAAATTGAATAATTTAAATGCTGAGCCCTATTGCAGCCCAAATAAGATATAAATATTTATAATTTACCAAATATTTACCTTCAAGGTTATAAATTGTAAATTAATAACTACTTAAAATCTTTCCCCTTACAAATAACTGCCAAACTTTTATTGCATATTTAAGACTTTATAAAAAGTAAGTATATATTAGGAAAAAAATAAGTACAGTCAAATGATGATAGTTATACTATCATATTTTTAGAATTCTAACATCTACAACTATTTCTTTGTATTTATAGTATGCAACTAAAGAACTACATATACAGAAAAAAAATAAAACACAAAACTTTTTTTGTTACATTTAAGAATAGGAAAAAACTTGAAAGCCAAAGGAAATAGAAACATAATATAAATTGTTAGAAGAACAAAAAAAAAAACTAAGAAAAGTATCATATAAAAATATGGAACGTTTTGTTATGAAAAAGAGGGGAAATCTATAAAAATATGACCTTAAAAAATGGGATTAATCCCAACTGTCCTGATTCAGACTATAGATTAAAGCAATATGTAGTAATATATTGTAAGTTAGGGTTAGGTTCAAATAAATCTTTTGAAATTGGAAAGCCCTTAAATATGAACGATTTTATCGACTCGAAGTAAACCAGTTAATTTTTAGATTTGGGGATTTTTAAACACATTTTTTTTACAAATTTAGGGGAAAGTTAAAAATTAATGATTTATTTTGGATTTATTTTTAAAACATATAATCTAGGTTAATTAAATTTTCAAAATTTTAAAGGCTGTAATTTTTTTTAGTGTTTTCTTATGAGGATTTTAAAAAATAAATTTTGGAATTGGAGAGAAAAAATATTAAGCATAAATGTGTATCTTGTACAATGAAAATTTATTTTAGTACTAAAAATAGAAAATTTTTTAGTCCAAATTTAAAAATTGTATGTAGTTTCTGAACTTGCAAATGTGTAATACAATTTTGTGGAACAAAATTTTTACGACTTTTTTTTTTTTTTTGAATAGAGAATATAAAATTTCGAAAGTTGATGATGATTTCTTTAGGCCAGACTGAAATCCGAATAGGGATCAGCCTACAAAAAATTATTTTCACAATTTGTTTAAGAAGTTTTGTGGGATTTAAGCACATTTAATTTATAGACTTTAATTTTTAAATTTATATTTTTCTCACGTGGGGATTTTTCAAAATAATTTTAGGGATTTAAGAAAACCATTAATTTTATTATTTTTTTCTTACAACGAAAAGTGATTTTCAACACTTAGTATAGAACATTTGTAGTTTCATTTTAAAAATACATATTATTTATATTTTAAATTGGGGATTTTGTAATATAAATTTCGGGAAAAGAAAATTTTAAAAGATTTTGTTTTTTTTTTACTTCACAAAAAATATGGCAGAATGAAATTTTTGACGTTCAATGAAAAATTTTATATATTTTTGGAGAATTTGGAAAATACGTTTATGAATAATGAGGAAACCATATTTTGATTGAATTCAATATTTTTACAGTGAAAACTTTAATTTTAAAATTTATATTTTTCTGACGTGGGAATTTTTCAAAATAATTTTAGGGATTTAAAAAACCATGAATTTAATTTTTTTTACAACGAAATACCATTTTTTCAACATTTAGTATAGAACATTTATAGTCTCATTTTAAATATATTATTTATATTTTAAATTGGGGATTTTATAATATAAATTTCGGGAAAAGAAAATATCAAGAAGTTTTGTTTTATTTTACTTCACATGTTTGTGCAGAATTATGTTTGTGACGCCCAATGAAAAATTTTATATATTTTTGGGGATTTTGGAAAATAATTTTAGGAATAAGGGGGAAACCATTTTTTGATTGAATTCAAATATTTTACAGTGAAAACAAATTTTAACATTACATATATGAAATTTCATAAAGAAATAACCCATTTTTTAATAGGGATTTCGTAATACATGCAATCAAGAGTCTAAAAAATAAAATTTCAAAATACCAATTTTTAAATTTATATATTTTATATAGAGACTGCAATTTGAGAACTGAGATTAGGATATAAGGATTTTTGAAAATAATTTTAGAAATCATAGGGAAACAATTTATTTTTATTTGATTTTTTTTTAAATGAAAATCGAATTTTAACGTAAAAAATGGAAATATTTAACTGGTGATTTTGTTATACGGTTTCCGGGATTTCCGATAAGATAATTTTTAATTAATTTCAATTTAGGGAAAAATTTTTCGAGGGAAAAAAACTTTAGAGACTGCAGTTAAAAAAAATTTAAATTTTTCATTTTAGTGATTTAATAAAAAAAATCTTAAAAATTATGGAAAATTAATTTTTTCTTATAAGTTTCAAAAACGAATTTTCATGTTAAATGATGAAAACTAGATAGCTGCAAATTAAGTGAACTTTTATAATTTTAGACTGGGAGTACTGGAATATAAATTCGCAAATTTTATCAAAAATTAAATAATAAAAAATGTCGAAAAAATTTAAGATACTGTAATTTACAAATTTGCATTTTTTGATGGCAAACAATTTTAAGAATTACGTAGAAACAAAATTAATGTAGGCTTTAAGGTGGTATTTCCAGATCAAGTTTTGTTGCAGACGAACAAAAATACAATAAAAAAATAGATGCACCCATTCGTCTCACGATGAACGTCTTATGGAGACCCCATCATGTAAGTCTCATTTTCACAATGTCCTGTTAGCTTATTCACTGGAACTGTAACTGACACAGTTGTAATTGTTTTTCATGTAAAATTTTAATGAAACTGTTATTTTTTAACCTTACTTAAAAGTACTATGTCAAAAATTATTGAAAATATTAAATTTCTAAACTGGGGATTTTAAGAACAACTTGTGGAATTTCGGGGAAAGATTTATAATAAGGAATTTTAATATATATTACTATACAATATAGTTAAGAACAATTTAAATTACTAATTTATAACGTAAAACAAAACAAAAGCAGAAATAAAAAAAATCTAGGGGATTTTGGAAAATAATTTGGGAATTTCAAAAAAAAAGGTATTTGATTTAATTCCTTTAGTGGATTAAAAGTTATAAATATCACACTTAAAATCAACTTTTAAAAACTAAATTTTGCTTGGCATTCATCATTTTGTCGTATCATTGAATTGTATTTGATGATGTTTGATTATGTGAAAGGTCTTTTGGTAATAAGAGAAATATGTCCAAAAAGAGCAAAAAAGAAAACGAAAACATAAGCTTTTAGTCTAATCACCCAAAGTGCCAACAACAACAACTAATATTTAAAAAAAAAAAAGAAAAAAGAATAAAAAAACATAAGGAGGTTAATGAATGTCATTGTACAAGTTAAGTAAAAAGGAATTTATTCTTTTGAAAGGAATTTCCTCTACAAAAAATAAAAGATATCAAAGATACTAGTTACTTTAATACACATAAACTAAATCAAACGAATGTTGGTTAGAAAAAAGGAAATTTTATTTTTTTTTGTGGATTATTAAATTTGAAAACGGAATTGCAAGTCTTTAAAGGGAGTTTATTTTACAAAAAAATATATATATATCATAAATACTTAGTTAAATTGTTTAAGAATTTTATAGAGTTACTTTTATTTTTTTAAGTACTTTGTTTTCATTACAATTTTCTTTTTTATATTAAATTTTTTGTTAATTTTTTTTCTGTTAGCTGTTGTTATTTTA
This sequence comes from Eustalomyia histrio, assembly GCA_949748255.1. Taxonomy (NCBI): domain Eukaryota; kingdom Metazoa; phylum Arthropoda; class Insecta; order Diptera; family Anthomyiidae; genus Eustalomyia; species Eustalomyia histrio. The sequence continues at coordinate 139,003,892 of OX456525.1, forward strand.
TTTCTGTAACTAAGTTAGTTGTAATTTTGTTTTGTTGAGTATCTTTTTCATTTAATATGATTTTAAATCTAATGAAAATAATTTGTGGTTACAGGCTTAAAAGGACTTTTTGTCTTATAGTCTTAATATAGCTTTTGAAGCCAAAAGCTAATATTTGTCCGTCCGTCCGTCTGTCTGTTTGTCTTTCCATACATATATTTTTTGTTTATATTTCTCTGACACTAAGGGTTTCTAACCAATTAAAATGAGAAATCCTTTGTGATTACTTGTAACACTACTGTGAACGATTTTTTCCACTATTTTGTGTATTTTTTTTAGCCATTTCCTTGCTCCTTGTTATACTCTGCCCTCAAAGATGAATGTTGTTGATTTCTTTTACACAAAGCTGTTTATATTGCTATAACTAATTAAAAAATCCTTTTTTTTTCAGTGGTTTGAAAAAGGCGTGGAATAAAATACAAAATTAAACTCTATTGAAAATAATACAAACATAGTAACAATTAAGTTTTGCGGAACGTTTTTTTATTTGCTGAGGATTTAAGTTTCTTTAAAGACTGTAAAAAATCTACAGTTTAAACAAAAACGTTTCTTTACCAAAAAAAAGGGTTTAAAAAAATCTATTAAATTAAATTTAAAAGTTGAATGTGGTTTGATTTTCATTTTAAGCCTTTCATTTGGAAAATCGCTTGACATATGTTCTTAACATGTATTACACATAAAAAAATATTTTAGTAAAAATCAGTGAAAAATGTTTCAAGTTGATTTGACTAATTTTTAACAATTTTTTTTTATTGAAACACTGGCTTAAACAAAGATTTTGGCGCTGTGAAATTAGGCTCCAAAGTGAGAAATGAAAAATGGCCACAAATAAGGAGGGAAAAGTTTGGGGCGTATCTTCATTTTTTGTAATTTTAATTTTCGAAAAAGGAAAAATAAAATTGAAGAATAATCTCACAATACAAAAAATCTTAAGTGCTTTTACTATTGTATTTCATATTAAAAATTTGTTAAATTTTACACAATTTGTTGTTAAAATATACAATTTTCACACCTGGGATAGTATTTGGTAGACGTTTCTATCAGTGTATTCGAAATTTTAAAGATGGCGTTATTTCATTCCCAAATGATTTTTAAAAAGGACCTTATCTTGAAAACTAGGAGAGATAAAGCCAAATTGACCATTCCCTGCGGGAAAAAAGGGGTCAGTTCGGAATTGGGACTTGTCCCGGGATAGGTGAAAACTGAGTCGGTTCAGAAAAAACATATCACGAGAAAGGTAAAAAGAGCCCCGGTTTAAAAGTCACGACTTGTCCTTTTAGACCAGTCCTGTGACATGTCACAGCCCATGTTAAAGTGATCGGTCTCGTGACCGGTCCCTATCATAATGAACCGGTCATGTGACGTGTCCTGGGATAGGTCCTTTTCCCGCAAGGTCCCTACACAGAGAAAACAAATTCATCAACCGAATTTCTTGCTAACTGAATATTTTGGTTGCAGCATCCGCATTATTTAGTTATCCCAACCAAATGTTTTCCTGATACAATTAAAATATTTGGTTTCAATTCTGTTGCATTAACCGAATTTCGATTGCGAAAAACAAATGTATCGGTGGCTCCAATTAAACGGTTGGCAAGAAAATCGGTTGTTATAATGAATCTGTTTCCTCTGTGTAGCATTGCTTATATCTCAAAAACTAAGCGAAATAAAGCAAAACAGATAAAATGTTTGCTCTTTAGTGCATATGGATCAGGCCCGGGAAGCGACCCGATATGATAAATTTTACAGCTCAGTATAATTACGAATGCAACTGTTGATAAGTGTTAAATTTTAACAATGTTTACTTTAAAATTAATAAACTGGAATAAATTAAATTAAATTAAAAAATTTTTCTGTTGAGCCAGCAGATATATTGTTTTAAATGTATTATCCGATAGATGTCGCTATTTGCCGATTTTTGTAAATGGTCCATATCTAGAAAACTACAAGAGCAATTTGTAAAGTTCAATATATGATCATCTCTGCTCTATTATCGGAGAGAGTACACTCAGAAGAAAAACTTAGTAAAAAAATTTGTAAACGGTTTTCAATCCCACTTAACTATTTTTCTACATTTACATTTTACAAATTACAAAAATCAATTTACAAATTTCAAAATCAATTTACAAAAATCAATTTACAAATTTTTAAAAACCGATTTGCTAAAATTAGCAAAAAAAATTAACTAATTTTGAAAAAGTGAATAATGAGCTAAATGTTATTTCTAATAATTAAAACTTATACATACAAAACTTAAATTGCTCTAAAATGTTACAGGTTCAAAAAGGGATCGGAAGAGAAAATACTTTTCACAACTGACTCATGTCTAAAAACAGGGCATTCACTTAAAATTGGACTCAAAAGTTTTCTTAGTTCTAAAAATCATCTCTAAAACAATTATAATTTGACCTTAAAATCTAAAAAATTTACTAAAAATATTTTTCAAAACAAAAATTACCAAATTAAAACAGAATGATAAATTCCACTTAACAAAATGTTTACTAAAATTTGGTAGCGGCTACTAATTTTTCCTACTAATTTCATGTGTTGTTAAGATTATCAAAAAATACCGCTGGGCTTAAATTAGCAAAATTTCCCGTAATACCAGCAAAATTTTCAGTTGCCATTACAGTTTTTTTTTTTGCTGAGTGCGATTCCAGATCCATTTTTCGTTAAAATACTATGTCAAAAACGAATTGTTATATGTACTCCTGCACAGTGGATTGAAGTGTATTTAAATCTAAGGTTTGCCTATTTTGGGCTTTGGGGACTTCGTGGGGTTAAAAAGTTGACAAATATTTTTAATGGGGTTGTTTAATATGCCATTCTTACTTAAACTTTGTCCCCTTTCTGTTTTTAATTGATAAGAAATTTCAAAATAAGTGTCATTTAGATTTTTTTTTGTATTAACAAACTTTGATGTTAATATACAGTGACCGGCAAAACTAAGAACACGGCAATTTTTTTTTTTTGTTTTAAAAATTTATATTTTTTTGAGTAAAAATGTTAAGAAAATTCCTTTATTTATTTTTAATATAAATTTTGGGCTTTATTTTGAATTAGTGACCGGCAAAACTAAGGACGCGGCAATTTTTTAATTTTTGGTTTTACGAATTTATATTTTTAGTAAAAATGTTAAGACAAACCCTTTATTTATTTTTTATATAAATTTTACCCTTTATTTTTAATTAAAAATATTTTTATAAATTCCTAAAAAAATATTGGGAACATCCCTACTAACTCATGTCACGGCAACGCAAAACTAAGGGCACACTTGTTGTTTATATACGGTACATCATAAATTACAGAAAAGCAATTTAAAAACTTTATTAAAAAATTGTCGATATTCGAAAGTGGTAACTACAAATACGGTTATCCTGATCAAATATATCATTAAATTAGGATTTCAGTTGAACCAACCGAATTGTGGATTGTATTGATTATAGAAGCCACTAACGATTGGTATTTGTAAACGAATTTTCTGCTACATTTATTTTCCTAAAAACTTATTTAAATTCAAAATTAGCCATTAAAATTTATAAGTGTTTGTGGGCTAGTGGGTAGAGAGCTAGCCTAGTACTCCTTATATCCGCGTTAAAATTCCAGTAAAGACAAACATTTAAGAAAAATATTTTTTAAAATTAAAATAAAATATTCGAATGTTTAAATAACAAATATATCGAAGAAAGTTAAATTAAATTGTGGTGCAGTAAGTAAGAGTGTAAATTATGAATCTGGATTCCTAGGTTCGATTGCGGAAAAATCTAAAAATAAAATTTTTCTTAAAATAAAATTTTGTGGAAAGTAATAATATTTATGTGGCATATAAATATTAAATAAGACAACTGAATATTGGCTTTCACAACTAAAAATAAAATTTACCATGAAGATAGTTGTCGTGACGGCCAGAATTCGATTGGCAACAAATTCGGTGGATAAAACAGTATCAGTTTTGGGGTGTATAATTAAAAATTTTTATTTTTATTATGCACATATTTGAATGAAACAGCGTTTTTTAACGTTAAAATGTATAAAAAGTACTCAAGTGCGAAAAAAAGCTTAATTGTTTTTTTTTAATTACCAATTACTGAAAAATAGTTTAGTAAACTTTCATTAAAATATGAAGATACCCCACGATATTTCAAAAAAAATTTACCATTGACCTTTGGCTCATGGTAAGATTTTAACCAAATTTTCAGAATAAAGTCCTTGTATTTGGTGTCATTAAAACTCAATGAAAATGGATGAATATTGATTAATTTTGTGCCAAACAAGCATTTTCCTCGAAATCCAATATCTCGAAATTAAATCAAGGGATATATGTAATTTTTGGTATTTTTATTTGTGACGATAAACTTAATGAAACCCCATTGTGAAAAACTTAAATTTTTTAAGTTTGTTGAACAAAATTTTAAAAAATTTGAAATTAGGAGTTTTAAAAAAATTTTGCATTTTAAAACATATTCAAAAATTTGTTAACGCTATCGTCGAACCACAAAACTTCATATTTAAGTATTTATGGATCTAAAAAATATATAAATAATGTAGCATTAAAAATAGGGTAAAAAAAATTAGAATTTGTTCTTAAATTTTCCAACCTAGTGGTGCTTAACACATTATTGGCCTGGGGCATTTGTATTAACTTTGATATTTTTCATTCGATTGGCATTTGTGATACGTTTTAAGAAGATAATTAAGTATATACGAGGGCGAATCAATAAGTCCGTGAATTTGTTTTTGCAAAACAAAAACATTATTTTTCAACATAATCCCCTTTTAGCTCAAAACACTTAGTCCAACGTTTCTTAAATTTTTGTATCCCTTCAAAAAAATGTGATTTCTCGAGGTCCATAAAAAAGGTATTTGTTTGATCAATAATTTCATCGTTGGAGCTAAATCACTTTCCACCGAGTCATTTCTTTAGGTTCAGAAATAGTCACTGGGGGCTAAAGCCGGAGAATATGGCGGGTGAGGTACCAATTCACGGATTTATGCACACGTCACACGATGACTGGTCATTTAAAATCGAAACCACACTGCCATATGAAATTACTATGGCATCAACAATGTCACACCCTTTTACTCTTCGATCGGCCAACACCATATCGTGGATTTTTTCGACAATTTCGGGTTATTGACCTCAGTTGGCCGTCCAGAACGTCCAGCGTCATTTGTACTTGTGTGTCCACAACGAAAGTCAGTTAACCATTGAAATCGATGGTGCAGAGTCCCCATAGTATTTATCAAGCTTTTCCTTGGTTTGATTGACGGTTTTTTTTTCGCAAAAAATAATGTTTAATGAAAAATCCACGAGGTTGTATGTTTTGAACGGCTGTTAAACGCAAAGTAAAAAACGAAACTTGCTTAAAATTTGACAGTAGTCTATTAACAGTTGGCACTTGATGGGAGAAGTGTTGCATTTCATATAACTACGAGGGAAGTTCGAAAAGTCACGGACTTATTGATCCACCCTCGTATTTTAATTATTTTATCATTTGGTGTAAAAAGATATCTTTACGTAGTAACAAATTTTTCTAAAAAAACTTAAAAAAAATATTTTCCCCTTGTATTTTCGATTCAAAATTTCAATCGATTTCCGCCACGACTTTTGTTCATTCAATCGGCACTAAACTTCATATTAAATGTTTTTACATACAAAGGAACCAAATTAGTCCATTCGTGGACTTTACCGTTCATTTTGAAAAATGGCCATACAAAGTTGATTGCCTCTATTGAGCTTACATGAATAATATATGAGCATATATGATCATGTATAAGTATAGACGGTCATGTACCCTCAAAATTGGGATACGGAACTACATCGTTTGACCATGTATGATCATAATGTATACATGCACATGTATGATAATATTGTATACATGTCCATGTATGATCATGTATGTTATGTTCATATATATTTCGATTTTTATTGGGTATTGAGTATTTTTCTGTTAAAAAAAAAAAAAAAACTTTAAAGAAAATCTAAAAACATATTGCTGTATCCTTAGTTTTAAGGGTCACTGTATGAGCACACATACAATCCAAGCTATAATATAATAAACGACTTTTAAACATATTACGGCTGCTGGTGTTGATGATAATGATGATGATGATGATTATAATGATGATGGCATTTATAAACTTTAATAATTTGTTGTCATTCATTTTCAGAAAAACCCTTCCTAACACACATACATACACTTGTAAACTATCGATAATGCTAATGATGTTTTTAATTTATTGTATGCTAAAATATTTAAACACACAAACAAACAAACCCAAATGACAACAAGTCTATACTTATCTACATAACATACTATATGTGTGTGCTAAAGTAGTGTGTGCGTGTGTGCAATTATTTGCTTATAAATGTGTTTGTTATGGCTGTATATAATTAATTAGTTTTCAATGTAGAGTTATTAAAACAATGTGTATTGTGTTGAAGATTTTATTTTGTTAAATCTTAAATTCTTAGAATTTTTAAATACAATATTTCAAGTATGTTTTTAATTTTTCTTTAGGAATATTTTATGCAAATTGCTGACAATAATGAAAATCAAATATTTATTTATTTGTAAGAAAAATTTCTTTATCTAATATTTTATTATAAATATCCAAGAAATATTTTCAACAAATATTTGTTATTTTTTTTATAGGTTAAACCAATTTAAGTTAAATAACATATATTTACGAGAACAGAAAAAAAAAATATTGACAATACGAAATAAACAAAAATAACTCGTTTGAAGTAAAGAAGTATGTATATACAAACACACTTTAATAATACATTTGAACATTAAAAACCCTTTTTAAAAGTATTACAAGGAAGGTCTTCTTTATGAAATATCTGTGTTTGATATGTAATAGAGAAGATAAAATAAAGATGTCGAAACAGATTAAAAGACACTTTTGAGATTTAGAAATCGTACTAATATTTCAGCGAAAACTGATATAACCAAAAACTTGTATCCAAATAGAATTTTCTGGATTTGTTTTTATCCTGAGACGCCCTCTAGCGGGAAAATATTTCTCAATGGATCCAGATTTTGTTAAAACTAATTTTTTGTGTATAATTACAATATAATTTACTTAAATAATCAAGAAAATCGAATAAGTCCATGCATAGTTCAGTACATGGTGTCCGCGGGGAAGGTATACTTCTTTGTTTGTTTATAATTTTTGATTAAATGAAAGAGAATGGATCTTATATTGATAAATGTTTTATTTAATGTCGGCATTTATGTATAGAATACAATATCAGATACATTTCCGCCTCTATTAGCCTCTCAAATGCGATCCCTTCTTTTAAATCTTTATTTACATAACCAAGCCATTTGGGCCTTATGTGGTTAATTAAAGCTACTATCTAAATCACAAACTTCTAGATAAATCATATAATTACAAATTATATCCTAAATCCCTAACCGAGCACTAGCAACAAAGGCTATCGGTTCGTTGTAGCGACACATAAGAAACATATATGAGAATATATCATCATATATTTCAATATATCCTCAAATTTGGGATTCGAAGATATATGGTCATATATAAAATAATGTATGGTCATATATTGAACTAAACATGGACGTACAAGCCTGATCATGCACGATCATATATGTTTCCATTTTTACATGGGGTTATTTTTTTTAAGTGTTTAAAATAAAAATTAAGATATTGAAATTTATAAAATCAATATGTGGCAACCCTGAAATAATAAATATTTTTTGGTATAAACAGAAATTTTGTACCCTCGAAGTTTTTCCACATTGTTTTTTTTATTGAAAAATAAGTTAATAGATTCAAAATATGATTTTTTCTCGCGAAATTTTTTTTGTAAAATTACTTTCGCCCAATTATTGTCCGCGAGTTTCTTTTGTAATTTTTTTTTACGAAATGTGCTGTTTTATACAGAAAAGTTTTCGCTCTAACGATTTTTCTGCAAAATTATTTTCTGTGAATTTTTTTACCGAAAGTTTTTACATCGAGTTTTTCGCGAAATATATACCCTTCGGGAAAAGAACCTATCCCGGGACACGTCACATGACCGGTTCATTGTGATAGGGACCGGTCACGGGACCGATCACTTTAACATGGGCTTGTCCTAGGAGGGGGTCAATTGCCCTCTGTGACATGTCACAGGACTGGTCTAAAAGGACAATTCGTGACTTTTAAGCCGGTCACGTGATAGGTACTTTAGGAACCGGTGCTCTTTTTACCTATCCCGGGATATGTTTTTTCAGTTTTCACCTATCCCGCAGGGTATGTACTAACAAACATTTTTTTTTATTTCTGTTTCGATAACAGAAAAACTTTGTTTGGTGAAATGTTTCTGCAGCAAATTTTTTTTGTTATTTTTTCTGCGAAATTGATTATAAGACTCAAACGTTCTTAGTTTGAATTTTTTTTTTAATTATTTTTTTTTGCGATTTTTTTTAAAATTGTTTTCAGGAAAAGTTATTTTGGGATTTTTTGCGCAAAATTGATGCAACTAATCACCTAGAAAACATATTTATTGTAACAACAGAATTTCTTGCCAACCGAATGGTTTGGTTGGAGCCACCGATATATTTTTTTGTGGCAATCGTAATTCGCTTAATGCAACATAATTTCGGTTGAAACTAAATATTTACATTGTATCAGAAAAACATATGGTTAGGACAACTAAATAATTCGGTTGCTGCAACTAAACAATTTGGCTGCTGCAACCAAAATATTCAGTTGGCGAGAAAATTGGTTGGCACGATGAATCTGTTTTCTTTGTGGTATTGGGCACGTTTTTTGTACTGGTATAATTTTTTTTTTCATATATTACGGGTAAGGTTTTTGAAAAATAACGGTTACTGTATTTTAATCAGTAACAGTTTTAAATCTGAATCGGCATATACATTTTTTTTTAAAAAAAGATCAAAATCAGAAAACAGATTCGTGGTGAGAAGAACTAACTTTTTCGGTTGTGACAATAGAAAATCAGTCGAAACGTCAAGTATTTTACGGTGACAACAGAAATTTGGTAGTCATAGTTGTATCATCCGAACAATTGCCAACAAATTCGGTTGCTGCTGTTTTCTGATTGTAGAGATAAAAACTGTGCATTTTATATTTTTTTAAAAATCTTCTATTCGCCAAATTTCTTTTCTGTAAAAGCTTTTTTTTCTCAAAATTTATTTTCCTATTTCTTCCGCAAAACTTAGTTCGCAAATTTTGTTACTTGGAAAATACAATTTCTTAACATACCGATATTGATCAAAATTTTTGTTGGCACAAATAATTTTTTTACGAAATTTTTTTCGACAAAATCGTTATCCGCGATATTTATTTTACAATTCTTGGGCAAAATAAATTTTAATGCTTTACTTGGTTTTTCGAAAAGTTCTGTTAAAAATTTTATCCGCCAAAAATTCTGAGGAATTTGTTTTTTTTCGCAAGATTTTGTTTTCATCATTTTTTTCCAATAGAATACAGTTTTTGTGGTGAAATTGTGAAATTTGTTTTCTTAATTTTTGTTAATGAGTGAAAAAGATTTGGATATCTTGGATTTTCATTTAAATAGGTTTTTGAAGCAAAGTTTTTTTTATTAATATTCAATTTTTTAAGCTAAAGATCTTTTTTTTTTTTTTTATATAAAATTTCTTATTTTATTTTCGATATTTCGCTATATATTTCTCCAATCATTGCAGATTTAATAATGGAGAAATTGCTAGATGAGTCTATAGAGAAATTAATGGCGTTTTCTTTTCTAAAAAAAAGTGTTGCCTTTTTACAAGGTAAAATTATTAAAATGTTGAACTCACCCTTTCAAAATATTGCCTTTTTTTAATCACAATAGAACAAAAAAGATGCCATTTTTAGCACCTGTTTATAAATCAGCTGTTTTTTATAAACGGAAAGAAAAAAAAGAATTGGCGAAATTAAAGAAAAGCTTGTAAAAATTAAAAAAGACATTGAAAGTGAATGCGGTGAGAATGGTGAAGCCCATCATACAAAAGAATTCAAAGGTAGTATAAAAATTAAATTAATTGTTTTAAAAATAAGCACAAGCACTGCATATATTTCATCATCATCAGATAAAAAATATGGGTCCAACAAGCCTGCAATAATTTTATTTGCACATAAAACTGCAGTTGTTTTTCCCATTTTAATTAATTTTTAATAAATAAGTAATTAAATGAGAAAAACACGGAAAATTGTGTTGGTACAATTAAATTACTAAAAAAAACAAATTCTTTTTCTTTTTACAAATAAAATGTTAGTCAGCTGTAACAAAAAAAGGCAAAATTCTCGCCCTGTGATTAAATAGAGGGCAAAAGGTGTAACATTTTTTCTCTTTTTTAGGGCAACATTTTTAGAATAGAACATGATGCCATCTCACAGTGTTGCCTTTTTTTCAGAAAAGAACACAAAAATGCAATTTAAGGGCAAAAGATGCAACATTTTTGCCAGAAAAGAAAACGCCATAAGTGTAAAACCAAGGATAATGACGAAGTATATAGATGACTTATTTTGTATCATTCCAGAATTAGCAGTTAACAACATGCTTACAACATTAAATAGTTTTGATCAAAACATTAAATTTACAATGGAGAGAGAATGTAATTCGATACTCCCATATTTGGATACATTGATAATTAAGAGAGGCAACATATTAATAATGGATTGGTATCAGAAACCAACTGCATCAGGGAGAATAATTAATTATTACTCTAAACATAGTAGGAACATTATCATGAACACAGCTAAGAATTTTATAGAGAGAGTATTGACAATAAGTGATGTAGAATTTCATAGAAGAAACATTATAAAGATCAGAGATATATTACGAGATAATGGTTTTCCAACTGAGTTATCTTATAGATTAGTAGGTCAATATAGAAATAGGATGACACAAAATGGAACATACATAACTGAACCACGAATTTTTAAATCTTTGACATATGTCCCTGGATTATCAGAGAGATTGGCGAGATCTAACATTTTTGATAAAGGGAAATATGGAATAGCTTATCGTAATTTAAATACATTAGGGAAATTATTTAGCAAAACTAAAGATAGAATTGATAAGTGGGATATGTCAAATTTAGTTTACAAGATACCTTGTCAGGGTAATGATCAGGAAAACTGTGATAAGGTATATATAGGAACGACAAAGAATAAATTAAAGACCAGGATTTCAGGACATAAATCAGACCAAAAACATAGAAATATTAATTCGGAAAAAACCGCATTGTCATCTCATTGTTCTATATTAAATCACCATCCTAACTTTGAAAATGTTTCAATATTAAGAACAGAAAATAATTATAAAAAACGTTATATGTTAGAAATGTTAGAAATCATTAATACACCTTTGACACAGAGAATGAACTTTAAAGCTGACACAGAAAATTTAGCTCAGAATTATAAATATTTAATTAGTAAAAAATTAGGAAACTTATGTTTTTAATAACTATTATTATTTAATTTCATAATGTTATTTTATTTTATAAACAACATTTATTATGTTCAATTTCATAAACTAAAGTATTGAACCAATATGAAAATATTTTTACGAGCTTTAGCAGGAAAATGTTGTTTATAAAATTACCACTTCTATTTGTTTTAAATGTTAATTTAATTTTTTAAATTTTTTAAAAATTTAATTTATATTTAAATGTTAAATATTTTTTATATTTAAATGTTAAATATTTTTTTGTTTGTCAAATTTTTTATAATTATTAAAATTTTGTTTTCCTGAAGATGCTAACAAATTGTTAGCGAAATATCGAAAATAAAATAAGAAATTTTATATAAAAAAAAGAAAAAGATCTTTAGCTTAAAAAATTGAATATTAATATTAAAATAAGATCGAATAAAGTTATATAATTTGCAAAGTTTTTTTTTTCATTTAGGTTACCTTCCTTGTAAGCCCCCCCTAAAAATGTGTGATGTATTTTTTTGTTATGAATCATTTCATTTTCTATTAACCAGCCCCATTCCTTACCCTTCAGGCTGTATACCAGATAATACTATTTAATTTTTCATCTCATTTATCAGCCGACATTTACCTTAAAATTTAATTTATTTTTGTAATAAAATATGCAAATATTTAAAAAAAAAAAAAAAATATCTACAAATATTCACATAAACAAATCTCTTCTCAAGCAGCAAGAGTTTAAATAAATGTTTGTTAAGGCGTAAAATTTGTTTAGTCATCACAAAGATCAATATACTTGTATGAAAATATGTATCAACATATAAGTCTTTTTCTATGGAAAAAAGGAAATAGAAAAAGGAAAATTTTAATAAGATTATATTGTACATGTTTGAGGTGAATGTGTATGTAAATATCGTATGTAAGCAGATGTACAAACGTGCTATCCTTTCATAATAATAATGATGATGGTAATGATGATGTTGAGGTTGTTGATGTTGAGTATTAAGGATTAAAAGGTTGTGTTTATTTGTTAAGGAGTTTTGGTTAAGTACAATTTTCTAAATCATTTTTTTTTTTAAAGAAAGTTTTATTTGAGTTTTATATAAAAAGTGTTGTTCTTTTTCTTTTTGTGTTTAATATAAGTAGCTTAACTTGTAAATTGATTGGTTTTTAAGGTAATAAAACAATTAGGTTTATTTTTTGTGTTATTTAAAGTTTTTAGTAATATTTTACAACACCAGGCATCAACAGTATTCTATACCTGAGACCGTTGTAATATCTTAAATATTTCCAATTTTCCTAAGCACTTTGGTGTAGAAAATAAAAAAAAAAAAATTTGTGGACGGTTTAAAAAGTTATGACAGAAGCCATGAAGATAATACCACCAAAGTGCTTATGTATTTTTGTGACAAATTCAGTTCATTTTAACCATTAATTTTTTTTTTTATAAAGTTTGTATTTTCTTGTTGTCAAAAAAATTATTATTTGGACCTTTGCAAAAATCTTTGTATTAGGATTTTTTTTTTAATTTACAAGATTAAATATTGTTTTCTCTTGTTAACAACTGCATGTAAAATTTCAGACATCACTTAAAAATTTTAAAGTGTTTATAATGTATTAACAAGAAAGTATTTTAAGAAATAATTTTTTGACATGTTTATTGTTTAAGAATAACAAAAACATATGTTGTAACTTCAACATGTAAACAAATAAAAAATTGTTTACTAAAAAATTATAAAAAAAAAGTGAAAAACTTCATTGTAAGAAAAGTTCAAGTAGTACTATAACATACATTAGGGTGGATCGTATTAAATAAATAGCTAAAATAAAGTATAGAAGCAGTGATAATAATTATGCACGCAGAGAAAAAAAACATGGTTGCAATATGATCACTGCTACTATATTGTGCTTGCTGCAATCGAGTATGGTTGGCTTTCTAACCATTAACATGGTCGCTACCATCAGTATTTAATAAATATTTTACTATTTTATGATTGCCACTTTATATTTCATAACATGTTTGTCTGTAACCATACTGTGGTAACAAAAATTCTGGCTATAAAAAAAATATGATAATTATGCAACGATAAAATGCTGGCAACAATCAAAAAAATAATTATAGTACATCACATAAAACATGACTTTGACATTTACAGTCATAATATTGTCTTGTTTTCGTAAAAATCAAAATTTTATCAGTTCAGTCAATTTGTTTTTACTAAAAAAAGTCTTAAAACAACAATCATATATTGTTTACTAAAATTGGAGAAAAATCAGATGGTTAGAAAATACCTTTCATATGGCATTAAAATATTTCATCAATTGACTCATTTTAATTTTTTTAACTTTAGAAGATTTTTTTTAAAAGGGGTTTTTCCAAAATTCCTTATACATAAAATATTATTTACACTAATCAATTCATTGTCAAAAAGATTTTACATAAAGATTTTATATTTTTTAATTCTTTTCAATAAAAAAAATTAGAAATTTTTTTAACCCTTTAAGACCCAGGCACGAAAAAAATATAATTTTTTTTGGAAAAAGTATTTGTGAGAAATAATTTTGTTTAGAATCTAACAAAAAATAATTTTAAACAAATTGACCAACTATGTAGTTTTGAAAATATTTGCAGAAAGATGAAACATCAAAGCTCACAATTGTGTGTCTGGGTTTCAAAGGGTAAAAAACATGTTTATTAGATCATTTCTTGTAAAAAATTCATAAAATATTAGTAAAATATTTTTTATAAGAAAAAGTCTGTAGAACCCAAGATTTTTTTTGTACGAAAAGGTTTCTTATATAAAATAATTGATAAAAACATTTTAAGATTCTATGGACTTTTCCTTAAACTGAAACTCTCATATTCTCCAAACTGTTTCTTAGATAAAAGTTTATATATTTCAAAAAAAAAACTTAGATTCTAAGGCTTTTCTTTGAAAGAAAAATTCATAGATTCTGAAGACTTTTCATCATAAAAATACTTAGATTCTAAGGACTTTTTTTAGTAGAAATATTCTTAGATTCTAAAGACTTTTTTTTAAAGAAAAATTTCTAAAAAATATGGTCAAAATGTCGTGAGAATCTAAGATTTTTTTTTAATAAAAAAAGTCATTAAAAATTAAAAAAAAAATTTAAGTATTTTTCTTACAGAATCAAAGTTTTCTTGAAAGAAAAGTTCTCATAATGTTTTAGACGCATAATATGGTAATTTTTGAATCATAATATAACTGTAGGGACCATATTATGGTAAAACTATGGTTATTTTACTATCATAATATGATAACCATATTATAGTGCGACTATGGTTGGTACAACCATAAACCCATAAAATATATGATTGCCCCAACCATGTTTTTTCTTTGCGTGTGACAGAGTGAGTGCAATAGTTGAAAAAAGATATTCAGAACAACTTGCCGTATATGAATCATATGTGAGCATATTTGATCATATATGAACCTACATGGCCATTCACCCTTAAATTTTAGATCCGAAGCTATATGGGATCTTGTGTGATCATTTATTTAACTATGTATGGATAAACCTATATATGATCACGTATGCTACATATGTATATATTTCGATTTTCACATGGCTTCAGTAAAATTATTTTAAAACCTTAAGTCGAACCACCCTAATACACATATCTGTTATTACATAAACACTCACATACACCCACTCACTTATCTTGAGAATAATTTTCAAAAAAATAAGATGAAAAACTCAAAAACAAAATATATATACATTTCTACCGTATATATAAAGGAATAACGTTACTGACTGACTGACTCACTCACTCACTCAACATCATCCAGCCCCAACCGTTGGAATTAAAAAGCTGAAATTTGATATGTAGGTTCTCTCTCAGGCGTATACGTCCGCAAAGAATTGAAACTCCTACGGGAAGGGGTTCCCCCTTGACGGCCTGCCCAAACTTCTTTGGCTAGAATTCTGATATTTGAAATATGCGTTCCCTGGAGTATGGCTAATATCACTGTTAAGTTATATTTGGGTTTTTCCGCCAGGGACGTGGTAAAAATTGGAGTTAAAAGGGGAAAAGTCTCTTCCAAACCGCTGGAGCTAGAAAGTTTAAATTCCTCCGGGGTAGACATCAGCTAAGACAGAAATTTTGTAAAATCCTACGGGGGAGCAAAAAGGCGAAATTCGCCCCCTTGACGGCCTGCCAAAACCGCTGGTGTTAGGAAGTTGGAATTTGATACATAGGTTTCTTCTCTGGCATAGACATCGACTTGAGTGGGATTTTTGAAAAATCCTATGGGGATGGGCAGTAAGGGGAATAGTGTCCCCTGAAACCTGAAGTTTTAAAGTATGTGCTAAATCCCTGATATGGTACATTTTGGAATTTTCGCCAAGGGCGTAATAAAAACAGGGTTAAAAAATAGTCTCACTCTTAACGGCCTGCCCAAACCGTTGGAGTTGAAATTTGGTATAAAGGTCCCTTCTCCGGCGTAGACGTTCACTCAGGCGGGATTTCTTGAAATTTCTCCTCGACTGCGTGCCCTAACCCTCTTTGGCTTGAAACCGGAAATTTGAAATATGAGTTTCCTAAAGTATGAAATAGCTCACCGATAAGGCACATTTTGGATTTTTCGCCAAGTTGGTTGTAAAAATTGGCTTCAAATTCTCCCCCTTAACGACCTGTCCAAGCCGCTGGAGCTAGGAAATTTAACAGGATTTTTGGAAAATTTAAAGAGAAGTGTGAAAAAAGGGAAATTCTCCCTTTTGGTGGCCTGCCGAAACCCCTGAAGGTAGAAACTTGAATTAAGGTTTCCACTCCGGCGTGGTCACCCACCAAGACGAGATTTATAAAATGTTTATAAGAAGGATAAAAACGAAAAGGTACCTCTTTTAACATCCAGCACTAACAGCTTGGCTAGAAATCTGAAACTTAAAATATGTATTACTTGAAGTATGGGTAAAGCCCTTAAATGGATAGTTTTTGTATTTCAAAGGTCCAAGCTACCTATAAAGCTAAGAATCCAACACGGTGAAATATTTCAAACATCCGAAGGTCACCCAGAAACCTAAGTCTCCTACCACAAAGCCTGGGACATTCGAGGGAAACTATGCTCCGATTGACCCTTCTTGTATCGTTGGTACCGGATGTCGCAGTGGCCAGTAAAGAACACCTCTAAGGTCAGTAAATCCTTTCTACCAAAGGCCAGTTTTAGCCCCGATCCTCCACTAGAAAGAGAAATAAATCTCTTGGCCTAGCGTTGGCCATGAGAATTTCTTCAATAGCCAGAAAATTCCGACTCTCTCACAACCTGATCTTCCCCCCAATGTAGCCCATTGGCACCCCGCTAAAAGGTTCAGGACCGATGAAGGGCCGACGGGCTCCACAGTTGGCCAGACAGTACGCCCTTTTGTTGCCAGGAATCCACCCTAGGGTGATGGAGTTGTTTCGACCAAATCTCTCAAGAGCCTGAATGCACTTTATCACCAGCCCAGAAGATACCTCGTAGGCCATTTGAGCCCTGAGTGCCCTAAAATCTTTGGCTATATATCGGATATTTAAAATGTGTGTTCCCTTAGGAATGGGCTGATTCACTGCAGGAATACTTGTTATAATTTGTAATTAAAAGTAATTTGGGCAATACCGGGCTTTATCGCGGTCAACATTTTTTTCTACGCTAACAACATAGTATATATGTTACATATTTTATAAATACAAGGGTATGGTATGGTAATAGTGTCAAAATCATCAGTATAAACTATAATATGTATCAACAAAATTCTTTAGACCAACAGCTGGTAATGATAGTACTCTAAGTAACTACGAGTATGTATACAAATTACAGCTACATACATACATAGATATAACACTCATGCATGATGTGTATCTTTAAATGTATGTGTAGTTTTAAGAAAATCAACAACAATGTTGTACTTGTTTGTTCGTTCAGATGTTACAAATACAAACTTTTTGAAACATCCTTAAACAAATATTAGTTTATCATAAGAATTTGTTGGTAAATGAAAGAGTAAGGTGTCCTCTCTTTTCCCCCTCATTGGTGGTACTACCACTACCACTACCAATACGTACAAAAAGGATGTATAAAATATTGTATTATTAACACAAAGTGGTTCTTAAGTATTATTGTGTTATAAGCATGTATGTGTTAAAACATGACCCCCTACATGTATGTGTTAAATTGTAATATTTGTTATAATATATATATGCAAATAGTATATAATTTACATACAAATTTATAACATATTCTCATATACATACAAATGAAGCATAATTTAACTGGTGGTATTGGATTTTTCTTTTTGTGAAACCAGTGGAAAATCATTAGATAAATTAAAAGGGATAAGATGTATTATTAGTAAAAGGGTTAAGATTTTATGAAATAATGAAAGAATAAAATTGTGTCTTAAGTGGATTAGCTTTTAAACTATATTAAATTCGTTATGATTTTTAAGACTTTTGAGTTTAATGTTTTAGAGGGTGTATATAAGTTTGCCATCCTTATTATATAACACCAAATTATGGCTGTGGTTATTGGTTTATTGTATGAAGTACAAATATTTCGAATAACGGCACAACTCAAAATATTCAGGAGAGTCAAAAAAACTGTTTATGTAAAAATTATTGCAATATTTAAAAAAATTTAGTACCATTATGAAAATAGTACATTTTGAAGAAGGTTTTGTGTTTGTGGAAATCAAATACAATTTTGAGTTATGACCCTTTAACTAAAATTTTTAGTTTGACTAGTTACAATTATTTTATCAATAAAGGCACATAACGAAATAATATAGTCAATCGAACTCACCTTTTTCAATTAAAGAAGCACAATTCAAAGTAATACACCACAAAATTGATCACTTTTTACAGTAATGGTGGCACAACTCAAAATAACACCCTTTATGTGAAACAAAAGTAATTAGTTGTTCTTGAGCACATTGACGCAACAGAAAATATGTCTCTTTAGTTGATCGTGCAGAAGCAATGCAATTAACATAAAAACAGACATAACGTATTTTTCCAGCTAAAAAAAGATAGTGATGAGCAGTGTTGCCACGGACAAAAATTTTTAAAAAAAAGTTACCAAATGAGAAAAAATATAACCAAAACATAAAATTTTATGTTTTTATTTAAATACTCGTATATTAATCCATTAAATTTGTACTGGAAATATTATTTTATAGCAAAACTTTATAAAAAAATTAAATTACCTGCTTTCATTGTCGCAATCAAATAATAAATCTTTGGATTCACTATTTGCATTGACTGCAGTCTTTTTCAATAAAAATCAAAAAAAAAAAAAAAGTTCCGTTTTCAGTACGTTATAAACACAATCGAACTTCGGTTACGTACCGTTTTCTGCATTCGTAAATGTACCAGAAAATGGATTTAAAGGAACATCGAAACTTATTCGGTGAAAACCGGAGATGAATCCGTTGAAACCCAGTCATTGAAGGACCGGTTAAGGACAATTGCGTCTTGCAAAAACGGTCTTGAGTTCTTGGTCCTATTATTTTTTTAGATTTCGTAAAAAAAAACTCAACACAAAGAAAACATTCGAAAAAAGTAACTACCATCCATTACCACGTTTTAATTTTGGCCTTTTATAAAGTTTAATACCTGATAGATAAATATTCTATTCTGTTTGGCTGCATATTTATATTTTAACAAAAGCAATAAACAACACCGTTTGTTACGAAATCAAGACGGATGAAAAACGGCGAAGTCCATTTTAACGGTTACAGGAAACGGAGTAAAAACGTAGTGTTTTCGAAAATCCGATTATGCGGTCTGTTTATATACCGTTTACGTACAAGCTTTGACGGATGCGTGTATTGCGGACGTAAACGTCTCACAAAATCCGGATTCATTATTCCGTATGTATTGGAGAGTTCGCAAAAATGTTTCCTGTGAAGTTAAAAAATTTCTTTGAATTCACACACATTCAAACATGTAAAATTCAAATACTTATTCATTGTGCATTTATTTAATGTTTTTTGCTTTTTTTACCACCAACACTTAAGTTTAATTAGCAACTGTTCAATTTAGAATCCTTGTTCTTATCAGTAGAATGCTGCCAATTAAAACAGTCATGCATATTTTGGTAATCCAGAGCTAATTAACATATTTTGTACAACGAACTTCATACTTTTACAAAAAAATTAACAGTATTTTCAAATCAACGTAATAAAAACGCGTATATAAAAATCTTTACTGTTAAATAAAATTAAAAAACACAGAAAAAAAAACAATTTATATTTTTGATTGCCAAAAAAGTTACCAAAATGAAAAAAAGTTCACTTCTCCACATTGGGGAAAAAAAAAACCAAATTTGGTTAAAAATAACAAAAAACGGCAGCACTGGTGATGAGAAAGAAATTTTTGGTGTAGTTAGAGATGTGTATTGTGAATCAATTCATGAAAAAAAATTCAATTTTTGACTTGAGCCGTTATTGTATTTAGGGTGCGATTTGTGTACCTTAAAAGGAAGTCCGTCTATTAAAAGTCCGTCCGTATTGTAGTCCTTCTATTAATCCTTATGCAATTTTAAGCCGATCTTGCGATATCTACCTGTCTCCGTTAAAATGGCGATCACGACGCGAAGAAGCAATCGATGTAGCTTATTTAACCCAGCAGCAGTTTGGTATTGTAAATATACAAAATCTGGGTAGCGGTTAAAAAAAATTTTGTAAATGGAAATATGAAAATATCTCTAAATTTTTTATACAAATTTGTGTAATTTTGTAAAATTTTATATTAGCGTCCGTTGAATAAACAATTTTGTCATATTTTTTTCACCAGACGCCTAGAGGTGAATAATATTTTATATTCACATCAAATTTGTATCACCTCAAAAACTATTTTTCACCTCAAATTTGTATACATTACAAAATTTTTTTTCACCACAAAAACTGTTTTCACAGGAAAAAAGATTTTCTCTTTAAAAGTTTTTTTTCACTTCGACAATGTTTTTTTATTTTAATTTTTTTTATCTGCAACAAAAAAAAAAAAAAAACTGTGTAGGGTATTAAAAAAATCGGTACTTTAATGTGGAAATAGGTCAATATCAAATTCATAAAGTTTTAAGGAATTCATCTGCAAAATATTTGATATTTTAGTGAAAAATATGTATTTTTGATGGAAAATATGGGTGATTATGAAATTTTATTATTTTTTTGCTTTAAAACAGATTTTAGTGGAAAATATTGATAATAACTCTTATTAAACAGATTTCACTTGCATATTTCAATTAGGATATTTACCTTTTTAGAGCTTTTTGTTCAACCTGGTATATTTTATGGGATGAAAGCAATTAAAAATTTCAGGAATTTTTTTAAAGTTAGTTTTTTTTTGGTAATTTTGTATTCTTGTGAATCTTCTTTTCATTTGGGATATTTATTTTATTTTAGCGTTTTTTTAACTAAATTAAAATAAAGTGTATTTCGTTATTTTCAATTAAGTCCCTTTTGCAATTAATCAATTTTTTACACCTTTAACATAATGTAAGCAATGCTAATTTTGTCCATTAAATGTAAGATAGTGTATTTAATGTAAATTTTTAAATTTTCCAAAGTTTACAACAATCCTAAAAACTAAATGTAAGCTAAATTAATGGAAAACATTGATTAATTTCTTAATTGTCAATACTTTAAACAATTCTTTGCATAGTTTACATAATGTAATAATTGTGAAATTTTAAATATTGACCAAATATATTTAAAATATTGAGGGAATCATTAATTGCCAGCATGTTTAACAATTCTGTACATTTTTATTTTATTTATTTAATTTTATATAGACTATAATTCACTAGGAATACTGGTCGAATTTTCTAGTGTCAATACCTTTAGCAATTCTTTTTTTGCAAAGAGTACATAATGTAAAAAATATGTAAAATTTATTATATAGAAGTAAGTATTTTCTAAAAATATTTATTGATTTCTTAATAATTTACATTAATTACATAGTTTGCAAAGTTGACTGTAGGATATGATTTACTAGGAAGCTCTCATTTACAATATTTGTAAAAATACTTTACATTTCTTATGTAATGTGAACAAAGCATAATTGGTTTATTGATTAAGAGTCAATGGAAAAGTCTAAAAGAGTCAATGGAAAAGTCTAAAATTTTGGAATCCCTAGTGGTTAAAATTTTAATAAATATTTTACTTTGTTTATATAATGTAAAATATATGTAAAATTTACTTTAAGCCAATATATACTTAAATGTTTTTCGAATCCGTGATTGTCAACAGTTTTAAAAATTTTTTTACATTGTTTACAAAAGGTAAACAATAATTCATATTTACTTTAGTTTTTTACCAAAAATATAAAACTAATCTTTAATTGTTTTTTACTTTTAACAATTTTTTATATTGTTTACATAATGTCAACAATATGAAAAATTTATTTTTAAGCATGATATATTAAAAAAATTTAATAAATTGTTAATTGTTAATATTTTTAACAAATTTTTACATTATTTACATAATGTAAACAATAGGGAAAATTTACTATGTATTTAAAATTTTTAAAAATATTGAAAAAATCCGAAATTTTTAAAAATTTATCAAAAATATTGAACTAATCTTTAATTGTTTTATACTTTAAATAATTATTTATATTGTTTACATAATGTCAACAATATGAAACATTTATATTTGACTATGATATATTAAAAATATTTAATGTATCCTTAATTGAAAACAATTTTAACAAATTTTTACATTATTTACGTAATGTAAACAATATGGAAATTTTTAAAAATATTGAAAAACTTCGGAATTGTCAAAAATTTTCCAAAAATATTAAACTAATATTGAATTGTGTTATAATTTGAATAATTATTCATATTGTTTACATAATGTAAACAATATGGAAAATTCACTATGTATTTAAAATTTTTAAAAATATTGAAAAAATCGGAAAAATAATCTTTGTTTTATAATTTTAACAATTATTTTTATTGTTTACATAATGTAAACAATATGAAAAAATTTATATGTATAAAAAATATTTAATGTATTCTTAATTGCAAATATTTTTAGAAAATTTTTACATTATTTACATAATGTAAACAATATGTCAAATTTATAATGTACTAAAAATTTTTTAACAAAATTGAAAAAATCCCAAAATTATAAAAACTTTTTAATAAAAAAATATTTACATTGTTAATGTAATGTAAAAAATATGTAGAATTTACTTTGAGACATGATATTACTAAAAATTTTAAATTGTCAATAGTTTTAACAATTTTTTACATTATTTACATAATGTAAACAATTATATAAATTTACTTTAGGCTATAATTTATGGAAAATATTGAGCAAATTATTAATTGTCAACTATTTTAACTTTTTTTTTTAATATACAAAATGTAAACAATTTGTAAAATATATATTATTATATATCCTAAATTGGCAATATTTTTAACAATTCTTTTTATTGATGACTTATTGTAAAGTACATGGGTATTTGACTATAATTTATATTTTTCCACAAAAATTTATTAAAAACTTTATTGTCACTATCATTTACAATTATTTGCATTGTTGACATAAGGTCAAAATTTATTATAAACTAAATTATCACTATCTTTTAAAATTATTTGCATTGTTTACATAATGTCAACAAAGGCTAATTTGTCTAATTCAGATTATAGAGAAAGTATTTAATATTTTTCTGAAAGTATTTAATATTTTTTTTTCCTTACAATTTTAAAATCTTTTATGACAACATTGACATTTATAATAAGACTTGAAAGTAAAAAAAAAGAAATATTAGAAACTGCCTAAAGGATTACTCTTAAGTTTTCTTTTAAGTATAATTTACACAAAATACGTAAACTTTTAACTTAATTAATTTTTTATAATAGCCCTAAAACAAACACGTCTTTTTGATGAGCAATTTCTAACTTCTGTTTAGGCGTGAATTAAAAATGTAGAAATTGTTTGTTATTTTTACCTTAGGGCTATTTGTTTTAGCTTTTCAGACACAAAACGAAAGTGTTTAATTGAAATAAATATTTATGTTAAATTTAAACAAAAAAACATAACTTTGACTTACCCAACAGAGTGTAGGCTAATAGTAGAGCACATATTCCTAGATTTGTAAGAACAGCCGACCAAAATGTTTGAGCATTATGACGACTGTATTTACGTCCTTTTGTTTGTGAATAACCATTTGATTTCGTTGATATTGATGATTTGGTTGAGTTACGCCCTCGATTATTTTTCGAGGAGTTACTGCCACTGCCACCACCACCACCAAAACATGTACAACATTTTGGAGAGGCGGGTCGGTTATGTAAATTACTTCTACTGCTTGTTTTACTGGAATTGGCAGTTGTGCTGTGAAGATTTAAAGGCACTGTACTGCTGCTATTAGATGTTGTATTGATGTTATTGCTATTATTAGAAACCGCAGCAGCAATATTGCTCGATGTTGTTGGCATTGTTGTTGCGGTTAGATTGGCGGGTATTTGCTGTTGTTGCTGTTGGTGTTGTAATTTGGCAGAACTTTTTAAAGTACCACATGTAGAGGAACCATCACCCATTAGAGATGAGTTTGTAGAAGAGCCTAAAGATAAATTATTTGGTGGAGGTGGCCCCACAACAGACATATGCGACATGTGTAGTGTAGGCGGAGGAGAAGACATTGATGACATGCTGTTGGTGTGTGTTTGTAATGTTGGTGGTGGTCCTGGTCCCATGCCCATGGAAGGTGGCGGTTGCATATTTAAAGTGCTAGACATTGATGTAGGATATTTTAATATACCTGGTGGCATTGATGTGCTTGTAGTTGTTGTGGTATTTAATCCAACTTCAATATCTTCTAGTGTTGGCATGGGCAAGAGAGGTGTTTTAAAGGTGGACGTTGATGAGCCTGGTGTTGATATGTTTTGTGCCGCCGTTAGTGGTGGTGGTGGTTGCTGTGGCGGCATCATACCTATTGTTACATATGATGTGGGTACATTGACATACTCTCCGCTAGAGTTTAAAGATGAAGCCATTGTTGTTATTGTGCATGTTGAGGAGGGTGGTGGTGGTGGTACTATAGAATACTGCTGTTGTGTTGATTCCATATTCATGTTGCCAATAGTTGGATAATTGTTGTCATTTGTGTAGTTTAGGTGTTATTTTTCTGTAGAACTGGTTGTTTTTTGATTTGGAAAATTGAGTTTTTATTTTACAATTGAGTGCCTTTTGCCTTTATTCATACATTTGCACACACACACACACACTCATACTTTGGCATGATTAGAATTTTTCTGTTATTTTCAGGTTTGTGGTCATACAATTACTATTTGGTTTTTTCTTTTTTTTTTTGTTAATAGCAATTTAAGTTTGGGTATCCAGCCACTTCTATTGTTATTGGTGTATATTAAGGAAACTGTAATGAAAGAAAGTAGGAAAAAAAAAGTTAATAACAAAAGAAATTAGTTTTTATTGGATGATTTTTGCTATCAGTTAAAAAAAAAAACAAAGAAATTTAATTAGTTTTCTTTAGTTTTTTCTAATAAAGAATTCTTTTCGTAGTTTATAATTCTAGATAAATTTATATAAAAATAGTAAAAATTTTATAAATTTTATAGCAAAATATTAATTATATTAATGCAGATTCTTTAATTTAAATTTTGTTAGCATAATTTTAGGAGATCTTTTTAAGAATTTTAGTCAATTATGAAAAAAGAAATTTTTAAGTTTTTCAGAAATTAATTTAAAGTAATTTTAGAAAACTACATTAAATTCCATAAAAACTTTGAATCAAAAACTAAACTATTTTAGTTTTTGATTCAGAAAATGCTATAAATTTTGCGATTGGCCCCTAATGTCAGTTCTGTTTTGCCATTTGTGTAGTTACGCTACACTGCTCCAGAACGCGGAATATTGGTGACTATTTATTTTTAATTTTTTTTTTTAAATTACAGCCAAAAAATATCGGAAGGTTATTTTTGCGCCACCCTGTACGTCTTAGGTTACGTTTACATTATGCTTGAAATTTCTTTTAAACTGGTTTTTAAAATTTAGTTCGTAATTGAAGACACAACCATATTTTCGAAATTTAAAATTTCGTATAAGTCGAATTTTGAGTTATTTATTCAGAGATGTGGGTCACACCATAATCTAAAACATATCAAACAAGTAATAAAAGGCTAAATACGGCTGTGCCGAATCTTTGAATACCCTCCACCAATATCCTAAAAAAATGTTCTCTACTGTTTTTGATACAAATAATGTTAAAAACTTTTGAAGTAAAATTATGGAGGTGAAAAAATTTTTTGAGGTGAAAAAATTTTTTTGTGGTGAAAAAAATTTTAGTGGTGATAAACATTTTTTGAGGTGAAAAATATTTGAGGTGAATACCAAAATATTATTGATTTCTAAGCGACTGATGATAAAATATGAGAAAATATATTTTGTACCTATCGCTTCTATGAAATTGTACTAAAATACACCAATTTGTATCGAAAATTTAAAGGTATCTTCACATTTTCACTCATAACTTTTTAACCGCTGGATTGATTTTGCTCATTTTCAATACCAAACTGCTCGGGAGGATGTCCAACAATCCAGTTAAAAATGAGCACCACCACTTGCATCTTCGCGTCGTGATCGCCATTTCAACAGACAGACAAAGGGACAGACAGACGGACATCGCTAAATCGACTTAAAATTGCATAAGGATCACGAATATATATACTTTATGGGGTCTTAGACCTATATTTCGAGATGTTACAAACGGAATGACAAACTGATATATACAATCAATCACCATATATGGTGGAGGGTATAAAAATAATATTGATATCTCTTTCCCTCATTAATTGGCGATCAAAATTGTTTTTTACTTTACTCAGCAGTTAGGCTAAATTGGAAACTTTAAAATGAGCGATATGTGGGTATATCTGAATATACTTGTTCATATACAGTTTAATATATGACCATATATGGTTTCAAATATGACTATATATGTTTTCATCCGAAATTTGAGGATATATGGTGGTATATGATCATATATATTCATATATGATCATATACATTCATAAATGATTCATATATTTTCGTATATGATTAGATGCGGTCGTATACTCTCAAGATATTTAATATATGATGATATATGAAATCGCATATGGTCATATATTAAAATATATGCGGATCACATATACCCATATATGGTCAAATACAAGCTCATATATGGTCATGTTGAAATTGGATTCCATATTCACTTCGGTTGTTAAATTGTAAAAAAATTGTATAATCGGCGAAATTGGGCTCATATATCAAAATACATGGCCATACATGGGCTCGATTATAATCATATGTGTCCATATAAAGTTCAATATACATGACCGAAATTTGAGGGTATATGACCGTATATGATGATATATGATCATATACATTCATAGATGATTCATATGTTTTCATACGCGGCCACATACTCTCAAATTATATATGAGACCGTATATGGTGATATATTAAAATATATACGGACCACCTGCACCCATATATGGTCAAATACAAGCCCATACATGATCATATATGCTGATATTGAATTCCATTTTCACCTGGGTTGTCACATTATAAAACAAACATTTGTATATTCGGTTTCAAATAGCATTTTTTCTAGAACTGATTTCACCAGAAGCGATACCATTAAATTAGTTCCGGAACGCGATCTACAAAACTTAACTGAGGGCGTTGCACAGTGCTTTGTTCCCATATAAGGAATGGACAAAAATAGAAGGCGTTATCGTATATGAATGAAAATTGGCATGCTGGTTTTATTTGTTAAAATTAGAAAAAAAAACGAATTTTTGAAAAAATTGGTCCAAACTAAAAAAAACTCCATATCGGCACAAGGACATTCAACACCTGTCGTACATCCTGAATCTTAAATTTTGAAAAAGCTTCTATTCTGATTACAATGTTGTAAAAAAATTTCGATATAATAATGAAGGTATTAATATTTGTAGCAAATTTTATTTTAATTACAGGAATGACTCGATAAGCTGCCATATATCCTTTTTATTACAGTGTATACGTTTTGAAAATCATGAAATTGCAACAATTTTTTCCTTTGTCAAAATAATAAAAAATGTATACAATTTTTACAGAAACAGCGCAAGGACACACATATATCCTGAATTTTAAATTAACTACTACCAAAAAAATAATAAAAGCGTGATGGAAAAAGTTTTTATAAATAAATACTTTTTGTAATATAAAATAAATATTTATTAATATGTTTACGGAACAGATTTAATGAAAATTGACTAAAGAGCATATTTATATACCACCTTTAAAAAAAATATTTCATTAACATTGACCACGCCCATCGCATACTGCCCATACAAACCAAAACTATTTTTGGCTGTAAAAATTGCATATTGAACAAGAACATTTTGTCATTTTCTATGAAGTGCAGTATAAACAAAAAAATATTTATTTTAATGAGGTTTCTTTAAATTAAGCACCATCACTAGAAGAGTCATCCCAAAACCAATTTTCGCTCAACGAAGAACTGCACAGCATTTTCCCTGTGTATATATTTTTCAATACCGGCCAAATCAAAATTCTGTTTTTGTTTTATGTTTCTATTTGATGATAATACGGGATCTGAATGCAATAGCATATAGGTCATCAAATCTCTGTTTGTATCTTCTCGTGAAGTTTTTCTGGTATGAGATAAACGCACTTTTCTAACATTTTTATGGTTCGCTTCTAATGCTTCTTCCGACATACATCCTGGGTAAAAAGATAAATACAAATAAATTTAAAATAAAGAAGTTATTGATTTATATGCATACCTATTGGTAAATTAAAGAACTCAATAATATCACATCCATGAATTAGAACTTTATGGACAGTGGGTGGCATATAATACCTCCCATAGTGTATTAAATACGTATTTCGGGTGACTCTTAAAAGGTCCTGGAAGCTGTTTACATTTACTGGCGATCCACAAGATCACACCCTTAGTATTATTCCAAAGTTATCAATAAGTCCCTTATCAATGCCTGTAATTTCGGCCGCAACGTCACTGTTAGAAAAAAATCTTCGAGCTGTGTTTCCATCATTAGTGTTTCCGAATCCATGTTTTACTTGGTCAATTATTAGACCTGTTTTTCTTTTGAATTCATTTTGAATTTTTCCTTTACTTTCCATAAACTCAGCTTTATTTTCTCTACCGACTCGCCAAAGCTTAAAAGATAGTCGGTAAGCAATATGTAACAAACACTCAAAAGATTTTATCCAGCAGTGAAGGGTTGAAAGCCCAAATTCGTAGTTATTGGGATTTGGAATTTTTGATAAATTTAAATGATTCATTTCAGTAGGACTTGCATTGCAAATGAAACACCTACTTGCCGCATTTGTATCAGTGAAAACATTTGCCACTGCACCGTCAATCATTGTACAGTGCATTTCGTATGTTACTTCCACAATTTTTTAAAATACAAAATTATCACCTACTTTATATTTCATGAAGAAATATTTAAATTTTTTAACCGAATTTTGTTAGTTTATAAAGTTAAAAAATTTAAGAGAGATGTGCCTGCTAATTTCTTATTTTCCACATAAAAATGGTTGGTTCTATCGAGCTACCTAAAACATTATAATACTTATATTTAATAACTTCTCACTACTTCTTTGATCTTATTTCAGATTTTTATGTTATTTCATATAGGTCGTTTTTTACCTTAACATTGCCACACTAGATAATAAAATTTTAAGTAAAAATGAGAATTTAGTACATTTTTAAAACTCTTTTTTTTTTGAGTTGTAGCAAAAAATAGGCTCTAAATTTTTATTGGATCTTTTAAAAAAACCCTATAAACTGACTAAAAACAAAATAAAAACATGTTGGATTTTTTCGGATTTTTTTTTAAAATTCCATTAAACTTTTATAAATTTTGAAATTTTTTAGAAATTAATTTTTTGTGAGGTATTAAAAATTACTCTAGATAAGAAAACCAACCCAAATTTTATTTTTTCCGTATTCTGAACGTATTGAATAACACAAAAATCAAAATTTCATGCACTTTCTTAAAAAAATGCATTTTTCGGAACTATTTTCCTGAAGCAATAAAATGCAGTTTTTAATTCATTAATTTTTGCTTAAATTTCACTAACTTTAGCGCCCTCTACTGCAGTCTAGGAGAGCCAAATGATACCAGTTCCTTAAAATTTATTTGAGTTGTATTGTTATCTATCGATCACTATAAATTTTATCACATTTTGAGACAATTTTTTTTTTTTTATTTTTGTCTATGGGTCAAAGCACAGTGCGTTGTGGTGTAATGGTTAGCGCGTTGGACTGTTACACAGAATGTTGAAGGTTCGATTCCCAGCGACGGCAACATTAATTTAGAAAAATAATATGTATGAGTTTTCTAACTTTATACATATGTACATATGTATTGCAATGTCCTCCTTCGGTGTTCCCATAGCAATTAACCCCACCGAAGTAAAATAATACAATAGCGCTATGAATTAAAAAGCTGCAACAATTTTTGCCAATTTCCATAAGATGGCGGGCAAAAACTGTTATCATCTCGCGCAATTACAGAGTTGCCATATTTGAAGCCCTTCATTTTTCGCCACCTATCATCTGCTTTTGCCACTTTCCAAAGAAAGCAACCCATTAATTAGTAGGAAGTGTTTTCTCAGTGTTGCTTCCCTTAAAAAAAAATTATTGATAGAGAAATTGTTCCAAAATTGGTTCAACAAAAACCGGTTCCAGTTTAGAGTATAAGAACCGATTGCTCTTAGGAAAATATCAAATAAAAATCATGGGTGTAAGGAAAGATAGTAAAACAGGTGCAAGAGCCAATAGTTTGTTATGCAATTGGTTCTTTGGAGAATAAATTTAGTTGGGAACTACATAAAAACTTTTTGATTCTTTGAGGCATTCAGAAAGAATAATTCTCAAACTGTTAGCAATTTTGTAAAAATCTAAATATAATTGAAGATACATGATTAAACATGGGATTGTGTATGATTATACATGGTCATGTATGTTCAACATATGACCATATATCTTCGGATCCTAAATTTAAGGGTATATTGACGTAAATGGTCATATATGAGCATATATGATCGTATACTGCCTTATACTGTCAAATTTCGGACCCATAATCATGTATGTTCATATATATTTCGATTTTTACATGGGTTATTAAATAATCTAAGGACTTTTTCTTAATGAAAATAATAAATGTTTTTTTTTTTTTTAACTAAATTTTTTTCGAATCACCCTTAAATCCTCAGAAGTTTTTTCACATAAAAATCACTTAAATTGTATTTACATTTTGAATATTTTCATCTTTTAAAATGTTAAAAATTAGTACAATCAGTATATGATTTTTTCATATACTGATCAAATCTGTGTAAATGGTCACCCTAATTTAAAATCAACTTAAAATTTCTTTAACTCCTGCGCCTTTTTCTTAAAATTAAAAAAAAAAAAAGTTTCGTTTAACTAAAATATTCATTAATTTATTCTAAGAAGTCTATTTAAAATTCCCAAAATTCTTCTTTAAGACTCGTTCTATTAGACACCTTTATTACAAATCCGTATTTTATGAAACCATAAGAGACCACTCCAACGTAGTTTCATTGTTGAAAGGAAATTACTTTTTATATAAAAGTTTATTGAAAGAAATGAAAAAAAAAAATAGTGAATTTCAAATAAGAAGTAGCTAATTTTTGCTCTTTCTTTCCATTTTACAAAAAAAAAAAAAAAAAAAAACGAAAACCACTTGTAAAACACACAGCCTTAAAGTATGCTTTAAAATTTACAAAAAAATGTTTACTAGACATTTTGCATATTTTATAATTTATTATACTAAAAAATAGAGAAAGCATTCTAAAATACAATTTTTTTTGTTCTAGTTTGTAGCAAATGTAGTTTCTGTTTAGAAAAAACTTTTACTTTTTTTTTAGCTTAGTATATGTAGTGTATCTCTCTAGGGCCATAAAGTGAAGGTAACATAGCAGGCATTTCATTTTAGTTTTCGTCGCTATTTGGTTGTATGAGATAAAGTATGGCACACAGTGCACTTGAAGCATCATCACCAACATTATTATACACAAAAGTTATTACAGCTACTAATCCAGTTGTTGAACAAATTTTTTTGATGTTCTTGGAAAAACTGAAGGCAGGAAAAAACTAAAAACTTTTTTTTTTTTTTTTTAAATAGCTTATTATTAGATGTTGTTTAACATATAAAAGCAAAAGAAAAAAAAATTAATTTTGTTAAAATTATGCCAGGTAAAAAATTCTAGTTTATTAAATTTATATTAAACTTTAACTATTTTAAAGTTAAATTTTGTTGGAAAATATACAAACTTATTAAGAGTTTGTCTACATAAAAATGTCACTGTGTAGAGTGTATAATGCTTTGATTTATTGTACTCAATTTATGGTAAATAAATATAAACTAAACTTTTTCTTTGACATAAAACTATAAATTTATAAATAGTTTTGATTTGTTGCGTAAATATATATAACGTTTTGATAAAATATATGCTACGATTAGTAATAAAAAATGAAAGCCTTAAAATAGGCTATACACAATTAATACACTAATTAGGCTAAAGCCAGTTTAGTATTTTGTACAAATTAATACAAAATGTAGAAGAAAAATTTTTAAAATTATATAAATTTTTATTAAGCTTTATATTTATATTTATTAACTTCATGTGGCAATTATTCGTACTTGAACAGTTTCTTTCATTTCTTATTTTCTTTGGACGCTTTAATGTTATCTACAAATATATAATGAAAATGAGTGCCTAAAAGTAGGCTTAATTTTTTATTATCTCTCCTCTCCTCTAATATGGGAAGTTAGGGCATCGATAAATGCAACTTTACTAGATCAAGAGCAGAGTCAAACACGTAATATTTATCAAATTCACCTATACGTACTTTTTTTCTTATAATATTTGACATTTTGTGAAAAATTGTTTTTATCGATGCGAAAACTTCTCGCATTTAACATAAGAAACATCCACCGTATTCAGTGTTCAAGTTCAACATTGTGTTTAAGGGTCTAACTAACACTATACAATAAAATTCGGGGTTTCTGTGCCCCTAGCAGGTTTGGCTCTGTGTATATACAGTCCACATATATGACCGTTTAAAAGTTTAATTTTTTAGCCAACACTGTATGAAATAATATAAAAAACTGTATTAAGTCGTTGAAAATAAACATCAATTTTTAACTGCCAACAGTTAGAAAAAAATACTTTTTAATTTGTTTTTCAAATTGAAATTTTTTTATTTTGTATGTAATTACAAAACACAACACACACAGATGTATATATTTTTATTTTCTATGTGTGTATCTATATTTGAATAATTTCTTGTAATTTTTATTGAAATAATTTTGTATATAAACAAACTATTTTGGTAAAAAAAACAAGAAATAATTATATGAATTTGAATTTTTAGAAACAGAATATTTAAAATTTTACATTAAACAGATAATATTAACTCTTACTGAATGTTTGCAAATTTTTATAGTTTGTTTTTTGAACGATTGATTCAAACAGTTAAAAAATATATTTCTATGAATTTCAATTGATTCTTCATTTAAAAACAAACTTTACGTATTACGTTTTAAATAAACTACATTCGGTAACGGAAAATATATTGTGAATGTAGGTAATTTAAATCATTCTTTCAAGGAATATTAAAGAAGCCCCTTTTTGGGGGTTAAAATGTTCTGTAAATATGTTTGGATTGGAGTATTCAATCAAACAACTTTTTTATTGTAAAAGATTAATCGTTCAAATAATTATTCATACATTTTTTTTAACCGATTAATCGAGTATAGCCCTTTAATATATTCAGGTCGGATAACTTATGTAAAAATAATCGTTCAAATAATTATTCAGGAATTTTCAGCTCAAATAACTTATCTAAAAAAAAATAACCGGGGTTAAACGTTAACCTCTTATACTTCGATACAAATTAAACATTATTAACTATAGTTAAGCACCGAACTTTGATTATTTTACAGTCTCAATGAGTTGAATCAGAATGAACGAAGAGAGAAATTCTATTGTGAATTTATTTTTCTTTAATAGCTGTATTTTAGTTTTAACATATACCCGTTAACTAATAAAAAAAATCAAAGTACACTAAAATGTGTTTAAAGCTTATACAATATTTTACGTATGCACGTTACTTTTTTCACATCAACGTTATTAAAGTTTATCAACGTTAAAAACAGAACATTTATAAATTTTGACTTCTAGCCTAATTTTTTAGTACATCCTGTAATTTACAATATTTTTAACTTTAATTGATTTAACATCACATCTTTTACAAAGTAATAAGATTCCAAGAACGGATTCTTGTAGAGAGGACCAAAAAAAGATATACCTGTATCGGCGTTTTTAAAGTTTACGTCGGAATTTAAAGTTTCGCCCTTTTTGTACATTTTAATAGAGAATCGGCATAAGAAACCATGTGATCCTTACACTTTAGGTATAAAATGTGTTAAGCAGATTAATGTAAATAATTACGAGGAACATTTTTGTGGAACATTTTAACCCTCTAACTCCTCAATGTATAAATCTATTTTGTCTCTTTCCTGAAAAAGTTTG
The DNA here is from genome assembly GCA_949748255.1 of Eustalomyia histrio. Taxonomy (NCBI): domain Eukaryota; kingdom Metazoa; phylum Arthropoda; class Insecta; order Diptera; family Anthomyiidae; genus Eustalomyia; species Eustalomyia histrio. The sequence goes on from OX456525.1 coordinate 139,037,949, forward strand.
GAAATACCCTTAAAAGGGGGATATAACGGGTAAAAATGTTCCACAAAAATATTTGCCATAAATTTTCCTTTAAGTTTCTGAATATACCAATGACCAAAATTTAACTTGAGCGCGAGAAAAATAAGTTAAAATGTGTTTAAGCGTTAATTTCGTACTTATCCAGAATTGGGGCTAAAATGTCCCATAAATCCGTAACTAATTGTATGAAAAATTTGTGTTTTGCAAAATTTCACTATTCGAAATTTGGGCATTCTAAATTATTCGAACAATTATTTAAGAAATTGCTCGAGTAATCGATTAACGTTTAACAATCCCTGCGGGAAAAAAGGGGTTAGTTGGGAACTGGAACCTGTCCCGGGATAGGTGAAAACTGAACCGGTTCCGAAAAAACATATCACGGGATAGGCGAAAAGAGCACCGGTTCCTAAAGTACCTATCACGTGACTGGTTTAAAAGTCACGACTTGTCCTTTTAGACCAGTCCTGTGACATGTCACAAAGGGCAATTGACCCCCTCCTAGGACAAGCCCATGTTAAAGTGGTCGGTCCCGTGACCGGACCCTATCACAATGAACCGGACATGTGACGTGTCCTGGGATAGGTTATTTTCCCGCAGGGAATTGTATAGCCTAGTTCGGATTCAAATTTTACTAGCATACCAAAGACAAAAAATTTATTCCTAGATGTAAAATCGCGATGTAAAGTGTATAAAACAATGTAACACTATTTCTGAACGAAATTTTATGAAGAACTAAATATCTAAAATTATAAGAAGTCTGAACTTTAATTTATCCCTTGTATTCCTATCAAAAAATAATCTAGGATCACTTTAAATCTTTATTTAATTTTAGTAGGGGTCGCCATAAACTAAGTTGGAAATTGTATGCGCAGAATTAAATTACTAAAATAATCTAAATTTGAATTTATTGTTTGTAAATATACAAAATATATTGGCAAAACTTGACTGTACCCACGCAGCGCCAAATGCTTTGGAGGTTTTACAATACTATACAATTTTAAAACATTCATCTACCATAGAAATCATCAATCCTTATGTCATATTAACTTACATAGTATTGCAAATTTATGTGTGGTCTCAAAGGAAGAGGGGGATAAATTTCCAAATTTCTTGTTGGTCTTAAAACTGCGTAAAAATCGTGATAGATATAGGGGAGAGAAGAAAACAAGAAATGGAGAACAAAACCAAAAAGAGTATACAATCAAATCGATATATATCACTAATATTCAGGGATGGAAAAGCTTTCTTGATTTCTTTTTATTCTCTGTGTTTACTGTTCCAATTCCACTCGTTGCCCATTCTATTTAATTGCCTGTTTTTGGTGATTCAGTTCTCCTCATTTTTTATTCCATTCAATTGCAATACCCGTATTTAATTTTTTTATTTTGCTTGTTATCTATTCCATTTCATAGTGTACAAATTTGGATTAATGTTCTATTCCATTTCGTTCCACTTCACCTGCCTATAAACCAGAAGATTTATTTGTTTATTTATATTAATGATATAATTGCAAATTATATCCTAATAGCCTAACAGAGTACTAGCAACAAAGGCTATCGGCTCGTTGTAGCGAAAACAGATTAGAGCCTCTGGTGGGAATTGAACCCACGACCCCCGCACTGATACCACCTAGCCTACCGGGGCGCTCTAAACCAGAAGCTATTTTTAAGCAAAAAAGTACTGATTGTATGCCATATTTTTCAATCTTAGATTCAGATATTTTACCTTAAAAAATTCTGAGACTTCTATAAAAGAATTTTCTGATTTTGAGAAATTTGTTCTGTATAACATTTAATATATTTTCCTTAATTCTGAAAGATTTCGCCAATAAAAAAATTCTTTGATTAGAAAAATTTTTGTATAAAAAACTATACTGAACAATAATAGAATGTATAGACCAAATAAGGCAATTTTCTATAAAAAAAACTCTCAAACTTTCTATATTTTTTAACACAAAAATTCTTGACCAAAATCACATATTCTTAGACTTTTTCAACAGAAAAAATTTCAATTTCTCAGATTTTGAGATTCCTTTCCAAGAAGTCTTAATCATTCTTGCTTTACAGAAAGAAGAAATTTGTTAGACTTCTCTCAAGAGAAATATCAAATAAAATTCTGAAACAATTTCGCCCCCTTAAATGTTTAGATTGAAAAATAATTTTCCTATAAAAATATTTTGGATTCTGAGACGTTCTTAAGAACGCAATTGCTTTATAAAAGTTAAACAGATTTTACCATTTTTTAATGAAATTATTGGATTCAAAATCATTGTTAAACAAATATATGATATCTGAGTTATTTTTCCAATAGGTACTTGAAAACTTGGAATGTAATTTGTGAACGCACTATTTCACTGATCATCTCCTTTTTTTCAGTAAGCTCAACATTTTCATCACGAACGAACAACGTATGCAAATTATAAAAATGTACTACCGAAATTCGGAGTCAGTGACCGCAACTTTTAGAGCGTTAACTCCAATTTTCGGGCGTTATTCTCATCCTAGTAGACAAGCAATAAGAAGTTTAGTGCAAAAATTTGAGTGTAAATATTCATTGTGTGATGCTGCCGTGCCAGTGAGACAACGGGTTGGTCGAAGTGACGAAAATATCGCTGCCGTTCAGGCGTCCGTAGTAAACGATCCAAATCAATCGATTCCGCGGCGTTCTCAAGAACTGGGCATCACCAAGACCACTTTTTGGCGAATTTTGCGTAAAGATCTTCGTTTACCGATTATTTTTGGCCCGGATTGGAAAACGTGGACTTGGACGAAATGTGGTTTCAACAGGACGGTGCCACAAGCCACACAGCACACGTTACAATCGATTTATTTAAGAATAAGTTTGGTGAGCGTGTTATCTCAAGAAATGGACCAGTCAATTGGCCGCCTTGTTCGTGTGATTTAACGCCTCTAGACTTTTTTTCTTTAGGGATACGTCAACTGCGAAATAGCGGCCGTTACGGCCGAAAATTGGGTCCAACGAATCGATCGCTGCCGATGTGGCCATATGAACGAAGTCGAGTTCCATTCATTGATGTTTTGATGGTATTTCAAGTCTATCATAAAGTTTTCGAAATATCTCAAATGGTTTTCGTTTTATTTAAAAAAAAGTTGTCAGGTCCTTATTGGAAAACTCGATATTAAGGGCCAATTTTTTAAGCTCTGTCTTTTCAAGTTATAATTAGAAATTTTGTAGTTTAAAATTACTAGCACTACTACACTCACAATATATTTTCCGTTACCGACTGTAGTTTATTAAAAAAGTAATACGTAAAGTTTGTTTTTAAAAGAAGAATCAATTGAATTTCATTGAAATATATTTTTTAACTATTTGAATCAGTCATTTAAAAAAACAAATTATAAAAATTTACAGACATTCAGTAGGAGTTGATATTTTCTGTTAAATGTAAAATTTTATGTTTTCTGTTTTTAAAAATTGAAATTGATATAATTCTTTTTTGTTTTTTTACCAAAATAGTTTGTATATATACAAAATTATTTCAATAAAAATTACAAGAAATTATTGAAATATACATACACACAAGAAAATAAAAAATATATACATCTGTGTGTGTTGTGTTTTGTAAAATTTCATACAAATAGAAAAAAACTTCAATTTAAAAAACAAACCCAAAAATCGATTTTTTCTACTTTTTGTCAGTTAAAATTTTATGGTTATTTTAAACAACTTTCTATTGTTTTTACTACTTTTGTCAATTATTAAACAATGATTGAAAATAAACAATAAAATGGGCTGAATATAATGAAAAATCAGTAGTCCTCTTTTTGATTGTATTTTCGATTAATTTAATATGTATTTTAGATTATTTTTAACGAAATAATATTGTGAGTGTAGGAAATAATATAAATATTAAATATATTTTTGTTCATATACGGAGGTTAACCAGCTTGTTGTAAAAATGCATAGAAAAATTTCTCAATTCTTAAGACTGGCAAATTAACTCTTATTATGGTGCAAAATATTTTACGTTTTAATGATTTAGTAAGTTATTTCGTACTTCTAGTTCTTGTCATCATAATTTTCAATTTTACCTGCATACTTTTAGGCTTTAAGAATAGTGCAAAGCAAAACTTAATGTTTTGAAAAATTGCATGTTTTATAGTATTCATAAACAAAATTTTAGTGTAATTTGTAAGCAATAAATAAACTAGCTATATCATAACATAGTTACACTTAAGAATTAATACACTTGCACTGATGCAAAGTCAAACAAGGCTGACGTACTTTCACTTAAAAAAAGTACAGGAAAAAATATATAGAAGGCATAATTTCTTACTTATAATTTAGTTCTCCTCGAATATCCTCTATAGAATTAACCCTACTAAGTCCAAAAATAGTGTTAGCAGTAACTTTACTGAATAAACATTCATATAAAGTTCACCTTATAGTATCAATATTGTTTAGTGTTTATTTGATAATGAAAGAAAAAAAAAAAAAAACAGAAAACCCCTTAAAACATAACCATGATACTGAAAGCTAAAACAGTTTGTTTAAAGTTTTCGTTCCATAGGAAATTATACTTAGATATTTGTTTGTTAATATGTAAATGCATATGAGTGAGTTAGTATGTATGCATGTACATATGTATGTATGCGTAGTGTAGTAAATGTTTGGTTGTAGTTGTTAAATAGAGACAACAAGTTTTATGGTTTTGGTTGTTTGTTGTTTTTTCATTTCGAAATATTTCAAAACTACAAACAACAACAACATTACTAAAAACAACGAATTGGAAAAAAAAGTAACGATTTTTTTTTGTTGCCAAGCTGCAAAAAGTTAAAATTTATAGTTAACATTGCAAACACCACAGCAAAACTTGTTTGTGCACCATGTTCGTTCATCTACATCTATCTATTCATGTATTGCCTATGTGAAGGAAGTGATATATTGTGGTTACGTTTGCCTACTTTTAGGGATATTCCTGTTGTTGATGCTGGCTGCAACAGCAGCTGCTTGTAAATGCATAAGTGTATTTGAGTGTACTCAAGTGCTGATAGATTTGTTAGGGATTTTGTTGTTTAGAATTATGGCTTTAAATGAATTTTAAATAAAATGTTAAAATTTAAAGAAAAATTTTTCGTTATAGCTGGTTTTAAAAGGACTTAATATCGAAATATTTTATTTAAAAAACAACAAACATATTAATTAAGTACATTTCCCGTAAATTTAAAGAAACTTAGAAGACTAAGAAGCTTAGTTGGGCGTCAAATTTTAGATTTTTAAAATTTATTTTCTATTTTTAAATGCTAAATAATTTTTTCTTCAATCGGTTCTTGGAAACATAAAAATATATTATTATACAATATTTTTATATAATATAAGATAATAATCGTTCTAATGTGGTTCTTAGCGTAGCATCTGTTGATGATAATGATAGTGAGGAAGATGATGGTAATAATGCTTTTAAATCTCCCAACTAGTTCTTGTTTTATTAACAAATAATGTTTTTATATAATATATAATATATTTTTAATTTTTTTATTGATGATTTCAAAATATTTTTATAATTTAAATTTATACAACTCTGTTGTTAATAAAAATAGTATAAATTTTTTAAACATTTTGTCGATTAACATAAGAAGTGTTTCTTCTATTAATAAATTTAACAAATTTAAATATGAATTAAGTCAGTTTGCAAGACTGCCTAATATAAAAACTATTCAAGAAACCTGGTTCAATAATAAATGCATTAATCTTTACACAATTCCTGGCTATGAATCTGTCACTGTTGTAGAAGAGATGGATTTGGAGGAAACTCTGTGTTCGTTAAATCTCAATTAAATTACAAAATTTTAACAAATATCAGTAAAGATTATATGGATATTATAGCAATAGAATTATTCAACGTAAAAATATTGAATAAACCATTGATTTTTACGTCAGTGTATCGGTCGCAGAAATGTAATATGCAAAACTTATTAAAGGAAACAGAAAATCTGTTTTATTCGTATACTAATGGTCCCTGTATGTTTCTTGGAGATTTAAATGTTGACATGTTATCCAGCAGTATAAATCAAAATTCTTTGCTTAATATTTTATCTGAGTTTAATATGCGTTCTTGTCATGATCTTGTAACAAGACCTCAAAGCAATACATCATTAGACTGCGTTTTTACAAATATATCTTAAGAAGTTTTTGTACACTCTATTGAAAATGAATTAAGTGATCATAATATGATAAGCTGTGGGCTTGAAATGGATATAATTAGCCAGGATGTAGTTATTGAGAAGAAATATAAAATTGATTATGACCAATTTGGGCGCTACATAGATAATGGTTTTTCAAGTGGAAACTTTGGTACTTCTGATGATTTGTGTGATAAATTCATAAACACTTTTTCTGCTGCTGCATCGCATTGTACAAAGATAACTACCAAACGTTATAATATTTATGAAAAGATAACTCCTTGGATAACTGATAATTTATTATCTTTAATAGTTTATAAAAATTCTTTATTGATAGCTCGAAGGAAAAATCGAAAAAATTCAGCAATATATAATCAACTGAAAAGGATAAGTAAAGTCATTAAATTATGTAATAATAATCTAATGAACGAATATTATATGAAAAATATAAATTTGTGTGCAGGTGATCCAAAAAAAAACTTGGAAATTTTTGAATAAAGAGCTTGGTCGTGATAGGCATGATGCGAAAACTATTTTTAATGATAATGGTGATATTTTAACAACTAATGAAAGAAAAGCTTCGGCTTTTAATAATTATTTCTTCAGGAGCATTAGAAATATGCATACAAAAATAACTGTAAATTTAGATGATGATATCAACTTTTATCATACATTAATACCAGAGAGAACCAATTTTGCTCTTCAAAAAGTTGATAAAACAGAAATTGAAAATGTTTTAGATAATTTGAAAACTAATAAAAGTCCAGGTTATGATAGCATAACCCCTAAACTATTACTTACAAGAAAAGAATTGGTAGTTGAAATATTAACAGATATTTTTAATAAGCTTGTTGATGAAGGTAGTTTTCCGAATGCCCTTAAATTACACAAGATAATACCCATACCTAAAGTAATTGGATCGAGTAGAATTGAAAATTTTCGACCAATTTCGGTGCTAACCGTAGTTGATAAAATTTTTGAAAAGGTGATTTTCGACCAATTTTCTACTTATCTTAAAGGAAATGACATTTTGTTTGAAAGGCAGTTTGGTTTTCAAAAGGGCGCCGGTACTGAGGAAGCAGTGGTCAACGTAGTTGAATATATATGTGGACAGTTAGATGCTGGTTATAATGGTGTAGCAGGAGTATTTTTTGATTACTCCAAGGCATTTGATTTGGTAAATCATGATATATTAATAAGAAAACTGGAAATTATTGGTCTTTCACATAAAACCTTAGAAGTTTTTCAACATTATTTGTCAAACAGAATGCAGTTTGTAAAGGTTGGCGAATGTAGTAGCATTATGCTACCAGTGAATTCTGGAGTTCCACAAGGTAGTGTCCTTGGACCACTTTTATTTAAAATTTATATAAATGATGTTAAAAATATTAATTTCAACGGCAAGTTGTTTATGTACGCAGATGACATATGCATATTTTATGGATATAAACATGTTAAAGTTTTACAGACGCAGATTGAGTATGACTCTGCTATCCTTTCAGAGTTTTCAAGATTGAATAAACTTGTTCTTAATTCAGATAAGACCAAGTTTGTGAGATTTAAACCACATCGTTCTAGAAATGAAGAAAAAATTTTTGTGCATATTGATCGTACCCTGATAACTGAATCGGATAAGGTAAAATATTTAGGCATATATTTTAATCATAATTTACTCTGGGATACGCATATAAATTTGTTAAAATCAAAAATTTCGTCTGGAATCGGTGTTCTTTATAAGTTTAAAAATAAACTTAGCTGTGATGTGAAAATGCTGATTTATCAATCACTCATACACTCGCATTTGACTTATCTACCAATTATTTACGGTTGCAGAGAGAATACTTCGCTAAAATCTCTTCAATCTGCTCAAAATAAAGCTCTAAAACTAGTGTTCAATCTACCAATACGGTATTCCACATTGGATCTTTTTAGAATATATGCTAAAAATGTATTGCCAATTCGTGGTCTTTATAAACATAAAATTTTAATGTATATTTTTAAAACAACTAGAAGAGATGTCAATCAGCCCATACAGTTTACCCAGAATGTAGTACGTACACAAAGAAATACCAGACAAGCTTTAAACTTAAGCTCTGTAAGATGTCGTTTGGATTTAACTAAACAGCGCATTGCATTTTCTGGACCACTTGAATATAATCAACTACCAGTAAATTTAAGGAGTATTCAATTTGTTTTATATATATTATTGAATAAATGAAAAAATACTTAAAAAAAAAAAAAAAAAAAAGATATGATAATATATGATTTAATATTTGCAAACAAATCTGAGATATTGTTATAAACACTCAGAAAAAAAAGTTAGTAGAAAAATTTGTAAACCTTTTTCAATCCCACTTTATCATTTTTGTACTGATTTTTAGTAAAAAATTATTATTTTGCAAATCTTTTTGCTATTTACATTTTACAAATTACAGAGTTTTTACAGAATATTTACAATTTTTTTTGCTAATTTCAGAAATCATTTTACAAATTTTTTAAAACCGATTTGCTAAAATTAGCAAAAAATTTACTTATTTTAAAAACTTAAATTGCCTTAAAATGTTACATAGATTAAAAAAGGGATCGGAACTGAATATACCGACTCATGTCTGAAAATAGGACATCCAATTAAAATAGCACTAAGAGTTTTTTTTTAGTTCTAAAAATCAGCCCTAAAACATTTAAAATTTGACCGCAAAAGTAAAAAAAAATATCTAAAATATTTTTCGAAACAGAAATTACCAAATTAAAACAAAATGATAAATTCGTTTATGTTTTTACAATTTTTAAGCCTTTAATTTTGTTTTTAATTTTGTATAAAATATTTTTTGAAAAAATAAATTAAATAAAAAAAATTTGATGCTCGATAAAAAAAAAAAATTTATAATTTTGTACTAATATTTAGTATTTTTTTTTTGGCTGATTTTAGCAAACAGTTTTTAAATTACACTTAACAAAAAGTATACTAAAATTTAGTAGTGGCTACTAATTTTTCTACTAATTTCATTGTACTACACGTCAGCAGACATGTGTTGCTAATGCATGGTTTTCACTATTTCATTTTTAACGTCAATTTGTCCAAATTATTCGCAATTGTATGAAAACAGGTTGTCATATGGTGTCGTCTGAGTTTGCAGTCAGTAATGCACACGAACTGCCGTCTAAAATGACAGACAAGTGAAAACGTCAAATTCCAGTTTGTCAACAGATATGGCAGCATTTTTAATCTAAAATAAAATTGACAACAAGTTGTCAATTTTTTTTTTGTTTGACGATCGCAAAGCTGTTATTTTTTTAATTTTTTTTTTTGCTGGAAAAATTAATTGCAATGGAAATTTTTTAAATAAAGAAAGAAATGGTAATGTTATAACACAAAACGCCGCACTAGTTATAGCCATTTGTTTGTTTTTTTATCATTCTTAAATTTTTTCCACTTTTTATTGAACACAAATTAATATTTCTAATCAGCTGTTTGCTCGCCTCCATATATTTGACCTTTGTAATGAAAACGGCGTCAACTGACACCAAAATTTGACATAAGTCTTTGACCCGCTCTGCTTTATCGACTTATTGTCAGTTTTTAAGATGTAATGAAAACGCATATGACACAAAATGACGAGAATTCATTTGAGTCAGTTTTTGTTGTCAGTTCATATGACATAATGAAAACCAGGCATAAGATTAGCAAAAAAAAAAAACCGCTAGGCTCAAATTAGCAAAATTTCCCGTAATAACAGCAAAATTTTCAATTGCCATTAGAGACTTTTTTTGGTGAGTGTATGGTTTCATATCTAAAGTATGTTTGACATATAATATACATATTTAGATGTTGGTTAAATGTCAATGGTTTTAAATCCCAGCCAGGGATTTAAAATCAATTTTATTTTCTTATTAATATTTTTTTACAAAACTTTAAAATTATAGTATATTATAGTAATCTAGGTTTTTATAATTATGATACATGATATTTGATTTCAAAGCTACTATTATTGAGTGTTTCATACTAGAGGCCGCCACTAGTAACATATTCCAATGCCTTCCAGCTAAAAGCTATTGTGAATTAGCGTCTTTGACAGCTTGTGTCATTTGAATGAAAGGTAAGTAATAATACTAAGAGCTCTTCGAACGCCAAAAAAAGGAAGGGTTTTTTGCATCGCATTATGAGTGGTGATGAAAAGTGGATTCATTACAACAACTTCAAGCGAAAAATGTCATAAGTTTTGCCCGCACAGCTATCAACATCCTTCGCAAAGTCGAATATTCATGGTATAAAGCTTATGCTCTGTATTTAGTGGGACCAGCGCGGGGTGATCTACTACGTGCTACTCAAACCGAATGAAAGGATCACAGGACCACGCTATCAGATTCAACTCATGCGTCTAAAACGCTCATTGAAGCAGAATCGGCCAGAATACGAAGAATAGCAAGACAAAGTGATTTTGCGGCATTACAACGTTCTCAAGACCTGTCAAGACCTACTTGAAAACTGTGAAATAAGAAGTCCTACCCCACCCACCGTATCCTCCAAACATTGTTCCTTTCGACTACTACTTGTTCCGGATAGATGGCACAGAGCCACATGGCAAAAAATGGGTCGATCATTTGATGTCCGCAAAAGGCGAATCAATGGACAATGGACAATAGTTTGAATAGTTTAAATGGACAATAGTTTAAATAATATATTTGTTGTACAATAAATCCGTAAATTTAGATAAAAAACCTTTATTAGTAATTCAAGGTGGTAATAAGTGATAAAAGTTTATATTTTTGTTTTAAATATTGTCATTTATTCTCCACATTTTTTCTTAGTCTGTAAAATATGATTACACTGAAAGCTCTACTAAAGGACAGCTCCCGCAGCCGAATGGCTTCCATAGACGGACGAATTTCTTGATCCTTTCTTGGAACTTAATAAGGAAAAAACTATCTTCTAGGTGGGCATCTCCCGTAACCGGACAAAATCAGCGCGACGGTCTGTGTTCGCCTGTGGGAGCTTTCACTGTATATACGTATAAATAAATATAATTATATATAATTATATATAATCAGATAAGAACAGAAATAATTTAGTCTCATAAATTTAGTCATTACATATATTTTTCTCCATTTTTCAAATTTAATATTAAATTACAAGGGCAGGTCAAATAGTCCGTGACTTTTCGAACTTCCCTCGTAGTTATATGAAATGCAACACTGCTCCTATCAAGTACCACCTGTTAATAGACTACTGTCAAATTTTGAGCAAGTTTCGTCATTTACTTTGCGTTTAACAGCTGTTCAAAACATACAACCTCGTGGATTTTTTAAAATATGGAAAAAAGTGAATTTCGAGTGCTCATTAAACATTATTTTTTTCGAAAAAAAAAACCGTCAATCAAACCAAGGAAAAGCTTGATAAATACTATGGGGACTCTGCACCATCGATTTCAATGCTAAATAAGTGGTTTACTGACTTTCGTTGGTGTCGCACAAGTACAAATGTCGCTGAACGTTCTGGACGGCCAATTGAGGTCAATACACCCGAAAATGTCGAAAAAAATCGACGATATGGTGTTGGAGATTGAGTGTGCGATATATTGTGGAAGACATAGGCATCTCACATGGTTCAGTGGTTTTAATTTTGAAAGATCGTAATCGACCACCAACGGAATCGTGTGACAGCTTAGTTTCTATTACAAAAATCCATGAAGTAGACTACGAATTGCCCCCTCATTCGCCTTATTCTCCCCATTTAGTCCCCAGTAACTATTTCCTATTTCCAAACCTGAAGAAATAGCTCGGTGGAAAGAGATTTAGCTCCAACGATAAAATTATTGATCCAACAAATGCCTATTTTATGAACCTCGAAAAATCCTGCTGTTAAACAGAAAGTAAATGACGGAACTTGCTTAAAATTTGACAGTGGTCTATTAACAGGTGGTTCTTGATGGGAGCAGTGTCGCATTTCATATAACTACTAGGAAAGTTCAAAAAGTCACGGACTTATTGATATGCCTTCTTATGTAAAATGGACCTTTTCGGATGACGAGAACGGAGCTGGGTTAATATGCCAGTACCATGCAAGATCTGGAATGGGGAAAATGTTGGTGCGATCACAAAAGTCCTGTGAGATGACCTAGATTTGGGCAGGTCAAGGAGAATCTTAAAGCTGGGAACACGGGAAATGGCCAACATGATGGGAATTCTCAAAAGCTACTCTGCAGTATGATCACACCATTCGAAATTGGAGAGGAGGATCATGAGAACTTCTTCTGTTTCATCCTGGCATTCGCATTCAAAGTAGGGCAAGGCATTGGCACGGAATGTTATACAGTCATTGGATTGCTTACGGGGGGTTGATTTGGTAAAACTGAAGGGATACCTGAGGCATTCTGAATACTTCAGGCAGACTGGATTGTTTATGAATTTTGGAGAGCATGCCGATTCATGATCATGAAGGGCGAATGGCCTTTTTCTTTTCAACCTAACCTATATTGAGTCCCAAAAATATAATTATATATGTAGTCTAATAAAGTCAGGCATTATGTGTAGCAGTATCTGGCTGTGTAAGTTAAGCAGCAGACCCAATTCAAATCCTATCGAAAGCATTGTTTTTTTTCTAGAATTTTAATTTTTTTTTTATTTTTAATTTCTTTTAAAGTTTTTTAATAAAGTCGGTTCGATCTCCCAATTTTCGAATAAATTTGTATCTTGCTTAATACCCCAATATATTGCTGAGTCTAATTTGATTTGCCATTTTTCGGATCAAATAAGATCAGCTAGATTTTTTTTCAGATATTAAATAAAATCAATTTGGATATGATTAAATATAGCAGCACATAATTTTTTTACTCGGGAATTTACACTCAGAAAAAAAGTTAGTAGAAAAATTTGTAAACGGTTTTCAATACCACTTTAAAATTTTTGTACTGATTTTTAGTAAAAAAATTATTATTTAGCAAATCTTTGTGCTATTTACATTTTACAAATTACAGAGTTTTTACAGAATATCTACAAATTTTCGTTGCTAATTTCAGAAATCATTTTACAAATTTTTGAAAACCGATTTGCTAAAATTAGCAAAAAAATTAATTAAAAGTCGATATTGAAGGAAATGTTATTTCTAATAATTTAAACTTATACATACAAACTTAAATTGCCCTAAAATGTTACATAGGATTAAAAAAGGGATCGGAAGTGAAGATACAGACTCATGTTTAAAAATAGGACATCCACTTAAAATAGCACTAAAAAGTTTTTTTATTTCTAAAAATCAGCCCTAACAACAATTTAAATTTCACCTTAAAAGTAAAAAAAAAATTGACTAAAATATTTTTCAAAACAGAAATTACCAAATTAAAACGAAATGATAAATTCGTTTATATTTTAAGAATTTTTAAGATTTTTAAGCCTTTGATCTTTTTTTTTTTAATTTTGTATAAAACATCTTTTAAAAAATATAATTAAAATTTTTGATGCTCGATAAAAAATAAATCTAAAACTGTACTAATATTAATAGTATTTAGTAATTTTTTTAGCTGATTTTAGCAAACGGATTTTAAATTCCACTTTTCAAAAAGTCTACTAAAATTTAGTAGCGGCTACTAATTTTTCTACTAATTTCATTGTACTACACGTCAGCAGACATGTGTTGCTAAGATTAGCAAAAAATACCGCTGGGCTCAAATTAGCAGAATTTCCCGTTATAACAGCAAAATTTTCAGTTACCATTACAGACTTTTTTTGGTGAGTGTAGCTCCAAAGTAGAAACAGGTTACGGAACTAGTTTCATTATGTAAATATGTTCAAGTGGAACCGGTTGTAAAATCGGCGATGCTTTATTGTAAGTCAGAATAATAATTTATGTCCATATTTTTCTTCATAAGTTTCGTGATTTACTCTAAAACTTTTTGGATCCATATCGCAGGGAAATTTTAAAAACTTACATATTGCATATATTTTGCAAGGAACTAATGGCATTAATTTCCTGTATTCAAAAATTGGCCTTAATGATGATTATTCACCCTACGTATAATTAATATAGATTACTTAAATTACTCATACGTATGTATATGTTTATTTAATTATTAAAAAAACATAATTTTATCATACTTTTTAATTCTCCTTTTTTTTAAATATTTACTTTTAAGATAATTAAAATCATTTTGGGTTTATAAAATTTTATAAATCACGTAACGTGAAAACTCAAAAAATCAACATCAAAAATTAATGAATAAATATAAATACCGTAAAGAAGAACAAACAAAAAAAACTCCATTGATATAATCTACTGCAGTATTGTGGAATGATTAATTTACCCTGAACAATCTACACGATTACACACAAAAGCCTTTTTAATATGTCTACATAATTTCAATTTCAGTTAACAAATATTGAAACCTACTGTTTTTTTAACAACAGGAAAATATAATCATATCATAAACAGTGATATAAAAAGCCCCAAAAAATTATTAAGAAATTTTTAGGAATTTAATTTAAACATTTTTCCAAAAGCTAAATTTTATAAAATTTGGAAGAGTTCCCGATTTTGAAACAGTTCCCCATTTTGAGAATTTATAAAAAAATATGATATTTATCAATTTGAACCACTGTTTTATAATAAAACAAATATATTATATAAAAATATAAATGTTAAAATAAATATATGAATGTAAGGGAAGAATCAATGTTTACACAAATATGCCACATTAACGTGCATTTAATTTTTCTGTCATACTTTTATTTCGTTGTTTTCAGCATCAGCGTTGTCATAATCATCATCATCATACTCTCATATATTTTCTTTTCATATTTATTTTTATTATAATATTTTGTTTTCATGTTAAGCTGGTTGTCAATTATAATGGTGGTTATGTGAATACCATACATATATGTACAAGCAGATGTATATATGTATTCACTTGTACGTATTACCTATGAGACTTTTCACATCAACTGTTTAAAAAAATTATAGCTTATCAATGGCAAACTCACACTATTAGCTGTCCTAAATGATATGAATAAAACATGGAAGAACTTTTTAAATTTTTTCAAAAACTGAGTGTTTTAAAAATTGAGAAATTCAAGATTATTTTAATACATAAGTTGTTTTTTTGATTTAATTTTGGAAATGCTGCAAATTTAACTTTTCTAATACAGTTTTTTATTCAATAAAAAATTTAAATATTTGTTCTAAGACAGTATTCAACTAGAGTTCTACTAAAATTGTTTTCAAGGCATTTTGCCCTGCTAATTTAAAGTCAAAAAGGGATCCATCAAATCGCGTTTTTAAATATGGGACTTTATTTTTTTTTGATGCCTGACTCAAGCAAACATTTTGTGGCTCAATATTGATGAGTATTAGTTCAAGATCTTTTGTTATTTTTAAGAATCCATGCAAAAATCGTAAGATATATGAACATACATGATCTTGTAGGGGATAGTATATGATCATACATGGGCATACATGGTCATATACGTTCATGTATGGTTCAATATATGGCCATGCGTGATCTCCTATATGATCATATATCTTTGGATCCGAAATTTGAGGGTATGTGGCCACATATGAGCATACATTAATATATGATCACATATAACCATAAACGGCCATAAGGACTTGAATTTCGGATCCGAAGATATAACAGGCCAATTAAGAAGTCCCCGGCCTGACACATAGATGGCGATAAGATTTTTAGTTAGCACTAACCTTCAAAAGACACGTGCATAACTGACAACTGTCGGATCATTAGTTTGTGAATTATAGCATTTTGAGTGAAGCAACTTTTGTTATTAAGAAAAAAATGGATAAAAAGGAATTCCGCGTGTTGATAAAATATTGCTTTTTGAAAGGAAAAAATACAGTTGAAGCAAAAACTTGCCTTGATGACGAGTTTCCGGAAACTGCCCCAGGAAAATCAAACATCAAGGATTGGTATGCTAAGACGGTAAACACAGTGGACGTGGACGCTAAAAAAAGGTTGTTACGGACGAAAACATCAAAAAAATCCACAAAATGATTTCGAATGACCGTAAATTGAAATTGAATGAAATAGAAGGTATTCAAAAGATATTAACTGAACGTGTACATCATATCATTCACGAATATTTGGGTATGAGAAAGCTCTGTGCAATGTGGGTGCGGCGCGAGCTCACTTATGACCAAAAACAAGTCAGTGAAAACGAAGGCGAAAATCCATGAATTGTACTTCAAATTGCTTCCGCATCCACCGTATTCTCCAGATCTGGCCCCCAGCGACTATTTCCTGTTCTTAGATCTCAAAAGAATGCTCGCTGGGAAGAAATTTTCGTCGAATGAAGAGGTGATCACCGAAACTGAGGCCTATTTTGAAGCAAAAGACAAATCGTACTACAAAAATGGTATCGAAAAGTTGGAGGGTCGCTTTAATCAGTGTATCACCCTTAAAGGGAACTATGTTGAATGAAAAAAACGAATTTTGCAAAAAAAAAAAAATGTGTTTTAGTATGGTAGGCCGGGGACTTTTCAATTGACCTGTTATGGTATGAGATCACGCATGACCATATATTGAACCATACATGAACGTATATGACCATGTATGCTCGTGCATGATCATATACTATCCCATACATGATCATGTATATTCATATATATTTGGATTTTTACATGTGAATTTAAATTAAACATTAAATGAGTTTTTTTTTTAAAGACAAGGAATACTCGGGAAATTCTTCCTACTAATTAATTAATGTTGTTGCTTTCTTTGGAAAAGGGATAGAGGAGAGCTGAAAGGTGGTGAATTGAACACGCAACCTTCTGTGTAATAATCCAACGCGGGTTATGTAATTTTAAATTAAAATACACCAATTAACACTTTTTGAATGAAATCCCATGTTTATTATTCAAAGGTTGGATAATTACTAATGACTAATACTTAGTTACTAAAATGGTTTAATGATTGGAAAGTTCTTAAATCTAGTTTTGGGTATTTATATAAAACGAAAATGGGATAAAGTTAAATAATTAAGGAAATAATAAAATGAAAAGAAGAAAGTAATAAAATATGATGAAGAGAGTAACGATGTCAAATTAATATCGTAACTCGCGCTAACTATTACACCACAACGCCATGGTATAATTAGGTTGGTCCGGGTATAAAAAGTTTGTGCTGCCGAAAATATCCACTTATAGTACGAGGGCGGATCAATAAGTCCGTGACTTTGTGAATGAAAACCACTTAGTCCGACGTTTCTCCAATTTATGTATCTTTTCCAAGGTCCATAAAATAGGCATTTTTTTGATCAATAATTTCATCGTTGAATCTCTTTCCACCGAGCCATTTCTTTAGGTCTTGAGATAAAAAATAGTCACTGGGGCCTAAATCCGGAGAATATGGCGGATGAGGTACCAGTTCGTAGCCCAATTCATGGAATTTTGCCCTTGAGACTACACACGCAAACGCGGAACCCATCTTGCAGACAGCTTTCTTAAATCCAACTGATCATTTAAATTGCATCAACAATCTCACGCACTTTTACTCTTCGATCGGCCAACACCATATCGTCCAGAACGTTTAGCGTCATTTGTACTTGTGTGCCACAACGAAAGTCAGTAAACCACTTTTTAACCATTGAAATCGATGGTGCAGAGTACCCATAGTATTTATCAAGCTTTTCCTCGGTTTGATTGACGGTTTATTTCGCAGAAAATAATTCACTTTTTTCCATTTTTAAAAAAATCTACGAGGTTGTATGTTTTGAAAGCAAAGTAAATGACGGAACTTGCTTAAAATATGACAGTTGTCTATTAAAAGGTGTTAATTGTGGGAGCAGTGTTGCATTTCATATAAATACCAAGCAAGTTCGAAAAGTCACGGACTTATTGATCCGCTCTCGCATACCAATCGACCCATATAATCCCACCTTCCCGGTATTTTTCGGCAATTTCTCTCAGATTTAACTCTATGTATTTCCGAACATTCCTGGAATTTTTAACATTTCTCACATAACACGAATTTTTATAAGAAAATTCAATGATTTGCAAGCGTTGTTCGTTTGTAAGTTGATTCATGTTTAAATTATAGACCAAGCCGAACATGTTTGACAGTTACATGTTGCACGAAAACAGCTGAGCTGCCAAAAACAGTGTTGCCAGAAAAAAAGTTGCTAAAAAAAATTCCCCCTTAATATAGAAGAAAAATACTAATTTTTACTAATTACTTTCAATCTGAAGTATTCAAAAATTTATTTCTCTAAAACGATAGAAAAACATGTAATCTTTTTTATACCCTCCACCATATATGGTGAGGGTATATATCAGTTTGTCATTCCGTTTGTAATATGTCGAAATATAGGTTTGACACCCCATAAAGTATATATATTCGTAATCCTTATGCAATTTTAAGTCGATTTAGCGATGTCCGTCTGTCTGTCCGTCTGTCTGTCTGTCTGTTGAAATGGCGATCACGACGCGAAGACGCAAGCGGGGGTGCCAATTTTTACCCAGATTATTGAACATCCTCCCGAGCCGTTTGGTATTTGAAATGGGCGAAATCGGTTTAGCGGTTCAAAAGTTATGAGTGAAAATGTGAAGGTACCTCTAAATTTTCCATACAAATTTGTACAATTTTTCTGTATCTATTTTAATTTTCTGTTAAGTAAGTAAAAATGTTATTAAGTCTTCTTCTTGTTCGACTACATTTATTGTCTTTCATAATATGAGAATAATAACATTCTTAGAGCTATATGTGTGTTACTGTAATAACTAAGTTAACGTAAAAAGCAACATTGTTAAAGTCGATAACAGAGCAGACCTCTGTAAATAACATTACTTAAACTAAACAAATAACATTACTAAAACTAATTAACAAAAGTTCTGTTACATAAATTGACAAAACATATTCATATAACAGTTCATCCAAAATTTAGTATATACGTATATCATATTCAGCCCCTATGATTGCTGGAGGATGGGCTCATGTAGAATGAGGTAAGGTCCAGAGGAGCTGGATTGTCGTTAATACGTCCATTGATGGTGTTTTTCTCGTTTTCGTATATTTGGCTGACAAGCAAATTATCGTGTAGCTCAAGTTTCTCAACAAATCTGGCTTGCAACGACATGGCGTACCTACAGAAGGGTAGAACATCGGCATTTTCATAGACGTAACTATTTAAAAATCGTTTTATCAAATTTTCATAATTTTTCCCAATGCATTTTCTTATGATTTTCCATTTAGAGACTAGCTCTGCAGCAAAATATGCCTAATGGAGAGAATGCACATTCTGATTGGCCATCTATTGACAAATAGTTACAACTCATGTTCTTTCTTTAACAAATTAATTTCTTTGCTGTATTCTCTCCATTAAACAAACACCTTTCAATTTTTTAAAGAAAGAATATTCGTGAAAATGTAAATGTGCCTCTAAGTTGCCCATACAAATTAAGTACAATTTCATAGTAGCGACTGGTACATAACATATTTTCTCATATTTTTTTCACCAGTCGCTTAGCAGTAAATATTTTGTATTCACCTCAAAAATTTTTTCACCACTAAAATTTTTTTTCATAACAAAAAATTGTTTCACCTCAAAAATTTTTTTTCACCTCTAAATTTTTTTTCTTCCAAAAAAATTCTTTTCACATCTAAAAAAGTTTTTCACCTCAAAAAATTTTCTCACCTACATAATTTTACTTCAAAAGTTTTCTTATATTATTTGTATCAAAAAACAGTAGAGAACATCTTTTAAGGATATTGGTGGAGGGTATTCAAAGATTTGGCACAGGGTATTCAAAGATTTGGCACAAATTAATATAAAAATAAAATTTTTTATATTTAAAAAAAAATAATATCTATTACACGAAAAATTCAGCACTGGTTCCAATACTCGTTTTGAGGGGAAAGCCTCATATACATTTTCAATACAAATTTTGGTATGTGTGGTGATGCAGTAAGTTATGCTCTCCTCAGCCTTTGGTATGTTTTGTATGCTACCAAAAATATTTGAAATTGTTTTTTTTTTTTTCATTTATGTATGTGACATTTTTATACTGTCATAACGTAAACGTAGAAATATTTATTTTTCCTGGTTTCTACCATATTCTGGTGGATTATTTTCTTTACTTTTTTTGCAAAAGGCATTAGGAGTAAGTAAAGTCAGTTTATTTACTTTAGGATAAATGAAACAAAATTTAACGAGTTTTAATTTATTCTGAAGGTTGTAACATCATGTTAATAAATGACATTTTAATTTAAATAAATTTAGAAAAAAAAAATGAAAAATATTTTTATTAAAATTAATTTCATTTAATAATAAACCAAAAATGGCGGTAATAGAAATATATTTGTATCAAAAGAATTTTAGGCAAGATATATATATTTTGAAAAGTTTTTAAACCACCAAGAATAATGTTATTGATATTTTTGGCGCCCAACGTAGACTCTATGCTTTATTTTAATTCCCTTTACATTCACATAAGAAGAATTACCAAAATAATTATAATTTTCACAACCTCCGTTACATTTTTGGTCAATTTTAAATTTCTTTAAAACAAAAAATTTTTTGTTTATTATTTGTTCTTACATCATCCAGCACTAAGACAAATAAAATTAATTGTTTTAAACACTTTATCAATGTCTATAGCACAAATCCATCATTTATTTAACTTTGAAGTGTAATATATTAACCGCATACCTGGGAATAATTCATTGAGTAGATTAAATAATTTATTTTTCTTTATGTGCGTTTTCAGTAAACTTACGTTGTACTATAAACAATATTATTAATATTAATCATGTGTCATTTTTTACTACCCACTTTAATTTTATTTGCTTTCTTAATGTAATAAAATGGTAAGTTTTATTTTTTAAAAGTTTTCTTGGGAGTAATTAAGTTATATTTTTCTTACTTATAATTAAAACAAATTATTCATAGAACTCATATGTCTTGGTGGGTTTTACGACTTTTTGTTTTTGAGAACTAAAAATTGTTTTATTGTATTTTTTTTAAAGCATTTTTGCGTTTCTTTCCCTCTCTCCCACTTCTGGTAATCTTTTTGTGCGTCGTTTGAACAAAAAATTTACTAATAAACATTAAATTGTTTAACAAATTTTAACTTTTTTCGCTTTGATTTACCATCGGCTATTTTGAAAAATCTTTTACAGATTTTCACACATTCACTGTACATTAATTTCAAACTTTTTTCCAAAACTAAGAGGTTCTGACAATGGATTATGGCAGTGGAGATAAAAAAGAAAAAATATACGTGTGTTGGCGTTTTGAAAGAATTTTATTTTAAAGGGTGTTAAAGTTTCGCCTCTTTGGTCTGTTCGTGCAGCATATTGGTATATGAAACTATGTGTTCTGTACATCTGAGGTGTAGGGTATGTTTAGTAACTTTGTAGGAAATATTAACGCAAATATTTTTGTGGAACATATTAACCCTCTAACTTACCCTTATACAAGCAAAGAAAAAAATGTTTGGGTCAATCATATTCAAGGAGCATCATATATTTTTGGGTTTATGGTTGCGCCAACCATAGTCGTACTATAATATGTTTATCATATTATGATAATAAAATAACCATATTTTTACCATAAAATGGTCCCTACAGTTATGTTATGGTGCGAAAATTACCATATTATTGTCCTTAATAAATATGTTATATAAAATTTATCATTATATGATCGCACGTAATCTTAGTATGCTCAAAATTTTATTATATTATTGTCCCTCATAACTATATTATGATTCCTGGTTTATCATTATATGATCCATAATCTAAGAAAATTTCTTATAGGAAAAGTTCTTAGAAACTATGAAAAGCTCTTTAAATTTAAGAATATTTCCTTTAGAAATGTTTTTTTCTAAAAAAAATTGATATTAAGGACTTTTTGAAAATTTTCACGTTTTTCACGTTTTAAGAGGTCATATTTTTTTTCGGTGTCTAATCGAAATTTTGAGCTCTGATTCTGAAAGAGGATTAAATTTCGCATAGGAGTAGAGATATTGCATTATTTTTTTGGTCCGATAACATAAATAAATAAACACGTTGAAAAGTTAGCAAAAATTCTGATCACCTCGGCGTTAATGGGTTAAGGAAAAAATCATAGATTCTAAGAACTTTTCTTACAGAAAACTTTGATTCTGTAGACTTTTTTTTGTAAGAAAAATACTTACAATTTTTTTGTTAGACATTTTTAAGATTTTTTTTTAGAAAGTTTTTATAAATTTTTGTGTAAGAAAATGTCTTTAGAATCAAAGAATATTTCTACTAGCAATAGTCCTTAAAATCTAAGTATTTTTCATGATGAAAAGTCTTCAAAATCTTTGAAGTTTTCTTTTTAAGAAACAGTTTGAAGAATCTGAGAATTTTAGTTTAATGAAAAGTCTATAAAATCTAAAATTTTTTTTTATCAGATAAATTTATAAATATCTGGTATTTTGTGTAAGAAACCTTTTCGTACAAAAAAAAAAAAAAAATAATCAAGGTTTCTACAGACTTTTTCTTATAAAAAAAATACTTTATTAAAATTTCAGAACTTTTTACAAGGAATTAATTAATAAACATATTTAAAAAAATCCAATTGTTTTTATTGAAAAGAATTAAAAAATATAAAATCTTTGAATATAAACATTTTGACAATGAATTGATTAGTGTAAATAATATTATAAGTATAAGGAATTTTCGAAAACCCAGTTTAAAAAAACTCTTCTAGTTGAAAAAAAAAATTAACTGAATCTAAATGAGTCAATTGATGAAATGTTTTGACATGTGAAAGGTATTTTCTACCCATTTGATATTTGTCCAGTTTTAGTAAACAATATATGATTGTTTTTTAAAACATTTTGTAGAAAAAACAAACTAACTGAACTGATAAAATTTAGTTTTTCATGAAAACAAGACAATATTATGATTGTAAAGGTTAAAGTCATGTTTCATTTGATGTAAAATTGTTTGTTGATTGCTGCCAACATTTTATCGTTGCATAATTATCATATTTTTTCATAGTCATAATTTTTGTTACCACAGTATGGTTACAGCCAGTCGTTATATAAAATAGAAGGTGTCAATCATAAAATAGTAAAATATTTACTAAATACTGATGGTAGCGACCATGTTGATGGTTAGAAACCCAATAACTTGGTTCTGACAACCATACCCGATTGCAGCAAGCACACTATGTATAGTAGCAGTGATCATATTGCAACTATGTTTTTTCTCTGTGTGTAATGGTAATTTTTTGGCTATATTCTAAGAAATCGTAAAAAATACCCCTAAGAAGCGGGAGGCCATGAATGAAATGTTCTACAAAAATGTTGGCATAAAATTTTACTATATACATCAGAACACAACAAAGCCCAAAACTTGTCGCAAACAATAAAATACAGTCAAATTCAAGTTTGCTCATTAGAATTCTAGTCAGATTTTTTTTGTTGCCTCTACCAGAATCCATTGTTATTGCATTCGTACCAGCATACTTGAGATTATGTATTTCGGCATTAGTAACGGTACTGTTACGGTATTTTTAAACACTTTCAGTGGCAAAATATAAAATTGGTTTTACAGTTTTAAATCAGTTACGATTGTATCCTTAGAATATCACTAAATCCCCTTTATAAGCTTACCATCACTATTTTTTTTTTAGCTTTAAACATATTAGGTACGTTTACGGTTTATGTAAAATAACGGTTACGGTATTTGAAACATCAGTGTTTTCATTTGCATTAGTTTTAATTAATGCTAATGAAAATTTCCCTTGTATGGCGATTAAAACTTAAATACATTTTTCATTTGCCACTGAAAGGCAAAACAAACAAAAAAAAAAAAAAAAAATAGAAAAGAAAAGTAAAGTAAATATTCGACCATCATTGCCACCATGACTAAACGTAAAAATATCAAGATTATTTTACCACAAATAAATGTATTAGCAGCTAATGTAATTAAAAACTAAGCAATTGGCTTAACGTTAAACTAAAAAAAAACAAAAATCTTAAATTGAAAAAATCAAACTGTTAAAAAAAGTATTGCAAACAAATCGGCGGGAAAAAAATACTTGCAACAAATTGAAATAAAAAAAATTTCCTACTAAAAGTGTAAGATAAACTTTGAATTTTAAAACTACCAACAATAATAAACATGTACCAAAAAAAAAAAAAAAATATATATATGTATATATCCGTTAACCTATAAAAGTAATGAAAACAAACAACACCCTTAATTTGAGCCATACATTTAGTACAAAAACAAATAGAGGAATTAAAAAAAAGAAGACTATTTTTTTTCCTTCTTAGCCAAACTCGAACAATATCCAGTTCCAAACTTTACAACAGTTCAACGAGTTTGTTTTATACTTGCTATTCTATTTTCTTTTTCCTCAATATTTTTATTTTGTTTTTTTTATCGACAATAAAACTTGACAAATCGAATTTTTCAGCTGATGCCCGCACCATTACCGATGCCATTTGTTAATCCAAAAAATACAAAAAAAAAAACGAGTAAGAATGGCAAAAGCAAAAAAACTACATACAGTGAATTACAATTTTTGTACAATGATCTCGTTTGTTCTAAAAATTACATACATTTTTACTAAGCACCAACGAATTACAATTTATTTAAGCAGCACAAATACCAAAAATCTACTCACAATCCCCAAACCAGGAAGCATGAAACAAGTAAAAATAAATAAAAGTTTTTATGTATTGGAAATTCATTTAAATGGCCAAAGACGAATTTTGTAAACCCTTTTTTTTATATAATAAATAAATGCAATATAATTTTAAGAAAATTTTATACAAATATATAATAAAAAAGTAATATTTTTCGGGAAGTAATAAGAATGAAATAATAAGAGATTTAAAACTTATTTTTTAACAAAACTATTGTTTAAAAAATTTCGCTTAACTTAAACAGACCGTAAAAAAGAGAAAGAGCAGATAAGGGCCTATAAATAATTTATGAACAAAAAAAAAATAAATAAAATAAAACAATTTCTATTCTAAAAAAAAAAAAAATACTAGACGTATGAGTTACTTGATTAATTCATATTAAGTATGCGTAAGCATTAGAAAATTTATTTATTTCCAAGAAAGCTTAAAAAAATAGAAAACATGTTTTTTAATAGATTAAAGCAGTGATCGGCACTCATAGCACTCAGGGGCCGAACGTCAACAAATCTCATAGCTAAGAGCACAAAAAATACAATTATTTCATTCAGTATTACGCTAACTTTCAACAGAGCAAGTATATGCCGCTTTGTTGAAGATATAAAGTACACTCTAAAAATTTGATTTTTTTATTATAAGTATTTTTTTATTGTAGGTATTTATTTTGTTTTCATTTACATTTAAAAAAAAATGTAAAACTTTGAGTGGGAAGAATTTATTTTTTTTTATTTTCTTGAAATTTATTAAATGAAGCAGAGGGCCTTGTATGCATTCAAAAAATAAAAATTATTATTATCATTATTATGAATTATTTTTATTTTTTATAATAGAGAAAACAAAAACATGAACTATTTTAATTCAATGAATACGGATACTCTTATCAATTAATTTATTTATTAATTTATTCCTTCATTTATCTAGAAAGATAAAATAATTTCTTGCGGTGTAAAGCACCAATATATTCATATTCTCTCTTTCTGCCGACCACTGCATTAAAGACACAAAATAAGTATAAGTAATTTTCAAAATTAATATTAATCATACGCATTTATAAATACAATTACGAAAAGAGCAAATTTTAATAAAAACAGACGAAAAACTATAATTAATTTGTAATTCAAATGATTACATATAATCTCGCGATTTTTTAGATATAAAACTGGACAAGCACAGAAGGAAGTCCATGGCTCTCAGAGTAAACATTGCCCACTGTATCATAAAATCTGTAACAATCTGAAGCTGTTGTTCTATACAAATACCTTTTATACAGAGAATTTCTTACATGGTGAATGTTCCAAGCTAAACATTCCGATAGAGTAAATAATTAAAAATAAAATTGGTCACCTTGAAGATTTAGGTATGAGGATAATAAGCTATTTTTAGTAATTTTTTAGTAATTTTTGGTTTTTCCTCTTTTTTTGGCATTAGATGTTGTCAAGCTTCAATTCTTACGCATAATAACTTAAACCGTTAAAATAATATTTTTTACGTATGAGTAATGTGAAATTATATAATGAAAATAATAATCATACGTACCCAGGTGAAAATGTTCATATATGTTCATATATATATATATGTTTTCATATATGAGCATATATGAACATATATGTCATGTATGGAAGCATATATGGGCCAATACATTTAAAGATGAAGTTCATATATGGTAATATATGAATCTATATATGGCAATGTATGGTAATATATTGCAAATGTTGGTCCATATATTAGTTCATATACGCCATATATGTTCATATATTAGTACATATATTATTCCATATATGGGGTAATATATTTAAATTTTTTTCAGGTATTGCCATATATGAGGGAAATTTAAACTTTTATTCTACCGAATTAAGATATATTTTGAATTCTTAAGTGAACATAAAAAAAAAATAAAAATTATTTGTTATTTTGTTTTGTTATGTTATGAACTGAAATATTTTATGTACCTTCCTTTATTCCTTAATTTAATTTTAATAAAAAAAACTATATTTTTATTGGAAAATAATTGAAAAAATTTTTTTAATATACTGCCATATAGGTAATGTACGCATATATGAACTTTCATATATGTCCATATATGAACTTTCATATATGTCCATATATGACCATATACGACCATATACCCTCAAATTACGGATCCAAGCATATATGGAATAATATAAGAACCCATATATGTGGTCATATATGAGCATATATGAACATTTTCACCTGGGTACTCAAATAATTTTTTGTAATAAAATCGGAAAATTAGCTATCAGCTCCCATCAGATAACATCGAGATTTAAGAACTATTTCTTAATAAAATTTAATTTTTAATTTGTTTTTAAAAAAATAAATCGTTATAATACAGTTATAATACAATAATAATATATTTTTTTACGTATGAGTAATGTGAAATTATATAATGAAAATATTAATCATACGCACTGAAATAATAATTTTTGTAATAAAATCGGAAAATCAATAATTTAATAAGCAACAGCTTGGAGATTTAAACACCTTTTTTTATAGCAAAATTTAAAAATTTCCCTGCTAATTTCATTAGAACTTAAACATATTAAAGCATTTGGTTTTTTCCCATTTTTGGCATCAGTACTTTAAGCACTTTTCTCAGCAAAATTTAAGAATTTACCTGCAAAATACTTTAGAACTTCAACATCCCAACAAAAGTAAATGAAAGTGATTCTTAAGGAATTAATTTTTTCATTGATTCCAAAGTATTGTTTAGTTCTGATTTTCCTCTTCCAAAGCAGTTTTTT
This sequence comes from Eustalomyia histrio, assembly GCA_949748255.1. Classification (NCBI taxonomy): domain Eukaryota; kingdom Metazoa; phylum Arthropoda; class Insecta; order Diptera; family Anthomyiidae; genus Eustalomyia; species Eustalomyia histrio. The sequence continues at coordinate 139,065,494 of OX456525.1, forward strand.
TCACAACTTCCAAAAATGTGAATTTAAATGAAATTTAACACTTTCTAAATCTATGACGGGTAACATATTTTACAAACAAACAAACTTAAAAATAAATCATAAATATTTCTATATAAATTTGACACTTATAACTATGGTTTAGGTTAAGTGATTTGTTGCAATCTTTAACTTACAATTTACCAGATTTTAAATTCTTAAAATCGTAGTTATTGTTGCTACAAAATGTAAAAATTATTGAAGAATAAAGTAATTTAATACATAAAGTATTATGTAATTTAATACATATGAGAAACAACAACATGTGTATCAGTTAAATTCCCAGGTAGAAGCTAACGGAAGATTATGAAAATGAGGCTAAGGCCCGATTACTAATGTCCTGTTAATAAAAAAGTTAAAAATTCAAATTTTATTTGAGAACATCAAAGATCTCATTTTTTACTAAATCATAAGAAGGGATTTAGATGCAGTAAAAAAGTATCATAAAAGAAAACTTCCACCCTATGACACCTCTATGTAAAAATCATAGGTTCTGATCCAAATTTTTACTGCTTCTTTTTCTCTTCTTTTGATATTTTTTTTTTGCTGGGATATTAAAAGCTTTAGTTTTTCGGTTTATGGATATTAAATATTTCCCAAGCTTTAGTTTTCAGGGATATAAACTTAAACAGTTATAATATTTTTTTACGTATGAGTAATGTGAAATTATGTTATGAAAATATTAATCATACGCACTGAAATAATAATTTTTGTAATAAAATCGGAAAAGCAATAATTTAATAAATATCTAGCAGCTCACTTCAAGCAGCATACAGATTTAAGCACTTTTCTTAGCAAAATTTAAGAAAATTCCTACGAAAACCTTAGATTTTAAATATTGTCTTTAGAATTTGGTATCATTGAGTCAATTTTAATTCAAGGAAGTTTTTTATTTTAACTGATATTGTATACAGGCCAGGAGAAAAAATTCTTAATATATTTTCCTTTTAAATTTACAGTTTTTTATGAAAAAAAATTATATATTTTAATTGGAATTAAAATCTAATTGAAACGCCAATCTAATGGCTGGTATAATGTTCTTCTGTTTTTTTTTTCACAGAAAAAATAATCTGTAACTGTTGATATCATTTCAATTATAATTTTGTAATATTAAAAAACAAATAAATTGGGGTTTTTACAATTTGTAAATAAAATTAATGTTTTTTTAGTACAACGAATTTCCAGCACAGAAAAAAATAAATTGTTACTGTTGATGTCATTTCAATTATATTTTTGTTATATTAACAAACAAATTTATTGGGTTTTATTACAATTTGTAAATACAATGAATGTTTGTGTTAGTATAACAAATTTTAAGTTAAAAATCCTTTTAATAAATATAAATGATTTTTCCTTGTAGGGCATCAAAAAATGTGTTAGATATCTATACCCAAATACTTATAATAATAAAAAATAAAAAAAAAAATCATGGAATGAATGAGCGGAAATAAAACTAAAACCAATGACCTGTGTGTATAACTGTTACTACCACGTCTGCCATTACAATGTTACAAATGTTACAAATCCATAGGAAATGGTGTTGCAGGCACGTAATTTAAAGCTCTCTCTATAACTAGAAAATAATATACGGCAATAGTGCATTACTAAACAAAAACTAACCCATACCACAACTACCAAAAACCATTGAAGTAAATGAATGATTTTTCAAATATTTTAACAAATACACACATAGAAACTAGTTGAAATGAAAAACTAACTCTAACATAAACCAACATACACCAACAAGTAATACAATTGAGTATGAGGTAAATACTAAATAAGAATTCCCAGCATTAGAATTATCAGCATCATCGTCATCATCAGGCATCAGGCATCATTGTATTGCAATGTGTGTAACATTTAAAAGCGATTTCCGCCGGAAATGCGTTCATGGTTAGCACGTGTATAAATTTTAGTTGAATTTCGCATTTTTCCCCTCTAAAATATATTATGCTTCTTTTAGTGCTCTTTGAAAGTTTAAGTTTTTTTTTTTTTTCAAAAATGCATGATGAAAATTGTTTTGATACCTCAATAAAATACATTATCCAAATTATAAGGGATTGATTAAAAAGGTAATCGTATATTTCGGTGTAAACATTGTAATGAATAAGCAAACATGTTAGAATGAATTTGCTATATGTATAAACTGGCCATAATTATTTTAGAGTAAATTATGTTTTTGAAAACTAGGAAATTATATGCAGTATATCAAATATTTGTAAAGCATACTTTTAAGTGATAATAATTTGAACATTTAAAGCATACTTTTAGGGTTAATATATTTTACCAAAATTATTTGTATGCTAGATTTATGTTTGTAACATTTTTAAAATGTTTGCTTTATTAATTCAAGCAAAAAAAAAATACATTATCTAAATTGTAGGGGATTTTTCAAATGTAGTCTTATATCATCAGAGTAAATATTTTGAAAAATAGAATTGATTTGAAATAATTTTATAATATTGAATAAAACTAATGGCCAATATTAAAATGCATAGCATAATAAGTTAAGTTTAACCAGGGTATTCTATGCTGACAAAAAAATACTTGTGGTGCATACTTTTGGGGTTTCGTTATATACAAATTTAAGGCATACTTAACTGAATATTTAACTTATGTTTGTGAAAAATTTTAAATTTTTAGGACTGAAGGCACTTTAAATTGAAGTAAAAGTAAATTTCCAAAAAAACATCAATGGAGAGACGTTTATGGACCCAATTTTCAACGTGCTCTTCTATGGGCAAGTATCCGTCCATATTCCAGGCGAAAATCTTTGTCAACTTTGTATGCGCATCAGAGTGTCTTAGAAGGGATACAAGGTAGGCATTTATTTATATTCTTTCGGACAGTCAAACGGCACTCAGGGCTTTGTTGTCCTATGACGTGTCATCTTAGCTTGTCCTGGACGGTATTGAGTATTACAATATATTTGGTGGATCCTAAAAATTAATTCTTACCTGGGTACGAGGGGTATGCGGGCAACGAACGGGCCGGCAGGTTGGCCAACTACGGGGCCCATCGTCACTTCTTTGGCCCTGAACCTTTCTGTGGTGTACAAATGGGTTATATCAAAGGGAATCCAAGGCCATTGAGTGCTGGAGAGCTACCATTGGCTAGCACCAGGCTAATAGATTCATCGTCCCATCAAGTGGAAAACCCAGGAGATTTATATCACTGAACAGAAAGGACTTAAGGGCCTTAACAGGATTTTTCACTGGACACTGTAATCTCAGATACTATTTAAGGATCAGAGGTCTGTCTGACTAAGATACTTATAGATTCTGTGAATTGGACGCTGAAATAGCGGAGCATATATGTCCTAGGCTTCGTGGCAGGAGAATACAATTCCTTGGTGGATATACATTATCCCCCTTGGAAATTTGGAAATCTGTGCCTAGTTGGAAGGCTCACTATTTAGGGCATAGAATAAGGCTGCACAAAAGACTAACATATTTTGGTCTTGGTGCATAGGGCCTTTCGAATCTAATTTAGAATTTCAAAATAAAACAAAAAAAACTATAAATTTATAAATATTAAATGCTTATTTTGAAATCTCAGAATTTTACTATTTAGAAATTCAAATCGGTTTAGAATCTAATAATTTGTATAACTAAATCCTACACTTACCAAAAAAAGTCTGTAATGCAAACTGAAAATGTTGCTGTTATTACGGAAAATTTTGCTAATTTAAGACCAGCCGTATTTTTTGCTAATCTTAGCAACACATGTTTGCTGACGTGTTGTACAATAAAATAAGTACAAAAATTAGTGGCAGCTACTAAATTTTAGTATAGTTTTTGTAAAGTGAAATTTAAAGTTTGTTTGCTAAAATCAGCAAAAGAAAAAAAAATACTAATATTTATTACAAAATTTTAAATTTATTTTATCGAACATCAAAATTTTTTTATTTTATTTTTTTCAAAATATATTTTATAAAAAATTAAAAAAAAAAAATCAAAGGCTTAAAAATCTGAAAAATTGTTAAAACATAAACGAATTAATAATTTTGTTTTAATTTGGTAATTTCTGTTTTGAAAATTTTTTTAGCCATTTTTTTTACTTTTGAGGGTAAATTTTAATTGGGCTGATTTTTAGAACTAAAAAATCTTTTTTCAGACATTAGTCGGTATATTCACTTCCGATCTCTTTATTTAATCTATGTAATATTTTAAGGCGTGAGTGTTAATTAAAAATAACATTTCCTTCAATATCCATTTTTTTACCCTTTACCACAGAAAGGATATATGTATATAATTTAAAATTAGAAATTTTTTTTTGCTAATTTTAGCAAATCGGTTTTCAAAAATTTGTAAAATGATTTCTGAAATTAGCAACAAAAATTTGTAAAGATTCTGTAAAAACTGTAATTTGTAAAATGTAAATAGCGAAAAGATTTGCTAAATAATATTTTTTTTTACTAAAAATCAGTACAAAAATAGTAAAACAAATTTTAATAAAAAATTTTTTTTCTGAGTGTACAAATTGGTGTATTTTATTACAATTTCATAGAAGAACATATTTTCTCATATTTTTTTCCAGTCGCTTAGAAGTGAGTAATATTTTGTATTCACCTCAAAAATCTTTTTCACCTCAAAATGTTTTCACCAAAAAATTTCTTTTCACATTCAAAAAAGTTTTTCACCTCAAAAAATTTTTTTCACCTTCATAATTTCACTTCAACAATTTTTTTTACTTGTTTTAAATAAAATAAAATCGCGGTCCAAAATTTATTCCTTCATTTTCTATGTAAAATTTCAACAAACTGTATTTTAAGTAAATTCATGGATAAATTCGAAAGTTATGGCGAAGTTATAAGAGTTTTTTCGCTATAAATCAAATAAGTAGTTTAAGTGAAAAGTTCTAAAATATTTAGAAGAGAAAAAAATGTTTCGCAAATACAAAAGAAACACATTGTTATTAAAAATTAAAAAAAATCTAAAAAATATCGTAGAAAATTTTAGTCCTAAAAGTTGTCAAAAAAGTTGTAGTTTTTTCTGTTAGTAGTTAAAAAATAAAATACAGTTCATTTTAACCCTTAACTACCCAGTATGCTTTTGTAACGTAACTGACCAGTAGTGTCCAACGGACTCATTAAAGCAATTAATGATACTTAAAGAAAAACATAGACACTATACATTAGAAAAATGTTTCATTGATATTATTTACTTGGGTATTTTGTTTATTTAACTTTAATTAGTTATTTTTTAAACAAACATTACAAATAATTTTTTTTACAGAGTGTTCAGAACAGACATTCCGTTTGCATTTCTCGCAGCACTGTTTGGAAGTTCTAGATATTTTTAAGGGGCAAATGCGGCAACTCTTCTTTCGTTTCGAATCAGGTTCAGATGATTGACCAGCTCCTTGATCAATGGTAAAATCAGATGATAGCACGTCTTTGATGGCTGCTAAGTGATAAGTCGTAAGCTCTTTCTTGTTACTTCTTTGGATATGAGGCGTTACCAACTCAATTGCTACTTCTCGCAAAAAAAGTTTTCTTTTCATATTCCCTTTACGTTGGTTCCAAGTGGGATATAAGTTTTTCCATATAACTACAACATCTACTACATTTTGAAAAAATGCAACAGGCCATCTATTTGTTTTGCGTTTAACTTATACTCATGAACCATTTGATCAATTCATTTCTGATTTATTTTTATTCCTAACGTCTATATTTTTACTATGATGCATCGTAGACAAAAAAATAACAGCACGATTCCTCTTCGGTACATACGATGCTTAAGTTATATGCATTGTTAGAAAAACGAAAGACGTTAGATTTGATGTCACGATTTCTGTTGGCTTGAAAAAGTAGGGGTATGCAAGCCTTGTTTTTTCTCATGGTTCCAACTACTGTGAGATCATTTTGTGCTAAGTTTTTTGCAACTTCGAGGCTTGTAAAATAATTGTCAAAGGTAACGTTTCTGTTGGTACGGAAGTATGGCTCACATAGTTGGTTGACTACATTGTATGCCAAATTTTCCGCTACATTTGGTCCTTCTTTTCCAAGATATGGTATACCAAATAAAGGGTAACTTGTTTTGCTATCACAGATCCACCAAATCTTCATACCGTACTTGTCAGGTTTGCTGGGAAAATACTGTTTGAATGATACTCGTCCTCGAAATGGTACTAGCTGCTCATTCTCCAGGCAAATAAAACTTTTTTAAGTTTAGATTTACACATTCCCACAGTTCTCTAATAGGTGCAAGTTTGTCTTTTGACTTTCTGAGAGATCTTGTATTTTTATCACCGAACCTTAAGAACCTCAGTAATAACGCAAATCTATTTTTTCCCATAGTGACGCGAAATATCGGATTTCCAAACAGTGGATCCCAGTACTCTCCAAAATCAACACCTCCCTGTTTGTTGACTCCTATAGTCAATAAAAGACTAATAAATGCCTGCATTTCGACTTTGTCTGTCGGCTTCCATTGCCTTTGTAAGAGTCTATGCGCTTCAGAATTTGTATATTTCACTATAATTTCTAAAACTGAGCATAGCAGAATGCTTCTCAGGTTCAGATTTCCATATTGTTCCATCTCTGCCCTTATATGTTTGAACAGGCATATATTCCTGAAGCGGGGCATCATCATCCTCACTCCGTAACTGTACATCTTCACTTTCAGATGCTGCTTCTGTAGCGGCACTTTCATTTTCGGAACAGATATCGACAGCAAGATCCTCATCATCGCAAGGGATTTCACACCCTAAAATATCTTCATTGTCACTTTCAGAAAGGGCACGTTCAATTTCCCCCTGTGTTAGTTTTTTTCTTGCCATTTCTAACAATAACTAATCAAATTTACTGATACAAAAACTAATATTGTGACAAAATGTGCTCTGCGGTTGATTGATGTATTATAAAGGTAAACAAACAACCTGTTCAGAGAATCAGGAAGAAGCAATGATTTCAACGGCGACTAGACAGTTTCAGAACGGCGGTCACTTGTATAAAACTTGGGCGGATCGGTTCAAACAATATATTAATGTGTCTATTGGACACTTGTGGGTAGATGCGCTACTATTTTTTTATATTGATAATAAATAATAAACAATTTATGCTACAAATATTTTTATTGCGCATTTCTATTCTCAAGACCATCGGGGTAAAATAGGTAAAACGGGGTTTCTCAAAAATAAATAATTTAGCTTTTATGAGCAACGGAATTCAAAAATGTGTCCGCGAGACACTTGTGGGTAGTTAAGGGTTAAGAAAATCTGTGGTGAAAAAAACGCAATAAGAAGAAATAAAGCTTTTTTATTTAAAATTTTCCTAGAGGGTACCCCCTTCAAAGCGCGGTTTGGATTTTAGGTCTCGTTGTGACTTATATATTGCCCAAAATTACACAGAATAAATTTAGAACAATTCCCGGGAGAGCAAAAAAATAAAAACGTTTATTTTAACTAGAATAAAATTTTCTTTAATAAGACATATAAAATGAGATGTTAATTTAAATATGATCTAATAACTAATTTAACCATGAATATTGCTCTCAGTATAAAATTAAATTTATTGTATATTTTAAATATTTAGTTATTTCATGCCTAATTTATGCATAAGTTGCTTATTTTTTTTTTATAATATTCTTCTCAAGTCCTTAGGCGTATGCGTAATTAAATAATATTATAATTAAAATCACTCATACGTGAGGTTTTAAACATTTCCATTTCATGCGGTTTTTTTTGGTTGTTTTATTTTTGGTTGTGTGTGTTGGTGTATGGTAATATGGAACTAATAAATTTTAATTATAGTCTCATATGTGTTTATTGTAAAATTTACCATAAAATAAACAAAATTTAATGTGTTGGTATATAAATCAAGAGATCAAAATTATAAAAATAAAAAATAAAACTTAATGAGCAAAAAATAAATTTTTAAAATTTCAAGGTTATTTATATATTAAAAATATGAATATTAATTTAGTTTCTTTTGTCTTCTTGGTGACACTAAAAGCTTTGAAGATAAAGTTTTAACTCTGAATATGTCATATAAATTTATGAAAAATATTTTATAAAGCATAGTCAAGGATATTTTTGCAAATATTTTGTTAACTTTTTGAATTTATTTTATTTTTTTTTTTGTTTTATACCTATAAATTGTTTATCTTTATTTAACATATACAACTTAAACGAACAAGTGCCAAATTAAAATCTTCTTATTAAAAATACTTTTTACAATATATAATTTTAATATATAAACTTTGCCTTTCGCTGATTTTTTTTTTTTAACACAAAGATGGGTTAAGAACTAATTAAAAAACTTTTGTTGTGCAAGAAAAAATTTACTTATTTTTTGTAATGAAGTAAAAAAAAAATGCTGAACATTTTAAATATAAATTTTAAAATTTTTTTTATTATGCAAAAAAAACTATTTATCAGAACTTGTTTCATACAAAAATTTTGTATAAAACATCTGGAAAAAATTTATAATTAAAAAGTCGTGGATTTAAATATTGTTCTTGACTGCTTTCCAGAACAAACAAAACTGAAATATCGACCTACTTGCTGTATTATTAATATTAATTTGTTATGACATCTGCTGCTTTTAAGAAATATTATTTATGTTTTAATATACATTAAGTTTTGTTTACTACAAAAAAAAAATAAAAAAAAATATATGAAAGTATGAAATAAAGTAAATTAAATTTTTGCCACAAATGTTATAAAACTACGAAGTTTCAGTGTATACAATTTGCATGAATCCGCGCAGCTGATAGGTATTTTTTAAAAATATTACAAATCTTTTAAGATTTTATTTTTTTAAATTGTTTATAGCCGTTTAAAAATATTTTCAATATTGTTTTGATTTATTGAGTACCTTTAGTAAAAAAAAAAGAAAAAACCGGTTAACCGGTTTTTTTTGTCAAATACCGAAACCGGTTTTTTTTAAAAAAGGTCGGATTTTTTAATTGATTGAAATTGATGCTGTATCAAAAAAAAAAAAAATATATATATAATAATAAATGCAAAAGGTCTAAATTAAATAAAACTAATACACATATCGGCAGTTTATTATTGCTTTGACCCACCGAACATTTAAAAAAAATTAGTTAGGAGGGGATTATATATAATGTAAATATCCCTTTTAAATTCCGAAACTAGTTGATTATATGAAAATCAGTTGTTTTTAAAATTATTTAATATTCACATACCGGCATAAATGATGGCACACCCTGTTTGTATTCATGAACCTTATGCAATGTTAAGCCAATGCAACGTTGTCCGTCTGTCTGTCCGCCGAAATAACAAAGACGCAAACGGGACTACTTATTTGTAAAAAAAGTTAGTTAGGAAGGGATTTTATTTATTTTAAATTCCGAAACTAGTTTTGAGATATTCAGTATCTATCTAGGTCAACTATTTGGCGTATGGGTCAAATTAATAATAAGCTAACTGTATGAAAATCAGTTGTTTTTTAAATTATTTAATATTCACATACCTACATAAATGATGGCACACCCTGTATGTATTCATGAACTTATGTAATGCGAAGCCAATGTAGCAATGTCCGTCTCTTTGTTCGCTGAAATGGCAAATACGCAAACGGGGTTACTTATTTGTAATCAGAATGTTTATCATTCTGAAAATAAGAAAAGTCGGTCTAGCAGTGAAAAAGTTGTGAATGAAAAAAAAGGAGGTGCCTCTAAATTTTCCACACAAATTCTGGTGATTAAACATTATGTCATAAATTATCATCAGAGATTCTAAAGGTGCATATATTATATTCACCTCAAAATTTTTTTCACCTTAAAATCATTTTCACCTAAAAATTTATTTTTTAACAAAAAATTTTTTTTGACTAAATTTTTTTTTCACCTAAAAATTTTTTTTTACTGAAAAAAAATGTGTTCACTAATAAAAATTTTGTCACTAAAATTTTGTAGTGAAAAAAATTTTTGTTTAAAAAAAAATTTTTTGAGGTAAAAAAATGTTTGTGGTGAAAAAATTTTCAAATAAAAATTTAAAACTGAAATTCAAAAAATATTATACAGGTTAAAAAAAATTGTGTTAAAAAAGTTTTTGGATGTGAAAACAGTTCTTGTTGTTAAAAAAATAATTCTGGTGAATAAAAAATTATGTCATAATTTTTGATCATAGATTCTATAGGTGCATAATATTTTATATTAACCTCAAAATTATTTTCAACTAAAAATGTTATTTCATAAAAATTTTTTTTCATCTAAAAAACTTTTCTCACAAAAAAAAAATTTTTCACTAACAAAAATTGTTCACTAAAATATTGTAGTGCAAGAATAAAAAATTTGTGACGTAAAACATTATTGCAAGTGTAATTATTTTTTGTTTAAAAAAATTTTTTGAGGTAAAAAATATTTTTGTGGGTAAAAAATTTTCCAAAAAAATTTAATCCTGAAATTGAAAAAATATTTACAAGCAAATAAAAAATTGTGGTAAAAAAGTTTTTGGATGTGGAAACAGTTTTTGTTGCTAAACAAACATTTTTTGTGATTTTATAACCGATAAAATTGAAAAAGAATAAATTTTGTAGTGAAAAAAAATTTGTAACGAAAAACATTAAAAAAAATTTTTTCACTAAAAAAAATTTTTTTCACCACAAAAACCTTTTTTTCACCGTAAAAAATATTTTTTTTACAACAAAAACTGCATATCCAAAAACTTTTTTACCACAATTTTTTACCTGTATAATTTAATTTCAATTTCAGTTTTTTTTTAATTTTTTTTTTGAAAATTTTTCACCACAAAAATATTTTTCACCTGAAAAATTTTTTTTTAACAAAAATTGCTTTTACATGCAGAAACGTTTATTCAAAAAAATTTTTGTTCTTCACAATATTTACTCAACTTCAATTTTATCTGTTACAAAAATCCTGTCAGTATATACAAAAAATCGGTATAAAAAATTGTATGTTTTCTTTAAAATTTCTTTTTTAACGACAATATATCCCTTTAAACCACAAAAAGTGTTAACTTGAGTTTTACTTCGTGTTTGTACTCCATTCCAGTTCACTTCATTGACTTCTAATTTCAGAATTCTAAAGGTGCATAATATTTAATTTTCCCCTCAAAATTTTTTTTCACCTAAAAATTATTATTTACCTAAAAAATTTTTCCACTCAATTTTTTTCACTTCAAAAAAATTATATTTTTTAACAACAAAAATTGATTTCACGCCTAATAACGTTGTTTACCACAATTTTTTATCTTTAAAATATTTTTTTTTTTCAATTCAGTTTTAAAAATTTTTTTTAAAAATTTTTTCACACCACAAAAATTTTTTTCACCTCAAAAAAATTTTTTTTAAACAAAAAATTGTTCACATGGCAAAATGTTTTACGTCACAAAATTTTTTTTCACTTCAATATTTACTCAATTTCAATTTTATCTGTTACAAAAACACTGTGAAGGGTATGAAAAAAATCGGTTTAAAAAAATTGTATGATTTCTTCAACATTAACATTCATTAACGACCACAAAAAGTGTTAACTTGAGTTTTACTTCATTTCAGCCCTACACGTGTTTGTACTCCATTCCAGTTCACTTCATACACTTCTTTCTATTTACATACACTTTTTATTTTTCCCAAGTAAAAGTGCAAACAATGGCAAAGTGTTTTCATGGTTTTGTTGTATACTACAACTACATACTAGAACATTTACAGACACTTGCATGTTACTTAAATGCCTGAACACTTGTGTTCTGAACTGAAGAAGACAAAAAAACACACACACACAAGTTTATTTGCAACAAATGTTTAAACAAATAACCTAAAGGTCTTTTTTAGTAGACTACATTTGCTACACTTACTACACTCGTATGTGAAATACCAAATTAAAATATTGAAGTTGAAATATAAATAGAGCAAAAACAAAAAAAAAAAAAAAAAGAGATATGTAAATACTTACAACAGAGTTTAAGTAAATATTATTTAAAGATAACCACCTAAAGGAAAAGATTTTTAGGAAAATATGCAAAAAGAATTAAAGAATAAAATTAAAACAAATTAATTTTATTTTGTATATTTAAATGTTTTCTTTGCATAGATAATAATGAATTAAATTTATATATTTCTTTACATATTCAAAACATTAACTTTATATTCTCTAAAAGAACTTTACTTTTGAATACGTATGATTAATATTAATTAAAACTTTAATGAAGAAACTTTTGTTTGCTACGAAATTTAAACGAAAATTTAACAATGAAGGATTTTAAATCTAAAAAAAATAACTTTCAGCAAATGATAATTACATGCCAATAAAATAAATTCTTTGAATAAAACAAAAACAACACTGAATATAACTCAATTTTAAATTATTATACGACAAGCATGCGACTATTTTTTTATGTATTAGGGCCTCCTAAAGCCGAAAATCGAATTAAAAAAATTCGATTGCTATTTTTGTCAATGCCAAAAAAAAGGTGGTTTTATGCTAATGTAGACTCTGTCAGTTTTCCAGTTCCTCATTCGGATGTATTGCCCATTAATAAATATCCAAAATCAACTAACACCAACGTAAGTTCCGACTTATAATTTGTAAATCGAAACTCACCTGCAGACAATTATAACACAAGTGGAGGGAGCGGCTTACTTACTCAGGCTCAATTAAATGATTTGGCCACAGACTTGGAGCTCACAAAAGAAAAAGCAGAAGTACTTGAATCTCGTTTACAACAATACAACTTTTTGGAATCAAATGTTTAAGTAACATACTACAGAAACCCCGATTCTCCTTATGCGAGGTATTATTCAACCGAAGATGAGATATGATTCTGCAGGGACATTCCCAGTTTGTTCGAGGAGTTTGGATAGCCTTACAATGCAATTGAATGGCGTCTATTTGTCCATAGTAGTAAAGAAAGTTTCAAAGCAGTTCTTTTACATAACTAAAACAAGAAACCATCTGTACCCATTGAACATGTTGTAAACACTAAAGAATCGTACGAAACAATGGTTAAATTGCTAAAATGTATTAACTAGAAAGATCACAATGAAAAAGTTTGTTCCGATTTAAAAGTGGTGGGCATGCTATGTGGAATGCAAGGCGGATACACAAAATATTGTTGTTTTATTTGCCTCTGGGACAGTCAAGCTCGTGATTTTTGTTATAATAAAGGGTGTCCCAAGAAGAACGCAATTTTTAAATTTTAAATAAAACACAGATATTTAAAAAAAAATCGTGAAACTTTATTATATCGTAAAGTAGACAGAATGAGGTTATGTATGGAAAAATATATCGTGCAGATGGCCGCCGCGGCTTTGCTGGCATGCACGCGATCTTTTAATGAAATTTTCAATGACCGTTTTGCATGAATGCTGCGGTATTTCATTAATGCAGCGTCCAATTTCCTCTTTTAAGGCTTGAATCGTCGTCGGCTTATTCGCGTAAACCATCGACTTCAAAAAACCCCAAAGAAAAAAATCTAATGGTGTTAAATCGCACGATCTAGGCGGCCAATTCTGATCTCCAAAACGCGAAATAACACGACCGGGAAATGACTGATGCAGCAATTGAATTGTTTCTCTGGCTGTATGACATGTGGCGCCGTCTTGTTGGAACCACATGCCCTCCACATTCATTTCTTCAATTCTAGGCAAGAAAAAACTGGTTATCATTTCACGATACCGTACACGATTGACTGTTTGGGCTTGACCTGCCTCATTTTCATAAAAAAAGGTCCAATGATTCCTCCAGCCCAAAAACCACACCACACAGTGACACGTTGAGGATGCATTTGCTTCTCGTGAATCACTCGAGGATTTTCCTCACCCCAAATGCGACAATTCTGCCTATTGACGAAGCCATCAAGATGAAAATGGGCCTCGCCACTGAAGATGATTTTATCGGCAAAATCAGCATTTTCATGTTGTCTCTCCAATACCCAATTAACGAACTCCCTTCGCTGGCTTCAGTTCCTGAGTCAATTAAACTTTGTATGCATGAAGATGCAAATCTTTCGTCAAAATTCGCTGCAAAGTGGATTTGGAGACCCCAATTTGCTGAGCTCGGTGTCGAATTGAGGTGGATGGAGTTTGAGCGACATCATCACGTACAGCTGCGACATTTTCGGTCGATCGACCTGGTCGATGGCGCGTTGTTGTCTTTACATCACTAACAGACCCAGTTTCGGCAAATTTATCCATTAATCTCTTTACAGTTGACTCTTTTGGAGCATTATTGTGACCCCAAATTGATCGCAATTTGCGAACTGTAGCCGCAAAACTTTCACCATTTTGGTAAAACAATTTCACAATGAGAATGCGTTGTTCATTCGTGTAGCGCTCCATTTTTACTAACCTCGTACCTTCTACTAGCAAACAATAACAATTGTTCAAATGTCAAACAATGACACTTCGAATGTTGCCAGATTTAAAAATTGCGTTCTTCTTGGGACACCCTTTATAAAACATTGACCGGAAAGATTCGCCATGACAGTGGTCCAAGACAACAAAAAGTATGTGCCTCTTATTAGGAAAGAAAACATTATTCTTCCACCATTACATGTAGAACTTGGACTCCTAAAAAACTTCGTCAAAGCATTGAACAAGGAAGGCCAAGCTTTCGCCTATTTGAGTAATTTTTAAAAGTATTTTTTTTGCAAAAATTAAGGAAGGAATTTTTAATAGTCCACAAATTAAAAAAAAAAAAAACTATTAAAAGATACAAAATTTGAGAAATATTTGTCCCCACATGAGACTGCAGCTTGGAATTCATTTAAATTGGTGGTTAATGATTTCCTGGAAAACAACAAAAATTTGGAGTACAAGCTATTGTTGAAGATTTTATTAAGAATTATGAAAAAATGGATATATAATAAGTTTTTCTAATTTAACAAATATTATTTCCTAATTTGTCTCTTTTACTTTTTCAACAGGTGTTATAATTTGTCACTTTTCATATTCTCACTCGAGCTTTTGCTTAGAGAATCTCAGTGATGTAAGTGATGATTATGGAGAACTGAAATCCATTGAGAGGCGGTATCAGAGATATTGGGATGAGAGAATGATGGGAGATTACATTTGGTTTCTCTTAAGAGAAACACACCCCAACGAAAACAAGCGTAAAAGAAGGTCCAACAACTATTTTTAATACTAAAATACAAATAAATTTTTAAGAAAATCAATTAAAAGTTTTATCTTTTTCAATATTGTTGATCTTAACTATACAATATTATTGGGCATGCTTTCAGAATAATATAAAAAAAGACAATTTCCCCTGAAGAAGTCACCCAATGTGGTGACGAAATATTGGGATAAATAAAGATTTATAATTAAATTTTTTATAAATAAAGGATCTTTGGCTCAATAAGGAATATAATATAAAACAAAAAAAGGAGAAAATCTCAAATTAGGTACTTTTACATAAATGGTCATAGCTTTGATATATACACATAGCTGTTCTTTAAAAATTACTTTTATATTTTTCCTTTCAAGATTAATACCATTTTTTATTTTTTTTTTTAATTTTTCAGATATCAGTTTTGTCCCATAGGTCTAAAACTACTGATCCAATTTATAATCCGTACTTTAGAAAAATGTTGACCATTAAATGACAATTCAAAATAGTAAAATTACTCAAAAATTAAAATATAAAAACAAAAAATTTAAAATTTTTCAAAAACTACTCCAGAATCAAAATTTTTTAATTGCGATTTTCGGATTCAGGAGACCCAAATCAATAAAAAAAAATAGTCGCACGCTTGTCGCACAACATTTTTTAAAATTTGTTAACTAGTCTAATTAAACGTTAAATTAAGAATTCTCGAACTTTGACTGCTAACTGCAAATAAAGTGAACAACTTAGATCTATCATATACCAAATATGATTGTAAAAGTTTAACTACAGCTTTTGCCTTAATCATCACTTTTAATACACTTCACAAACCACAGTGCGTATGAGTGTTGTTATTTTGATTGCGTCCTGTATTTAGGTATTTTATTAACATTTAATACATTACATTATATAAACAAGATATTAAACACATTGTTTTTTTTACTTTTCCCTAAATACAAGACCAAGAATAGCAATTATCGTACGTGCATATTAAAATAAATAAATCTTAAAATCAAATAAGGACATTGTGCCAAGACAAATAGGAATATAAAATGAATTTTTATAAGTTAAGATGATAAACGAAATAACAACAAATATTTAACAATATTAATACGTGATTATTGTAGCTTTTCCAAGGAAAAAAAACACATGATTAGATATTTAAATTGAATACTTAGTAATATTAAGACACACGGGACGTATGATTGATATTTTGTAATTAAATATTAATCATACGCTCAGTAGAATATTATAAATAAACTTTAGCAGGGTTTTCACTATACAGTTATTTTAAAAAACACGAAATAAAAGAAAATTCAGATAATTTAAAAGATAAACTCTGCTGAAGTAAGAGATTGGTGCCTAAAAATGAGATTTTAATTCATAGATTACGGAACTTTAATAGAATAAAAAATTTGCTACATTTTTGGTAAAGAAACTTTTTATAATTAAAAGCGAGAAAGTGTTAAAACTGAAATTTCGTAATTTTCAACAAGAAAAAATAATGTCTATGAAATTATTCACTAATTTCAAAAAGAAAAAAAATATATTAAGTTTGTTCAAAAAACTTTAACAAAGGACAAAAAGTAAGATTGTAATTTCTGACCGGAAAGGATTCTGACCCTTTCTTTATAAACAGGTCAAAAATATATAGAACATAATTAACATATGCGTATGATTAATATTTTATAATTAAATAATAATCATACGCTCAGTAGAATACATTGAGTAAAATAAATTACATGGACAGAACATTTTTATCAGAAATGTTTTATTCGAAACTTTGCTCGGACCTGGCCCACCTTAATTATTACTACACTGGACAACAAAAAAATGTGTAAATAAAAAACACAAAAATAGTACACTCACCAAAAAAAGTCTGTAATGGCAACGGAAAATTTTTCCCAGCGGTATTTTTTTTGCTAATCTTAGCAACACATCTCTGCTGACGTGTAGTACAATGAAATTTGTAAAAAAAATTAGCTGCCGCTACTAAATTTTTGTAAACTTTTTAAAAAGTGGAATTTAAAATCTGTTGGAATGGAATTAAAAATCTGTTGGCTAAAATCAGAAAAATAAATTTAATAAATATTAAATTTATATTTTTTTTTATCGAGCATAAACATTTTTTATTTTAATTTTTTTTTTTCAAAAATTATTTTAGACAAAATTAAAAAAAATCAAGGGCCTTAAAATTGTGAAAACATAAACGATATTATGATTTTGTTATAATTTAATTTTGAAAAATATGTTTGTCAACCTTTTTATTTTTAAGGTCAAATTTTAATTGTTTTTAGGGCTGATTTTTAGAACAAAAAAAAAAAAAAACTTTTTAGTGCTATTTTAAGTGGATGTACTTTTTTTTAGACATGAGTTGGTACATTCACTTCCGATCCCTTTTTTTTAATATATGTAACAATTTGAGGCAATTTAAGTTTGTAGGTGTAAATTTTAATTATAAAATAATATTTCCTTTAGTATCCACTTTTTTTAAATTAGTAATTTTTCTTTTGCTAATTTTAGCAAATCGGCTTTCAAAAATTTGTAAAATGATTTCTGAAATTAGCAGCAAAAAATTTGTAAATATTCTGTAAAAAATCTGCACTTTGTAAAATGTAAATAGCAAAAAGATTTGCTAAATAATATTTTTTTTTACTAAAAATCAGTACAAAAATAGTAAAGTGAGATTGGAGACCGTTTGAAAATTTGTATACTAACTTTTTTTTCTGAGTGTAAGTAAATTTCATCTAAACTCAATAAAAAAAAAACAACTGGATTATAGCATAAGTAGCTTTTTCTATTTATTTGTGAGTTAAATAGTGATATTTACAATTAACACTTTCAAGGGCACGAAGAATGTTGATGAAGGTTGTAGCTGAACAGCTATTGTCTAAATAATTTCTTCTGTGTATTCTCCATGATTACTAAATAAAAATAAGTATTCTATGAACTCGAACAAGACTAAAAATACATTTTCATACATACATATAAGTATTAAAAAGCTCAAATATAAAATAAAAACTTAAATAAAAAACATATTAAAGAAGTTATGACATATGTTTAATAAAATTTTATAAAAAAAATTAACACATTTATAAAAACTTTATAAATACACGCAGAGAAAAAACATGGTTGCAATATGATCACTGCTACTATATTGTGCTGGCTGTCAGAACCAAGTTATTGGGTTTCTAATCATCAACATGGTCGCTACCATCAGTATTTAATAAATATTTTACTGTATTATGACAAAAAAAGTTTTAAGTATTTTTCGTAAAAAAAGTTCACAGAATAAAATTTTTCTCGAAAGAAAAGTTCTTAGAATCTATGATTTTTTCCTTAACAATTTTTCATTAAAAAGTCCTTAATATCAATTTTTTTTATTAAAAAAAAAATTTTTTTAAGAAAATATTCTTAAATTTAAAGAACTTTTTCTTAGATTATGGATCATATAATGATAATCCAGGAATAATAATATAGTTATGAGGGACCATAGTATAATAACATTTTAAAAATACTATGATTACGTGCGATCATATAATGATAAATTATATATAACATGTTTATTTAGGACCATAATAAGGTAATTTTTTAATCATAATAAAACTGTAGGGACCATTTTATGGTAAAAATATGGTTATTTCATTATGATAATATGACAACCATCTTATAGTACGACTATGGTTGGCTCAATCATAAACCCAAAAATATATGATGCTCTTCGAATATGATTGCCCCAAACATTTTTTTTCTTTGCGTGTACACATTTAGAATGACAAGCGATTTATGAAATAGTTTCAGGAAACAGTTTTAACCCTGAGTGTAAAAAAATTCACTCATGGAACGTATGACTGATATAAATTAATTAATATTAATCATACGTCTTGAAAATAATTTTAAAAGAAAATTTCTTTTTTTTGTTGTTATTTAAATGTTAAATAAATAATTCTAAGCCCTTTCCCTTTGAAGTAACATTTTGTTACACAAGTTTTAATTAAAACCTATCAAACATCTTTAATTAAATCTGTCTTATAATTTAAAAGTAAAAATTTATTTTTTGTACTTGAACAATTTAATAAATCTTTTTTGTTTAAACATGTGCTTAATTTTTAATTATGTTGTTTTGAAATATACATATTATTTAGAACATTTTCCCTGTAGGTGTTTTTCTATATGACACACAAAAAAAAGTTAAGTTAAAATTACCTCCCTCGCACCCCCCCACCCTTTGTACATAACATTTGATTTCAAAGGAGGGAGTATTTTTTGTTTTAAAAAATATATTACTTCCGCTAACAATTTCTTTTTAGTTACATACATTATTTTTTTTTTTTTTGTTTAAAATTATTACAGCTTAAGGAGTTTGTTTTTCTCCCTTATATTTTCTTGGAAAAAATAACAAAGTGTATAATTTTTTTCTAAAGAGCCTTTAAATTTTAGCTTACAGCAAAAACACGTGTCATTAAATAAATACATAGAAAGTTTTTTATGGGTTCCCTCAAATTCATAAAAACTATTGGCAACCAATATATTATCCAAAGTTGACATTTAGGGGGGTAAAATGAATTCCAATGTTGTTCAATATTTTTAGTAATTCATTGAATAGATATTTAAAATACCTTTCATTTGATATTCAATTTTTATATATTTGTTTTGAACAAACAATACAAAAGGAAACTAGGGTAATTTTGCACACCACTTTTTAATCCGAAACGTAAGATTGGGCGGTTTAAAAAGTGTATATACATAATTATTTTTGGATTTTTTTTTTTCAAAATATAAGAGTAACCCACAAAAAGGCACTCCTTGTTGTAAAGAAGAATTTTTTCTAATTTCTTCAGAATACCTTTACGCCACAAGTGCTTTAAGAAATTAATATTATTCATACGTCTACAAGACGTGAAATCACCTGTACAAATTTAGAAATATAATTAACATTTTTTTTGTAAGGATTTCATTTTAGTTCGAATAACCTATAATTTATTAGTATACCAAAAATGCGGCATTGGAAATAAAAAAAGAGGGAAAAGGAACAAAATAAGGATACTAATATCCAATTATTTATATTGCGTACAGTATTTAGTGAAACTACTACACGCAGAGAAAAAACATGGTTGCAACATGATCACTGATACTATATTGTGCTTGCTGCAATCGGGTATGGTTGTCATATTATTGGTTGTCTAACCATCAACATGGTCGCTACCATCATTATTATAGTAAATATTTCAATATTTTATGATTGACACCTTGTAGATTATAACATGATTGGCTGTAAGCATACTGTGGTAACAAAAATTCGGACTATGAAAAAATATGATAATTATGTAACCATAAAATGCTGTCAACAATCAATGAATAATTATACATCAAATAAAACATGACTTTGACATTTACAGTCCTAATACGAGTATTGTCTTGTTTTCATAAAAACCAAAATGTCTTAAAAAAAACAATCATATATTGTTTACTAAAACTGGACAGAATATACCTTTCCAGTTTATTTTTTTTTTAACTTTAGAAGATTTTTTTGAGGGTTTTTCGAAAATTCCTTATACATGTATATTATTTACAATAATCAATTCATTGTCAAAAAGATTCTATATAAAGGTTTTATATGGATCATATTATGATAATCCAGAAATCATAATATAGTTATGGGGACCATAATGTAATAACATTTTGAGCATACTATGAGTACATGCAATCATATTATGATAAATTCAACATCATAATATGTTTATACAGAATCATAATATTGTAATATTTGAATCATAATATAACTGTAGTAATATGGTCCATATTATGGTAAAATTATGGATATTTTATTATCGTAATATGATAACCATAATATAGTACGACTATTGTTGGCACAATCATAAACCCAAAAATATATGATGCTCTTCGAATATGATTCTCCCAACCATGTTTTTTCTTTGCGTGTAGAAAATTAGTACAATCAATCAAATTTATTAAAAAATTGTCGATATTCGAAAGTGGTAACTACAAATTCGGGTGTTCCTGATCAAAAATATCATTAAATTAGGATTTCAGTTGAGCCAACCGAATTGTATATTGTATTGATTACACTGTTAAACAATTTCAAACTTTTTCCAAAAAAAATATACGTGTTCCGGCATTTTGATAGTTTACATCGGAATTGCATTTTAGAGGCGATAAAAATTTCCCATCTCTGGCTTGTTCTTGCAGCATATCGGTATATAAAACTAAGTTTTCTTTACATCTGAGGTGTAGGGTATGTTCATCAACTTTGTAGAGAATAGTATGGCAAATATTTTTGTAGAACATATTAACCCTCTAATTCCCCCAATTTTTGGCTTTATTCTAACAATTTGTAAAAAACACCCCGAAAAAGGGGAAGGGCGGGGATAAAATGTTCTACAAAAATGTTGGCCATAAAATTATAATATATATGTCAGAGCAAACAAAAGCCCAAAACTTAACACAAATACCAAAAAACCAGACAAATTCAAGATTGCCCATCAAATTTCTAGTCAGATTTTGGAATGACCTAAATATTATGTAGGTGATCCCAAAATCTGACTTTTAATATGTTAAACATCCCAAAATTTGACTAGAAATCTGATGAGCAATCTTAAATTTGATTTGTTTTTGGTGTTTATGTTAAGTTTTGGGTCTTGGTGTGTTCTTACATATATAGTAGAATTTTATGGCCAACATTTTTGTAGAACATTTTATCCCCGTCCTTCCCGTTTTTCGGGGTGTTTTTTACAATTTGTTAAAATAAAGCCAAAAAATTACATTATGAGGGGGAGTTAGAGTGTTAATATATTCTACTAAAATATTTATCATACCAATATCTACAAAGTTGAAGAACATACCCTACACCTCAGATGTAAAAAAACATAGCTTTATATACCAATACGCTGCAAGAACAGGCCAGAGCTGGGAAGCTTTGACTGCCTCTAAAATGAAATTGCGATGTAAACTATCAAAACGCCGAAACACGTATATTTTTGTTTGGTCTCCTTAACAAGAATCAATCACCGGAACCCTGTGTTATAGAAGTCTGTAACGATTGGTATTTCTAAACAAATTTTCTGCTAGATTTATTTTCCTCAAAAAATTTTAATTCAAAATTACTAATTAAAATTAATAAGTGTTTGTGGGTTAGTGGGTAGAGAGCTAGCTTAAAACTTCTAATTTCCGAGTTCAAATTCCAGTAAAGGCAAACATTTAAGAAAAATATTTTTTTAAATTAAAATAAAATATTCAAATGTTTAAATAACAAATATATCGAAGAAAGTTAAATTAAATTGTGGTGCAGTAAGTAAGAGTGTGAATTATGAATCTGGATAAATGGGTTCGATACCGGAAAAATCTAAAAATAAAATTTTTCTTAAAATAAAATTTTGTGGAACGTTATGATATTCATGTGGAATATAAATATTAAATTAGACAACTGTATATTGGCATTTACAACTCAAAATATAATTTAATATGAAGATAGTTGTTGTAACCCCCAGAATTCGATTGGCAACGAATTCGGTGGCCACAACTGATACTGTTTTCTGGGTGTATAAACATACATGGGCACTAGGGTGGCCCTTAGCAATATGGCGGTTTTTTTTTGCAGATTCTTGTCACTTTCACCCCCCAGTTTGGTGAATATTGGTAAAAAAAACATCCTCAAACAATTTCAGGTGATTTGTTTGGGGTTAAGACGCGCTTGCGGCACCCGCTGAAATTTGGGGAAAACCAAAAAATTTAAATTTCTTGGCTCATAACTACAAAACCATTGATTTAACAAAAAAATTGTGTGAAAGAAAATTGTTACTTATGAAGTTTTCAATATTTCGTACTTTTACAACTTTTTTCTAAATCGAATAATTTACAAAATAAACACAAAAAATAATTTAAAAAATAAAACCAAAAATTTTGTGTTTCGTTAAAAACAACTTAAAATACATATTAAATTAATCGAAAATACAGTCAAAAAGAGGACTACTGATTTTTCATTATATTCAACCCATTTTGTTGTTTATTTTCAATCATTGTTTAATAACCAACAAAAGTAGTTAAAAAATAGAAAGCCGTTTAAAATAACCATCATTTTTTTACTGACAAAAAGTTAGAAAAAACTACTTTTGTGGTTTGTTTTCTAAATTGAAAGTTTTTTATTTGTATGTAATTACAAAACACAACACACACAGATGTATATATTTTTATTGGCTATGTGTGTATGTATATTTGAATAATTTCTTGTAATTTTTATTGAAATAATTTTGTATATTAACAAACTATTTTGGTAAAAAAACAAAAAAGAATTATATGACTTTCAATTTTTAGAAACAGAAAACATTAAATTTTACATTTAACTGAAAATATCAACTCCTACTGAATGTCTGTAAATTTTAATAGTTTGTTTTTAGAATGACTGATTCAAATAGTTAAAAAATATATTTCTATGAATTTCAATTGATTCTTCATTTAAAAACAAACATTACGTATTACATTTTAAATAAACTACAGTCGCTAACGGAAAATATATTGTGAGTGAACGTATCAAAATGGACTCTTGACAACTATTTAATACCCGATTCATACTGAACTCCAAAGTACGTATTTTCGTCATTTTCAAGCTTTCGATTTAAAAATTGTATGGAAAATACGGATTTTGGGTATCAGTGTATATGGGGTTTAAACCGTCTCTATTTCTATACACACAACTTGCAGCACACAAGCAGAATTTCTGTTTACTTTTCTGAAAAAACCACTTGTTTTTTTATGTCGATCATTTAAAATTCTAATTCGTAGTGAATGTATTAAAATGTGCTCAAAATTTCAGCGAAAAAAATATACTTAGTAATTTTTCTTCAGGTTTATGTGGGAGTAAATCGTAGGACGGCTGAAATAGAAGAAAGAATTAAAAACCGCCATCAGAGAGTATTTCTCTAAAGAGAACGCAGTGCTCTTGAAAAATTTGCTATACACGCAAAGAAAAAACATGCTTGGGCACTCATATTCGAAGAGCATCATATATTTTTGGGATTGTGATTTTTCCAACCACAGTCGTACTACTATATAGTTTTCATATTATGATAATAAAATAACCATAATTTTACCATAATATGATCACTACAGTTATATTATGATTCGAAACTATGAAAAAGTTTTTTTTTAATATAAAAATATTTCATTAAGAAATGTTTTTCCTACAGAAAAAATTTGATAATAAGCACTTTTTCAAAACTTTTTTGATTCTATGGACTTTTTAAAGAAAATACTCAAAAAAATTGTTGAATTCTAAACACTTTTTAATAAAAAAATGTTGATAGTTTTTTCCAATAGAAAAATTCTTAGATTATAAAGACATTTTTAAGATTTTTTTACTTAGTCAAAATTTTTCTCTAAGAAAAAGTCCTTAGAATCGAAGAATATTGCTATTAGAAAAAGTCCTTAGAATCTAAGTATTTTTCATGATGAAAAGTCCTCACAATCTAAGATTTTTTTTTTCAAATAAAGGCTTTAAATTAAAATTTGTTTTGTTAATATATATAAATTTTTACCTAAGAAACAGTTTACAGAATATGAGAATGTTTCTTTAAGGAAAAGTCCATAGAATCTAAAAATTTCTAAAAATCTGGTATTTTTGTAAGAAACATTTTCTGAAAATGAAACCTCCCGGTAAAAATTATCATTTATTATAATTTTTGCATGTGTGACTAAACTCATACAACTTTTTTTTTTGTTTTGAAAACAAAGCAGTATAATAGTTCCATAATTATCAAATTTTTTTCATAGTCAGAATTTTTTTTTACCAAAATATTGTTACAACCTAAAATAGAAAGTGGCAATCGTGAAATAATAAAATATTTACTATAATAATAATGGTAGCGACCATATTGATGGTTAGAAGCTATTTATAAACCAATAACTTGATTGTGACAACCATAATATAGTAGCAGTGATCATGTTGCAACAATAAAAAAGGCAACAATAAAAAATCAAGACATTTCAACCGTTATTAGAAGTGGTATTGAGCAGTTTATTTTCAAAGAGACAAAACAATTTTTTGAAAGATTTTTTAATACTTTTCTGCATATACAGGGTGGCGCAAAAATAACCTTCCAATGTTTTTTGGCTGTAATTAAAAAAAAAAAAAGGAAAAACTTTGATTCTTCTTTTGGATTATTTTTATTTGGTCTTTTAATTTATTTTACATCAAGTCGAGAATATGATGTCATGTAAATGGCCGCCGCCACAGTTGATTGTCATTTGAGCCCTTTTTATGGCATTTTCCATCACTTTGGCCAAAACTTCCGGCGATAGGTCCTCACATTCTTGACGGATATTGTCTTTAAGAGCTGCAAGAGTCTGAGGCTTGTTGACATAGACCCGCGACTTCAAAAAGCCCCACAAAAAGAAGTCTGAAGCGGTAAAATCAGGCGATCTTGCTGGCCAGTGCAAATCGCCAAAACGGGAGATTAGGCGCCCGGGAAATGCATCCTTCAGCATATCGGTTGTGGCACGTGCAGTGTGTGGCGTTGCACCGTCCTGTTGGAACCACATGTTTTCCAATCCCAATTCATCAAGTTGCGGCAAAAAGAACTCGTTGATCATTGCTATGTAGCGCTCACCATTCACAGTAACCGTTTGGCCCGCGACGTCTTCGAAGAAAAAAGGTCCGATGACTCCTCTAGCGAAAACAGCACACCATACAGTGACTTTGAGCGGGTGTAATGGCTCTTCGTGGGTTACACGCGGATTTTCAGTGCCCCAGAAGCGTAAATTTTGCTTATTTACGTACCCGCTAAGATGGAAATGGGCCTCATCACTCATGATTATTTTTGATGAAAAATCATCTTCATTATTGCTCAAATAAATAGTCACCAATATTCCCCGTTCTGGAGCAGTGTAGCGTAACATTGTTTATTAACGTGTATTTCGCATGTGTTTACCACACAAATGTCAAAACAGAACTGACATTAGGGGCCAATCGCAAAATTTATAGCATTTTCTGATAGGAGGATTACTTTTGCGCCACCTTGTATAATACACATTGTATATACATTTTTAATAAAAATAAAAGCATGTAATACATTTTTTTGTGAAAGCAATAGTTTTGAAGTTATGAGACAAGAAATTAAAATTTTTTGGTTTTCCTCAAATTTGAGTGGTATTGCGGCACGTCTTAGCTCCAGCCGATTAGCCTGAAATTTTATTAGGATGATTTTTTTTACAAAAATTCACCAAACTGGGGGTGGGACTGGGAAAAATCAAACATTTTTTGTTAAGGGCCACCCTAATGGGCACACATGATCTTATAGGTCAATGCATTGTTCAAAATATGACCATATATGGTCACAAATATTTTCAAATATCTTTAGATACGAAATGTAAGGGTATATGGTTGTATATGTTCATATATAAGCGTATATGAATAATAAATATATGAACATACGGATTTAAATTTCGGATCCGAGGATGTATGTATGGTCATATCTGAGATCATTTATGGTCATATATTGACCAATGCAGAGTTGTATATAATCATGTATAATCATGTATGATCATATGCAAGACTATGTATGATCAAATATGTTTTGATTTTTACATGAGATTTTTATTAAAAAAAATGATTATTTTAAATAGAATCATATTTACTTTAATAATAATCATACTTAATGTAAAATGTAAATAATGTAATAATAATTAATTTAACTTTGACTTTTTATATGTCTAAATACAAGATTTAACAAAAATACTGTAAGATAGCAAATAATATTTAAAAATTATAAAAACTTTATTTCCCATGTAAAAATCGAAATATATATATGCAGATACATAATCATATATTGGCTGGTATATGAACATACATGGGCATACATGGTCATATACGTCCATGCATGCCTCAATGTATGACCATACATGATATAATATATGACCATATATCTCCGGATCCGAAATTTTGGGGGTATAGGGCCATACATTATCATATATGCTCATACATAAATGATCTATGCTCATATATAACCATATACGGCCATATATCCTCAAATTTCGTATCCGAAATCATGTATGGTCATATATTGAGCCATGTACGGACGTATATGATCATGTATGCCCATGTATGATTATATACAAGCCCATGTACGATCATGTGTCTGCATATATTTCGATTTTACATGGGTTATGAGTATTATAAAATAATTATAGGGAAACATGGGTTAATGTGAGAAATTGAGTTAATTCGAAAAATCTTCTGCTGTATTCAGCCATTTTTATTGTGTTACTGTGAAATGAATTCTTTAAAATAAATCAAAAAAAATATTCGTAGTACACTTCTGAAGCCATATTTGTTTCCTACATTATCCCTAATTAAAATTAAACTCGCCTTTAAACAAATATAGCATAAAAAAAGTACTTCTTTATTCATTTTAATTTAGTACAAAAATGCCTATCATCTGCTATGATTAAAATATTTATTAACCATTAAATTTTTAATTATCTTTTTTTTTTTTAATTTCTGCGAATAAAGTATTCAAAGAAATAACTTCATAAATTGATTAAACCATAAAACATTTAATTTTCAATCAATTTAAATTATTTGTATTTTTTTATTTGTTGGCAAATGATATGGTTTCCTTTTTTTTACTATTGTTTGCAAACACTTTAAATCTTTTTGTCATTGAGCCAAATAATACAAAAAAAAAAGGAAAAGAAAAATTCATTGTAACATACAAAAACCCATGATTAGTTGAAAAAAAAAAAAACAAAATCTCAAACACGTTATGTATACTATAATACAATAAATGTTACACATGTAGATGAATAGAATGTAAATGAACCCAGATTTTGTATGTTTTGTGTTCGCAAAATGTTACTCACAACAATGATATTTTAATATTACAAAATACACTTAATATATAGGGTGAGCTGAAAAGCTAACAGGGCAAATTAAAATTATATGTTATGACTAGAAATATAGAATCGTGTAAGGCAAAATATTTTAAGACTTATCTTTTTGTTTATGTATATTTTGAGTTCGGACCGAGTTTGATAAAAAAAAAAATATTATTATTGTTTTTTTATAAAATATGACTGATTTTACAAGTTTTTTTATATCGATTTTGAAGCCATTTGCAATAAAATAAATTCTCCAATATATGGCGCCCAACCTAGAGGCTAATGCTAACATAGAGCCCAGGTATATTTTTATTAATAGAAATATAAATTACAAAAAAAAAACTTTATGGTTTTCACAGAAAACATATTCTTTTGTAACTGAGCTCGCCTCCAAGTTGGGCGCCAAATTTATGGGGGCTACCTTTTATAAGTCATTTTAATTTGATATTCAATGCAAAGCTTGTAGAAAATTCCAACTATATCATAAAATCGGTTCTTCTTATTCCACTTTAACACCCAACTTGCAGCCTAAAAATTTGCTATAAATTACTAAAAATAGAGCGCCTAAATGTATACCCTTTTTCATTTCTTTTAACGATATATACTCACATGTGCATGTTTTATATCTATATAAGCATGATTTTGTGTATAAGTTTCTCTTTTCCTGTGTATATACAATATGAGTCTATGATATGTTACAATCTAAGGATTATTGTAGATTATGTTATAGGCGCTTAACTACCAAATACCAATGTTGGTTAATGTACAAAAAGTGTCGAGAAACAAAAAAAAAAAAAAATGTTTAAAAATAATGACAAAAATGTTTTGTCATTTAAGTCGGTATTTAGTTAATTTTGTATACGCTAGAATGAATCTCATCAACAACAAAAAAAAAATAAAGGAAAATCATGTCATTGTGTGGCTTGGCATACTTTAAGGGTTGGATAAATATAAATTAACTATAGTCATAAACATCAGCAAATTTTTAAGTAAAAGACACTTAAATGAAACTAAAATGAAAAATACATAAAATTTGAAGTACCTTTTCTATAGATTTGAATTTTTTAGTAAGAGTTATCAAAAGATATATTAAAAGGTGATGGAGTATTAAACACTTTAAAAAAATTTTAATTTTAGTATAATTTTTTTAACCCGGCATCAAACGATTTAGTAGTCGTTTTTAGCCTTATAGCGGCTAAATTTTAAGCAATGAAATTTATGCCACGTAACAAGATCTCTTGCAAAAAGTATTCTTTTTGCTGCCTAATTTAAGCAATATGAGGCGAAAAAGTTAAGATTGACTCACCAAAACTAATGCTTTAAAAACAGGTAGTTTTAAAGGGAAATATGTTTTCGAATCTAAAGAATTAAATAAATTTTGAGAATCTGCTCAAAATGGATTAAAACAATATAAGGAAAAATTTTTAAAAAATCTTCACTTCAAGGTCCATAAAAATCTCTAAAATAGGGAAAAATCGATAAACTTAAACACAAAATTGATTAATATGAAATATTGCCTATATCTGGAAAACTAATTGAGATAAAGACTCGTAAAACTGAAAAACAGTTTTGTTTCAAGAAAATCATAATAAATCCCATGTGAAAAAATCGCTGTGTATCGTGAAAGCCATTCGATTTTTTCCACTAGATTTTTTTATTGCGAAATTAAGTCTTTCAGAGAGAAAAAGTGTAACGTCGCAAATTACAACTCCAAATTGGCTACTAACATAATCATAGTGTTTATTCTACAATTGATGTAAATTTAAATTGCATGCAAGTTTTAATCAATGTAAATACAACATGGACATAGCGTGTATATTTTATGTAGGTTCGTGTGTATGTTGTTTTTATACTTTATACAAACTAGTTTGTGTATGTTTTACAGCACACACTACTAGTTATTAACACTTAATTTATTTGTTTTACTTTTTAGCCGCATGCAATTCTCGTTTAGTTGATATCATTTTTTAATAAGTAGACAAGGTTTGTAGTTACTCGGGGTGGTTTACCTGAGCTGTCATAGCTCATCATCGTTTAGTAATCAGGCATTTTAGAGATAAACGATTTCGGTCGATTGTCTTATTTTAGTATTTACCGCCTTAGCAGTAACGAGCAATTTTTGTGAGAAGATAGACTTCGGTTGGTTCTCTCATTATTCATTTTTACAGCCTTCGCGGACTGTTCTAATTTTACAGCCTTCGCGGCCTGTTCGATATTTTTGGTGGGCGATAGACTTCGGTCGGTTGCCTCATTATTAATTTTTATAGCCTTCGCGGACTGTTCTAATTTTACAGCCTTCGCGGACTGTTCTAATTTTAGAGCCTTCTCGGACTGCTCTGATTTTACAGCCTTCGCGGACTGTTTTAATTTTACAGCCTTCGCGGACTTTTATAATTTTACAGCCTTCACGGACGATTCTAATTTTACAACCTTCGCGGACTGTTCTAATTTCACAGCCGTCGCG
This sequence comes from Eustalomyia histrio, assembly GCA_949748255.1. NCBI lineage: Eukaryota > Metazoa > Arthropoda > Insecta > Diptera > Anthomyiidae > Eustalomyia > Eustalomyia histrio. Next base: position 139,095,920 of record OX456525.1, read on the forward strand.
GCCTGTTCGCTATTTTTGGTGGGCGATAGACTTCGGCTGGTTGCCTCATTATTAATTTTTATAGCCTTCGCGGACTGTTCTAATTTTACAGCCTTTGCGGACTGTTCTTATTTTACAGCCTTCTCGGACTGCTCTGATTTTACAGCCTTCGCGGACTGCTTTAATTTTACAGCCTTCGCGGACGATTCTAATTTAACAGCCTTTGCGGACTGTTCTAATTTCACAGCCTTCGCGGCCTGTTCGCTATTTTGGGTGGGCGATAGACTTCGGTTGGTTGCCTCACTATTATTTTTATAGCCTTCGCGGACTGTTCTAATTTTACAGCCTTCGCGGAGTGTTCTAATTTTACAGCTTTCTCGGACTGTTCTGATTTTAAAGCCTTCGCGGACTGTTTTAATTTTACAGCCTTCGCGGACTTTTATAATTTTACAGCCTTCGCGGACTTTTATAATTTTACATCCTTCGCGGACGATTCTAATTTTACAGCCTTCGCGGACTTTCTAATTTTACAGCCTTCTCGGACTGTTCTAATTATACATCCTTCGCGGACTGTTTTAATTTTACAGCCTTCGCGGACTTTTCTAATTTTACAGCCTTCGCGGACTGTTCTAATTTGACAGCCTTCGCGGGCTGTGATAATTTCTTTACAAGGAGATTATATGCGACTCCGAACCTGTTACAGAGTCAGTAGACGACTACCTGCCGAACCGTTAACCGAGTCAGTAGGCGACTACCTGCCGAACCTGTTACCGAGTCAGTAGACGACCACCTGCCGAACCTGTAACCGAGTCAGTGGACGACTACCTGCGGAACCTTTTACCGAGTCAGTGGACGACTACATGCGGAACCTGTAACCGAGTCAGTAGACGACTACCTGCAGAGCCTTTGCCGAAAGATATTTTACACCAAGTATACCCGTGTAAAGAATAAGAGTGTTGCCAATCGTGAAATACATTTATTTATTGTAGTTAAAATTAATTGTTTAAATAAAGAGAGATTTATAAGCCTAAAAAGGTTAAAATTTATTGTGTTGGTACTTAAGATTTTTGGGTCCTCAAGTATACCCTGAATACGACTGAACTACCTCAGCCGACGAGCAAACCCAGTTATAAAAAAGATTTCGGTATATATAGATAAAATGGATACTGCTGTATTACAATGTTATCGATATAAATACATTTTTATCGATATTAATTTTTATTTTATCAATGTCATTGATATTAATCCACCGATTTTCATCAATTTAATATGTATTGATTTGATTGGTTTTTTTTATCAGTTTAATCGATTTTTTGTATTGAATCTGGATTTTATTGACCTTATTGATTTTTATAAATTTAATTTATATGTTCGATTTATTGTTATTGATCTTTTACAAATTATATTGTTTTTTTTTTATCAATTTAGTCGATATTTATCGATTTGGCCTTGGATTTTTCTTGATATTTTATCACTTTTATCATCGATTTCATTGACACATATTCATTGATTTTATCGTCTATGTTTTTATTTTTGACTAATCTCACCGAATTTTATCAACTAAAACGATATTTATCGATTTGGTAATTTTTCTCTTATTAGTTTATGCGACTTTAGTTTAAGCGATTTTGGCTTCTTTCGGCTTTATAGATTTTTATATATTTAAGCAGTCTTTATTAATTTGGTCGAATTTATTGATGTTTATAAATTTATACAACATTTATTGATTTGGTAGTTTCTTTCAATTTTTTTATGTTTAGCGGTTTTGTAGATATTTATCAATATTTTTCGATTAAATCGGAATATAAGGATTTGATCGATTTTATTGAGCGAGCAACAAAAAATCGTTGACATTAAAAAAACGCTTACCTCCTAAAAACCTCTTAGAAATAAACGATAAAAGTTAAAAAAATTCCTAAAAAAATTAAAATAAAAAAATCGCTTAAATTTAAAAAATATCGCTAAATTTGAAAAAAAACCCAGTTGAAAAAAATAAATAATTAAAGTTAAAAAAATTACCTTCATTAAAAAAGACCCTAAAATTTAAAAATCGCCAAAATTAAAAAAAAAAAAATATAAAATAAAAAAACGTCAGAAGTCAAAAAATGGCTAAAAAATCGCCAGGCTAAAAGATGGCGAAAATTTAAAAAAAAAAAAAAAATCTACACCGATGTACAAAGATATATGGTCCTATATGACATCAGGTATGGTCATATATAAAATCTATGGTCATATATGAAATCTATTATCATATACAGACCGTGCATTATTATTTTTATATGGACAAAATAAAAAAAAATTGCAAAAATTTCCAAATGTCAGAATGAAACATTACCAAAATTAAAAAAATCGTGAAAATTTGAGCGCCCCGTTAGGCTAGTTGGTAGCTTGCTAGCTTATCAATGCGGGGGTCGTGGGTTCGATTCCCACCAGAGGCTCTGGTCTGTTTTCGCTACAACGAGCCGATAGCCTTTGTTGCTAGTGCTCGGTTAGGGTATTAGGATATAATTTGTAATTATATGATTAATATAAAATAAATAAATAAATCGTGAAAATTTAAAAAAGTTGGCAAAATATAAACAATATGACTGTCTAGTTTTCGAGATAATCCCCATTTAAAAAGCTAGCCAGCAAAATGTCGAATTATTGAAGCTTTATCGGAGAACTGGGGTGGGTTTTGACCTCTAGTGCAAAATTTGTTTTGCTAGTCTTTTGATTTTGAAGATATAAACGATTAAGATAAGTGATTTTTATAATTTTTTACAGACTAATGCACATTATGAATTTCTTGGGTCAAAACCGCTGTACGTTTTCATTTATCTCATTTAGTTCTCTAAATACAGATGATATTTCAATTTTCCATAAAATTTCCATAAAAGCCATTTTATCTCCGCGATGCTTAGTTTTTAAGAAACTCGATTTGGTTAAAATCAAAATTTGATTTTGATTCTGGTTTTTTTTAGGATTTCTTTTATTCACTTTATTCGATTTTTTGACATTATAAATATTGTTACAGAAATTTCTGTACTAGAAATTTCATCAATAGTAAATTCTTTGACAGCTTGAAAAATCTAGTGTAGTAATAGCTGGAAATAACTAGAATACCTGACTACTCATATAAATACGGGTACTTGGTGATGCAGCAGTTCAGTTTAAAAAAAACGCTGAAGTGTTAAGAACTAAAGTGTGGCTAACGTTTAGTCTATTTACATCGTGTGAATAAAGTGTGCTATTAAAGTGCTTTTCTGTAATTTTAGTGCATGTTATAAATAAATAGAGCTATAAATAATTTCAGTGTTCATTATTTGCAATAAAGAAAGAACTCGATTTATTTAAAAGGTAAATAAATCAACGATTTTATAAAGGGTAAAATCGTAACAATATTTATCGATTTTACTAGTATTCTATCGATATTACCATGGGAATTATTCTGCCGAAATAAGTGTACCGATCCCAATAAATCCAATAAATCGCAGAACACATTACAGGGAATATTCGTTTATTAGTCGTATGTGGAATAAACTCCCCACGGAAGTGGGGAATAAAGAAATTTAAGTCAAATGTTCAAAAAAAAAATAAAAAAAACACTACTCCCTCTTTCTTCCTCCCCAAAACCTATTTTCCTAATTCCAACATTGCCTTAGTGTTTGTCTATATAAAAAATATAAAAATTTAAATCAATAAAAATACAAATTATTTAAAATAATTTCTGTATCAATGATGATTTTAAAAAGGAGCATTTTTTTTGTAAATATCCCCTTTTAAACAAATTACGACAAAGTTACAAATTAGTTACATATTATTAAATTGTGCAAATTACTTTTTGAATAATAACAAAAAATATAAAATTATATATGTAAAACATACGTACTACCTAGTAGTCGTAGTAGTATGTAGGTAAATGTTATTTATGTTAATATGTAGATATTTAAAAAAAAAAAATTTACCTTCTACTCCTAAAAATATACAACATTTTTACATTTAAGTGGGTGTGCTTATAGTATTTTTCTTTGTTGTAGAGTTCGTGCAACATATAAAGAAATGAAAAAATAAGTTAAAATAACATTTTATGAGATTTGCATATTTGACGAGCCTTTTTCTTTGTTGTTGATTTTTTTTTTTTTTTTTTTTGTGTAGTTTAAAGTTTATGCAAAGTACTTAAACATGAAAAAAGATGTATAGTAAAAAGAAAAAAAATAAATAGTAAATACAAAAATACATTAATGTAGAAAGGTACTAACTGGATTTTTTATTTTCCTAGAGGTGAAGGAATAAACTTAATAAAACTTTATTAAAAACTGAAAAATTTTTTTAACACTGTTTTTAAATTTTATTTTTATTTTATTGTTGCCAGTATTGATTAAAATTTTAAATATAAAAAATTTTCTATCTTCAAATTTTCCAGATTTTATTGAGTTTTTCTTACCATCACCCTTAGATAAATAAATAAAAAAAAATCAAGTTAGGACCTTTCTACATTAAGCCATCGATATTATATATTTATGCTAAAAAGTATGCTTATGAGAAAAAATTTCTATAATGCATAAAAAAAATATAATAAATTTATCTTAAATGTATTCTTTTGAAGAAACAAACAAATTGTGATACTCATTTAATATTCATTTAGAAGATAAGCGTTCTTTTTTTTTTTTTTTGAATAATTTTGGAAATGAAAAAGTGAAAAAAAAGGAAAGAAATATCTGCATATACTAAAAATAATTTTAAAAATTACCATAAAATACTTTTAAGCTGAAGCTAATTGTAAACAAATGTTTATAAAAATTTCAAAATTGTTTTTTAAAAATAAAACATATTATTTAAGTTTTAAGTAAAATTGTTTTAGAAAAATATTAAAAGAAGTTTAATTTCTTTGTAAGATATTGAGCAAAAAAGTTTATATATAATCATATGTGGCTTTATTTAATAATATATAATAAAATATATATATGTAAAATTATATATTATAAGAATTATTTTAAAACTCTGTTATATTGTGCCTTATGTGACCATATCTAGTTTTATATTGATTTTTAAGAAATTAATAATATTAAGATCTGAGCAGATATGCTTAAATCTAATTAAATATAATTGAATGTAATAAGATCTGTTGTCATATCTAATCATATATGATTAGACATAGCTTTTGTCATACACTTTATGGACAGATTTAATCAGATCTAGTGTCAGATCTGTTCATATCTAAAGGTTTCTGGAAAATTTGGTGATTTTTTGGCCAGATATAAGCAAATCTGGTCATATGGGATCATATCTGGTGGCAGATCTGTTCATATCTTATATCAGATCTGGTACAAGATCGAAGCCTCTTGAGCCATTTTCAAAGGCATCATGATAAAATTGTATATTAATATATGTAAGTGTTTTTTTTTTAAATCTGATGGGATCATATCTGGGGACAGATCTGTTCATATCTCATATTAGATCTGGTACAAGATCGTAGCCTCTTGAGTCATTGATAAAAGGCATCATGATAAAACTGTATATAAATATAAAATTGTTTTTTTTTTTTTTAATTAATTAATTATGATGGGATATATAATAATGTCCAGAGCAAATTGGACCTGATTGTATATGGTGTATATGTTTCTAGATATGTATAGATTTAATCTGATCAAATTGGATCTTAAATTTGTACCCAATTTTAAGATGCAAGTAGATCTGGTATAATCAGATCTTATCTTTTTACACGGCACTATACACATATATTTATATATGAATTATACAGGACCATATATATTTATATATGGCTTATACAAAATCGTATATGATTATATATGATTTATATATTTTATCGTATTTGAGATCAAAAAATAATGCAGAAATATTAGCAGCCGACTTGAAAAGCCTTCGTGCCTGAAATAAAAGTTTCGAGTTTCAGAACGCGTTGGCATACATTTCTGCCATACTTAACAGTAACAAAAAAAAAAACAAATAAATTTTTGAAAGACTTTTTTGTACCAGCTCTAAATATACGAGGGTGGGCCAATAAGTCCGTGACTTTTTGAATGAAACACAGTTTTTTTTTTGCAAAAAAAAAAAAATAAATTTTTCAACATAATCTCCTTTTAGCTCAATACACTTAGTCCAATGTTTCTCCAATTTGTGTATACCTTCCAAAGAATAGGATTTTTCGAGGTCCAAAAAAAGGCATTTGTTTGATCAATAATTTTATCGTTGGAGCTAAATCTCTTTTCACCGAGCCATTTATTTAGGTTTTGAAATGAGAAATAGTCACTGGCGGCTAAATCCGCAGAATAAGGCGAATGAGGGGGCAATTTGTAGTCTATTTTATGGATTTTTGCCATGGAAACTAAGCTGTCACACGATTCCGTTGGTAATCGATTGTGAGCAAACGCGGCAGCCATCTTGCGGAAAGCTTTCTCACACCCAAGTTATCGTTCAAAATTGAAACTACTGAGTCGTGTGAGATGCATATGTCTTCCACGATCCATCGCACATTCAAACTCTGATCGGCCAACACCATAGTTATGAATTTTTCAATTGTTTTGGGTGTAGAGACCACTTTTTAACCATTTTTAACCATTGAAATCGATGGTGCAAAGTCCCCATAGTATTTATCAAGCTTTTCCTTGGGTTGATTAATAAGCACTCAAAATTCACTTTTTTCCATTTAAAAATAAAGCCACGAGGTTGTATGTTTTGAACAGCTTTAAACGCAAAGTAAATGACGGAACTTGCTGAAAATTTGACAGTAGTATTTTAACAGGTGGTACTTGATGGGAGCAGTGTTGCATTTCATATAACTACGAGGGAAGTTCGAAAAGTCACGGACTTATTGATCCGCCCTCGTATCAAAATTAACCCTTATTGAGCAATCTTGAAATTGACATGTTTTTGGTGTTTGTATTAAGTCTTTGGCTTTGGTATGTTCTGACATATGTAGTAAAATTGTATGGCCAACATTTTTGTAGAACTTTACATTCCCGCCCTGCCTCTTTTTAGAGGTTTTTTTTAAAGAAAATAACCGTTATGTGGGGGAATTAGAGGGTTAATATGTTCCACAAAAATATTTGCTTTAATATTTTCTACAAAGTTGCTAAACATACCCTACACCTCAGATTTAAAGAACAAATAGTTTCATAAAACGATATGCTACACGAGCAAGCCAAAGGGGGAAACTTTAACCCCCTTTAAAATAAAATTCCAAAGTGATCTTTCAAAACGCCGACACACGTATATTTTTTTACCTCCTCTACCAGAATCCATTGTCAGAATCCCGTAATTTTTTTCAGGTGTTATATGTAGCATTTTTTTTTCTTATTTTTCCCCAATTCCCAATTATACCAGCAAAAATAAATGAAAGTGATTCTTAAGGAATCTATTTTTCATCTTCCCAAGCAGATCTTTTTCATAACTTCAAAATGTAATTTTGAATAAAAATTTTTAAAAACAGACAAGGTTAAACATTAACCACAGATATTTATGTACATATACATTTGATATTTATAACTTTGGTTAAGTACTAAACTTTAGTTATTTTGAAACAAGTTATCAGGTTTAAATGAAGTGTATAAATTTTAAACTTGCAATTTACCAGATTTTAAATTCTTAAAATCGTAGTTATCAACACAAAATGTGAAAAATTTATTATAGCACAAATTGCAAGGATTTCGAAGAAAGTAATTTAACAAATAAGGCCCGATTGTTAAATGCCCCGTTATAATATATCCAACAGTCAAACTCAACAACAACAAATGTGTCAGTTAAGTACTCAAGTAAGCTACCAGGACATTATGAAAATGAGGCTAAAGGCCGATTACTGATGTCCTGTTGAAATTTAAATTCAAAATTTATTTGGGAACATAAAAAGATCTTATTTTTTACTAAACCCTAAAAATTGCTTTAGATGCAATGAAAAACGATCATAAAAGAGAAAACTTCCACCATATGACACCCCTATGTAAAAATTATTGGTTCTGATTTAAATTTTCACAAAATCGGAATCAAAATCACTGCTTCTTTTTCTCTTCTTTTGCTAGTTTTTTTGCTGGGTATATAAAACCCGAAGATGTAAATATATATAACACAATTACATCAACAATGTAGTCTAATCAAACCAGCTATTATGTAAAGCACTGTGTGGCTGAGTTAGTTAAACGTTCGACTAAAACTGGCAGACCGCGTTTAAATCCTGCCAAGAGTATTGTTTTTTTTTGAAAGTTTAATATTTTTATTTAAAAAAAAACTTGATTAATAAAATAGATTCCATATAATACATTTTTAGATTTAATCTGATACAATTTGATCTACCATTTTTCGGATCAATTAGGAACTTACTAATTCCCCCATAATATTGCTGGATCTAATTTGATCTGCCATTATTCGGAAATCGAATAAAAAATTGGATATGATTAAATATTGTGCCGAATAAATTATGTTTTTTCACGGGATATAAAGAAATATATTGAATTATATGACTCTGGGCATTTTTCATGTTTTATAACCATGGATGGTAACCGAAACGAATGCGGTTACCGGTGAGGTTAACGCTATTTTCTATTAATTATGTAACGTTATTTTAGGGGTAATGATATTTTCTTTTATTTCGGTAACGGTAGTTTAACGATAACGATATTCAGTTGAAAAGGTATTCAATCGATAATGGTATTTTAGCGGTATTGTCTGCCAACTCTGGTTATAACCTAATTTCTTAAGAGTAAGTTCGGAAAACAGTTTTCCATTAAGTTTTATGATTACTTTAACAAACGCAAATTGAAATTAGTTTTGCTAAAAAGTGCATGAATACACACTCACAGACACCAATACATACGCACATTACCCATACACTGGTATATTTATATGCATGTACTCACATATGCAAATTCACTTATGGTAATAACATTTTTTTGGCAGATAAATGATAACAACTTCTGTTTTTTTTGCCATATCTCCCACTCCGTATGTAAATATCATTATTTAAGGAGCAAAAAATGTTCTTTGACAAACTTCCTAATGGAATTCAAATTATTAGAAAATAGTTTCCCAGCAAAAATATGGTAATGACAGGTTATTACCTTGTAGATTGCCATGTAATAACAGTTCATTGCCTTTTGCATTACTTTGATATACAAAACAATGACCTATTGCAAATGGGTGGTAGAAGTACTTATATGTTCATGCAAAATAATGATTTACTTGTGGTTGCTAAAATAAGTACCGATTTTAAAATTCTGTTTTTTTTTTGTAATTTGTTTTGAAAAACTACAACAAAAAATAAAATTATCTGATTATTGGCAAACATTTTAAGATTTGAAACTTAAATTTTTGAATGCAAAAGTAGGTATTTTAAAGATTTTTATTTTTAAAAAATTCAAAAAAAAAATAAATTCTAATCGATTTCTTATCAAAACCCACTATTGTTTTACTAAGGGCAACAACTTTTTAAGTAACCACTTATTTTTGCACTACGAGTAAGCATGCTGGTAAGTCATTATTCCCACTTTTTTTGTAAGCGAGAGGGTAATGACCCCCTTAATTATTGGGACATTGCGAACCAAAAAGTAATTAAGCGAATAAATTGTTTGGTAACTAGTGAAACTCTGTGACTACTTGGTAATGTCTGTTCTTGCTGGGTTATCTTTTTTTTTTGTGGAGAATTCTAATTTCTCAAAATGGTTTTAAGTAAATTTGTAGGAGAGCGGTTAAAAAGAAATAAAAACTATCAAGAAACCGAAAATGGCAATCAAATTATGCCAATTTATTTGCTACTACTTTTTATTTTTAAATTGAAAAATTTTAAATGGCATTTTGAAGATTTCTAGAAATTTAATAAATGTTTTTTTTTCATTAAAAAAATTAAAAAAGATTGTTAAAAATAGAGGACTTTGTGGAACGATATCTACTTAAAAATAATAAAAGGAAGTCTAACATAACGGCTAAAATACCGATTTAAATACCTTAACTGCTATTTTTTAAAACCTTAAGCGCAACCGCAATAAAGAATAAAATTATAGCGGTACAAAAACCGTAACTTATATTAATTTCAATTTCCATCTTTAAAATATAAAAATTTAAGAGCAAAAAAAAAAAATTTCAGCTTTTTAAACATAAACTAATTTTTTGTCGTCTCTCTTTTTCATAATTTCATAGTTTCTATTACTTAAAATTATTTCAATAGATTTTAACCCATGTTGGACACACTTGTCCATTTTCAAATTGTACTTTTAAATAGAATTTTTTTTAATAGATAGAGGTTCTAACTAGAAAAAAGTATGTAACATCGTGACTGAAAAAATAAATAAATAGTAAAACATTGTTATCTGCTGTTGCCAGACATTTATTCACAAAAATTAAATTTTTTTAATAGCAATTTTTTCTTAAAAATTAATTAAAAATATAAAAAATCATAAGCTCAAAATAAAAACAATGGCTAGTTTTTTATTGAAATACTTTTTCATTATAAAAATGATGTCATATGACAAAAAGTTCAACAATTATCATATTTTGAAAAACAATTTTAAAAATCGTCATCGTTACTAAAATTTAAAATAAAAAAATTATATATATAAAAAAATAGTAAAAAATATTACTTGAGCCAGAGTATAATTAAATTTTGTTTATATAAATACAACATTTTTGGTCTTCATATTTAAGTAACGTCATAGTGCTTGTTAGGAAAACAACTGAGACAAGAATGCATCAAAAATATTTTTCAAAGGTTTATTGTTTGAGTTTTACCTAATTTGGAGGATTTAGCTCTTCCAAAAATGCGGGTTATGATGAGAGTCGAAATAAATGTAACAGTCAGATCAGCCTATGTATCAGTCTAGCTAAAAATTTATATTTTTTTTAACTTTTGTTACTATATGGAGGTAAACTTATTGCATATAAACAAAAACAACAAATAAAAAGTCTTGATGTTTTTAAACAGTAAAAAAAACCGTAAAAAAATGTATATTCACCCTGCGGGAAAGGCACCTATCACAGAACGCGTCACGTGACCGGTTCATAGTGTTAGGTACTGGTCACGGGACCGGATTTTTTATAAAGGGTAGTCCAACCATAATGTACGATGTTAATTGTGAGTCACACCTTAACGTCAAGTTTTTTGCCCAACTTAATTTGACATTTCTTTGTTTCAGTGTTTGACAAATTCAACCAAGGAGAGGTTGCACAATTGAATAGCGCGTTAAGATTGTTAAAGCCTTTTACGAAAATGGTCGTTCAAATCAAAATGCACTTTGTGATTTTTTTGGTCGACCAAATGTGTCTACAATCGGGAGAATTGTGCGAAAATTTAAGCAAACCGTATCTGTTGGAAATGTGAAAACACGTGTGCATGCTCACCTAGTTCGTTCTGCGGAAAACATTGATGTTGTTCGCGATAGTGTGGCAGAAGGGCCGTCAACCTCGACTCGTTGTCGGTGTTTGCTATCGCGAGATGATAACGGACTTCTTGTGACCAGAAATTGAGAATATAAACCTGGACGATATGTGGTTCCAAGAGGATGGTGTCACTTTCACAGTCAATGGCCGTGTTATCTCTCGACGTGACGATGTTAATTGGCCGTCACGATCATGTAATTTAACACCGTTGGACTTCTTTCTTTGGGGATATTTAAAAGAAATGTGTACGTCTATAAGCCAGCAACAATTCAAGAGCTAATGGATGCGATAATTCGGCACATTAACGACATTAAACCTCAATTAAGTCTCAGAGTCATTGAAAATATGGACCATCGGATAGAAGTATGCCACCGAAGCCGTGGCGAACATTTGGCCGATATTTTGTTTTACACAAATTGTCATAGTTTCTTCTATCATAATAAAAAATATTAAGATAATTCTCTGAAAAATATTTGTTTTATTTACAATTAACATCGTTCATTATTTTTGGACCACCCTTAATTAAAGAAAAGGGTAATATAAAAATAGGCTTGTCTTAGGAGGAGGTCAGTTGCCCTCAGTGATATGTCACAACACCGGTGTAAAAGAATATGTCACACAACTAATCCCAAAGAACATGGCACTGGACTGACGCAAAAGAACATATTCTGGAACTATAGCAAAAGAACACGTCACTGAACTAACGCAAAAAAAAAACGTCACGCAACTGACACAAAAAACATGTCATAGAACAAAATGGGACGATGTTTTAAAATATACTTCCAAATGGTGTATTAATTTCTCGCTAGAAAAAATTTTATTGAATTATTCGGACGAATATTGCCATCCAAGAAATTAGAGTTGTTCTTAGTTATATGAAGACGGTCAATAATTTAGAAACACCTTAAATTTGATACCAATTTCTTTGAGTAGTTTGGAAGAAAAAAAAAAATGATATTTAAAGAAAAAAACATGACTACCCATGTAAAAATATAAATATATAAGAAATATATATGAACATACATGATCATACATGGGCTTGTATATGATCATACATGGGCATACATGATCATATACGTCCATACATGATCTCATATACGACCATATATCTTCGGATCCTAAATTTGAAGGTATATGGTGATATATGTGCATATATTATCATACATGCTCATATATTATTCATGTATGCTCATATACGTCCATATACCCTCAAATTTCGGATCCGAAGATATATGATCATATATGAGATCATGTATGGTCATATATTGAACAATGTATGGACTTATATGACCATGTATGCCAATGTATGATCATATACAGGCCCATGTATGATCATTTATGCTCATATATTTCGATTTTTAGATGGGTAACCACTTTTTATTCATTTATGCTTTATTTTTTTTTAGATCAGTCATATTTGCTCCTAATCCGACCAGTAACGTGAAAGATACTTTTGAACTAGTAACGGGATATGCATTTTAGGAGCTGGTCCAGTTTAACCTATCTAGAGAGAGTTTTTATGAAGTAGGCTGAACGGTTATCTACAGGTTTTTACAAATTTCTTCACTGGAAGGGCCAAGCAGCTGTTCCATGCTAAATTCTCGCCTACATTTTTCATCATTTGGACAGAAGAAGTAAGGCTGGAACTGTAGCGGTAGATAGAGTACAAATTTTTACGATTAGCCACCCCAAAAATGATCGGTATGGTATTCGACAGCCTCTTGATGCCTTTAGGAACAAAGTTCTCAATTCGCTAGCTGGCAGCTTTTGAGGCAAGGATCAAGAAATCTTGTTGGCATCTAACAAAACAATTGGTCGGCCAGTGGTTCAGTATACCGCACATATGTGGTCGCCCAGAGTCAGCGATACCTAGTGGAGAAAACTTCAAACCTAACAAAACTCAGCCTTTAGAATGTGTACAAATTTCCTCACCACAACCTTTCCATGGGGAAATGAAGATTCCCCATGAAAATGAAGATTCCCCATGGGGTCATTCGAATCACCATATAACGGAGTTAGATCCCCTCCAAGATATGCCAGAAAAGACCTTCGCACCTTTAGGGGTGAAGTTCAACGATATTTGAGGTATCCTATGGACAAAACATCTTATAATACAGGTCTCTCTGATATTCTTTGGGACACGGTAAATAGTACCATCAATTTTTCTATATCGATCTTGGAGGTTGACGCCGAAGACGAAGAAGTAATAATACCACGTATAACAGGAGTGGTCCTGGCATCCTAATTCGCATTCGGGATGGTGCGCACCTCAACTCATAAAGGCCTCGTAATAAGCCCACCATTCAAAACACGTGCCCTGTGTGCCAAAGAGGCCCTTATGATGTGAATCACCTATTTAGCTGCAGCGCAAACCCGATTCCCCTAAATATCGCTCACCCGATGTAGCCTGATTTCTGGGTCTGTATATAGAGGGGTCAACAGCACAGGATGAGGATGACTAATCTTATTCATGCATATTTTTAAGTTATGCTGCTAAAACAACAACAAAAATTTCTTAACAAGAACGTTAAAGTCGGGTAGGGCTACTATAGGCATTTTGTAGTGTAATTTTTCGTGAAGCTGCCCAAATTTGGACAAAGGTCTTGATTCAGCTCTGAAAATAAAGAGATAAATCCTCGTGAAATTGCCAAAGAAAAAAGGTTATTTAAGGAAATGCCGGGAAGGATAGTTTATGTGGGCACTAAGCCGAAATATGGTCCGATTATCTTTAAATTTAGAGACATGATTTTAATTTAGAGACATGATTTTGTGTATCTAAAGTTAAGCCTAATAAAACTTTTCTATGGAAGGTACATCTAATTATGGACAAATTATAATAAAATTTAATAGGGTTCATTGTTGGGCTAATAGAAACTTATATACCAAAACTGAACATATTTAAATTTGTTACCTAGGCACCGCGACCAAAATATGTTGATCTTTCGTGCAGCCTAATTATCTGCTCAAAATATTAAGGCTTCCAATGAAGGCAGTCACCTTACTAGGCACAGATTTCCGAAATTCCCAGGGGGATAATGTATATCCACCAAGGAATTGTAGTCTCCTGACGCGAAGTCTAGGACACACGCAGAGTACATATATGCTCCGCTATCTCAGCGTCCAATTCAACGAACCTGCAAGTATCTGAGTCAGACAGACCTCTGATCCTCAAATGGTATCTGAGATTACATGGTCCAGTGAAAAATCCTGTTAAGGCCCTTAAGTCCTTCCTGTTCAGAGATAAAAGTCTCCTGGGTTTTCCACTAGATGGGACGATGAATCTCTTAGCCTGGCGCTAGCCAATGGGGGCTTTCCAGCACTCAATGGCCTTGGATTCGCTCCAAACTCTAAGTTTTCTTCTGATATACCTAATGGGTACACCACAGAAAGGTTCAGGACCAGAGAAGAGACAACGGGCCCCGCAGTTGGCCAATCTGTTGGCCCGTTCGTTTCCCGCATGCCCCTCGTGCCCTGTACCCCGGTAAGAATCAATTTGTTGGATCCACCAAGTATATAGAGGTACTCAATGCAATCCAGGACAAGCTTAGACGATACGTCATAGGAAACAATGCCCTGATTGCCGCTTGACTGACACTCTGATGCGCATACAAAAATGGCAAAGATTTCCGCCTAGAATATGGACGGACGGATACTTGCTCATAGGAAGGGCAAGTTGAAAATTTGGTAGTTACAAACATCAGCACAAACTCAAGTAAAGGTACAGGTTAAAACGAGCTTTGTTGGTAAGAAAAAAACATGTCCAGCAGATCTATGGCGTATCCTTAATGGGTTAAATAAATAATTTCCATTTACAAAAGTAGTTTTTACTATTTTTTGAAATTTTACTTCTAAACCTCCTAAAAGTATACTATATTTTAATTTTCCTTTCTTTACCACTTCTCCATGCTGCAATTTTGTGTTTGTATGCATTTAATTTTTTTTTTGTAACACATTTCAAATGTTTTGATGAATATTCTTTGTTAGTACAACATTTTTTCCCAAATGAATTTATTATAAAGTTTTCTTAACAAATTTTGTATTTTGTAAAGAAAAACATCAAAAAGAGTTTGATTGTATAGTGGTTTAAATAAAAAAATAGAGTACATATTTAAAAATTTTCACAATTGTAGTTTAGTGAGAAATTTACTTCAATATACACAAAATTTAACATGAAAGTGTCATTTTAAAAATACATTTATAATGCTGTGTTTTATTGTATTATAAAGCCTTAGGGAATTTAAAAGTTTCCCTTAAAGAGTTTTATTTGTTTATAGAAATATGATTTATTAATGTTTATGAGTAATTTTTTATTTAAAACTTTTTATTGGATTTTATTTTAGTTTGATGTTTCTTTAAATATGTCCATTTTTTTTTCTAGGGTAATGATATTTTTTTTCATTATTTTTTAAATGGTTAATGCTTTTTAAGTTTACATATGCTGGAAGTTAAGAGTTTTCCATTTTGGCACGTTTTCATTTTTTTCTTCTGCTTGTTTTGCTACTATTTTTTCTTTATTATTGGCTTAAGCCTCAACCATAAAACAATTGGTTTTGCTGGTGGCAATATAACCTTTTTGGCTGAATGAAGCATATTTTGCATGGCCTGACTTGGTTGCTTCGATTTTAGTTGGCTTTGGTTAGTTCACTGACTTCAGACCTAACCTTTTTAACACTAAGAGTTTTATGAAAGCCATAGAAAAATGAAGTTTATACTTACATAAAAAGAGCGAGAAGAGAGAGAATAAAAAATTGGCAGTGATTCATATTTGTATGGCATGTTCTAAAATCACAGCAAAATTTTTCTATACACTCAAAGAAAAAAGTTTGTAAAAGTTACTGAAAATTCTGTAGTTTTTACAAAAACATTGCTAATTTTATACCAGCAGACCGTCTAGTTAATTTTAGTAAATATTTGTAAGTACAAAAATTTAATAACCCTTACTAATTGTTAGTAAAAATTTTGTATACTACATATGAAAATCGAAAAATATATGAACATACATGAGTATACATGGGCTTGAATATGGTCATATATGAGTATGCAAGATCATATGCGTCCATGCCTGCTTTGATATATGTCTGTACATGATGTCATATTTGTCCATATTTCTTCGGATCCAAAATTTGTGGGTACATGCCGGTATATTTTCATATATGCTTATATATTATTCATGCATGCTCGTATATGATCATATACCCTCAAATTTTGGATTCGAAGATATATGATATCATGTATGATCATATATTTCCATATATCAACGACATATATGATCGTGTATATGAGGGCGGATTAATAAGTCCGTGACTTTTCGAATTTTCCTCGTAGTTATATGAAATGCAACACAGCTCCCATCAAGTACCACCTGTTAATATTTTACTGTCAAAATTTTGAGCAAGTTCCTTCATTTACTTTGCTTTTAACAGCTGTTTAACAGCTGTTTAAAACATACAACCTCGTGGATTTTTTAAAAAAGGAAAAACCAAGGAAAAGCTTGACAAATACTATTGGGGCTCTGCACCATGGATTTCAATGGTAAAAAAGTGGTTTACTGACTTTCGTTGTGGTCGCACAAGTACAAATGACGCTAAACGTTCTGGACGGCCAATTGAGGTCAATACACCCGAAAATGTCAAAAAAATCTACGATATGGTGTTGGCCGATCGAAGTGAAAGTGCGAGAGAATCTTTAAGCCATAGGCATCTCACATGGCTCAGTGATTTCCAATTTTAATGATGAGTATGAGAAATCTATCCGTAAGATGGGTGCCGCATTTGCTCACAATCAATCACAAACGCAATCGTGTGACAACTTAGTTTCCATGGCAAAATTCCATGAATTTGGCTACCAATTGGTACCTCATCCGCCATATTCTCCGTATTTAGCCCCCAGTGACTATTTCCTATTTCCAAACCTAAAGAAATGGTTCGGTGGAAAGAGATTTAGCTCCAACGATGAAATTATTGATAAAAAATGCCTACTTTATGGACCTCAAAAAATCTTAATTTTTGGAAGGGATACAAAAATTGGAGAAACGTTGGACTAAGTGTATTGAGCTAAAAGGAGATTATGTTGAAAAATATGTTTTTTTTTTTTTGGAAAAAAAAAAAACTGTGTTTCATTTAAAAAGTCGCGGACTTATTGATCCGCCCTGGTACCTATGAATTATAATACAGGTTGGTTGAAAAGTTCCTGCGCTCACCAAGAGATGGCACTGCTAGCTCCAAACTTTTTTTCTCTCAAGTTGGTATAACTGTCCTGAGAACACATGCAAAGTTGCTAGTCATTCTGTCAATTCTTTCTTTGTTTACAAGCCATTTAAAGTTGACGTGTCATTGATTTTTTTAAATATGGAAAAAATTGAATATCGTGCAGTCATTAGATTCTTTGTTTTGAAGGATTTAAAAGCAAAGGAAACTTATGTACAATTGTTAGAAGTGAATAAGGAGTCCTTACCTTCAAAACGCACCGTTGAATTTCGGGCTGGTGAATTTAAACGTGGTCGTACCAGCCTTAAAGACGATCCACGCGAAGGACGACCAAAAACTGCAACCACAGCAGAAATCATAAAGCAGGTACATAATATGGTTAATGAAGATCCAAGTTTGACTAAGCGTGAAATTGCTAATGCCATAGGCATCTCAGACGAACGAGTACTCCATATTTTACATGAAGAATTACGTATGGAAAAACTGTTTGGAAACAATTTAACAAAAACTGGATCGAAAACAAATTTCTCAGCGTAATTTGGAGGGTTTTAAGCCGAATAAAACCAACTTCTTCCGTCGTTTTATAACTATGGATGAGACTTGGATCTACCACCATGATCCTAAATTGAAACAAGAACGTTTACAGTGGACTGAAGCTGGTTGTTCAGCTCCAAAGCAGGTGAAGTCACAACGATCAGCAAAGAAGGTTATGGCATCAGTTTTTTGGGATGCAAAAGGAATTTTGTTTATTGATTATCCTCAGACGGGTAAAACAATCAACTCTGAATATTATTGCAGCCTTTTGGATCAGCTGGATGAAACAATTCGTGAGAAAAGACCTGGTTTAAAGAAGAAAAAAATCATTTTTCATCAAGACAATGCACCTGCTCACAAAAGTGTTTTGACGATGGCTAAATTCAAAGAATTAAAGTACGAATTGCTTGAACATCCACCGTATTCACCAGATTTGGCTCCCAGTGACTACTATCTCTTCAGAAATCTCAAACAATTCCTTCGTGGAAAGCATTTTTCGTCGAATGAAGAGGCCATAGCAGCCGTAGACGGTTATTTTGCAGAACTTGCGGAAAACCATTATAAGGATGGGATAAAATCATTGGAAGATCATTGGAACAAGTGTATTGAGCTTCTAGGAGATTATATTGAATAAAAAAATATATATTTCGTAGCAAAAACAGTATTATTTCATTTCGAGCGCAGGAACTTTTCAACCAACCTGTATACCGGCTCATGTATGTTCACATACATATATTTTGATTTTTACATGGGAAGTAATCAGTTTGAAAAGTTTTTCAAGCTTAAAAAAAATCAAAGAAAATATTTTTTTTAATATTTTAGATTATACAAATTTTATATCTAAAAAAAAACTTTGCTGTCAATTTTGTAAAACGAATTAGTAAAAGTTTTAAAATATTTGTAAAATATTTTGCTAAAATTAACAACGAGTATAAGTAAAAAATTCTGTAATTTGTAATAATGAGAATAATAATTAGTTTTACTAACAATTAATTGTGTATTAAAAATGAGTACAAAAATTGTTAAGGACAACATTAAAGTCTTTACTAACTTTTTTATTTGAGTGTAGCTTCATGTACGTATTTATAACAACTTGGTGAATATGCATATATTGTATTTTTAGTTAAGTTAAGATATATATTTCTATGCCGTTGTATTGATTTAACATTATGTTTTTATTTTAGCCATAAATCTTATAATTTTATATTTCCTTATACTTTAATATTGATATTATTTTAAAAATGCATTAGCTGGCAACTAAATGTAGGCAACATATATTTACTTAACTAGCAGCATAAAAGTAGGCCATGTTTTTATGTTTTTTTTTTGTGTTGTTCAAATAAAATGGGTAAAGTTTAAATGGAAATTTAAACTGGAATTCTATCAAGAGAAAGTGTTTAAAAATTTTAAAATGTCTTTCGATAGGCGACTAAACAGAGACAAAGATATACAGAAAGAGATCGCTAAAACAAAAGTCTTCGAAATATTCAAATTTTAACATATTCTTCTACAAAAATATATAAAAAGTATATTAAGTTACAATTGTAGTGTCTTGGGGGAAGGGTTCATCAAAATTTTTATGAAGTTTGAATAAAATTTGGTAAGAAACATGCACTCAAATAATAATTCGCATGGGACAAACTGAGGGCGGTTGTGATAATCCCACTTCATTCGGTTGGGTAAAATCGTATAAATTATCTGGGAGAGTGGGGCGCCCCAATTACATATTTGGGAGTAAAATGAGTTTCAAGGTTGTCCGACAGTATATCCACAGATATATTGTCTTTCAAATTTCTTAAATTCTTCCAATTAACAATTTTGTTGAATAACAAAGCTATAGTCAAATAATACTGTAATTGATTAAATTAAAAAGTAATCAGCTTTAAAACTAAAAGTCATCATTTGTAAAATAGACCATTTATTTTTTTATTGAATCAATTACAAAATTAATCGACTACGTCTTTGTTGTTCTACAAAATTTTTAATAGCAGAAATTGTAACAACAAGTGTTTTTTTTAGAGAAAATATTTTTGAATAAGCAACACTCAGGAAACTTTTTCTATTAACAAATTTGTTGCTTTCTTTGTACTTTAAATAAAAAATGGTAAAAGTAAAAATAAATTTTAAGGTGAAAAAATTTTTGAGAAAGTAAAAAAAATTTTGTGGTGAAAAAAAGAATACTACACTTAAAAAAAAAAAATTAGTAGAAAAATTTGTAAACGGTTTTCAATTCTTCATTACTATTTTGGTACTGACTTTTAGTAAAAAATTATAATTTAGCAAATCTTTTTGCTACTTACATTTTATAAATTACAGAATTTTTACAGAAAATTTACAAATTTTTGTTGCTAATTTCAGAAATCATTTTACAAATTTTTGAAAACCGATTTGCTAAAATTAGCAAAAAATTTTAAAAAAGTGGATATTGAAGGAAATGTTATTTCTAATTAAAACTTACACCGACAAACTTAAATTGCCTTAAAATATTACATAGATTACAAAAAAGGGATCGGAAGTGAATATATTGACTGATATGTAACAATTAAAATAGCACTAAGAAGTTTTTTTGGTTCTATAAAAAAGACCTAGAAACAATTAAAATTTTACCTTAAAAATAAAAAAATTTACTAAAATATTATTCAAAAAAGAAATTAAAAGAAAATGATTTCGTTTGATTTTACAATTTCTTTTAATTTTGTTCAAAATATTTTTTGAAAAAAAAAAAAAAAATTGATGCTCGATAAAAAAAATAAATTTGAAATTTTATACAAATAATAAAATTTAGTAAATTTTTTTGCTGATTTTAGCAAACAGATTTTAAATTCCACTTTACAAAAAGTTTACTAAAATTTAGTAGCGGCTACTAATTTTTCTACTTATTTCATTGTACTACACGTCAGCAGACATTTGTTGCTATGATTAGCAAAGAAACCGCTGGGCTCAAATTAGCAAATTTTCCCGTAATAACAGCAAAATTTTCAGTTGCCATGAAAGATTTTTTTGGTGAGTGTAAAGTGAAAAATATTTTAAAGGTGAAAAATTATTGTTGAGAATATCAAAACTTTTGAGGTAGAACAAAGTATAATGGTGAAAAAATTTGTTTGAAGTAAAAAAAATGATTTAAGTGAAAAAAGTTTAAATAGTGGAAAAAATTTTAAAGGTGAAAAAATAATATTTTCACCTGAAAAATAAATTTTGAGGTGAAAACCAATTTTCAAAGGCAAACACATTTTTAAAATTATTATCAAATATTATTTACCTCGAGGGGTCTGGTGAAAAACTTGGACAAAATGTTTTAATGCTACAATAATGTTGAAGTTAAGATGGTTAAGATCCTTTCAACCATTTTCCTCATAACTTATGAATTATTGGACTGATTTTACAGAAGTGGATGAAAAAGATAATTTAGCCAGCCCCCTTGTAGTGATTTAGATAGAGGGATAACGCGATCTAATCTTACATTACATTTGCTTTATAGGGACTTACATCTATATTTTTATGTGGATGAAGTGTGTGAAAAGACCCACGAATCGAACTGAAAATTAACTATAAAAAGACTCACAATTGAAGCCTACTGATCAAGTTCATAATGAACTAAAAACCGACCCACAACTCATGTTTATAATGAAAATCGTTTAAAACTAATAATGAACTATAAAAAATACTCACAACTGAAGGCCATAATGAACTAAAAAAGAGACCCACGACTCAAGTTCATAAATAAGCAAAATTGAAATTAATAATGAAATATAAAAATACCCCTCATTGAAGCTTATAGTGAACTAAAAAGAGACCCACGGCCTTAGTTCATAATAAAACTCCTTTGAAACGTTTAATGTACTATAAAAAATCCCTATAACTGAAGACCTTAATGAACTTAATACAGACCCAGGACTTAAGTTTATAATGAAGCTCATTGGAAGGTGATAATAGACAATAAAAAATACTCACAACTGAAGCCCACAATGAACTAAAAAATGACCCACAACTCAAGCCTATAATCACGCTCGTTTGAAGTTAATAATTAACTATAAAAAATACCCAAAACTGAAG
Organism: Eustalomyia histrio; assembly: GCA_949748255.1. NCBI lineage: Eukaryota > Metazoa > Arthropoda > Insecta > Diptera > Anthomyiidae > Eustalomyia > Eustalomyia histrio. The sequence continues at coordinate 139,118,056 of OX456525.1, forward strand.
TCCATAATGAACTCAAAAATAAAGACCTACCCAGCAAAAATATGGTAATGATAGGTCATTAGTGTGTATATTACTATGTAATAATAGGTAGTTACCTTTTTGCATTACTTTAAAATACAAAATAATGACCTACTGGTAATGGATGGTAGAAGTACTTATATAAACTTGCAAAATAATGATTTACTCGTATTTACTGAAATAAGTACCGATTTCGTATTTCTTAATTCATTTTTTTTTTGTAAAACTTACAACAAAGAAAATTATTTGCTGTGAAAGGTGATTGTGCAAAAAATTAAGATTTTAAAAGGTTTCTAATGTGAAATATTATTGCACCTATACAGGGTGATTCAGTCACGACCCACCGATTTCACCAGCGTATTTCTTGGCTCATTTCATAAAAATATGTTCATTACGACCATCGCCGAAAATGAAAGTGTGCGAAATAGCAGCGGTTTGAAAATTTTCGGATTGGTGGTCGGAGGTTGTAGAGTAAAATTGCTAACTTCTGAATCCGACCACCGCTGCCATTTCGCGCACTTGCATTTTCGGTGATGGTCGTAATGGACATACGCTGGAGAATTTCAGCGGGTCGTGACTGAATCACCCTGTATAAACTTAAAAATTTGAGTGCAAAAAATTTCTAATACAAATGATTTTTATCGATGTCTTTAAGGAAGAAAATTTTAATTGAGAAAGGTCCACTAAAAGTAACTACTTACTATACTATTGTAAGTAACCACTTAATTCTTCTCTATAAGTAACCATGCTGGTAACTCATTATTCTCATTTTTTTTGTACACGAGAGGGTAATGACCACCCAAAAACAAAAGTAATTAAGCGTGTAAATAGCCTGGTAACTAGTGAAACCCTTTGGGAATGTCTATTTTTGCTGGGTACGACTAAAGTTTGAAGATAACAATAAACTATAAAATAAACCTCGATTTATCATAATAATGAACTATAAAAATTATTCACGATTTAATTTAATAATGAACTATACTTTTACCTAAGATTTTAAATCGATTTGAACTGTAAAATTACCCACGACTTAAAACTCATAATAAATATAAAACAAGTAAGAGCGGCTAAATTCGGCTATGCCGAATCTTATATACCCTTCACCATGGTTGGGAAAAAACTGAAGTTTATATATGGACATATATGAAATGGACAGATTTATATACGGACGCCTTTAAGAGGAAATTAACCATTTAGTTTGGAGATAAAACTTGGACTCGGGAAGATTTATGGTTCCAGAAAATATGTATTTTAAAAAAATGTATGTTTTGGGCATAACTTTTTTGTATCTGAACCGATATTTCCGAGTTTTTCAGCAAATATGTTATACCAAAGATTTTCGATCTTTTGCTATATAAGACGTATCCATAGGTCATAATACAGCTCTAGAATAGTGTTTGTTGTTTGTGTATAAAAGGTTAAGAGGTGAAAGAAAAGAATTTCAACAAATCGTTAAAAGAAATCACTAGAACTGCATGTGTTTTATTTCTACAAAATAGTTTGATTTAGCTGGCAAATTTGCATTTAGGATTTTATTTCGCTTTTTTATTAGAAATATTTGTAATTTCTTTAGCTTAATTTTAAAAATTTGAAGGAAAATAGTTTATAATTTTTTTTATAAATTATTATAAGTTATGACCTAAAATAGTTGCACTCAAAGGTAAATTATGTATAAAATTTTCTTAATATGTGAGAAATAAAATGGTTTAAAAATCTTTTTATAAATTCTTTTAAATCGGAGCAAAAAATAGAAATAAAACCGTTTGTATTTTGTTTGTATCAGAGGGTTTTTATGCAAATTTTGATATTTTTAGCCTATTTATGGATTATTTAATTATTAATATAAAATTTTATTTAAATTAATTATTAAATGTAAAAAAAAACAAAAAATAAACAAAAAAATCTTAACGAACCCGCAACCCTTCCACCTGTGGTGAAAGCTATAAAAACGTTTGTATTTTGTTTGTATCAGAGGGTTTTTATAAAAATTTTGATGTTTTTAGCCTATTTATGGATTATTTAATTATTAATATAAAATTTTATATAAATTAATTATTAAATGTTAAAAAAACCAAAAATAAGCAAAAAAAAAAGTCTTAAGAAAATAATAAAAAAAAAATGTACAAAAAAAAAGTGAATTGACCTCACCGAGATTTGAACCTCGAACACCGCGGCCTTAGAGAAAAAAAAAAGTATTTGTGACACAGCGTCTAGACAACTGAGCTATTGAAGCTCACACAAAATCATCGTCAATAGAGGTACATATATAAAAGTCTTCGTTAATTAGAGATTTGTTTGGTTTTTATTTAAATGACAAATCTTTGTATGTGTGTTGTTTGTGTATAAAAGGTGGAGATGAAAGAAAAGAATTTTAACACATGGATGTGTTGTTATGCTCAAAATTCTACATACATATTAAACAAAGGGATTTTACTGGAAAAATTAGAGGTAGTCCTGGTTTTTTGCTAATATCTCAGCCATTTATTAACCGATCTGTCTGATTTTTAATAGCAAACAGAAATGGATCACATGTAACAGAAATAAAAAAGAATCAAGTCCTCATCATGTCTGGGTTCTTCGGAAAACCCATTTCAACACACAGACGGACAGACGGACAGACGGACATCGTTAAATCAACTTCGCTCTTCATAAGGACCCAGAATATATATACTTTATAGGGTCTTAGATCAATATTGTAGAAATTACAAACGGAATGACAAACTTATATATACCCTTCCACCTATGGTGAAGGGTATAAAAAGTAATCAATATTAAATACAATGAAGTAAAAAATATCAACAATTGAAACTCATGATGATAAATTGTGAAAAGACTATCGGAATTAAGCCAACAAAGGGGCTCATCTAAAGCTCATAATGAACTATAAAATTAGTCACGTAAAAATATCCCCGATAAGGCTCATAATGAATTAAAAAATTACCCACGAAGAACTTCATAATGAACTATAAAACCCATGAGTTAAAAAAAAACGATATCAAAAGGCATAAGACTGAAGATCAAAATTGGTCAAAAATCTAACGATCGAGCCTTAGGATTGTCTAGAAATTTTTTCAAACTCACGCACACAATGGGCTATAAAATCCCATGATTGAATCATCGATTTTGTAGCTTTGCTATCAAAAATATTTTCTAAATCTAAAAGTTTTCCTAGTAATAGAAATTAATAGGAAAATGTTATAGAATTTAAAACAAAAACATATAAAAAAAAAAAAAATAATTTAGTAGCTTCAAGCTATTAAACTTCACATAAAAATAACATGTTTTTTACGGTAAACAAATAAAAATATATATATTTGAATATCCATCCAATTCAACCTTAAGGTGATTTCACAACAAAATCTCTTTACACATCAATATTACAATATTAATCAAATGTCAAAACATGCATATTGTTAATAAAAAAGAAAAAAAAAAACATTCATCCCCAGCCTTAATAAAAGCGATAAATGTTGTTTACCTACAATATCCCTTAAAGTATGCTATAGAAATTTTGTTAATATATATTTTGAACAATTTATTAACGTCAATAGCTTGTTATGTTATTATTAGAGTTATAAAAAAATGTTGTTGTTGTTGTTGTTGTTGTGTTATTATTGCAACAATTTTACTGTTAAATCAATAAAAACTCAATTTCAAATCAACATCAATACAATTTATTTAACTTATTTTTTCCATCCTCCATAACATATTTGGCGCCTTATGGTATTGAACAAATTTTTTTATGCAGCACTTTGTTATTATAATATTATATGACAATTTTTCATATATTGCAGATATTTGAATAAGAAAAATCAAAGCACGTTTTTTTTTTGATAAAAAAATATGGTAAAAAATCACAATATTTATGACATAGATGAAAAACTTTTTAACATAAACAGTCATTTCTCAAAAAAAAAAAAAAAATATATATATAAATTTCTGTTTGAAAGAGAACTTAATTTGACTGTCACCTGAAAGTATGCTAAAAATTTTATGATAGCATTTCGTTTTTTTTTTATTATTATTATCAACACCAACAAATATTTTATTGAGCATACCATAAGGCGTCATGAAAATAACAAACATTTTTGATATTGTTAAAGAATGGACAGTGAGGATTGTAAAGTATTGAAAAAATAGGAAAATAAATATAGAAGAAGATAAAGAAAAATTGATTTATTAAAGTACAAAAATATACAAATTTTATATTGTAAGAAAAAATGTGATACAGGAATTTTGTTGTATTTATAGCATATTTCTGAAAAGAAAAAAAACTATTTTAGAATCTGTTTAATACTTTTTGTAAGATTAACGCTAAATTATATGTATATTCAGGAGCTTAACTTTTAGTCATCCCTAAAGTATGCACTATTTATTGTTTATAAAATATCCTTAAAGTATGCTATATCAAAAGTACATAACAATTTTTTAAGCATTAGAAAACTTTTCTAAAAAATTAATATTTTTAGAGTATTTCAGTGTATACAAATTACCTTTTTTAAAGACTTGCTGTTAATATCTTTTTTTTATATCTGAAAATATAGTAACAATAAAAAAATATATTATTATCTGAAAAGTTTTGATTGTTATTTGAAATTACATCCTAAAAATATGCTTTGCAGTTTTCTTTTTATAATAAAAATCTAAAGCTACATTGGATTTCATATAACGATTAATTTTTATTTCCATAAAAAAAGCTCTCAAGTATTCATAAGTTTTTCTACAGCATTATTTATATACAAAATTTATGCTACAATGATTTTTTTAAGAAAATAATATCCTAAATGTATACTACAAAATATAATGATCTTTTTTTTATTTTCAATTGTCATTGTACTAACATGCAATTCTCAGTTTTGATTGGAATTTTGCATTTTAGCTAACAAATTTATGTACTACATATTTGGCATTAATAACACTAGCCTACAACGTTTTGGCACAAAATTGTTTTTAAACTTTTTTTCAAACACGATTCCAAATTCTAAAACAATGCTTTAAATCGCCCTTATGTTTTAAGGGTTTTAAAATTTTAAATTAGAAAAATATTAGTAAATGCCCCTTTTTGGTCACCCAACTTTTTTGTTCGTAGGATTCGTAGGCTCAAAGTTACAATTTTTGATACATTACTTGCATTTATTTAAATTGACTAATTCCATATTGTTGTGAATTAAAAAAAGGCAACAAATACTAGTATTTGACCCCATAAAGCGGGGCCAAAGGTTGAATTTTTTTCAAAAAACCTGCAATTATGAGAATCTACTAAATAAATTATACAATAGATTGGAAAAAATCGGAAAATGCCAACCCTTGGCCCCAATAATTTTTTGTTCTTAATATTCAGGGAGGCGAAGGTTGAATTTTTTTTGCCCACATCTTGCAATTACTTTAATTAACTTGTATTTTTTTTTTACCTTTAATGCCATTTTATATGTGCATCTGATCTGGCCCTCTGAATTTTCAGATTAGAAAAGTATGGGGGCTAAAGTTTGGGGTTTCGTTTAATCGACTGAACTCAATGCAATTCGTGCACAAAAACTCATTATTTTACTCCCTGAATGTAACGGTTAAAATAGTGCGAAACCAAAGGTTGGCGTTTACCATTCCCTCAAAAAGTCCGTGACACTTCATAGAGAAATATTCCGCCGACTGTCCTGGTCAAAGAGGAGCCTGCTTCCCAGACATCGAAGTTGCCACTTTCTTAGCTTTGGACCCTCGTAAAAGCAGGACTTAGTCACGAGAGGGACCCTAGCGCACAGTTATGTAAGAAGCATAGAGGTAGTCCGCCTACCAAAATCAAAAAAAAAAAGTTTTCGTTCTTTGAGGATTAAGCAACGACAAGGTCTGATATATGCTACAACCGTCTACCTCGCCTCGTCTCCCCATCCAACATGTCCCCTATCTCACCGAACAGCTTTAACATAGGAACCGGGACATTCGTCTCTATTGGTGCCCCAAACCACTCAGAGCTATTCCTTTCACAATCATCAGTAAACTTGTTCCTAATGAACCCAACGAATCTTGGAACCCATACCAGTTTGACTAAGTGCCGAAGGATTTGGGCAAGGAATTCAAAGTAGTCACCCAAACATCTAGGCGTAATTATATTGCATTCCAAGACTTTTAAAGACTGTCCACGAAGACGCTAATAAATGACGGAAGTTGCATGAATACCGCAATGTCCAGTTCGCCTAAATAAACTCCCAATCGTGTTCCCATTTCAGATTTATCCACTCCAAATTAAATAGTTTATGGTCTAATCCTCACTTCAAAAGCTCTCATAAAATTCTCCATCGGTAAAATGTAGTCCGCTGTGTAGGAGCTACCTTGGCCGCAGAGACATATGTATATGGACAGTGATATACCGACGAAATGTCCAAACCCACCGAATAAGTGTGTGCCGAATAAGTGGTCTGTGTAATAATCAGACAATCTAGTCGCTGAATCTTAACGAGATCGGAGAGATATGACTTAGGATTCAACGCCTTTAAACACACCAGTCGATTTTTAATTCCAGCGGATAATATACGACTGTATATCCCACCTTCTCCCAAGAATTTTCTTGCAGGTATAAAAAGCACATATGGCCATTTTCCATCCTCTTCACGATATTCCTCGCCCATAAAAGTTGAGAGCCTAGAACGACACCCAGGTACTTTGCTTCGTTCAAAAGGGATCCATATCGTATAGAAAGATCAGGCTTGTCCAGAAAGTACATGCTGGTGAGCAAAACAAGCTTAGCTTTTGCCAGATTGACTCCTAGACCGTTCACCCCTCCCCATGTAGACAATTTCACAAGCGCTGATTCCATGAAATCCCTGATTGTTCATAGAAAATTTCCCCCGATTCGCAAAATATCGTCAGCGTGTGCCACCACATTTGTGCTGTTGTCTTTATCACGACGAGGGTTTCATTGATCACAAGGATCTCAAGAAGATGAGAAATAATTACTTATTGTGGAGTGAACCCTGTTACCACCTTCCGCGATTTAACTTCATTATTTATTCGAAAATGGTTTTTAAGCATTCACTTATTTTCGAAATCTTTAAGAGGTCCTTAAAATGCCTTAAAATCCCAAAAAGCACATATTAACATACATTGACAGGACATGACAACGACAAAGCGACAGCGTTTCGAAGGAAGGAACTCTCGTAGTTTGACAGCTGGCAATCAGATGCCTTAGAGCAATTGATTTTTCAAGCACTTAAATAAGAGTCGAATCACATCGGACAAACGCCGGATTTACATGAGGAGTCGTATGGTTTCCCAAGCAGGATCAAACTCCTCACGGTTAAATTTCCATCCAACAGTTCAAGA